>CM071957.1:15715000-16920000 GCA_036784905.1 Acrossocheilus fasciatus | reverse complement strand
ATTTAGAATTTATTTCATTTCAGCTTTACTTCCAATCAACAAAAATGTTTTTTAATAGTTTTAGTTTACAATTACACATACTTTGCATTCTATAAAGCATTGCGCAAGCAATGTTAAGATTATGAGTTGATTTCAGGAAATGCATGAACTGATCAAATGTATTCCTTGAATGCAATGCAAGTCTTTTAAAGTGTGTTCCAAGAACTTTGAGAAGACGCAAGTTAACGACCCTCCTAGATTTTTTGAGTATAATCCTTCAAGCTCACTATGATACATCTTTTGATAATCAATGCATAAAGACCCAAGAAAACTAAGGACTCAAGGAAAAGTGAATAATAAAGCTCAAAAGATGTTGCAAGATTGTGACAAAAAAAATGCATTCAAAAATAATAAAAATGTAACCGTCATGAACAATAACATGTATCGCAACGTGTATCAGACAGCATCATAAAAGTCTTTTTTCATGTAAGAAATGTGGGTTTGCAATAACATTTTTATTTGAGTGATTCCTAATAATTTTTCTTTCAACGCTCTGAAAAATGCCTCACTGCAACACAAAGCTAGTCTCGACATCATTAACTGTACCCTTACGGTCTCTGGATAACCAAACATGGCTTTTTCTGTTCCCTTCCAATCCACATTCAATTTTTTTATTTTTTTTACTGCAGAGTCTGCTTTCCATTTTTAATAAATTCATGCAAGGTGCCTACACATTCTCACTCTCTTTTTTCTCCTTCGCTCCCTCAGATCGAGTCTCTACAGGCTCTGTGCGTGTGCGCGTGTGTGTTCTCTCAGATGTAGGTCAGTAAAGCTCTGAGGATGTGAGTCACTCCAGCATGGATCTTCGGTGCAGCTCTGCACGCACTGAGACGCCAGCATGACAACGGTGCCCATCGGCAATGCCATAGCAACCACTCTCACCAAGCGGGGTAAAAATAGATGTGCTGAATTCCTCCACTGCAGAGTTTCCCTCTCATATTTTCTCTCTCAGCATTTTCTCCATTACTCATGCAGCAATCGACCTACAACAGTTTTCGCAAAATTTACGGTAAATGGATCAATCTCAAAAATACAGCATACAACCACCTGACACACATACATTGGATAAATAAATACTTATCCTCACAAAAATATGACCGCAGCTTGAAAAATTGATTAATGTGCACTGAAAATGAGGAGGAATCCCTTAAGGCCAGTGAATCCCATGCTTAGGTATGAAGAACACTGCTATCCATTTATAGCAGTGTTCTCCTTTTCCATTTATACAGTCCACGTCAACTCCACTTTCCCTGGAAACATGTAATTGCTCTATTCTAGTGACAGATTTGCATGTTATCTTCAGGTGTAGTTACCGTATAGATAACATGGGTTCATTGCCAGCACAGTGCAGTATGTTAGTCGTAACTCTCCTTTATCAACCTGAAATGACTTCACTCCCTTTTAAGTCTGGAAATGCAAGGGATTACTCACTCAATGCAAACCCTATTCACATGTCATACCTCTGGACAACTTTAGAGAACGGCTAGGGAACATGAGCTGAAATAGGAGGCATTTACTGTAAGTGAGGAAGCACTCTGCTAGGGCCATAAACCGTTTAATACAGATTACTCACACAAAATGCACTGAACCCAAAACTGCAAACATGTAGCCTATATTCTCCAATTGGGGAAAGAAAAAAAAAAAAAATTTACATTTGAGAGAAACTTTTTTTAATGTTAATGCTATTAATTAATAGAAGAAGAAGAAGAAGAAGAAGAAGAAGAAGAAGAAGAAGAAGAAGAAGAAGAAGAAGAAGAAGAAGAAGAAGAAGAAGAAGAAGAAGAAGAAGAAGAAGAAGAAGAAGAAGAAGAAGAAGAAGAAGAAGAAGAAGAAGAAGAAGAAGAAGAAGAAGAAGGAGGACAATAACTAGAATTATCAAGTTAAAATACATGTACAATACATATTTGTGATTTGAGCCACAATTATTTGAGAAATTCAAAATGCAATGCACCTGTATTAATAATAAAAAACATTTTAATACTTTAGAATAGGGAACACTTATTCACTATTAACTACGACTTTTCCCTCAATAAATTCCTAATTTGCTGCCTATTAATAGTTAGTAAGGTAATTGTTAAAGGGATACTCCACCCCAAAATGCAAATTTTGTCATTAATCACTTACCCCATGACGTTCCAAACCCGTAAAAGCTTCGTTTGTCCTCGGAACACAATTTAAGATATTTTGGATGAAAACCGGGAGGTTTGTGACTGTCCCATTGACTGCCAAGTAAATAACAAGAAAAATATAATTTAAAAAAAAACAGTCAAAATAGTCCATCTGCCATCAGTGGTTCAATCTGAATTTTATGAAGCGACGAGTACACTTTTTGTAGGCAAAGAAAATAAAAATAATTACATGTATTCAACAATTCGTCTCCTCTCTGTCTCTCTGCGTACGCTATTTTCTGTCATCAGTAACGCATGGATACGTATTGTACATTTATTTACGCTTTGATTTGAACGGAATGTCATAAATGTCATCATTTTTTATTTTCTTTGCGTACAAAAAAGTATACTCGTCGCTTCAGAAAGTTCAGATTGAACCACTGATGGCAGATGGACTATTTTGACGATGTTTTTTATATTTTTCTGTGCCTTGACAGTGTAATTTACTTGGCAGTCAATGGGACAGTCACAAACCTCCCGGTTTTCATCCAAAATATCTTAAATTGTGTTCCGAGGACAAAAGAAGCTTTTATGAGTTTGGAACGTCATGGGGTAAGTGATTAATGACAAAATTTGCATTTTGGCGTGGAGTATCCCTTTAAGTTTAAGTATTGGGTAGGATTAGGGATGTAGAATAAGGCATTAATATGTGTTTAATTAGTACTAATAAATGGCTAATATTCTAGTAATATGCATGCTAATAAGCAAATAGTTAAAAGAGACCCTAAAATAAAGTGTTACCAAATATTTAAATATATTGTAATAAAAATTAGGGCTGTCAGCGTCAGTGTCATTTTCTTAATCGGATTAAATCACACCCTTTTTGAGAGGGTAATCACAATTAATCACAATCAAACTTATCATGAAATTAAGCATATTATCTTGTTTTGTCATTATTTACTATATCCAGCAAAGTAAAGCAAAAGATTGAAGGGTGATTCTTACAAAACTGTATTTTCTGCAAGCTTATTTCAAGATAAATTTAGATGTCCTTTCAAAAAAAGGGCACTTGGAGACTCAAGCACACCAAAGAATCAAATGATATAAAAAGTCCATATAGCCTAATCATTCAAAAAACACACACATTAAAAAAGGTTTTCTCTCTCTCTCTGTCTCTATACTCTCTCCTCCCTCTCTGATGTAATCAGCCTGGTTTTCTTTACATTAGCGCTGTTTTGAACTGATTGTTTGAACTCATTCGCTTACTGGATCAAACTTCCCCGAAGTTTAGCAACTTAAATTGATTTGATTGCAAACTGAGAAGCAAAATTGGGTTGAAGGTTTAGAATAGAAATTGTACTTCAGTAATTTAGCATGAATTTAATTTAACGCATTACAGATTTTTTTAATTAATTGCATGTGTTAATGCATTAACTTTGACAGCCCTATTAAAAATATAAATGTAAATATTTTGATACTTTAAATTACAGAATCATTTTTGACTATTAAGTAGTTGCTTATTAGCATACATATTACTAGCATACTGACTGTTTATTAGTACTTAATAAACATATATTATATTAATTCTGCATAACTATATTCTAGAACCATTAAACCAACCCATTACCTAAACATAACTACCAAAACAACAACCTTACTTTCTATTAATAAGCAGCAAATCAGGTGTTTACTGTTGAAAACTCAGTTATTAGTGAATGTGTGTTCCCTAATCTGAAGAACGAACAAAGCATATACATACTGTACGCAGGAAAACCATTATAGCTAAGTGTCACATGATGTGCAATGCTGCAAAAAGGGCATGGAGGACATATCTGCCATGGTACATATACCAGGAAAAGGTGTGCTCACACTGCAAACAAACATACGCTGAAGCCTTCAGATAGTAAGTTCAACAGTCAAGGACAAAAAGACTGAATGAAGATACAACACCTCAAAGAAACATGAAACGTGAAAATGCCTTGGATATCATACTTCTTTTTTTATCTGTAGTCACAGCATACATAATTTAATGCATCTCAAACTGTTGTGGAATCAAATGGAGTACCAATAAAGTGCCTAAAAATTCTCAATGTTCTCAAAAATGTTCAACAGCTTAGACTTTTATATGGAGAGTTTTCACAATCACGTTGATAGGTGTGGCAGTTAAAACGGTGTTGATAGTGACAGAGCAAAAGTGGCAATTCAGAGACAGGCTGGGATTGCCGTCTGTGTCAAATGCTCTCACAGGGCGGGAGCGGGGATGACTGCAACACCGTTACCATGACGATCAGTCCATAAGCAACCACGGTCGACATTTAAAACAAGTCACGGCTTAGATGCACACAATGGGATGCGAGGAACCACACAAACGCAGAACAATTTTAGCGACGCAACATGCACATACTGTACAATCCAAATAAGATCACACAGTATATTAATTATAATCAAATTTTGCTCTTCTTTCACACACATTAAAGACCAACAAACGCTACTAAGAGAGACACAAGAGAGCTGACACAGACAGTTTAAGCAGAAACATACCAAAACACATTTACTTGAGGGAAATCACGCTTACTTTCCATCCTACAGCCATAAACACACACACACACACACACACACACACACACACACACACACACACACGTCAGGGTGACAATGAAGAGAGGAGATGGTTCAGTAGATGCTAGCAGTAAACACATCTATCTAATGAGTTCTCTAATATCCAAACACAGCGGAGAGGTGTTTATATAAACAGTGCCAACACTTCAGCCATAAAACAATGCACTGTCATACCCAGAAACCACTGCACAAATTTTCCACACTGCATTCAATAAATCAGAGATATTGGTGGGTCGTGATCCAAAAAAAGGGGTCTCTGGTCTGTTTTGATTGGGTGAGAAAAAAAAATTTAAACATATTATTGTGTATTGGTAAGATGGAAAAATATAAACATATAAATATATTATATATCGCTATATAATATATGCTGTTTTACAGTTAATCTTTATAAACGTTAATAAAATTTAGCAAATCTCAAAATTGAATACCCATACTAGCTAAATTCAATTGTAGCATTTAAGATGACTTATTTAGTTTTTATTTTAATTCATTTACTCAAAATAGTAAAGAACTGTAATATCATTTATTGCTTATCAATTATAATTATTATTGCTTTAATGTAATTTATTGCTTATTGGCCATAGCAGTTGGCTTATTGGTATATTTTAATATTGTATTTTTAGTTTTTTTTGTTTTTAATATTGATTGAAAAATTAATTTGTCAAGATTAGTTAAATTAGACCAATGTTGAGTGAAATGATCTAAACCATAAAGAACATTAATAAAACTATGCAAGGTAAAAGAAAAATACAACGTATATTAATAAATCATTTGGTAACACTGCATATTACTAGAATATTAGCCATTTATTAGTAGTAATTAAGCACATATTAATGCCTTATTCTACATGACATTATTCTACATCCCTAATCCGACCCAATACCTAAACTTAACAATTACCTTACTAACTATTAATAAGCAGCAAATTAGGAATTTATTGAGGGAAAAGTCGTAGTTAATAGTGAATAAGTGTTCCCTATTCTAAAGTGTTACCAATCATTTTACTCAATATAGTTGAGTGAGAGGTTATGAGAGACAAAACCCAGAAGACAGAAGTAGCGAGGCATTACTAGAAACGAGACTCCTTCATGCACAATAACACCATTGATAAGTGTTAAAAAAAAAAGAAAGAAAAGAAAACCAGAAACAGCACTCTCTAGTAAGGAAATATATTTTCCTTTGTGAACATTCTGTTTCATAAGACTTCATTAAAGGTTCGAGTATGTGCCAAAGACTCTTTCATAACACAAGGAACACATTAAACTGTGTCACAGGTCAGTTTGACTACTTGAGTACGCAACAGATAAAATCAACAAAGTAAATACTATTTCAGTCTTTCTAAAATTTTGTTTAATTCAATGGGCTACTTGCAGTTCATAGTATTTTTTGGCGAAATTTACTAGTAATTTCTGAGTAAAAATAGTTGCAAAGTAAATCCTACACCTTTTTTTTGCGACAAATCGCGAAATGATGCTCCATTTAAAAATGTGTATAGTTTTCAATCACTATTGTTATTTCCAAGTACCCGTGGCCATCCCTAATCTCCATGCCGATTACCCATCCTGTACATGATAATCACCAAGTAAAGGTCATTTTTGTTCCTTCCAGGACACTTTGTGTCACCACACCCTGATTTCCCAGGGTTAGAGTCCCTTCTGTGGGCCAGCAGTCAACCTCAAGCCCCTGTGCCTGGATCTCACAAAAGCGCCCTTTGTTAGCGTGAACGTCCAGCAGTCTGCAGACAGGAAAATGTCTGAGCAAAACTGCTTTCCACTGGCAGGGCCTCACGACGCAGCTGGCAGGGCCCCATGGCGCAGCTGGCAGGGGGCCTCACGGTGGAGTTGCTGCGGCTGTTGGTCTGGTCTTTCAGAGAAACGGCGAGGAGCCAGCCGCTGGCACTGACGCCAAGTGGGTCAGCCGTGATCCCAGCCAGAGGGAGGCAGAGAGCACGGGAGAATGGAACGAGGATTAGAGGCAAAATAAGGTGACTTATAAAGATGTCAAAACCGCTCATTAAAACAGATTTGCTCAAACTTAAAAGAGAAGATCTGGGTCTGTTTATGCAAGTGATACACTGATTCACCTCTATAAGCATATGTATCGGCATACAGTAGAAAGATAATGCCTCCAAAACAGGTTTCCCAAGCACTCCTCCCATTTACAATCGGTCGTTTAAAGAGATTCACACCATTGGTTGAGCTAGTCAAAAAATTTTTTTAGGTCAGTGTCCAATGTATACATTTTCAGGGAGGTCAACCTACAGCACTTATACACTATTATTAGGGCTGCACAATATATGGCATGCGATTGTCATACACATCTCGTCAGTAAAGCCGGTTCCGTGATTAGTAGTAAATCTCCATCACCTGTTTTCAAATGGAGCGCCATTTAATACACAGAGCCGTAGTTCACCGACAAGCTACGCAATTCGCGCTCAGAATCGCAGATGAATTGCCTGCAATATTTAACGTGATATTGTGTGGCTTGTCAGTGAACTACAGCTCTGTGTATTAATAAATTAATAACATAAATTAATTAAATGGTTAAGGAATATTCCAGTTTCAGTAAAATAAGCTCAATCAGCAGCAGTTGTTCAATAATGCTGATTATCACAAATATCAATATAGATTCCTCCCTTGTTTTCTTTAAAAACAAAAACAAAAACTCAAGTTTATTGTGCAACGCCTACAATGGAAGTGAATGGAGCCAAATTTTGGAGCAGAAATATGAGGCTTATAAATTTAGAAAGCTATTTTTGGTAATTGAAAATAATAAAGGGCAAAAAAAATGCTATCATGTGATTGAGTTTGAAGGCCTCACGTGTGAACTTGTTTGCTTCGATATATTGTTATAGCTGAGCTCACGTGAGCCTCTCCCAGTCTAAAGGCAGCTAATTGTGTCCACAGGTCAAACGCAGACAAACATCCTATTTCCTCTCCCTTACTCACCTGTTACGCCTGCATGACTCAGAACACACACAAAAACTGCACATTCACGCGAATACATAAATAATAGGCGCCAAGAGGAGCTGAATAATCCACTAATCATTCATAACTACCATATTTAACTCATCAAAATCAAGCTAAATGCAGAACAACAACTATCCCAATTTGTCAGTACAAACACTTAAAAACAAACATGATAAAGATTTACAAGCACCACAATGACAGTTATGATCCATTATCATGCTCTCCTCCCACCATCTCAGAAGTAACTAAATGGCATACACACACCCTGTGTAAAAAAATATATATATTATATATATATATACACACACACATACACATACACACACACACACACACACACAAACACACCATGATTACTCATTTACATATAGCCTTAATATAAAATTTGCTTCCTTAAAACATGTAGTAAACAAACAATTAAAAACAAACAGTAAGACCACAAGACATAAAAGTGAGCAAAAGTATTTGGCCATTAATTGCATGTTCTAACAGTTTCAATCCATACACTTCCAAGGATAAAATAAAATTTAAAAGCAATTTGTTTTAAAACAAAAATTAACCAAAAAGTTGTTTTGTTTTTATTTTCTTACACTTTCAGCAAAAAGAAAAAGAAAAAAAATCCATAACTGATCTTTCACCAGCAAAATAAATGACAAGAAGATTGCAGTGGATAAATTATTTTGCAGACTTATTACAAAACACACAGAAAAAAAAAAAAAATGGCACAAATTTGTTCTTTTGAAATACAGCAGAACCCTACAATTCAACCATTTAAAGTTTTAACAGATTCAGTGTTATATTAACACAATTTATCATAATGTAGTTGGAAAGTGTCACTGATGAATTATATTTCTTGAAGACATGCACATTTAGGGGTTATTCATTCACACACAAAAAAATCAAAAATCAAAAGCAGTGTAGTGGAACACAAAAGCAGTCTGTGCGAACGTAGCTCTTAGTACTATATGGATTTATTTATCCAATGAAATCATCAATCAATGAAAACTATCAGGTGAAAAAAAAAATATCATATTTATTAAATGTTTTATGCATTTATGTATTTACTTGCTTGCTTATTACCAAATGTTTAGAAATATTTGCCAAATCTTCAAAAATAACTAAATCTACACAAAACGTCTCATCATGTTCCCAACAGAAATGAATGTGACTACAGTAACCAGCATTTGTTTTCCCCCACGGTGGTCAGAACCGTCCGGAGAACCGTTAACACACCCAGGCTACACACTTACATGATGCGTAAATATCCTGCAGGTCTTTAGTGGCCAGAAAATAAAATGAGCATACAGCTGACAAGCTTGCTTTAGATGCCACAGACCGGAAGGCCTGTCGTCAGCAAAGCCATGCCATCCTTGGAGCAAAAAAAACCAAACAGTTTTGCGGTCTAAAAACAACACAATGCATTTTTATGGAGGGCAGGCGATTTCTGCCGAGTCATGCGGCCTCTCCAATTCCTTGCTTTTCCCTAGCGCACAATCACCTCTTTTCCTCCTAGTGAGAGAACAACACCGAGATGAGTGTGACGTGATGTGGTTTGAAGCCTAGACACTGAGATCACTGGAAACAGCGTGTGCATTGTGGGATCTCCAGGGAAGTTTTTCCTCAGTTCTGAATCCCCAATCAGCACTGTAGCCTGCAGCCACATCCATCCACATGGAAATACAGAAGCAGTGCTTAGTGCTACACACATCATTTACAAATGCAAGCATGGTATCTTCATGCAAATTACACTGCAGGGCTGAAAAAAATACAGTCTATAGTATACAAACCAGCTGTGCGAAGTCTGAATAACAATGAGAAAAGCAGTCCTACTACAGCAGCACTGGAATGTAAATGGCCTTTATACTGTTTCCTTGCAGATTAATTAAGTGCACTAACCACAGTGATTTCAGTTCTTTAACGAAGTTGTATTATAGAAGCTACAGGTTTTTTTTGAGAGCTCTGAAAGCTTTTTTGCTGCTTGTTTGATTTAGCGTGTTAAAATTAACTTGATGCAATTATTTTTATACATATTTTGTCTCAACTTTTAATTTAATTAAATTACAATTCATAAAATTAAGAAATGCTGTTCTTTTGAAATTTCAATTTATCAAAGAATTCTTGAGCCGAAAATCTAAATATTAGAATGATTTCTGAAGGATCATGTGACACTGAAGACTGAAGTAATGATGCTGAAAATTCAGTTTTGCCATCACAGAAATAAATTACAATGTAAAATCTATTAAAACAGAAAATTTATTTTAAATTGTAGTAATATTTCACAATATTACTGTTTTTACTGTATTTTTGATCATATAAATGCAGCCTTGGTGAGCATAATTATCCCATTTCAAAAACATACTAAACCATAATTTAAAAAAAAACTTAATTTAATTGTATGGAAATTATTTTCTCTGCAATAAGCAGCAGACACATAGACCCGCAGAAGGCAAGAGTTTGATTTTGGATCGTCATGCTCCAGTTCCAATCCCTCTGTCTACTGTCCCTATCATGTAAAAAAAAAAATTCTCCAAAACTGAAGAATACATTTCTTTGGCTCTTCACTTTAGTTACAGACTGCGGTTGCCATTCTCTTTGAAAAGCGAACTGTGTGTACATATATAAAACCAAGTAAATACATCCTCCTCACAAATCAACGCTGTGCTTCATCTCTCTCCAGTTCAGCCATTTGTGGTTTCATCTCCAGGGCTTGCAAGGCATTAAGCTATTAAGTGAGTCAGACCCTCAGCAAGATTGGATGCAGTCAACATGAAAATCACAACACTGCCATAAGCACACAGGCCATCATATCATAATAATAATATAAAGCTAGCACAAAATGACTAAGTAGCCATTCGCACAGGACACGTGAACTGCATTTAACATGTCATGGATGTGATGCAGCGGCCAAAAACAACAATGTCTATTCAACACCTTCACCTGCCACAATAATGTCTTTGAATTACGTTCATGCTGGAGACCATCCTTTTCACCATTTTTCATCTTACCTTCTTTAGGTTGGGAAGGTTGCAGAAGGGCTCCTGTAGATTGTCATTGAGCGTTTTAAGTCCAAATACAAAAACTCAAATCCAATGGTGATGTAAACCCTGCAAAGGCAAAAAGAAAATTCTTTCAATTCTTTTTCTGACAGTTAAATATAAGTGACAATATCATTGAGAGCAAAAAGAACAAACGAAACGGTTTGAATGCATAAAAGACAACGGGCTCTCTGTGAGGATTTGGGTGATTATGCAAGTAAGAGTTTAAGAATATCTGAATATTTCGTCTTGTCACAATTTGCTGACTATTATTCTGAACTGAAATGTGTCAACAAACCAGGTCACGGTTTGTATGTGCGGTGTGCTGCTGTGTGTGCATGTGTACAGAACTTGTGTCTAGTTCTAAGAAATGTTCTGCATCCACCCGCTCGCTTCTCTGCTCGTCCCAGAGGTTCTGATTAGAGATGAAATCACAACTAAAACATCTGGGTCATTCTGAGTCTTCACACATACACACCCACACCCAAATCACTGGGCTCCTGCTGCAATGTGACAAAATACTGTCCCTCCATGCAAACATCTTACCGTTACTCTCTTCAGTTTCACCTCTAAACATAAATCGAGTCCAACCCAAAATGGAAATCTTAGAACCGAAGAACACGAGCTGACAACTGGCTGGTAATACGGAAGGATCAGGTTCAATCCCAAGTACATTTTTCAGTTTTTATCCGAACACTACAACAAAATCAATTCAATTCGAGACGGTAACACATACAAACAAAAGCTGAGAGTAAACTGACCCCCCAGTCTCCACTGTCCCCAAATGTCTAGTGGGACATCGCACAGCAATTATAGTACTGTTAGTGACACTGGATTAAAGTGTCTGTGACTAAATATATCAGCAAACTGGCTGGGCAAAATACAGCTTGCCTGTTTAAATTTAGGGAGTGACCTATAAGGGTTTGTCATTTAAAATAATGAAGAAATATAGCCTTGTCTTAGGAAGAGGTTTTTTGTTTGTGTATTCGGGGCGCTAAACAGTCTAGGAAAGTCTGCTAATTAGCGATGGTTGCTAAGGCAATTACAGTTGACATGACAAGCTTGAATCTGATTGGCTGACTAAGACAACTGCCACAACTAACACAAAGGAGTACGAAAAAACAGGGTATTTTATCAGTTCACCTGGAAGATTACCAGGTTGACATAATCAGCACTTTTGGTCATTTGCGTGTTTTCCACATTAGTGAGTTTTGTATGAAGCGCTTACTAACAAGTTAACTTAATAAAAAGTACTGCACATTTTTTTTTCCTTATTTTTTATAATAAAATATTGTAAAAAAAAAAAAAAAAAAAAACCCTCCAGGTTTGCTGTGTTTGTTTGTAGAGCTGCACAATGTGGCAAAAAAATATGTTTATACATCAATATGACTCATAAAATAATAATAATAATAATAAATTAAGATTATTATTAATATTTTTATTTTTGAACAATAATAATATTGTTTGTAGGCTGCACAATTATGACCAAATGATTGCTTGATTATTTCTTAATGACTATAAATAAATAATAATAATTGTTATTATCATCACTACTTAATAATAATAATAATAATAATAATAATAATAATAAAATAAATAATAAATTAAGATCATTATTATTATTATTATTATTCAAAAATAAAAATATTAATTTTGTTTGTAGGTTGCACAATTATGACCAAATGATTGATTGATTGATTGATTGATTGATTGATTGATTATTTATTAATGACTATAAATAAATAATAATATTAATAATTATCATCATCATCATCACTAATTATTATTATTATTATTATTATAATATCTCCACTTCATGATTTCATTACATTAATATGTGTGAGAGCTAAACACCTGCAAAATTTGCTTTCTCAATTATCATTGAACAATTAGTGATATGTCCCCAAATGGCAAAAAGCTGAACTTTAAAGGAATAAACCCTAGCTGGCAAATCAACAACGACCCAAATTGATGAAAACACATGGCATATTCCTCTGCGATATGCCATCTTTAATTTACAAGTGTTTTGACTTTGTAGGTGATGGATCTTTGCCAACTGTTTTACAACATCCAGAAAACAAAGCACTTGATAAATCAAACAGCTGCTTATATATGGAACCAAAAGAGCAATCATGCATCAAATTTAGAACGGCAAAGATAAAACTGCTTTATTGAGTCCACATGATGGTAAATCAAATTTAACCCGGAAATAACATCAGCAAGGAAGAAAACATTGTAAACAAACACCATTTTAAAACTTTTACAATGTTTTTAAAACTGGTTACCATCTCTGTATCAAGCAACAACAGAACAGAAAAAAAACAAAAAAAAACAATGGAGTTTCAAACACTCCCATTGGCTAATCAAACAGATTTTCCAGCCCCAAACTCACACCATTCGTTTAACCATTTTGCTATTTCTAGCCACTTGCACAAACCGCAGTTCCAATTGCTACCACTGGCAAAGATATTACTCACCTCACCATTAAAATCACATTGAAATCTATTTTCTTACTGTGAAAGATTCATCTATTCAGTCTTCTGGTGAAAATTACAGATCACTATAAGTTTGTTCACACAAACCCCAGCCCTTTCTCACAATTGACTGCAAGCTTGGATTCAGATCTGCCTCCATCCAATCAACAACCGATGAACAGAACCAAGACCCCATCAAACATTTTTTTTTCTTTTCAAAAACCAATTTCAATTGGATGTATGTAAAAATATGGAAGAAAGAATCACTGGCTACTTCCGTTACATCAAGACATCTGTAAACCAAAACGGGCTTTACTGCCAACGCTTAAGTGTAATATGCTTTTGATCCGAAACAGTGCTCTGAAGCAGAGTCCAACATGAAATGCAGAGCATGAGAGTGTACAGTGAGCAGATGGAGGCATGCATACATGCGGGTTTGGGTGGAGTGGGTGGATGTTGAGAGCTCTGGGCATCCAAAAGGACTCGTCACTCCAACCCACACTCCCACAATGCAGTCAACATGTCCCTCTGGACACAAGGCTGGCACCCAGCATCGGGCCATAGCGTCCCTCGGAAACTGCCAAACCAAACTGATATCGGCTCCAGTTTCATCCCTTGAAGAGCAACGAGGAAATGTAGGATGACTGTGGAAAAATTAAAATGCCAGGGAATTCCAGTTTGCCTTGGACCACCCAATAAAATTACCATGAGTGGAAATGTAACTTTTCTGAACAATTACAGATCGGAAATTAGACGCATCAGCTGCCAGGAAATGGGAAACGGTATAGAAAACAAGCCTTTACTGTCACATGTCATCAAAACACAAAAGCTGAATGGAACTCATTCCCATCGCTCTCTGACTGACTGACATGAGCAGATCAGATATGGACAGGAGAAGTCTGAAGGTCTCTAAATGGAAAGTTAATTTTCATTAGAGGGCTTGGTATCTATGTGGGCTGAACCGAATGTCATTTGGCAAGCAGGAAAGACAATCTCAGAGAGTCTTATGAAATGGCGGCATGCAAGAGAACAACAGCTCAGATCACCTCTTGACCCAAAATCATTCTCAAATGGAAAGCAAACATCAGAGAACTGCCAGTTAATGGCCTCATAAGCATATGCATTAAAACTGTGCTTAAGTATAACACAATTAACAATTATAAAATGTGGCCAAAGTACACAAGCAATCATGTCTATAAATAAACTAAAGGCACAAAGAGAGAAAAGCTCCAAGGTAAGTTTAGGAAAAAATACTAAACCTGCGTTATGAAGATAAAGACTGAAAAGAGAGAAAAAAACATAAGATATCTAATGTTATTATTGCCATTGGTTGCCCCAGTCAACAGTCAAGACCAAACAGGAAGTGGTGAAACTTTGCCTAGGCACTTGTCAGCTTCCATCTCTTTGTACCTTCATGTCTTTAAAGGCCATTTGCACAAATTGAGGAAGTAAGAAGCACCATATGGCTTAATTTAAAAAAATCTTCATCAGTTTCAGACATTTTGGCAACATTTGAAGTTTGAATTCGTTAACATCAGTTATGCAACAATACTTTGAGCATCTATTAATTTACTGTAGTGTAAATTTCTACATATACAAATACATTTTTAACATTTCAAGCTGTATAAGATTATTTAGGCATCATCAATACCAACAAACATGAATTATTGGATCGTAACATATCATTGTCATATTAGACAATTAATATTGACAGATTATAAAAATGCAGTAATGAATTGTGCATTATTAGTTTATGACCTAATGCCTTACCTAACATTAATTAATCAAATCTTATTGTAAAATGACTTTTTTTTTTGGCTACATATCCTATACTTATTTTACTTATTTATTTTTTTTTCACTGATCACAGTGCTGTCCAGATACAAATACCTCCATGAACACACTTTAATCAAAAGCCTGACACTGAACAGAGCCAATAAGGTCAGAACGGTATTGTGTCAGCGGCTACGTATTCTGTAATACCTTCCAAGTACAATAAGATATCTTTGCAAATCAAAGTAGGTTAATCAAGATCTGTTATGTGTGCTCTTTGAGAATTACTGGGTGGCCAGAAGTTTATAGTTTAAGGAACTTATGGGTATGTTTAATATTTGGACAAGAGGAATCAAACCACAGCATCCCACTACATACTCCGATCAAAAGTTTGAGGTCAGTTTAATGTTTTTGAAAGTCTCAAAATACAGTGAAACAGTAATATTACAAAATATTATTACAACTTAAAATAACCATTTAGGTCAAACTTCATGTTAAGGTCCAATTCTCAATTCTAAGTTCCAACTACGACTTGCCTCAAACTCCTAATTTGCTGCTTTTTAATAGTGAGGCAGTTGTTAAGTTTAGGTATTGGGTAGGATTAGAGATGTTGAATATGGTCATGCAGAATATGTGCTTTAAAAAAAAAAAAAAAAAAAAAAAAAGCTGAATTTCCAGTATCATTACTCCAGTCTTCAGTGTCACATGATCCTTCAGAAATTATTCTAATATGCTGATTTGCTGCTCAACGAACATTTATTATTATTATTATTATTTTAATTTTTATTTAAATTTTTTTCTTCTTTCTTATTTCGACCAAAACACAATATAGAACAAAATATATAAACACAACAAACTGTTGCCAAACCAAAGTGAAACCACATCCCGTTATACATTACAAAGTGTCCGAAAAGCAGTGGGATGAAGCAAAACGTTCCAGTATATCTTTTAATATATTAAATCAGTCCCTATATTATTTTTATACATTCCTCCCAAATTAACAAATCCACAATAACTAAACACCAACCAAATGGTTTTTATCCAAAACAACCAATTATTCTATAAATCACCTAACACAATCACCCTTATAACCCCCACAACCACCCTATACATTCACATATCCTTTTCATAAAGTGTTTTTATACAATGTTTTAAACTGCTTAATATTTATACGATGCTTTAACATCCGCTCCAGACCATTCCACAACCGCACCCCACAAACAGAGATACACATACTTTTTAAGGTTGTTCTTATATTAATCTTTTTAAAGTTTAACTCTTCCTTCAAGTTATACCCACCCTGCCTTTCCAGAAATATTTTTTGCAGTAACTTATTTCTTGCTTTGAACATAATTTGTGCAGTTTTAAATTTAACCAAATCAATGAACTTCAATATATTAGACTGTAAAAATAACTCATTTGTCTGTTCCAGATATCCCATATTATTAATAATTCTGATTGCTCTCTTTTGTAATATACTTATCGATTGTAAATTGGTTTTGTAGGTATTTCCCCAGATTTCCACACCATAACTTAAGTACGGTAATATAAATTATACAGAATATGCATTGATTTATTGTTCAAAATATGTCTTGCTTTATTCAGAATTGCTATAATCTTTTGGCAGTTTTGCTTTAACATGCTTTATTTGTGGTTTCCAGCATATCGTGGTCTAAAATTACACCAAGAAACTTATTTTCATATACTCTTTCTATATTTACATGATCAATTTTCAGTTCCACTTGAGGATTTATTTTATATTTTCCAAATAACATAATCTTTGTTTTATCTTATATTTAAATGACAATTTATTTACATCAAACCACCATTTAATTTATTAATTTCTATTTTTATCACTTCCAAAAGCTGTTGTAAATTATCCCCGGAACAGAAAATATTTGTATCATCTGCAAATAAAATAAATGTTAGCATATCTGATACTCTACACATGTCACTGATGTAATTATAAACAATTTTGGACCTAAAACCGATCCTTGCGGTACACCACAAGTTATGTTCATACAGATTTATGTTCACCGATTTCTACAAACTGTTTCTCAGATAACTACTCACCCAGTCCAACCCAACTCCTCTAATACCATACCTTTCTAATTTTTGTAATAAAATGATCAATGTTTAAAACAGTTGTGCTGCATAATATTGTCTACTCGTTATAAAAACAACCCACATCCCAAGAGTGTTTGCCACTATTAATTAATATTTCACATGTATTTTTGTCATTAGCTAACAATTTGTACCTTCATGTGTGAACAATTAAACAATGACATTCTCCTTTGACGTCAGAAAGCGTGACCCTGCCCTCAAGACCAACTGACCAGAACAACAACACTTTAAGATTACTGCCAAGACATACTGACCACCACGCGTAGATTGCTTCTGCTACTACAATGCTTGCTTTTATCCCCAGCCTCCACATCCCAAACCACAGAGTTCATCATCCATAACACTTTTCCCAGAAAATCAAAACATTAACCCAAGAGATTGTTTTGGATGCATTATACAATAAAGCTTAGCAACTCTGATCTGAATTGTGCACAGGACCACATAACGAGATATCAAAGTCTCCTTTCTTTGATAATAATTTCTTCATGACAAGTAACAGTAAACATCCATTTCAAATGATTCTGATCACAGTTTCCACTCTGCGTGAAGTACTCTCAATGTAATTTCCTTCTCTAATAAACAAATTTATGGCCTTCATTTAGGCCAAATTATAATATTTAATAACTAATTAGGTTTGATTACAAGGAACCTCTTCGTATTTATGCATGCATATAAACAAGTATGCTCAATGACTCATAATGTGTCATTCTAGACCTGGGGTCCGTTCTTTGCACGTCGCTAACTCTGTTAGCTGGATTTGATTGTTTTTGGATTTTACTTGATATTGGATCATTTGGTTCTTCGAAGCTCATCCTAGGCTTGCTGTCATAGCAATGGGTCCGTAAGCTTAAACCTGCTCAGAAGCAGGTTTATTTCATGTAAACAGGATTAGATTGCATCTTTTTAAGCAGAATTGATACTTAAAAGCTGTCCTAGCCACCGCTACTTTATTACAGGAGTACCCTACTGGTCCAGGAACAATCATTTAAAATAATAATAATTTAAAGATTAATTTGAAAATAATATAATAATATAATATAACGATGTTGTGTAGTCTATAATACTATAGACACCGCCAGTTTTACTCATCGAAAGATTTATCAGTGATGAAATAATTACTTTATAATTGTATTGGAGTCTTACACACATGCTATAAATTCGGAAAACGTTAATTTGAGTGATGACAGCAATTATGGGAGTGGCTTGATGGAGCGCAGAGATGCAGATAACTTGATCTCTAAGAAACTTTAATTAATGCTGTCACATAAGAAATTTGCTTCAAAGATAAAATTAAATGAATTGCTAATTACAACATTGACATAAAAATGTAAAGCCTGTACAAATACTAAAAATCATGAATATAAATAATTGGGAATCATGTAAAATAAATTAAAAACAGTGCACATTTCATTTATCTATTATAACATTTATGTAGTTTTGTTCGCTAGGCTGTTTCCTTATAAAGGTCCAGAAATTTGTCAAGTTTTTTGTCAGGTGTCTTTTTTAATGATATGATGTCATTACGTTGCTGTCTTGCCACCAGCCAATCGCTGCATTGCTGATCGTGGTTTCGAGGATCGATACATCTGCCCTTGTCGGGGAACACGAGAACGTGCAGTAATCTTAGACAATTTAATCCAGATATTTTAATCTAATACACAAATTAGTTTGAAGAACCAAATTAGCCAGAGATCAGTTATCAGGATTAGAAGATCTGGAATCTTTCAAATCATTTCAGATGTAAAAAGCGACATACTTTGGAAGACCATTTTTCAGCAGACTAAATTGAAAAACTCCTGACCACCTAACACCTCACATCTGTGAGGAATCCACCTCAAATCCACGGTTAAATGTAGTGCACAAATTATCTTCACTTTTTCTATTACCAATACACAATTTTGCCAGTCTGTCTGTTTTTTTCTAATTTACTTTTTAAATTAACTAGACTGCTACTTTTAGCTAATGAACCCAAATGAGCCAACTGTTCACCAGCTACGAGATTGAAGCATAACTTTCAATTCTGTTATTAAAGTGAGATGACAAACATTTTAACAACATTAATGTGAACACAATCAGTTAAAGAGATAGCTCACCCAAAAACGAAAATCATCATTTACACAGTAACAAAACTGTGTGACATTCTTTCTTTTATGGAACAATGTTGGAGAATGAAGAATATTGGTAACAGTTTTGGTGACAGCTGACTTCCATTGTAAGGACAAAAAAAAACACAGAAATTTCTCTAAATATCTTCTTTTATGTTCCACAGAAGATAGAAAAACATACAGGTTTGGAACAACATGCTGACATAATTGTCTTTTTCTTTTTTTTATTTACTCTTTTAAGTCATTCTTATGGCTTGATCAACTCAATGTTGGCGCTTTTTAGGTCAAAAGACTTAATTAGAAACTCAGCCAATCTCAAAAACCACCTGGAATATTTGAGAACCACATATCTAGACTAACATCTGCAAATAATAGCAAATAATACAAGAATTCAAGAGGGTACGGCGACAAACCTGAATGAAAGGCACTCTGTGACCTGCCCTGACTCCTGTGCTCTCTATTTTCCATCCTAAATTACAGTTTCTTAACTAAACATAAACACACACCTCATTTATTTCTTATTAATATTTTTGACCTACACTTTGAGCGCCATGCCTTTAATGCATAAAACAAAACCCAGAGCAACTCAGCCAAAGCTGCAAACTTGCAGATGTGATAAAGTAGGGTGCAAGGTTGTGATAGATTTGCAAACGCTGTCAAAAGCGATATCGGCCAAACCTGTTAAGTCAGATGGGCATGACTTTGCTGGGGTGACATTGCAGTTGACTTCTCCCTGAATGCCCTCACAGACTTCAACTTCATGACCAATTCAATTACTGACTGAACTTGTTCAAACAATTTAAAGGTTCTTACAATGGGGACATACAAACCAATCAAATAAACCACAAAGGTATTCAAAAAGTCACAGGAAGCAGCAGGTTTATGATTTTCTCAACAGCTTAACAACAATGCAACTCAATTTTTACATTAAGTATTAACCACCATGGCATAAATAAATAAATTATACTGTTTGAAGGATCCAATGATAATTTACTTTGACAGTGAACATTGTAGTATTTTTGTGAAATCGGGGGTTAATTTTTTGTAAGGGGAATAATGTGCTGACAAATAACTGCTTTGCTAAAAAACATCATGTGAGAAAAACACTCTCCACCTCAGTGAAGGACTGGTGTTGATCAACATTATGAAGGTGAAAAACAACCTGTTTTCTAGGATTCCTTTTATGGGGATCATGCGGCAGTTTCACTTATTTGCTGAGTGTTATTCACGTGTACACACAAGCTATTTTGATAAGAAATGTTGGGCGGTAAACGAACGCACCTTATCCAGAGCGAACCTAACAACAAAGGCACTATTAACAGTAGGAACGGATGGGACATATCCCTTATATTAAAATCTAGATGCAATGTGTCATTTTTTGACAATGCTCATGACATACATCCACTGACACACAGTGGCACTTCTGATTTATTAACAAAAAATTTAGGTAACACTTTATTTTAAGGACCTATTCTTGTTATTAACTAGCTGCTTATTAGCATGCATACTGGTTGTTTATTATTATTTATAAATCACATATTAATGCCTTATCCTGCATGACCATATTTTAGCAAATAAGGAGTTTATTGAGGGAAAAGTCGTAGTTAATAGTGAATGTGTTCCCCATTCTAAAGTGTTACCAAAAGTTATTAGGAAGTGTTAGCACTTAAAATTTAAATGTTATCAGTGCTAATAAAGCCATATTTTGTCTTTGAACGCTGAGCCATGGATGAATCCACTGATCTACTAAATCCCAGGAACAACAGTGGGAGATATGGGAAGTTATCAAATTAAATCTCAAAAAATTATTTAGATATATTAACTGTTCAGAAAAATAAATAAATAAATAATAAGAAGAATGATTTTATATAGAAAAAAACAGCACCCAAATTAATACATTCATGTCGCTCTAATTAGGCTCATGTTCACATTTTAGGTTTGATTTGGAATCAGCCAAATAATCACCGTTTATTGATATACCATAACAGCAATCTTTATTTTCATGACAACTGCATTCAATTTTCTTTTCTTTTTTGTATAACCTAATTAATATTCAAGAGCTAAGGCTTAATTTCGTGACGTCGCGTTCAGAGTGTATGGTCGAAATTACAACTGAGGATTCATTTCGATTTTATCATTATTAATCAGCGGAAGCTGTGTGTGAAAATAAGTGCTATAGACAAAACCTAGTCAACTGCCTACCAAGAAAACATAGGCATTTAGACACGCGCCGTTATCAGACACAACAACGCTAGCAAAGCGCTTTTATGCTTCAACAATAATATTCGCTTACAGACTCACGAGATACACCAAACGTAAAATAAAACGCGTCCATTCGGTTCCGTCCATAAGAAATGTCGCTTCAACGTCAAATAACCCTAATTCACCTTCACTGAGAAACCGAAACACCTCTTACTTGCTGTCAGTCATATAAAGGTTTTGACCGTTTTACTCTCGTTAAACTCAAGAGAATTAACATAAACATACACGGAGAAAAAATGTGCACTAGACCCGTTTAAACAAAAGCAATTAATTACCGGTATTATCTTCGTTTTGTCGTTTCACTCCCCGGTCGCATGATAATTAAATAGAGCCGACCGATGCGCAAAGCAGCAATAAATGCCAAAATCTCCAAGATGTTGTTAACTAATTCTGTGCGGCTGGTCACTCCGCGCGGTGGTTAGTGAAAGGACAGGATGTACATATTCAGCCGAGCTCGCTACAGGTTGCTCTGCCAGAGCTGCGATAAAATGGTCAGGTTAAATTGGATTTAATTCCCATCCTCGGAGACGCAATCCCGGCGAAACGCTCAGGCTGCATAGTAAAATAAACGAGCGGATTCACGATTACGGGCAGATATTCATGCATCGGCTCAGACCGATGTATTTGATCGACATCTTCATTGAAACCCAGATTAATATATGACCTGAAGAAGCGCGAGTTTACAGACTGACTAAAGCGCGTCATCAGTATAAACAGGGTTATACGTGCATAGCTGATAAATATGGTAACAAAGTTTTAAATGCAAAGCCACAAAGATATAGCTTCTGCTTGGACTAAATCATACGATGCACGAGAGATGTCCGGGCTTTAAATCGGTTGCGAACATTTGGCAGCGCAACATCGTACACTCCCCTTGCCTCACTAGGGTAGAACAAATGTAGGTCACCGGGCCTTCGGATTCTTCCCAGGCAAGCATTAAAAAAAACACACCACCGTATTTTCACCGCATACGCTTGTATCAAATCCGACACAAACGCGACACCGGAGTTCCGCTGCTCTTTCTTAAAACAATGCAATCTTGCAAGTCCGCTTGCTTTCTTACCTCGGTTATTTGCCGTCCAGGAGGGGGATTTTCTTGCGTCTTGTTTTGGTTGAGACGGCAGTGTAGGATTGAACTAGAGTTAGAAAAACAGCAGGGCCTACCCCAGGCTTCCCACGCGCACGCGCAGTGGCTAGAGCAGAATCCCACACAATCTGGCAACACGCAGCAAGACCTGGCTGCTATACTTTGCATGTGAGCATCTTTGAGAGTCGTTTTGTTTAAATTGCTTTTTTGTTGTTGTTGCATAGAATACAATGCATTAAAAAGAAACAGAAAAGTTATTCAACCTCAAGGGGATTAAAGATAGCAGATCTTCATATAAATTAAGAAACGTAAAACATTCAAGCGTATATTAAATACAAAATATTATTAAAATTATAATAATTAAAAAAAAAAAAGACTCAACTGAGAAAATACACAGGTAACCGAAAATTCATCAAAACAAAGGTTATTAAACGCCAAGGGAATCATATAGAGGTGACCTAAACGACTTATTTATACCAGATAAAGGAATGATAAAACGGTGTAACTTAGCATTAATTAATAAAATGAAACATTTAACCATTTGCAAAAGAAAATAAACAAAAATAGGCACAACTAAGAAAACCGAAAAACAATACAAACAGATTTGTTCATGCGTTTCAATTTTTTTATTTTTTTTTTATTTATTTTTTTTTTTACCAATAATCCATGAGACTCTTAACGTCAATACAGGAGCTTGAACACCTAACTTAAGAGACAAAGCGCACATTTTAAATAAAAAGAAAATGAAAGGCAAAAATAGTATATGCAGGAAATGTATCACCTAAAATGCTTGACATTTATCAGTCTCTGAAATCATTTATAACCTATATGCTCGGTTTTGGTCTTTTACGAAGTGCATACAGTGCTTTCAGCTTTTCTGTTTGAAGTTATTCAATTTCACCGCTTCCGTGGCGGTTTTAAAGTTTCAATAACGTCAAACAGACAATACCCTGCTATCTTTTAATTGTTGTGTTTCGGTGTGAATTTTATGTTATACAAACGTACCCAATCTTTGGCCCACATGTGTCGCTCTCTTTCTGTTGGCCGAACGCCAATTAGGTCAAATACGCACGTCAACCTATCTTGAAACTACCACAGTGCGCGCGAAAATTTTAGCGCGTGACGTGTTGATTGACAGTTGTGTTGTCCAATAGAAAGACGATGCGAGTGCGCGGCACGCTGTGGCGCACAGCAAAGACGTTAGTTAATTGAAAGTAAAAAATATTTTGTTGCATGACTTTAAGAGCAGTTGTGGATGAAAATTATTGCTTGTTTTAAACGAGGCCCAAGGCAATTTTACGTTGTTTATAGAAGGCTATTTAAAAACCTTTACATAATTTGCATTAGTACTAATTTCCGTAGTGAAAACATGTAAATGTTTCAGTGACATACAGATCAGTAGAAAGCACGCACAGACGTGTGGAAATGTTGATGTCTGTTCATGTTTAAATCTAACTCAACGTGATAAAGTTCTATTGTTCATAGTGAAATTAAAAGGGGACAAAAATGCCTATTTATTCGTGCGATTTGCACATTTTGCAAGCTGTTTTTCTGCCAATTATTGCTTAGCCTGTTAAAATGTCAGTGTGTGAAACAATAGTAACGTTATTTTATTTACCAGGCCTTAAAATAGGCTAGTAATGACAACTCAAGTTTAGCCCACTGCTATTTTGCATGACGGAGAATATAGGAAATTATAATCATATTTTTATCATAAAAATGATTTGACTTTGTTTGCCAGGCGCTGTTATTATGCTGAGTGGAGATCGCGTGACACCCAGTGGAGCAAAGTGCCATGCAGTGGAAAAATAACCACACGGTGGTGCTATTATCATTAAATTCATCGTTTCACTCCATTTCGACGTTATATACAGTACATATTCTTCCTTTGGATATTTAAGTAATCATTTAGGCCTGTGCAAAGGTACAAATACGCACTCTTTAGGGGTAAATGAGGTACAAAACGTTTACTTAGAATTTATCTTTCCTTTTTTATGTTTTATTTTATTCCCTTGTGGAAAAAAGTAGTACATTCTATCATACTTTTAAAAAGAATACTTATTAAGGAAATAATATGCTTTAAAACGTGTGAACTGAATGTAAATTGCATGTTAATTGCAATTAAATAAAAATGCATTATAGCCTAGTTTAAATTTATATTAAATGCAGCAGTGTTGGGGAAAGTTACTTTTAAAAGTAATGCATTACAATATTGTGTTACTCCCTAAAAATATAATCAACTGCATTTAGTTTCTTTTTATGGAACGCAAGGGCTTTTGTTACATTTGCATTACTTTTTCTCATCTAGCCTGGGTTTGCTTGTTTATTTTTAATATTAAAAGTTCTATTTTTGGCAAACGTAAAAGCCCTTTCACGCCAAAAGTGAAATGTACAAGCTCAAACAAACCTTTCAGCTATGCTGCTATTCTTCAATAGCAGTTCAACACTTTCTTCTCAATCACAAAAAAGAGAAAAAGTTATGTTTATCTTAAGTAATTTTTGCTTATTAATGTGGTTAAACTGGTTAGCAGCATAGACACTGGTTAATAAAATAGGATTAAATACATAATGGATTTTTACGTTAACACTTAATTATTGCAAGTTTGTGTAATATTTGATTAATTCTGAGGAATACTGGATTTATTTGTCCAAGAGAGATGAGAGATGAATAAATGCATGTTCATATTTAGTCCAGAACTACAGCAACCGTAATGATTTTTATTTTTTTCAAGTCTACACTGTAAAAAAAATGCAGTAAAATTTACGGTAAAAAACCGGCAGCTGTGGTTACCAGAATTATACTGTAAAATATACGATAGCAACGTTTTAGGTTTTACCTTAAATTTACAGTTAAATACCATAAACTGATATAATGTTAATATAACAACCTATTGAAATATTGAAATCTGTTTTGTACCTTTGAAATACACTGATAACCACCAAATGCAGGTGATGATGAGAGTCACATGACGAATGAAAGCCAATCACAAGCAGCTTTAAAATAATAATAACATACATAGAAGGTGCACAGTGTCATTCACACAAGCACTAAACACCATCATGGTGAGACTCATTAAACTGAAATATGCTATAAACATTAATTTAACAACATTAGATGTAACATACAAACCTAATAAACATAACTGATAAGAAAAAACTAAGAAGAAACCTAATTATTTCAAAGACAAAACATCAAATTCAAACAAAATTTGAAATGCAACGCAGGGAATTCTGGGAATGTCAATTTACGTTTTTTCCCTGTAAATTTTACATTCTTTTTCACTTCCAAAAGCGGTATTTCACCGTAAAATTGTCTGAAATGTCTATTACAGTTTTTCACCGTATATATTAGGGGAACTTACCGTTAACCATTTAACAGGTTTTTACCGTAGCTTTTTCACAGTTTTTTACCGTTAAAATCACGGTCATTTTTTACAGTGTAATCAACTTTACGTCTTTTAGTATATTAGTCAACAAATCAAAATGTGTACTCGTTTACAAAGTGCACTTTTTAGGAAACATTGTATCATAAAAGTTGATGTGCACTTAAGCTGCCTTTTATTAAGTACAGTAAACTTAAAAAATGATTGTTTTCTTCGTAATTTTGATAATGTTGTTAATTACGCTTCTATTATAAAAAATGTATACCTTCTTCAAGGAAATAAAAGTGTCAGAAGAGGAAAGTAATCAGAGTTTCAGGGCCATGGGTCACTTCAATTTACAACTTACCAGCAACGTTTGTGTTTCTAACTTAGATTAGACGATAACAAGTGTGTGTTTCATTTGTGTACTCCTCTCATACCCTCGGATTGATTGCGTTCGACGTCTTTTCACAACCCCGAAGCTTCCTTTTTCACACCCAGCCCCCTACAAAACACCCACTACAGGACAAATGTGTTTTGAGTCGTACCCTCTAGGTCTGTCTGTCTAGAACCGGCGAAATGATCTTCCTCGTGTACCCACTCTTAGTTTGTGTCATGTTTCTTAAAGGAAATGCAGTCACGATCCATGACGTAACCTACTTTGTTATTTCAGGCCCCAGTTCATCCTCACAGTATGACAACAGCTTAATAAAAACATTATATGTGTTTATGACAACAATAGACCATAAGCAAGATCCTACTAAAGCGATAAAGAGATGTTTATCAGAAAGGATGCAGTTTATGAAACATGCTGTTTAGATGTACAAATCCAATTAAAATGGCAGTGATAGGAAGTGAAGGTTGATTAATGCTTTTTGACTAATCTTTGTAGATAGCAGGATAACAAAAACACACATTCATTTAGAGAAAGAGAGAATGAACCAGAGTCGCACTAGTGCTTTCAATAAATAAATGGAGAGGAAAAAAGGGTTTTATTTCTTTGTTCTTTGGTAACATTCCAGTATACAGTAAAACACATACAGTGAGTTTGGTCAAAATCACACTGCCACAATGAAGAAATATTTTATTATGCTTTTAATTCAAAAGACACGGCACAGTTTCACAAACAGGAACGTTTGAACAGATAAAAGACTTTATTTGGGTTCTGTCTGCACATTCAACATCACGATTCGATAGAGGGGTGTTTTCTGGAACGAGCGACTTAACGTTTCAAGGTTGACTGGCTCTTGATCAGGACATCTGCAGGACAGGATCTGGTGCTGCTGAAAATATTCATCAAAAATGATTTTTTTTTTATTTTAGATATTGACAGATGTATTAGTATAAAAAATATGTTTTTCACAGGTTTATTGTACATGAGTTTCTGTATTTATTTTGACTCTAGACCCAGTGCACATGTAGGAAACACATGGAGAAAGTATGGCTTAAACTGATTTTTCTCATTTGTAAAAAAAAAAAAAAAAAGAAATACCTGATTTTCTTTATTGTTTTACACAAACTCATCGGATCTTCTTCCATTTCGTGGCTGCAGAAAAGATCACAGAAAAATATTTACAGAGAAGTGATTTTTCAAGTAATAAGAAAAAATTGTATATTTAAAATGTGAAATACTGTATGCGTGTCACATTGTTTTTAACTAAAAATAAAACTATTAACAATCATTTTCATAATTTAAATAAAGGTAAAGTACATAAAGTACAACATTAAGTAAACATTTAAATTTTAAAACTTAAATGAAAACTAAAAATGCCACCTAACTGAAATATGTAAAGTATAAAAAAAAAATAAAACAGAGATAATAAATCAATTTAAAAAAAATCAAACACATAACAAAATTACTAAAACACACTAAAATTAAAATGAACAAAACAATTTAGTATGTAAATATCATGTAGGATTGGAAGGAACCAAAAGTCATAATTTAACACTTTTGAAAAATACATATTGGTATTTTTTTCATTTTTAACTAATCTGAATATTGTGTAAAACTATCCCCCTCAATGCCTATGACGGTTACAGCACTGTACACGTGTACATGTGCTTTTCTACTAATGTAAAGAAGGTCATTCAATTTCCATGTTGTGTTGAACAATAAACGGTAGTCATATATATTATAACCTACCCGATAAAGGAAGTATCCTCTGCTCTGGATCCGTCCGGGCCCCTGAAGGTCATCCTGTGCACAGAAGGGACTGTTATAGATGTGCTCCAAATATCACACCACACTTTCTGACGTTGCTACCAAACTTTGTGTACACAACTTTGACTCAGTCATCAGAGGTCTTCGGATGAATCAAAGGTTTGATGACGGCAGTGTCGTAAGGGGTTAAAGAGCTTTATCTACCCAACAAAATCCATCAGGACCATTTCCTGTGTGAGAGTGAGGCAGTCATTTACTCTTGTTCAGTTTTGTCTTTTACCCTTACAGCACAATAACACTTTTAGCGTACAATTACCTCTCGAATGGAGGGGAGCAGTTAATCTAAGGTTGAGCCATTTCACATCCTGCACATTAGATGGACTCAAACTCATGCTTGCACATGTCAGCCTCGTGCAGCCATGTATGTGCACAAGCACGGCTTACATAATATAGAAATTAATACTTTTAAATACAACGAAAAAATAAAAGGTGCATATTAAAAATAGTCTTCTTACATTGGGAATGATAGTAAATTAATAAATATTACATTTAATCTAAGTGTAGTATACTCTTTATATATGTAATATACTGCGTAAATTAATATATCATTTTTATTATCATTTTAAAAAAATATTTGGGGAGCAGTAATAAATTAACACTTTTATTTAGCATTAAAAAGATCAAGACATTTATAATGCTACAAAAGATTTCTTCAAAAAAAAAATTTCTGTCCATCAAAAATCCTAAAAAAAATTTTTATCACGGTTTCTGTGAAAATATTAAGCAGCACAACTATTTTTAACACAGACTCATAATAATAAGAAATGTTTCTTGAGAGAAGCAAATCAGAATGATTTCTGAAGGATCATGTGGCACTG
Source organism: Acrossocheilus fasciatus (assembly GCA_036784905.1). Taxonomy (NCBI): domain Eukaryota; kingdom Metazoa; phylum Chordata; class Actinopteri; order Cypriniformes; family Cyprinidae; genus Acrossocheilus; species Acrossocheilus fasciatus. Next base: position 16,891,004 of record CM071957.1, on the reverse strand, counting down.
AAGACTGGAGTAATATCAGCTGAAAATATCACCATAGGAATAAATTACATTTTAAAATATATTCAAATAGAAAACAGGAATTTAAAATTAATATTGCTGTTTTTATTTATTTTTAATTGAATGAAGCCTTGGTGGGAATAAGAAAGTTCTTTCAAACACACATACATTTACACACACACACACACACACACAAACAAAACTTAAACTGGTACCGTATGTAATTCAAAAATGAATAATTAATAAGACAACCTTATTTCCTGCATCAACCAGAGAAAGAGAGATAGGTTGTCCAGTAGTGGTGTATAAACACAGATACACGCACTGTCTGTTTTAATAATAATTAACACTCAGTACTTTAATAATTAACACTTAACACTTAATTAAATCAACAATTACTGATGGTCAGAAAAGAAGCCCTGGAGCTAAATCATGATGAGATATTATCAAACAGCATATGGCATTTCATCAAGCAGCACAGAGGACTGAGAGGAACAGACACTTCAGTCACTCTCCATGAACATCCGTCTAAATTTAAGCTGTTTTTTGTCAACTATTTGTGTAATTACCACAACAACTGTATGTACTTTTTAAAACCTTTATATAGGCTATCGGTTTTAAAGCGATACTAGTGGTACACTGGTTTCTAAGAAGGCGAATAGCTTGTTTTTTTTTTGTTTGTTTTTTACCACACTCTCCCTAGATATCTGTTCTGGGAGTAAATGTCTTTGCACACTGAGTCCAAAATTTTCATATGCGTTTTTTTGTTTGTATGTTTGTTTGTTTCGTATTCGTCATCCTTTCCTATCAAAATGCTAGCTACGGATGCGAAAACGCAGAAAGTCGAACCTGAATTTTTTTTATGACAGACGAAAGTTTCGGAGGCAGTGTGTAAACGTGATTGACATGACGTGAGGTCGTATTTATTTTTTAACGTGCGAAAATTTCAGACTAAAAATTCAGACTCAGTGTGCAATGACCTTTAGTTTGATGAGCACGTATGAAATTCAGCGAAAAAAGGGTGGATTGCTTTACAGCAGCAACAAACGCACATGTACAGCTATGCACTGTAATTATGACAGCGACATGACGGTGAATTCCACTTGCATAGGGGGCTCCAAAAATACACAAAGCTACATACAAGTGCTGTAATATTTAACAACAATGGACTCTATGGAGACCAGGGCAAAACTCTCGAAACATCGTGATCATAATTCTTCAATAAAAAGTATGCACTATTCAATTACGTATTTAGGTGACAAAATATGAAGTACTTCTTATGTTTAGTACAGCTAAATGTCCTAAACTTGACTTCTGAATACCAACCCTGGACATACAGTTTTTAGTCACTTACCCAAACTAAATATTGCTTTAGCAGTTATTTTAGTGGTTCTCAGAGTGTCATACTCACAGCGCTAATGAATGAAGGTAAGCATGCTGGATACATACATTTAATTTCATTCTCCTGCTTCTTCTTCTGGCAAGCTGGGGTATGAGCTCCAGAAGAGGGTGCAACACAGTAGACTGACACGTACACATATATAAAGAGATATCATGAAGACAGACATGGAGAGATATGAAAACCATGAACATCTGTTCCTGGGGACTGGCCAGGGGTCGCAGAGAGGATTCATTTAATACACACGTGTCTGTCCTCAGTGCGACTTAGTGTTCATTTTGCACACAAGGTGCATTGATGTTCAGTAAAAACGCAGTCACATGCAGGCCATGCCAGAGCACGTGACAACATACAACATGTGAGGGAGTGTTTAAAAGCAATATTTAGCAATTTGTTACAAATATGCAGTACGTTTGGCTGCATATTTGAAATGTATAGCAAAACTGGCATATAAATATTTTAAAATGTAAAATTATTTAATAAATGTCTGTATGATACACTTTTAAAGAAGAAATGTGGTGAGCATGCAAGGAATGGACAGTTGGAAGGAAGAGACACTGAACACTTCCTCTGACCGCATCAACACAAAATGGCATGTAAATTAAATTTGGAAAATTGAATGTTAAGATGAATATAGGTTCTCTTCTGGTTTGAGTCACTGCCAAAATTCTGATATTAATTCACCAAAAAAAAAAAAAATTCAAGGGAATATCTAGTGCAAATGATCAAATTTCCATTATTTTTATGGAAAAAAGGAATTTATAAAATCAATGTAATAGTTTTCTGTTTCTGTAATAAGTGTGAATGCTGTCAAGGAGGAATCATATGATATCAGAGGTTGCATCCATGCAATGGGAACTAAAGAGTAGACAGTAAGAGACGAAAATCTGATAATTATCTGAAAATAATCTGAATACTAAAGATGCATTTAGTGGTCTGCTATTTCTGCTATTAGACTCAGTGGAAACATTAAGATAATATACAGGTAAAAAAAATATCAAATAATTTTAAGTAAAATCAATATTTTATATCCACATATTTATTTATTTGCTTATTTTTGAGTAGCTGTGTAACAAGTTCTGATCACTCTGTCAAGTTTCTTTCTTTTTTTTTTTGTTTATTTTGTCATTTGTATTCTTATCATGTTTATTTATGTATTTTTTGCAGTTACATATTATCCTTTATATCCAGTTTCCTAAGAATGTGGCTATATTGCATTTTGATTTACCTTGGCCCAAAAGGGAAATGCGCAGTGGTCCAAATTACAATTTATTTAATTCACTTGAGCTTTAATTAATGCCTGAGTATTATATCCCTAATTACAATATGCCGTTGGGTGTGTTATTGAAGACAGTGCAGCGTAGCAACAGTGATTGAGTGTTCAACAGACACTAAGCAACCCATGAGGAAACCTACCGTCCCATCTGACAATCCTGCACCATTCGGTTTAGTGTAATGAAATAAAAACTACACATACATGTATAGACACACAAATACAAAACCCAAACACATAAGTTACCCAAACACCAAAAATCAATACAGACAAAAACATAAAAAACATTCATAGAATGAAAAACCATAACACCATAATCCATAAAAAAGACATTATCCACATAAAAAAAAAAACATACAATTACAATCAAACATATATGAAAAGATAAAAGGATGCTGATGTTATGGTGTCATTGAATTGTCATTGCACTAAATGTTTCTGAGATGACCTCAAATTAAGACTGCAAATGTCACACACTCACCCTTTTGCTGGTCTCTCGAGCAGTGATCTCCTGCATGTACAAAAAAACAAAAAAATAATTGTCTTTTCAATAATCTATGTATTACTATACTGATAACTAGACCCAGACAGATTTTTGCACGACGCCTTAATAAACAAATATGCAAAGGTTGGCGATGATGTGTAGAATATTTGTGAAATCTTCTATGTGTGCTGATTGCATGTGGGCATGAATAATATTCACCTCCGATTTTTCCAGTGATCCCAGCATTAGGAAACACAGGTCCCCCAAGACATCAGATGTCTGGCAAAGGTTAAAAGAAATGTAAAAACGCCTTTTACTGTGATTAAAATCCTAAAGTAATTAAAAAATGATCAGATTTTTTTAAATGCTTGTAAATCTGTCTTTATGCTATTTTAGTACCAAATTCTGGATTCCAACTTATCTTCTTTCAACTTTGTATATCTTCTTGGAACTGGTTAGTTGTAGTCCTCTTTGATCTGAGCATGTGCACCTCAGATTTTGAGTGGGGAAAAAATAAAAATAAATAAAATAAATTTTTATGAATCAGCTCTCTGTAGAGCTGCTTTATAGGTTCAAATTAGTTTATTATTGATGAGCTTTGCAACATCAACACTGTTATTGAACTGAAATGAATCAACATGGAATTGACTTGAGCTGAATGACAACACTTGAGCTGCTTATTGCTGAATTTAACTTATTTTGAATTAATAAACTTTAAAAGTTCAACTGAACCGAATCAACAAATGACCTGACTAGAACTGAATAATGCCAATAATTTGCTATAGCTGTTTTACAGCAGAATTTGAATCACTGATTCTATTACTTCCCTGTTTAATACTGTAAAGCTGCTTTGAAACAATCTCTATTGTGTAAAGCACTAGGCTATACAGTATAAATAAAGGTGACTTGACTTGGTCTCTCAAAAACTCAGCTCAGATCAACTGACCAGTCAGTTCCAAGGAGAAATACAAATCTAATCAAAACAAAACAAGCTGACAAAAAATTGAATTAACTAAAATTTGAACAGTTCAGTATGTCCAGAACACAGTATGAGTGTTAAACATTTGTGGCTGAGCCAAATGAGTCTGAATTGTACTGAAATTGGTGACGGCTTTAAATTATTTTTAAATGGATTCTTATAGAAAAGCACAATTCACTTGGTTCACTGGGATTCACAGAACAGTTAGCCATCTGTTAGCACAAAGTTTCTCTATATTTCTCTTTTACATTTATACCATAATCCACTCTCGGTTTGGTTCCTCAATAATACATAGTAGCTGTATTGCGAATGGCAACAACGCTGCATTACTCACTCTAAAGGATGGGTCTGCAGAGAGGTAGAACGAGCACAGATCAGTTATCTACAACAAAAGAGAAGTGCAGTTGTAATTTTGGGGCTTGCATAAATGAAGATTCAAAGAACAAATACAAAGACCAATCTCAAAATGAATCACATATCATTTGCGTGTTGCGTGGTTCATTTCAGCCCATGGCCATAAACATGCATTAATCTATGCTTTCATATCCCAGCCTCTAGATCCCCAGGTTTACCCATGTAATTTCTCACGTAAACAAAGCACAGACGTAATCATCACCTTAGACAGTAAAGTTAACAGGTTGAAACTGAACAAATATGAGATAAGTCATTTATAATGAACTTTTGTCTCTGAGGAAATTTGTATATAACTGAAGGCAGTATAAGTGATTTATTGAGAGAGTTAATCTATATGGTAAAAATGAAAGAACTCGTAAGTACGTCTATTGACAGTCAGTCATACACACCTGGGTTAGTAACTGCTCATGCTCTATTGAAGATGGATTCAAGAGCACTGGAGCACCTGCAATCCATGCAGAAATCATTATTACATCCCAATAATAACATATGTGACCCTGGAGCACAAAATCAGTATTAAGTCGCTGGGGTATAGCCAAAAATACACTGTATGGGTCAAAATGATAGATTTTTCTTTTATGCCAAAAATCATTAGTATATTAAGTAAAGATTATGTTCTATGAAGATATTTTGTAAATTTACTACAGTAAATATATCAAAACTTCGTTTTTGATTAGTATCATTATCATTAGTATCCTATCATAACAAACCATGCATCAATGGAAAGCTTATTTATTCAGCTTTCATATTATGTATAAATCTCAATTTCGAAAAAAAATTGACACTTAAGACTGGTTTTGTGGTTCAGGGTCACATTTAGTGTACAGTGGAGTTTAATATATTAACATAAAACATTTCTATGAAATTTGCACAGAATATGGCAGAGAAAAAAATCTTATTTTGACATTGAATTCATTAAATTGAAGTCTCTATTGGTCATAACTATTTGGTAAATCTCAAATCTTGTTATCTTTATTATAATGAGCAATTGCTTTATTATTTCTTGCAATTGCATCACAAAATTGCAAAGTGAAATCAATCTGGAAGCCTTGACAGCTGTAATCCTTGTGAGGTTTAGTTGTACAGGTCTGAAATTAATTACCCTTGCTTGTCAGTTTTCTTGTTTTGGTGATTTTGACATCTTCCCTCAATGGAATAATCTCCAATTTAACTGAGTTTGTTTAATGATCTGTTGTAAAGGTCTCTCAATCTGGCTTTCCTTTTTGAACCATTACCGTCAAAAGCTGTTTTCTGTGAATGATTTATGAGACCCATTTAAGACCTGGAAAAAGTGAGATCATTCGGCTGTAACTAGTCAAAAACAACCACAAAATCAACCAATAGTAAAGACATCACCCCCCAAAAAAGAGAAAAGGTCTACTGTTATAAACATGCATCTTCATGACCCTCTGGGTCTCTTATGACATTTAACAATCAGTCCGGTATAATTTTATCTGTGTATTAATAAATGAGTCACATACTGTTGTTGTCAAGGCTACTAATCCGACAAAGTCTCTCCTGGCATTTCTGGATTTTTTACATTGTTATAATATTACTCAAATTCTTGTGGCATCACTGTTGCCAAAACTGTCTCCACTGCACAATAATATTCTCACAATAATTCCTCTCAAAGACATCATAATTATCAGTGATGTGACTGAATCTAATTTGGCGATATTGCTCTTGGTGTATAGAGCGAATTCTTTATTCCTATATTGCAGATGATTAAGCAGATGATCGATTTAATCCTTGTGGTGTAATGATTATTCACAAAATGAATCATATGCATATACTGTATCTCATTTTGCAGGTTTATTGGGAAACATCCAGCATTTTTTATTGTGCTAATTGGTCTCAACCTAACAAGGCACTTTAACAGAATTCACTGCCTCGCATATATGCAGTAAGCTCTTAGTTAATGCATCACGATGATGCATTCCTACTTATTATTTCCTACTGACACACTAATGCAGCGCATTTTGAAGAGATCTAAGCCTTCAATAAAGATCAAAATTATTTTCAAACATGAAATCAGTAAAAAGTCAATCTAAAGAAAAAGTAAAGTCAAAGTTTCAGTGGCAGACAGCAACAGTTGTTTTTTTAATACCTGTCGCAATATTTATGTATTCCATCAATTTCATTTGTCACAATAAAGGTCATAATTTCTGCTTAATCTAAAATATTTTCTCCTCATCAGTAATTTAATCCAGTGTGATTACGTGTTATGAACTGAACTGTGCAGATTTTTACATTTGTACAAGTTTGATTTTATATATAATTACCCTAGTAAAAAAAGTAATATATTTAAAATACATTTATTTCATACAAGTGTAGCTCAAATTTATTAACATATTTACTGACATATCGCTTGAGACTGATAATCAAACTTGATTTAGAGAACTACTTGTGCACAATGCACATTTCTTAATATTAAACCTAAAATGGCACTATTGATGAGGACTGTATGATCTTTGAATAATATCATCTTTAAATACAAGATATTTAAAGTGTACCTGAAGTATACTTGCAATAGTTCCACTTTAGCACAATCAAATATACTTCAGTATATCTTTAGTTGTACTTCAGCACTACTTCCACATACTTAAAGTGCAGTAAGCACAAAATTAGTTCTTCCAATTTAGGGACTTTAAGTATAGTACAGCAAAGTACTACATTATTATGTAAATGCATTTTCAGTATAAAATTTATACTGAAAATATATTTATGGTATACTCTTAATAATGTATATCATTGGTTTTAAAAATCACTGTTTGAGATATTGAATGATCTCAAACTATAAATGATCTTCAAAAACTTCTTTTTGATTGTTACTGTTTCCAGAAACACACACATACACATCATACATCATTTTAGAAGATAAACTTATATTTTATTTATATTAACTATTAATTTATATTATTCAATTTTTACTTATTATTTTCATTATCACGTTGTTGTTGCTGTTTAGAACCAACATTAGGTTCTAAATGTAATGAATAATTGATTTAAATAATGAGCTGTCTCATTAAAGAGAAAGTAGGCCACGGCTAAGTTATTCTAATATCACTCAAGTAACAGGAGAGACTTACTTGTGGTGATGGGTATGAAGGAGATGAAGAGGACAGCGAGCATCAGGGCTGAGTTGTGTGCTGGGCTCATGGCGCTCTGACTCTGAGCTGCTCCGCGTTCACACTGACTGCTGCTGCTCCTCATGCTCTCGTGCCGTCAGTTCGCGCCGCTTCGTCTGCTGCTCTGCTTTCTCAGCCTGACTTACAGCACAACATTATGAACTCTCAGAGTTACACACCCTCTTCGTAAATTGACCTGCAAAGTACGTCACGACGTATTAGCCCCGATTAATTTGCACAAATTATGATGTGAAATGAGTGCACGACTTCCACATGGTCAAAGCTATGAGTAATAAAACTAAAATCTTTAATCTTCAACAGGAGATTTTATTTACATCTCGCTTGATGTAGGCTATAACAAAACATTTGCTGAGATGTATGAATATTTTAAACTTCCCGGTGTAATTGTTTCATTTTGTTTTACACCAGCTTTATTATTTGGACCACACAGCAGACGGAAACTCTGAATAAAATATTGGTATGCGTAACATTAAAGATTCATTAAATATGCATATGGTAATTTCTCTGGTTTACAACAGTCATTACTAGATAAACACGTTATATCAAAGCGGGGGACGATTTATTATTTTTATTTTTTATTTTTGGTTTCTTATATTCATATGCAAACCAAAGGGGGAAATAATGTAAACAAAGTAACACTGAATGTGTCTTTCTCCGGAGTCTGTAAGAAATACGTTTTGAGTCCAATTAGGACTCTCTAAATGAAGAAATGTCAAAATGTGACTTTGGGATGCCATACAGTAAGATTTAAACAGTAATAAAACAGTAGCCTAAAACAGTTCCTATGAAAAAAATAATAATAAATCCTGTAGAGTGTAAATCCTGGAAGTGATTCAGACTACACATTATCTAGTACAAACTAATAAAACTCGTTCATAATTTCTGGAAAGAACTGGACTCACATGTCAGTAATAACACTTTGAATCCCTTTTCCTCGGGATTTTACGCATCTGTACAATATCTAATGATCACTAAACCACAGGGGTTATGAATTAGGTTTAGAGCAAATTATGTAACAGTTTTCAGAAAATGAAATTTCTTCTTTTTTTTTTTTTCCTTTCAAATGCATTTCCTTTAAATGTAATATGTAACTACTGGTGTCCAAACAGGGAATCTGATGCACCACTGTTGTTTGTACATGGTGACCTGAGAGAGAACAAAACATTACAAGACAAATCATGTTCTTTGTTCTTTTTTTGCAAATATCCCTGTGTTATGTTGCCTGCCAGGTCTAGGAAGCCACAGCCACAATCACTGTGTATACAGAACCAGGAAATAACAATTTGCCTAATTTTAAAAATTAAAGAAGATTATTCATAAATTTTTTAACCAATTCATAAAACACATAAATGCAATTTAACAGCTACAATTTCCTGGCTTTAGCAAACTGCAGTCTACCTTGGGATATTGTTATTACCGTTAGCTGAGACGTGCTTATGCAAAAGAAACGTAACAGCACAAGCACCACCAGGACCTAATGTATCTGAACTAGCTTTACAGGTCACCAAACTGGCTTGAAACCGTGGGATTTGGTCTAAAGTGCCAGTGTAAGTGCCACATTCAGACACTGGAAATAATTTAATTATGCATTGATCTAAAAGGGACATGGCCTTATATGCAAATATTACATGGCCTCTGGTGTAAACAGAAACACTAAAAGCACTACCACCGAGGATGTTTTGGCTGTTTATTTAAAATAAATAAATATAGATTTTTTTTTTTTTTTAAATATTGTTAAAGTTTAAAATATTTTTTTTATTATTTATTACATTTTTCCCAAAATATATCCTCTGTGATAGTCTACTCACTAGTATAAATATAAATTTGATAAATATACAGTTACACAGATGCCACCTGTGATTTTGAAACCGTATCAAGAAAAGTATCACTGTAGGAATCTGACAGATGAGCTGCAAGTAATAACATTTAAATCCCATATTAAGACAAACACGCCTGCCATATATTGCATGTTATATTAAGCTTAAGACTTTTATGCAATATGGGAATTCAACACCCAGTGCTATTAAGTACATTTTATTGTGTAAATAGTGGCAGTACATGAGGATGAAATCAAGTATGGAAAAAAAACAGATGTTTAGTCAACAGGCCTTGATGTCATTTTTGTAATTTTTCCACCAGAAAAGCTCATGTCTTTTAAGCATTTGCTTCTGATCATGTGATCTTGATGCCAGCTAGGGAGTGCTTATACATTATTGAAATAAATAGTAGAGACTTTCTGTAACTTTCATCGAATTTCCAATTAACTGGGAAGAGGAAGGCGTTGGAGTGTCATGGAAAAATAAAAAGCCTGAATTCAGCCTTTTATAATCAGCTTTGTCCTGTTTTGGGTGTGTGGCAGGAGCTCCCTTGAGTGGGATGTAGATACAGATAATACGATTGCACCAATGTCTGTTTAATATCTCCTCATTATGAAAATGTCAAGCATCATGGTGTCATGGGCTCTAGAGTAAGATTCTCAGAACGAGGATATGGCCTCACATTTCTGGGCATATGTGCGTGTATTTGATCAATGGGATTGTTCATATTCATATGTTTGAGTCAAAACATGCCAAGAAATCATGTATCTCAATGCGTCCACCTGTCTAGGTAAAGTGAAGCCTGTGGTTGTGCATGCGTAGGGGGAGGTGTGCTGAGTTTGTGTGTCTGTCGCCACACATCATGACGCACACGGGAGAGCGAGATTTGATACACAGTTAAGCATAGCGCCACTGGGAAATATTGGCTAAATATCAAAGTGAATAAATAATCAGTGAATATCCTTTACAAGAGGGTTATTGCTGGAGTTTTGGAGGACTGGGACTGGATGACTGAGTAGCTACAGGAGGACTGAAATAAATACAATGAGAGCTTTCACACAGGTTAAAGAGATAATTTATTCAGCAAGAGGGACAGGAAAGTAATGAGGTAGGAATGAAATTAAGAGGATTAATCAAAGAAGAACATCAAGAAAACCACACTGCAGTCAAAACAGATAGGTGAGATGGAAACACATATAATGCACATTAACAAAATGAATATGTGATTCATCCTATTAGTGATTGAAGAGTAACATTAGCATGAGCAAAGTCAGAAGAAAGTCACCATAAATTACAGTTTTCACACTACATAGGAAATGAAATTACATATATGTAGGATTTATTTATTCATTACAAAAACTTTTCTCCAAAGCCTCTTAAAAATTTAAAAAGCAATTTAATAGTGATTTACCAGACCTAACACTATTAGCATCGGTCTTAACGTTTTATTAAAAACTGCATTTTTTATCGAAAACTCACTTTTTCTGGTGAATAATAAAAACAGTGTTATTTTAAAAATAGGTTTAATTTTTCACTGTTTTGTTAAAAACTTAATGGACTTTTTGCCCTATTATCGAACATTTCTATTAGAACATTCTAATATGAATCAACCACCAAAACATAAATGAAAACCTACTTGAAAGTGTACTTTTAAAGGTTTAGTCAACCCAAAAATAAAACTTCATTTACTCAGTCTTGTCTCAATCTTTTATTATAGGACCATAAAAAAGATGGATGGGGGATGAGAGGATGGTGACTGTAACTGTTAAATCCTAAAAACGTTAAGGTACCACATGTCTGTAATTCTTATGAAGCTCTTTATTTACACTATAGTGTCAGTAAAGTGCAATAGCTTTAGGTTAATTGATGGGGGGGGGGGGGGTTTAATGGCTTATATAGGCTACAGTCTCACTTATTGGGCAACTTGGGGTCTCTGTGACCCAGGAGCACCATGGGAAAAATGTGACTCAGCTTCAAGCTAGGTGATTAAAGTATGACTCACACAGTAAGTTTATCAGCATTAATCTCTCCGTCATACATCCTCTCACTCCCCCACCCATTCCTACAACACCACCTACACACTCCCAAACATGTTTGCCCTACAGTATTCAGTTTGCCCAGCAGCCTGTTGGATCAATATATGGAAGGCAACATGATGTGGCATCGGAGTAATTTGCCATTTAGAGAGTACATGTTGTGCCCAACTCTTAACATACGGCACATAAAGAGCCTCTTATGTGCAATGATTATAGAACACATGTTGGATTTTCAGTTATTATCATGAAATAAAACAGCCCTGACATCCTGCTTCTGGCTGTGGTTTTCGAACAGCTGAAATGTTTTTGAAATGTTGTGCTTTTATTCTGAAAAATACATTCAAAGCCTTTCAAATGAGTCAATAGACATTTCCAGCTTTTATAACCAAATTTTTCAACAGTCATTTACTTCAATACGAAAATGGTGGTATCTTTTTCACTTCTCTGCTGTTGTTTACAGTGAAAAGAGACTAGGTAATTAACCTTATCAATATGGCAAGATACTGGCATTATGTCATTGCCACTTCACGGCAATCTTGGAAAATCAATGGGTAGAGAGCAGCTGCGCACAATGTTGCCGCATCTGATAAGCCGCTATGTAATTAATGCTTCCGCTGAGTATGGCTGCGGCATTAGAGAGGGAACTCCAGGCTGAGGGAATAAACACTGATATTTCAGGGTACTAATTAGAGGTTGTGTTGTCTTTCAGATGGACGACGAGTTTATCAAGCAGTGTGCTTTGCAGAAAATAAATGCTTTAGACCAGGCACGGGCAAACTCGGTTCTGGAGGGCCAGGGTCCCTACAGAGTTTCCCTGGGGCTCATTCCTCTATGCCCTAATGTCTTCAAAGGGTTTACCCTCCGGAGTGAGAGCTTTGAAGGGCTGAAGTGTGGGTGTAGGGGTTTCTTGAAGTACCCTTCTGCATCATCACCCTGTGTCCAAATGAAGGCGCCGACATCATGCATCTGCACAAAGAATCATGGGGGCCAAAGTGTCCATCAGTTGTTCCCTTCGAAATCCTTCATTCCGAAGAGCCCTTTGAAGAGGCCAGTTTTGAGCACTTCGGTTTGGAACGACCCTTCAATATGAAGAAAACTCGTTTGTCGTAGGAGAAGTCACACTGTAAGACTGTGCGCCAAATCTTCTGACAAAAATCTTCTGACATTTGATCAATTTTGAGGTAAAATTTGATCAAAACAGCATTAATCGGTTGTTGGTGAACATGTCAAACCAGCGATCAAAGACAACAGATTTTAGCCAAGGATTATAGGCATCTTTTAGGATTTTCCAAATTTGTCTCAAATGACTAAATCATGGTCAAAATTGCACAGTGTGAGCTGGGCTTTACTTGGCAAAATCACAGTGACCAGTTACATCAGGTCTGTAAATAAGAAGAAGAATAACAAAGCAGTAAATGGTAAAACTTTGCATGTTTATAATTACTTCAACACATTAAATCAAATGTAGTAAGAAATACCAGTCTGAAATATCAAGAAGCAAAAGTTGTTTTACAGGAAGTGCTATATAGCCTAACTGGAAGCGGATGATGCCAGAAGCCTCATATTCAAGTTAAAAATTGCAGTGCCAACTGTTAAGTCTTCAGTGACATTCTTCATGTGATAGCTTGTCTAATTTTTAAGGTGGCATCACAGCGAAAATTAGTTCCATTTTTAAATAGTGGAATGCGTGAAGCACAGATCACACAAGTTACATTTCTGATTTGTTTGCGTATTTGATATGGCTTTAGACTTCACTATTGTTGCTTGCAGCTATTTTCATTTCAGTGGCTTCCACAAGTTTGATCAAAAACTGAGATTCTGCAACCATTTATCCTCATGAGTTTTTCTTAAAAGAAAGTGTAAAATTCTGGATGAGACCTACACAGCAGTTTATGAATATATGTTTTATACATGTCAGACTGAACCGAGAACTCTTTATCTTTACAAACATAAAGAACACTGATATAGGTCTTCAAAAACCCACGGTGAAAGATGTGAAGTAGCCACTTGGGAAATAAGTGACGACGTTGTTCTTAATGGTGAACACGGTGACACTTGTCACATTGAGTAAGTTATACAATTTCAAAGAAGCCCTCTGGGCTCAACGAGACTGATGAAATGTTGAAAGAGAGGCGTTGAGCATAACCGCCTATGCTGGCTTATAATAACTCAAATGACTGGGAAATCTTTCCTTCTTTTTTTTACTTTTGCTACTCCCCTGCATTATCATAAGCAATGCTGATGTTAAAAAAAACCACTAACTTTCATGTCTCTCGAAAATGAAAACCACAGTTTTTAGGTGAGTTGCGAACGCAGAGTGAAGGGGAAGATAAAAGGAAGATAAAAAGGAAGATAAAAAGTAATTAGAAGAGAGTAAAATCAGATCGGAGAACAAAATTGCACTCAGCAAAAAATGAGCACTAGTGTAATTAGTGTGTGCAATTGTGGCCACGGGATGATTAGAGAAGTATTCTTTATGCTTTATAATAAGTCTGAGAACAACAAGCACTGCAGCATGGCAGAAATTTAAACTATGAAATATTACTTTTGATTGAGAATTGGGGAAATAAGCAATTCCTCTGCTTCAGGCAATATATTTCTTGATTGAAATCATCTACAAACTAGATCTAATGGGATGTTGTTTCAGTGATTAATGGAACATATTTACAAGTTTGTCTCTACAATTTGTTTACTTACTATCCCATATTCCTCAGGGATATTTCCTGTTTGGCCCTTCTAGTGTCCCAAAATTGCTGTGAAATAGGATACAGCAGGGCTGAGAAAACTTGAATTTATATATAAAATCATATTTAAATATGAACGAATATATAGAGGTAAATATTTCTTAAATACTGTATATGCATGTATGTGTGTGCTCATATACACATACGAATATACACAGCACACACACATATGTAAACAAAAACCTGTGCATGCGATTAATAGCGATTAATCAATTTGACAGCTCTAATTTGGTTATTTTAATGATTTTTATTTGTGTCATATATCTATTTTTAAAAAAAATGAAATATTAGTCGTCATTAGATATTAAAAGCTTAGCACAGAATCAAAGTTCTGTCAAGGATCAGCCAAGTTTTCATGCACATAGTGAAACGTGGCTGTTTAGTAAAAATGCTGCAGTGAGTTCTTGTGCCATCTAGTTGTTTAGAGAAAAATCTAATTATATCTTTAGTCCATACCCAGCTCTTTCTTATTCGTAGGCTATGTATCCATAATAGCTCATTGGTCGCAGTGATTTTCAACATTTTTTGTTGATCCGAGTAGAGTATGGTCTTGGTAATGACTCAGAAGTATCACACATTTACAGAAAATAGCTTAGGCCTACTTCCGCTCTGCAAAATAAGGTAGATACATCAGTTCAATAAAAAAGCTGTCACTTACGTTGTAGACAGTTACTCTGCGAGTTCCAAATGAAGCCAGACCACTATCAACAGTCGTATGTTCCCAACCAAGCAACTCATGTTTCGTTCTTGAATGAATCTACAATAATCTAGAATAAACATTGCTTAAATCCCAAAGTGTAATACTTAACAGAACCTGAAACATAAAACTGATTTCCCCACAGATTACAGACTTATAAACCATTGATCTGTTCATTAGAATGAAATAATGTTGTCAGTTGTGCCTTACATTCACTGACTCATCTCATGGGGGGTTTCATCCTGATTCCTCTTATCCAACATCAATATTTTGTTGCCTGTCATTAATGGTATAAGTCAGCATGTATTATGAAGACACTTTCAGCCCTCCTCTTATTCACATATTTAAGTGTGAAAAGCCATTTGTATGGTCTAACACCTTTCATTATATTCGGCCAGTTGCTGAGTGTCGATTTTAATGTTTTGATTTTTCATTCCCAATATCCCAACTAGCAAAAGCAAGTCAAGGCATATAGGCCACTGAAGAGACGAATTAGCAGTGTTGCCCAGGGCAGTTGATGCTGTGTATTGATTGCAGCGAAAAGTGTTTGCACTTGAATTTTTTTATGCCACTTTTTCAACTCCATTGACATGGTGTTTGTGTGAACATGACTTTTAATATCAAGCTGACATTCTTGTAAACAGACAGTCAAAATCTCTGAAGATCTCTCTGAATATTTGCAAGCAAGTATAAGTTACCAACAGTCTTACATTCATATGGTAAAATAACATTGGTCCTGGTACTGTATATTGGGTACTTACATAACAACCATTTTCTGTCTCTTAACATGAACAATGGAGATACATTGGAGAAAAACACAAAGCAAAAGAAAGGGTCTTCATTATAATGGTGAAAAACACCATGCAGCATGAAAAGCGTTTCTTTAAATGCGACACTTGTTGAATGTTCATTGTCTAGCACATTTAAAAACAAGGGTTAGAAGAAACTGGAATCAACAACGAGCTACGTATTATAACAATAAAAGATAAAAGTAGGCTATTAAAACGAAAAGACGATTGTTGTCGACTGAACATCAATAAACTGCTTGGACTTCAGCGAGGACCCTAAATTTAAAGATTCAGCACTCTGTACATAAACAACACGTTTGTTGAGTCTTCTTTTCATCAATTGTGCTTGTTACATTTGCTCATTTGTTCAAAAGAAGAGATGGTCAGCTTCGAAACACGAGCCTTTTCAATGGTAATACCGTTATCTAACTGACCACATTCACATTACAGCCTCATTACATCCTTGTGTTGGCTAAATGACTCTCCATTTTTTTTCTACGCAAATAACCTGGATATTAGATTCATCTATTGTATCCATCTGCATAATAAGATAAATGGTTTCATGGGATGTGACAAAACAGCTTTTAACTTTGCATGATCTAACTACAAATGTGGACATAGTAGGTTACAATGTGTGAAAATAAGCTTTTATAAGGTAAAATGAAGATGGAATGAAGACATTACAGTTATTAAGGTCAAAAAAGGATGCTGAATAAACACCTACGTAAACGCCAAAATATACTATATAATTTTACATTACCTATCCAAAGTGGCTTAATTTGCGGTATAAAAAACACCGAGTGTAAATGTGATTGAAATGCAACCGCAGCTGCTAAATGGCGCCTGTTAGTGGTTGAAGAAAGATACAGCAAGCGTTTGTAAGCGTTATCTTATATGAAGAGATCATCATGGTATAGTAACTATAATCACTACAAATCAGCTTTTAACACTTTTTATTTAGTTCAAGATGAATCTCAAATTAAGTTCTATGTTTGACTTCTGTGTGTGACTCATACCAGCTTTTTAAAATGCAATTATTTTATTAACTAATAGATATATCTACCAGTTTACCCCTGCTAAATAAATCAAAATGGATGACTTGAAACATGCCATATAGGTGGCATAAGTACATTCCAGTTCATACAGTACTCATTATGACCAGAAGAGTGCAGCATCATGCAATTAACTTTCCAAAACCGCTCTGAGACACCAGCTGGTGTTTAGAAACTACTTAAGCTTAGGTTTAGAAGTTATGATTTAGGCTACCACAAAATTGAGATTTAGTCATTATATGCCTTTTCAAACCCATATTCTCCTTTTTATTTTTTTGGAGAATTGCCATGTAATCACCAATGACAGTGGCCGTCATGCTCCGAAACATACAAAAGCCCCAAACACGCACTATTTTCCATGGAAAAAATAACAGAATAGATTCTGAATGTCGCGAGGGTGAGTAGCCTAAACGATGACAGAATTTTTATTTTTAAGTGAACTTTTTCTTTTTAGATATTCATATTCTGGGAATGAATAGCGGTGTGACCAATATATAATTTTGTCTTTCTAAATAAGTTAAGTGAGCATCTGCTTAGGTAATTTTTGTAAA
This sequence comes from Acrossocheilus fasciatus, assembly GCA_036784905.1. Lineage (NCBI taxonomy): Eukaryota > Metazoa > Chordata > Actinopteri > Cypriniformes > Cyprinidae > Acrossocheilus > Acrossocheilus fasciatus. The sequence continues at coordinate 16,873,624 of CM071957.1, read as the reverse complement.
AATAAACACAAATGCATTCCAGTGGAAGGTGTGGAAGTCCAGATCCTGCACGTGGGCATTGGGAGGAAATAGGCTTTCCTTAATGGAAAGACAGAGTGTGTGCTAGAAAGTTGCTTGCTGCTGAGTTTATGCAGGAGTTTAATTTAATGTAAAAGCTTTAATTCCATTATAATACAGCCTTCTGCTTCATTTCGGCACGTGTTACATTATCTACACATTCAGTTTATTCAAGTCAAATCCAGCAATTAAGCATCTGTGCCTGATTCAAATGAAAATAGCCTTATGCTGGGTGTGACCAAATCCTGCCATACTCATCGTTGAATGTGGTGGTCGAGCGGAGACACTGATATATATGGCTAGAGGAGGCAGATGAATGAATGCTCCCAGGGTAGATGTCCGTGGGGGTCTGCGACAGAGCGACAGCTGCCGGGAGACAGTAAATGGGCTTCCATCTCTCCAGATGGCCCACATCTTCATAAGCCTCAGATCTTGACTGGTGTGATGGTTTCCTAATATGTTAAGGGCAGGGCTGGGGAGTAACGAAATGTAACGGCGTTGTATTTAAAATACAAAATATGAGTTACTGTATTTCGTTATAATTATATTTTAAATAGGTGGTAATCAAAATACAGTTACATCCGAAAAGTGATTACTTTGAATTTTAATATAATTTCTTAATTTAATATTTATGTAAAGAGTTTGGGGATTTTAACCAATAAGGCAACTGATTCTCCTTTGGAAAAAAAAAAACGAAAAAAAAAACGTGCCGCACCCTGTTCATTTAGCAACTCGTTGTGAGAGTGCATGCGCTCATCACGACACATAAATGGACGACACAACAGAAAGCCACTCGTGTAATGCATTTCTGTCGTGGAAATACAAAGACTATTATATAAATCTGAAAAAGGTAACGTGACATCTCAGTGCAGTGCAATGCCTGCTTGCAACAAAACTTCTATCAGCATCGGAGGATACAAAGTCTAAACTGAAAAAAGCATTAATGGAAGTTGTTCTTGGTCTTTGACATTTTTTATCCAGCAACTCGTTTTTCTATGTTCCCATATTTTGAGTGTTGAATCATTACGTTTAATATTTCTAAGAATTCAATTGAAAAATGACACCGACTTCTTAGATTTCACACTTTGCATTTAACAGATCAATACGAATCATGCATGAAATAAAAGTTTATAAAGTCAAACTATAGCTTGTGTGTCTTTATTCATTCGAAATGTTAGAATAAATCATCTTTGGCGCGGTAATGCGAGTTCATGATTCGATTCGTGCATGATTCTTTTGAGTCAATCTTTTACATGAATAATTTATTTTGTTTAAGGGTGCCATAGAATGCATTGATACAATATTTTAAATTGTTCTCTGATATCTACATAGAACATATCTGGCTTAGGTAAGGGCAAACATTTTCCAGAAACGGTTTTACATGTGCATTTACAACCCTAGAACTTCTCCCTGTAAAAAGTGAAAGTTGACTTAACGTAAAAAATTGAGGAAACCCGTTGCCTTAAAATTTTTAAGTAAATGATAATTAAAAAAATAAGTTAATTGAATTGTCAAGTTCACTTAACTTTTGTTAAAAAAAAGTTATCATGTACTTAATAATTTTAAGGCAACGGGTTTCCTCAATTTTTTTAAGTTAAGTCAACTTTCACTTTTTACAGTGTAGAATGAAATGGTCTGTTATTGGCTTATTTGGAAGGGTCATGAATAATAATGTTGAACTCTGCTCTGATTGGCTGTTTCACAGTGCAGCTCATTTCAGTAGCTCACAGCAGGAAGGAAACACAGGGAGGAAAACATATATTTTAACACTTTCTCTTGCAGTTATAGTGGCGGATAATTATACTGTATATAAAATGCGGGCATCAGGGAGCCGCTAATCTTCCGGTCAATGAAACTGCTTTCAAATGTACAATCGCTTTTTACTTTCACTTTCCACTTTCTCTTTCAAGATTCGCAATTGCACAAACTCTGTTTATACTATGGAGCGGCAGTACTTACCTCACATTTTACAAGATAAGATGCTTGTCAGTGGTGCTCAGGATCTGTAAATCATTAGCCATCATCCTCAGTCATCTCTCCTTACTCTGTTTATGTGGTAAGTGAAATCTTATGTACTGCAATGTAACAGGCTACCGCTAGCAAGGAGCTAACCATGTCCCTTTAGTGGCTCACGTTATTTTATTAGAAGGCGTTATCAGACACCAACCCATCCCAGCACTTCACATCCCCTGCACAACCTGGAACATAACATTTATTTCCATGATCTGCCATTTTCGCTGTTGTCCACGCTTGTTTCTTCAAAACACCTGCAGAACTTCTGATGATTCGGCTGTGCAGGTTCGGCTGGCGGCTGGCATAGAACATGGGTGGGTTTATGCAAATTTTGGGGGCGTAACTATTAGTGATCCCGACTGTTACGTCACAGTTGGTGTTATGTTCTGATTTGCCTATTTTTCAGTGGTCTTTTTTATTCACGAGATTTACATAAGAAGGAGGAAACATGGTGTTTGAGGCTCACGGTATGTCATTTCCATGTACAGAACTCTTATTATTCAACTATGCTAAGGTAAATACAGTTTTCCATTCTATGGCACCTTTATTAACGAAACCAGTGGGAATGGTTCTCATTAAACTGGATAGATCTGGGGTATGTTTCCCAAAAGCATCGTTAGCGAACTGTGCTTGTTAAATTACATTGAACTATAATGACATTACTTGCAACCGTAGTTGCTTTGGGAAATGAGCCCTGTCAATTTTGACTCGGTGATCACTTTTCCATAGAGAGGATTATGAAGTAATCACTTAAAGTTTGGTCCAATCATTAAACAAATCTATTGTATAACTCGGAGAACTCTGCCAGTTGTACTTTTATGATATGTTTGGTGTGTTTGGATTCGTTTTGAAGCTTGGAATGCAGCATGAAACAGCACAGAATCCCATTCATTGTATTCAAATTGAATTTATATTGTTTGGTAGATTTAAATGGCATAACATTTTTTATTGTTGTTGTTCATAGAAATGCTGTGGAAAACTGATGTTGTTAAGAAATGCAAAGAGAAAACATAAAAACAAGACATTAAGTTAATATGTTCCTTTGTGTTATATTTCAAAGTATTCTATTAAGTTACTAAACCTGAGTAATCTAACGAAATACATTACCGATTACTTTTTAAAGTATGTATTTTAAAAGTAATGTTCCCAGCCCTGGTTAAGGGTGGTTTGAGTTTGAGGAAAGAACCTGAAGACCATCAGTTGTGACAAAATAGTATAAAAATACAAGTAATATTTGATCATCTTGGATTTAGTTTCCACTAAACTTGCTGGCTGCATAAAATAATGATGCTAACGCTGACTTAAAATAGGGCAGCCCGCTAGGTTTTGTAACTGAGCCGCAGTGCTTGAACGGCATATGTGAGCATTCCAGGTCATGGACCGCCTGGAAACATCAACTTCCCAGGAAAGACCAGGGCTTGGGCGATCAGCAGCTGGTGAACAGAGCCTTTGTTGTACGCCTCTCTTCCCATTGATCGCTCTGTCTCGTAGAGATTCACATTAGAGCCATCAGCAATCAGCCCCACCTCAATCATGGAAAGGACCCTGGGCTGAAAAGCATTAAACGGTCTGCTGGGTTGTAATCGTAAAATCATGCTGTGAAGCCCCCAGCCCGTCATGTAAAGAACCATTGACAAAAGCATGCAGGGCAGCGTATTATATCCTGCAGAAACTCTTTGTTAGTGCCATTTGGGTCTACATCATGGATATAGCAAAGATATATTATATGTAAAGTTGAATCTTAACTCACTAACTCCTCTTTAATTTTTAGTAGTAAGTAGGATAATTAGTAGTATACTATAATAATAATAATAATAATAATAATAATAATAATAATAATAAAATTTCACTGTAATTTTTTAAATAATATTTATAATAATATAATATAATATTCATTTCACAGGATGTTTTTATAAAATTAACTATTATGTTATATCATATAATATATAATAACTATAATGTTATTTAACTACTCAGCCTGCATTAAAATACATAAACAACACATAAACAATATAATAAATATTCACAAAATAACACAGTGCAATGTAAAAACAAAAAAAAAAAACATTTAAAAAATCCCAATGTGCATAAAAATAAATATTTACATTTAATAAAATTAATGCTGTCAAAGTTAACGCGTTAATAACGCGTTAACGCAAAATCATATTAACGGCACTAATTTTTTTAACGCGCGATTAACGCAGCGCATATTTTCTGTTTGACCCATGGCCCAACCCCTAGTTGGAGAAATGGAGATACACAGTGTTGCCAACTTAGCGACATTACAGGCCCCTTTAGCGATTTTTTCCCTTCAAAAAAGCACCCAAACCTTATTTAGTTTCTGAGAATCGCCGGTACTGCTCTCTTTACAGAAAACTCTAATACAACGGCTGAGTGAGTGACTGCAAATTTGACATCTTACACTATTTTGACCATGTAATTAATCTCTGTTCTGTCTTCTTTTGTAGAAACGCTGTCGTCGATTTATTTCTTTTGCTTTTGGAGCAAACTTAAAAAATATATTTGTTGTAGTTTCCATACACCATGTAGAAGCTTACCCAACTACGGTGACATCCACTTCTGAGAACCCCAGAAATGTGAAAAGGGTCCTTTAAAAAATTAACAGGTGTTACCGTTTTTTTATTTTTTGCATTACAATTTTTTCCGTTTAGTCTAATAAACATGCAAGGGATCCTACAGTAAATATGGAGAGAGTTGTTCAAGACATGTGAGAAATGAATCCAGTATCCACAGTTCAGCATGAGAACTGACAGGATGCAGATCACCCATTCAAACACACCCGATGGTCCTCCTCATGGGTGCGTGAGTGATAACACAGTCCGGCAGAGGTGGAAAGGTCTCTCTCTGTCTCCCACCACCCCTCTTATCAGTGACCTCTCACATAAGCTATTGCTCAAGACTAAAACCTTCCTGAACACTAAGTGCATGGTGCAGGGAGAAATATAACATGTGGAACGGTATGTTAAGTATGTGTCCACGCTTCTTCCAGAATACAAGGTGTGGCTGAAACACGTGAAATGCCACATTCAGCGAGACTGCGGTGTCCAGTTTGGACTCTAGTTGCTGTGGACATTGGCAAAAGAAACAGCAATCCAGAAGGGAAAACTGTAAATCCGATTATCAGCAGGTCTTTGCTAAAGCCATAATAACTGCATGTTTGCAAAGACAAAGGGCATTTATGAGAGATTGGGTGTTTTTAATCAGATTAATTACTGCTGTTTTAGTTCGGGCTTTTCCAAACATTTAATATCAGCGACCACCAAAAACCCTTGCTAGTGAACCTTTCCTAAAATATAAAGACAGCTGAACATTTTATTTATACAGACCCATTTATACTGAGTGTGTGTGTGTGGGTGGGGGGGGGGGGGGGGGTCATTATTATAAAGACAACATATTGCCTCAAACCCCAAATTAAATTATTTACTTGTGATTGTCCTGAAGCCAACACATAAATAAATGAAAAAAGGAAGTATTTAATAAGTACATTTAAATGTATATTTCTTTTTCTATCCAATATTACAATAAGATAAATATTTCAATACATATATTTGTAGTTGCATTTTTTTTATAATTCCAAAATAGCTTATTGTAATATACTGTGACATAATAATAAACAGGTAAAAAATTACAATGGTGATGGAAATACTCCCTAGAAAGATAAAACACAAATAAAAACTATATTCTTCAACATATGTACACTACATTGAAAGGAGGGAGATATATAATGTATTAAAATGATTTTAATAATAATTTACTTAATAACAATTATTTTCTCTTAAACCTTTTTAGTTTAAATGTCTTAAATCTTAATAGTTATCAGTTTGAAATTTAAATACATTATGTACAATACGTTATTTACATATTTACAGTATCTCTGCAGGAATTACATGATTTTATGTCATGCAGTGATAGAATCCACTATATCAGTCTATAAAAAGTCTAGTCAATCTCCACACTGTAAAAAAAAAAAAGTTGAGCCAACTTAAAATTTTAAGGCAACAAACTTCAGCAGATTTTTGAGATTTCTCAACTTACTGTTTTAAGTTTATACAGCAAAAATTTGAGAATCTCCCACAAAAACAAATTGAGCAAACTTAAAAATCTGCTGAAGCTGGTAAACAATGTTATTTTAAGTTCGCTCAACTTTTTTTCTTTTTTTTTTTACAGTGCAGCTGATGAGTTTATCATTTGTATTGGGCAATAAGTCAAATTCACGGATAAGTGCTCTGTTCTGTAGCTTTTCCTGGATTATAATTACTGGAGTGAACCAATTAAAAAAAACAAAAAAACTTTCTTTAATCTTTTATAACATCACTGCACTTCAAGCTGTTTTTTTTTTTGTTGTTTTTTTTTAGACTAAATGTACCAAAGGCTTAGTTGGGTGAGATGGGGTTAGTTAAGATAGCAAATAAACTAAAAACTGGGGGCAGAAAGGCATTTCCAAAAACACATCTCGCATCTATGTTGTCCGTTGCGTGTGAGGCTGTATTTGACTCCTGCTGCTCTCCAGAGGCCCCGCGACATTACAAAGAGCAGCTCTTTAATTAGCACATTTTAACAAGGACACAGTGGCAACAGATAGTGTGAAGAAAACTATGATAAATAAACTCTGTCTCCATTAACTCAACAACATAAAAAAAGACGATAAACGATCTCCTGGGCTATAATCTCCTTTTTTTTCCTTATGTGGCAGAAACAGGCTTCCATATGATCGCATCATGCAATTCTGTAAATAACTTTAGCTTTACTGATCTTACAGCTTTTTTGTGTGTAACTGCTTACACACATTTTCAAAATTTTGCCTCTTTTTTTTTCAAAACTCCAAGAACTGCACACACAAAATGCAAAATGCCTCACAACTTTTGCAAAATGAAGCACTGCATTCAAAATATCACAAACACATCTCAAAAGCAAGCATTTGCAAACACCTTTGCCATAATATTAATTTCTGTTAGATTTTTGTGTGCTACATAGAGAACTGTGTGTTGTGTTTTGCAAAAAGTGTTTTTTTATGAAATTGAAAACTGAGTCAAAGGCCGAGAATTAGTGTATGGTTTTGGAGATTTGGTGTGTGGTTCTGGTGTTTGAGCGTCAGGTTTCAGAAATTGTGTGACAAGTAAAGATTTTGTGTGTAAGCAGTTAAATAAACTGTAATGTTTGTAATCCATTGTTAACCCTTTCTCTGTGTGTGTGTGTGTACCCGGTATTCCCTATGTCATGGGGACCAAATTTCACTATAAGGATAGTAATACCAGTAATTTTTGCCCTTGTTGGGACATTTGTGGTCTCCATGAGGAAACATGTTTATAAATCATACAGAATGAAGTTTTTTGAAAATCAAAAAAAAATTTGTGAGAGGTAGGTTCAGGGTAAGGGAATAGAAAATACAGTGTGTAAAGTATAAAAACAATTATGTCTATGAAGAGTCAATAAAACCAATAGCCAATAAAACACACAAACCAGTGTGTGTGTGTGTGTGTGTGTGTGTGTGAGAGAAGGGAAGTCATGACTCAATCTTTGTATATCATTAAGGCTTTTGCTACACATGTGAGTGGACACTGAGTATGTGAACTGAGTTCACAGGACAGTCTTCCACTCTGGAATATATCCAAGTCCAATCCATTTTCTTGTTGTTTCTGGCAAAGAGAAGAATAACTCCTTAATACAGTACTGTATGTCTCTGTAGATCTCCTCACAATATGCAAGTTTTAATAGGATAGTTCACCCAAAAATAAATATTCTATCATCATCTACTCACCTTCATGATTTTTTTTTTTTTTTTTGGTAAACTATCCCTTTAAATTCAAATAAATTCAGACAAATTGTTTCTGTGCTCAATAAAAAAGTATATATGTATTTATGTATGTGTGGATGTCTGTCTGTATGTATCTATCTATAGGACTTATGCTGTTGCTGGGAGAGGAAGTGGTAAATATGGTTGAGGCAAATATCTATTTGCAAGAAATTTAACGTAAAGAACTAACAAAATCAACATGAAGCAGGCTCAGGAAAACTCACACAAACACAGGAGAGACGAGACATAATGAAGGCTTAACGGCATCAGCTGAAAAGGCTCAGAGGCAATTTCCATTTCAGAGGCAATTTCCTTTTTTTAATGAAAGTTTAGAGGCAAATATTTATTTCTTTGAAATGTGCACCATTTATTTATTTATAATAAGAGCAAAAACCTACATTAAAAAAGTAAATAGGTCAGTTTTCATTTCATGTTGGAATAAATAGTGGCTTGTCACATGGTAAGCACAATTTCAACACTCCTAAATGGTATTTATATGTACAAAATGAATTGTCTTATTCTGAATCAGGAGAGGAATATGGGAGAAGTTGTGGCCTAATGGTTAGAGTCGGACTACACATCACGGCAATTATTCACTGGAGAAACAATATTATAGATAGAGGAAATATTTTAGGCAGAAGAAACTGTTTGAAGTAAAAAAAAATAAAAATAAATTCATCTTGATGATGAATTTATTACTGCTTTTCACTGTGCAAATCGTTAATTGAGAGACTCGATTACTTGTGATATTTTTTTTTCCAGTTCTTTAAACTTTCATTCTGACGGCACCCATTCACTGCAAACTAAGGATCCATTAGTGAACAAGTGATGTAATGCTAAATTTCTCCAAATGTGTTATGATGAAGAAACAAACTCATCTACATCTTAGATGGCCTGTTGATGGGTAAATTGCCATTTTTTTGGGTGAACTATTGCTTTATGTAAAACAAACAATGAGCAAACAGTGCTGTCTGAACAGCGAACATATTATATTTGCCTTATATAGAAAAGATTACAGGCTATTACTAAACGCATCATAATTTAATAAACCTGAATAAACAAGTCCCATCTGGTGTTTGTGAGTCATTTCCCAGGCCCCACACTGTGGTAAAAATTCTGGTTTTGCGTTTTGTCAAAGATTTGACCAATAAACCTAACAAAAGTGTCATGCCACATAGAGTCCCAGCCATAAATCATTCAATGTAAGATGTTAAACTGTCATTGCTAATACATTTTGATTTATTACAACAACTTCTAGACCCCTTCACCTCGTTCCTCTGGGATTTGATAAACAGACTTTTGAGACCCAGTGTAACTGTGTTTGGTGCTGGTGCTAACACTTAACTGTTCGAACAACTTCGGGGGGTTCTGGTCCATTTAAAGACAGGTAAGTCTTTTCCTTTGCTCCATATTAGATTCCACTGAAGGAGGTAAACACAGCTGCTCAGCTGTCTAAGCTGCCAGGTGGATGGCAAGACAAGATACTCATCCACTTTAAACATGGATCAACTTTTCAAAATGTGCTAGTGCCCCAAACAGCTGACTTTTGTAATAGAGCTGCTCCCAAGAAATCATAAATTAAGTCCCATTCCTCCTTCCCTCAGTCAGTTCCCCTATACAATTTCACTGGTAATACAAGTTCAAAAGTCAACTCGTATTGATTTGTAGCAGTGCACAGCGGAAGACAGCATGCTATTGCACAATATGCACTCAACCAGGCACAAACACAGGCAGCTGTTTAGCAGGGATGAACGGGTCTTTCTTTAAGTGCGGACACTTCTGATACTAAGAGGATCAATCCTCAAATAAATAAATAACTTAAAATCATTGAATATCTTAAATACAGTATGTATCATTTGTCATTGTGTCACATATATTTATATATGTACATTTGGTAACACTTTAGAATAGGGAACACTTATTCACTATTAACTACGACTTTTCCCTCAATAAATTTCTAATTTGCTGCTTATTAATAGTAGTAAGGTAGTTGTTAAATTTAGGTATTGGGTAGGATTAGGGATATAGAATAAGGTCATGTAGAATAAGGCCTTAATATGTGCTTAATTAGTACTAATAAATGTCTAGTAATATGCATGCTAATGAGCAAATAGTTAAGATACCCTAAAATAAAGTGTTTTCGTATATTTACCATATTTAAATATAATGTAAAATGACTTTAGTCTTATTTATCTTATTTGCAATTAGTCTTCAATTTTTGTTTATTATTTACTACTGTCAATTACAAAACTATTTTACAAAAACAATAATCAAATAAACCCATTATTATGTTACATTTTTGCTTTTGGTCATTGTTGCTATGTCCGACAAGCCGTGGTGCTCTCATGCCACACACCATGTTCTCACGTAGTGAAAAATAGCCTACATCGTGAGCAAAGACGAAACAAACAACGCGCTGACAGACAAGACAGAGCAGGTTGCTTTAGGTATGAAACAAAGTCTCAGCTTTCAAATTTTGACCTTTTTTAATTCAAACAATGTAGTGGCTCTTTAATGTGTGTCGTGACAGATCAGCGCCTCAGTTCAAGCATCACTTGAACCGATCATCTTTTCTTCTTTACTAGTCATGTTGCGAAATAAACATGAATGAACATCAGAATGTATCAGCACACACTTTTTTTCAAGTTCAAGTCCACTGACGTTAATCTACTCTCCGGTCTGATTTTATTGTCGGACAAAAATGGCAGATTTGGCGTTATGATTGGACAGATTGCCTGTCAATCAAACTCGAAGGGTCAATTGATAAATAAGATATACATAAGACATGTAAGATATACACATATACAAATTCTAAATATAAATAAAAAAAATTATTGTATATTATATGTATTTATATTATCACATAATGTAGGTAAATATAATGTAGAATGTCTATAATCGCTGTAGTCATCTCATCATCATACTGAAAAAGCAGAAAAATATCAGTTTTGTATTTTTTTGTTTTTGAAACAAAAGAAATGCATATTTGCATGCTGTCTGATAAATTCCACATGATAATGCTAAAAGACCAGCTATATATCTTTTATCTGACTTTTACTTGACCGTCTCCATATGCATTGTTTTAAATGTCCTTTTATAGTTAATTTGCTATTTAAGAGAAGCAATGTCCACAAACCATGATGGTTGATCTGATCTGGGATTTATAAATTAAATAAACATGACAACCTCTAACTGACTGATGCACTTCAACTTCAACTCACTATAAAGGCCATTAACCTGATAAAATCTCTCACTGAACTTTTCATGAGGGATCTCCTTTAATGTTTGTATTTTAGGAAAAGTTCTCCTCTGTGGCCTTCTTTTAATATGTGGAAAACCCCTGGCTCCCACGTGTCATCTTCATGGATTTATCCTGTCCTGAATGTACAAAGGCTGGATGCGCTGAAACTCAGGGTGCCTGTATGTCTGGGAGCCATTATCCTCCTGGCCATAAAGAACACAGAAAATGAGAAAAACAATTCAAAGTGTCACATTACTTACACACCAGACTGTGAATGATATGAAAGAGCCTCAAGCATTTGCTTTGCACAATGCATGTGAAAGAGACCACCTTCTTACAGCATCCAGTGATTCACCCTGTAGCATCATGTGACTTGGACATCCCCTGTTAAACAACAGCTCCTTTCCAGCTTTTAAAAAATCCACAACTTCATCCCTTAATTTAATATGGAGAAGGAAGAAGCAAGCAGCAGGAAGGGAAGCCATAATAAACAAGGTAATGTTGTAGTTAAGGAACAGCCAGGGAAAGAAGAGAGGTGTAATTTAATAAGCAATGACAAAAAAAGAGCTTGTTAGCTCTGAAAATTTACTGAGCTTTGGTCATAGTATACGCTCACGAGGATATAAATGTTTAAAAATCGATCACTGAAAAACCCATATAGATTGATTACTAATCTAAGCATTTCATATGGAAAAGGGAGCACGTCGTCCTCGTTGTCTATGGCACTAACAGTCATGTATGTTCCGTCTTAAAGTGATGTAAACAACGACTGGAGCCTGTTAACAAATTGTTATGTCGTTGTTTGAGTATCAAGGAATGTTATTTATTTAACAGTTTAGGTAACTGTTATTTGCCAAAGGAGTGAGTCAAGACGATGACTCAACACCAGTGTGTTCGGCACAAGACTGTCACTTTCCTTTGCGGAATATGCCATTGATTTTCTTTTTATAGGCCTAGTAGTTGTATTATTTCAAGCTATTTTTCTAGTTAGAGACCTACTAAATTATTTATTTTCTTGTTTCAATTTAAGTTGCATTTGTCTTTGAATTTAGCAATAATAAAGTCAATCATTGTTTTTTTTTTTTTTATATCATGTTTATGATTTTCATTTGTCATGTAGGCTATGTGACATCAGAAACTCTAAATATATAATAAAAATTGAAAATACAAAAGTAGCTATGCCAGCAACTTTTTTAAAATTTTATTTTATTTTTTTAATAGCCTAAATAATTATCTAGAATTTTAAACTCTCTTCTTATGAAGACCGCGTTAAGGTATAATTCATAACAAGTTACTTTTAGAAGTTAATTTTTTTTTCTTATGGACCTTATAAGGTAACTTACTGACACTTCAACCAACCTTCTCTGACTCGTTGTACCTGACGTTAACCTACACTACTACATCTCCCGTTAGACATCAGTACACCTAACCTTGTGCGATCATGCGCACTCGCGCGCTGCTCCAGTGGAAAAAAGATGATGACGTCAACTCTCTATAGGGTCTGTGCAATGCTGCGATCGAGCACATTCATATGTCCAGTTACCCAAACGAAACAGTGGAGTTTGAATGAATGATGAGGCCACGAACGAGGTAAGAACAGCCTTTCAGCGGACTTTCTGGATGAACGTGTGCATTATGTGCTTATGGATTGTGTTGTCGTGACCTGAGAGTTTATTATCACCGCTGTCCGGTCAGAGCACGGAAGGCAGGGTAACGTTAATGCTGATTGATGATGATGGTATATACGGTTTATTCTCAGTGTCAAGACACGGATGGAGCTGTTATAAGAATCAACGGTTGATCGCACAGACCGGCAAAACTAATGTGAAACAAAGAGTTGCTCACACTTTTGCATGTGCTTTAATTTGAATTTTTTCATTGCTTAGAATTCGCGGTTTAAAATGAACGATTTGCATCTCATTTGCATGCGATATGCTTTCCTCTTGAATAATGAAGCCGGTTTTGTTTTGTGTCATGTCACTCGCGCTCATGTAACGATAGTCCACAGCAGAGCCTGTGCGCGAGCATGTAACCGGCTCCCCAACAGCTTCACCATCAGTGCTTCTTAACCTCTCCAACTCCGAACCCCCTTTTTATTTTAAGAAATTTCCTTTGATACTTCTACTGTTTTTTTAAGGGTTTGAGTCATCTTGATGGCCCTTGAGAGCCTCTGAGTTATGTTTATGAACTAGAACTGTATTCTGCTCTAAATCTATATTTGTGTTTGGCTGTTTTGGGATATTTTTTTGTTGGATTGATGTTGGTATATTTCGTAGGTCTGTTTTTTTCTTCTATGGAATTCTGCCATAATTCATGTTCCTCATACTGTCCCAGATGTATATGACTTTCTTTCTTTAGCTCTACCACATGCTGATATAGCACTTCACAGCACTCTCATATGAATGTGCTTATGACAGTTGGCCGGAAGTGAGGGTTTATAGTTTTAAAGGTTAAAATATTTAGTATTTTCCTTATACACGCCTATATCGTTTCACTTCAGAAGATGTTCATTTATCTTCTGGGGTCATATTGGTTATTTTCATGGTTGCTATGTGCAGTTTTAATGCATGAACATTTGGTTTTACTATTCCCTTACATTATATGGGCTCATAGAGATTACTTTTCTAAATCTTTGTGTTCATCTCAAGAAAAAACATCTGAGATCGCATGAGGGTGAGTAAATGATGAGATTCATATAAGATCGTGCCAGTCCCGATAATGCTGAAATGTGGAAATGAAGCTGATATCTATTGTTTGGTCTCCTTTTTCACTAATCAAGTGTTCAAGTGCTGACTTAAAAGCCTTTCTCAGCAGATAGCCGCTTACTGCTATCCTCAATTCTCTTGAGTTAGAAAGCCCTTGTCACCCCACATTTTCATCAGTCTCTGTCCATTGTCTATTGCTAGGGCAGTATACCCAGTGGGCACCGTGGGGCATCATGAGCGATGGATTTCTGCACTTGGCTCGACTTGTATTCCCCTCAGACTGAGCATATGCGCCCTCATATGGGCTTCTGCTTTGACTCTTGATATAAAGCATGGTGATCAACTTCAACGACCGTTTCACATGATTTTCCTAACAAACAAAAGCCTTGTTTGCTTTTTATGATATTTTAACTGAATTAGTTGTGTTATTTGGCATGTTATTATTGTAAAGTATTATTTTAAGACAGAATGTAGGTGAATCTACACTTTTGTTATCAATATTTATCACTGATTTTGATCAGAGATCATAACCATGACAAATAAATTCAGCCTCACGAGAATTATCTTGCGATCTCCCAACTCTATATTCAAGGTTTTGGGGTAACTGCATACTCTCACTAAAAAAAAAAAAGCTTTGTCACTTGAAGGGACAGTTCACCTAAAAATGAAAATTCTGTTATTTACTCACCCTCATGTCGTTCCAAACTTGTATGAGTTTGTGTAACATAAAAGAAGATGTTTAGAGAGATGTTGCAGTGTTTGAAATCAATGGTTACCAAAACTGTTTGGTTGCCAACATTCTTCAAAATGTCTTTTTATATGTTTCACAGAAGAAAGTAAGTCATACAGGTTTGGAACAACATGAGGGTGAATAAATGATGCCTGAATTTTTGGGTGAGCTACTAACAATACAAAATGGAGTCTCAACTCAGATTGTAGAAAGAGATTTTACCAGATAGTATGAACAGATAATAATAATATCAACGTGATTCCATTTCTGTAGACTTTGTACTTGGAGCTAGACATGAATGTGTTTGTTTTTAATTCAGTGCTTTTGCAGTAGGATGTTTAATGGTCTAGTGAGAACTCCATGATTGAGAAACACTTACATTGACTGGGATTGAATGAACACATTTCTAGTTAAATAGAGGCTAGCAATAAAGCTTCCACTATTAAGTCTATTGAGCTCTCAGTGTGTATTCAGTAGTTATTCAGTCTTTGTTGAAAAGCTGTTTTTTTGTTTTTTTTTAAGAATAAGTGCCTGCCATTGCTTCGCTTCATTAGTGTTTTGTTACTGACAGAGTACATTTGTTCTAGCTGTACGGCCCATGAGTCCAGACAGGTTTACAGGACTGTCACTCATGTATTAACCACATGAGTGAAAGGTTTGACTTTCTTTTTGTGCTGTATTGTGTGTGTGTGGGCGAGAGATCGGGCTGGGAAATGGGCATTGAGTGATAATGTTTAAGCCGTGTTCTGTCCTGATGTTTATGGAGGTATTCATGGGTGGGTGTGTGTGGCATGTGGCATGTGTTGTCTTTTGTCTGACTGTGCCATCAACAAACCGCCTTTTTTGCAGAGCCACGTGCCCGGGTTGCAGGTGAAGGGTGTGTGTGTGTGTGATGCGGTGTTTGGGTAATTAATTAGGCGTAGGGTTACACCAGCTGGCCAATCAGATCACTGCGGCTGCTGCTGCCTCCACAGCTCATGTTTGTTAATGAGGAGAAAGCCGAGACGCCGCTGGGAGTCGTAATTGTTTCCGCTGGTGAAAGGGTGGTCCCGGGACAGCTGGGGTTACCCCACATCAGCACCACACCTCACACTAGACTGCTCCGACACACAATGCATTACTGAGCCATATATAAACACTATCATTCAAAAGCTTTTGGTTAGTAAGATTTTTAATGTGTTTGATAGAAGTCTCTTTTTCTCACCAAGTCCGCAATTGTTTGATTAAAACTACTACAGTAGAAGCTGTGAAATATTATTACAGTTTAATGTTAATTGTTCGGCTGCAGCCATTTATTCAGTCTTTATTGTCATATGATCCTTCAGATATACTCTTAATATGCTGATTTGGTGCTTAAGAAACATTTCTTATCACTATCAGTGTTGAAAAGAGTTTATATTTTTTGTTCAAACGGTGATCATTTTTACTTTCAGGATAGTTTGATCAATATAAAATTCAAACGAAAAGGATTTATATGAAATGGAAACCTTTTGTAGCATTATAAACGTCTTTAATGTTGCTTTTGATCACTGTAGTCCAGTGTTTCTGCCTCAATATTTGGTCATAACCACTGAAGTACTCTCTGTCATTTTTAGTACACTGCATTGCATCAAAACTATGCTTTAAGCCTTCAGCACTATCTAGTCTCCTTCCCATCCTCCTGTTCTCCATCTTATGACATTTAACCGTGGCAACAGTTCATGAACTGATGCTTTGCACCAAAAGATCTAGACTATAAGATCTTTGAATTGCTAAAAACTATTTGCTGCCATTGTACCAGTTACTTGGGGGACAAATAAACCTTTAGATTTGGCTCTTTATATTAATCCACAGCTGAGGTGCACATCCTCAATGCTCAGAGCTCAACCTCAGTGTTCAGTGGAAATGTATTGCGCATAACTTGAGTCTCCGTTGTCTTTTAGAGAATTGGATGAGGACTTCTTTAATGGGGCTTGAGAGAGATCGCAGCATGGCAATGCTCTACGAGCCTTTCGGCTCCGGCCAGACCTTGTGAGACAGGACCCCGCTCAACTTGGTCATAACAATGGGCCTGTGTGACCATTTGAATGTCCTATTCTGTGTGGTTCACTTGGATTAGACAATGGCTTCACTTTGCATCATTTATTTCCAGAGGCCCTGTATGTCACTAGGCCACTCCTGTTTACTGTGTTCTGGACCAATTGTGCTGCATCTACACACCTTCAACAGTTTTGAATCAGAGATTTGTTTGTTCTGTTGTCAGCTACGGTAAAATGGAAATGACTTGCGTTTGCTTGTAACATGAGATCTTATTGTCTTTTCGCCACTCAGTCAGGTATAATCCTATTTCAGTTTGTTTCATCAAACTGTCCTTCATCTTGGCTCAAGGAAGATTATGTGAATAGTAGGGTGACTGTAATTACTTCTGATCTCTTCCGTGCTTCACTTTTATTCTCCTTGTTTTTCTTTTATGTTTTTCAGTGCTTTTGCCCTAAAAGCTATTTTGCACATAAGGATTTTACATGCTCTTCATGGTTGGTTAGTGTAGGATTAAGCCTCCCAGATAAACCTGCCTGATCTCTTACTCTTCTCTGTGGTCTATGCAAAGCTGTTTTCCAGGCAACCAAACTATTGTTGCAGAATTCCACTAAAATCTTATGCATAATCACTTTCTGTATTCAAGCTTGGTGAGTTAAAGGGATAGTTCACTAAAAATCTCACCCTCATGTCTTTCTAAACTTGTATGACTTTCTTTCTTTCACAGAACGCAAAGATATTTTGAATAATGTTTCTGTTTTTGTCTGTGAGGCCCAAAACAGCACTGAACCCCATTGACCTTCTATATATAGACAAATTCTTATATTGTGTTCCAAATAAAATCAGGTTTGGAACATCAGGAGTAGTTGATGATAGAATTGTCATTTTTGTTGGACTCTAATTTTAAGAGACTTTGACTTAATTAAAACTTAGAGGCTAAGAGGTGTTGCTGAGGTAAAATCAGTGGTCTTTCCTCAGAGCTATGAGGTCTTTCTCCTCTTGGAGGCCCCATGACCTTCTTTATTCCTCCAGGGTCAAGGAGCAGGTCATCCTCAGGGCGCCTTTGAATAGTTGTAGTTTTCTTAATTCATTGAGCTAGTGCATTCCACAACTTTGCTCCCAGGATATTGAGAACCTGGATGGTTGGTTGGTGTTTTATTAACACTTGCTGAGACATAAAAGAAAATGCTTCCTACTAAGTTTAATGACGTTCTTAGAAAGAGCTCTCTTTAAAGCTGCAGTCCGTACGTTTTGCCTCTTTGTCGCCATCTCTGTTTGAAAACCTGGAAATGCAGCTTTTTGTGGAATTATCTTCCTTGCGTGGGGTTGTGAGTCAGCACGGCTCCAGGGCAGATGAATGTAATGGTTTGAGGTGAATGTGTGGCAGTCAGTCACAGCACCGGTGTGGATATTTACTGTACTTCGCAATCACAGATTCTAGCCTACGTCTTGGAATATATGACCCAAATAAGAATTTTCACCATGTATTGCCTTCTGAACAAGTAAGTAACAAGTTTGCCACGTTTGTTCTGGCCAACTGAGGGAAAAGGCATTACCATAAATCGCGCTACCAGTGGTGATTTAATCTAAAGATCGGTCGATAGGCTATAAACGATCTGCCACCTGCAGGATCCTCACATGAGATAGCCTACTAGCCGGGACAACTTCTTTATGTTTACAGACGTCATGTAATGACACAGTGCCATGCTCGAATTTCCCGTGAAAACCTACCCGTACCACTCAAATTAGAAAACATTGTTATAAGCGAACTGTTGTGAATCAGGCTAAAGTAAGGCGATAGTTTTGAACACTGGCTGGTTATGTACTTGCTCAAATATTGATTTCGGATCATTTTAACCAAAAAAAGTTACGGACTGCAGCTCTAAGTTAAAGAAATATTGCGGTTCGATACAAGTTAAGCCTTTTTTTTTTTTTTAAAGCAAAAGTTGCGGTTACTTGAGGAACATGGATATAATGGGGGATTTAAAAGCAAAAGTGTGAAGATAAAAAAATTATTAAATTTTTTTAAAATTTGGTTTAACTTGTGTATTATTTGAGCAGTACAGTTTTTCTAATTTTTTCTAGGCATTTTGGGCTTTATAGCATCACATTGTAATTGTAAAAAAACAAATGGTAAAAGTTGTGAAATTGGTTTGAACTTTTTATAAATCACTAGTGATGTCCTAAGGCTGGGCAATAATTCGGTAACGATAATTATCGTGATATAATTTTCCTCGATAAAACGATATGAAGAGTTCGATAAATGTTCGATATAATGTTTTTGCGCCAAAAGCGTAACAAAACAGCGCAACTCATTTGAATCATGCCACACGGACCGTTTATCCTCTCGCAAATGCGTTTACTCGGCCATGTGAGCATTAAACAGTGCTGTGAGATCCAGTGTGAAGCGCTTGCATGCAGCGATGAACACACATGACTCTGTGATTTAAACTAGTTTAAAGCCAAACAGGAGAAACACTGTATGCAACAATCATTTACCATGGATTTACTGTTGTAACACTCGCTGCACCATGGTATTGTGGCAGAAATGTGGGATATTTACATTGAATTTTATTACAGGAGTAATGGTATATAATTATATTTGTGATAAGCTATAGCATGTGTGCATTTGTACTGAATGTTTTTAGACTACTGTTTTTCATAAAAATAGGCTACCTAAAAAACATATAGTTAAATTTTTTACCATGGTATTGAGGTGTTATATGTGTAGTTTTAACTGTGTTTATCATGATTTAAATTAATGCTACTACGGGACACCAATGCTTAATTTAAAAAAATCTAATAAAAATAATAACATAAAACTGAGGTTACTACAATTTTTTACAGATGTTACTGATTTTAAGAATGAACAAAAATTTACCTCTGCATCCTAACTCAAGCTACTATCAAATGTGCATTTCTAAGAGACAAAAAAGGGATATTATTATTATTATTATTATTATTAATTATTATCAGGCATCCCAAATCTGTTTCCTGATTTGAAACAATATCACTCATTAGAACATGCAGCAATTATTAAATTGTCTAGTGGGATATTTATTTTGTTAAGGAAAATTAATGGTCTGGTTTCTACAACTTTCCCTTTGGAGCAAAATTCTGGCTTTAAACTTGAAAGAAATAAAGATTTGACATTTATTGTGATAATTATCGATATCGACTGATATGAAAAAAATTATCGTGATAATTTTTTTGGCCGTATCACCCAGCCCTAGGATGTCCTAATCAGTTTTTTTGTACCCCCTATCCGATCCGAGTCATTGAATATTGAGTAGCTGCCGATACTGAGTCCCGAACCGATACTTGTATATTCCTAGTGTCTGGTGCACAAGTCAAGTATATTAAAGTTATTAAAATCAATACAATGTATACAGAGTTGTGCAGGGAGTAATATAATATAATAATATACACATTATATTAACTAAATAACTATAAAATTCTATAACTATATAAAGATATTGGTAGCTGTAAACGTTACAACATTGTAAACCAACTGTGTGGTCACATTTATAAATATGGGACTGCTGATATAAACTTCTTGTATTTTATATATAAGCACAATAATTGCAACATATGGTTAGAAAGCATGAAATTAATGGTGTTAGAACACCAGTCTATCAGTCAAATCCAGAGCAAGATACAACCCATAGCAGCGCGTATGACATCTCTGACGGCAGACAACAGTAAACAATAAATGAATGAGAGATTGTTACACAAATGTGCATCAAATACACAGAACAGTGAAGCTCATATGCATGCATGCACATTTCTTATTCTTTTGGTTTTAATGATGGCTGAGTACACACATTTGAGTGTCTTCTTTTGTTATAATGGCGGTCGGCAAACCCACTTAAAAGCGTATACCACCACCTACTACATGACACCTTAGTAGAGCCAAAAACGATCAGTTAAAAAACGCTTGATCAGCCTTGAGATCGGCTCGGGACATCCCTATAAATCACACTAAAATCATGTTAACACTTGTTTACTTTTGGTGGCTATACTAAAAGGTATTTTAATGTTTACCGATTGGCCCCATTTATTTCCATTGTAAGTGCCTTGCTGTAATCCAGATCTTTGCTTTTAAAAAAAAAGAAAAATAGTGAAATAGTGGAAATTATTTTGTGTGTTAATCAACACAAATGCTGTCGATTGATCTTAACTTGTATGGAATGTAGAATATTCATTTAAACCTAACTTGTTCTTAAACAAGGGGGCTTTAGACAGCGCCTAAACTGGTCACAAATGCAACAAAAAATGAAGAAATGTGACAATAATTTAAAATCTGCTCAGGTTTTTCTAGTCGGATGTTTAAATCCATTCCTTCTGGATTTATTATTGATGTTATCATATAACGATGAGTGGTTTGGAAAGGCGGTTCACAGGACTTCTCATTAAATTCTATAGAAACCGGTGTTCGCACAAGGGTGTAGTCAGGTGGTCAACATTAAAATGCCTTTTTCATATCCTTTCAATAACTCAGCAATTCTCAGAATTCTGTGGCTTCCTGGTAAAGTAAACATTTCAGTAACATTAAACCAAGTGCCTCACACCCTTAAGAAATGTGCACTTTTTTTAATTGCCACCATAAATGTTTTTCCTGGTATGGAAAATCATACATGTCAGGTCAAGATTTTGTGTAATGAACAATGTTTTTTGTTCTTTTGTGAGCTCAGCATTTGTATAAATATACTTGTTTATGACAACCAGATTTCCTTGTTTGATAGTTTCCCGCTGTTTGACCTCCCTAAAGCAGTGATGCCATAGTTTGATTTGTTGCAGCGATGTCCAGCAGTGTCTATGTTTGGGCCTGTGGTTTTAGTGGCGGTGTGCGCTCTCTCTACAGCGTTGATGTTGCCGTCCTCGGTGCGCTGTAATCTGAGAGTCGCAATCTAACTGTGGGGAGGCGTACAGACATGGTTCTTCCTCTGCCCCCACACTGCAGGGGCTGGACAGATAAAACAAGGCCAATGGCCAAAACAAACTGTAGCGTCATCCTCCCTCACGACTCTTTAAGGAGGTGAAGTGTGGCTGAGGGTGTTCTGGCCCCCCTTCTAAAAGTCTGAGATGTGAAGAAGCTGAGAATGGGGGCAGAGGACAGGAACGTGTTTATTACACAGGTATGATTAACACAGACAGCCTGCTGGCAACACCTGAGTTGTAAAGTTGCTCAGTTAGCATTCCTTCCACAATGAGCTCCTATCAAGGGATAGTTAATGAAAAAATATATATTTTGTCATTTACACACCCTCATGTTGTGCCAAAACTTTCTTTATTCTGTAGAACACAAAATGTGAATTGTTTAAGGAATATCCACACTTTCTTCTGAAGTTGTTTGGTAGCTTTGTGTGAAGAACAGACCAAAATGTAACTTAAAATTTTGCTATTTGATAGGTCTGTGTGCTGATGCACATTTCTGAAACTTTCTGATTCTGATTCACAAGTGCACAATTTGATTATTATTCATTTGGGTATTGTTATAATGTCTGTAACAACGTTTAGTTATAATGTTTAGCTTATTTTTTGTTGTTTTCATTTTCATTTTCATTTTTGTTAGGTTTGTAATATTATTTTTAATATTTCTATTCAACTTTTATCCATTTGAACTTTTTTTAATTTTAGGTAGTTGCAAAGGCAGAATTTCACTTTTTTTCATTTAATATTCATCTAATTTTAGTTTTCTAGTTTTCTCTAAACTATTGTAAGTTATATTAGGAGCCAATGCCATCTAACTTTATGAAAATATTCATTAAAAAATAATAAGGAGAAAACTATACAGTTTAATTGCTATTCATTTAACAGTTTGTGAATCTTTCACTCAAAGTGGCTTCCTAAAAGAGTTTTTAGTCTGTAAATCGGACTGCACTTGTTGTGCAGTATGTTTTTGCGTTAGGCCCTAGAGGAAAAATCAATAACATAACACGTTTTCTTTCCATTATTTTATTTATCATATAGCATGCTCTTCACTTTCATTTGAGATGGCAAACTCATGTAAATTACGACTTTTGCCATGGGGCTTCATGATGAATAAATAATTTTTGAAGGATCTTTTTGAATAATCATGTTTGCAGAAGTATAGCAAAAATACCAGTCTGTTAATAGACAACACTGTTAACACTGTTAAGATGTGTAGCACACAAGTTGTATATGGGCCACTTTTTAATACTTTTATGGTGTTTTTTTTTTTTTTTTTGTGGTCATTTTGGAGCTTGACAACCTCAGTCCTCATTCATTTTCATCATGAAAGTTCACTTTTATTTTGAATGAAAGTCAGGTTTGAAATGACATGAGGGTAAGTAAATACACTGTAAAAAAATTCCGTAAAAAAACGGTAGCTGTGGTTGCTGGAATTCTACCGTAAAAAATACGATAGCAACAGTTTAGGTTTTACAGTTTTAACTTAAATTTACAGTTAAATACTGTAATTTCATTAACTGATATAATGTTAATATACCAACCTTTTGAAGTACTGAAATCTGTTTTGTACCTTTTGTATTACACTGATAACCACCAAATGGAGAAGGTGATGAGAAAGTCACATGATGAACCATAGCCCATCACAAGCAGATTTTAAATAATAACATATATAGAAGGTGCACAGTGTCATTCACACAAGCACTAAACACCATCATGGTGAGACTCATTAAACTGAAATATGCAATAAACATTAATTTAACAACATTAGATGTAACATACAACCCTAATAAACATAACTGATAAGAACAAACTAAGAAACCTAGTTATTTCAAAGAAAAAACATCAAAATCAAACAAAATTTGAAATGCAATGCAGGGAATTCTGGGAATGTCAATTTACGGTTTTTCGCTGTAAATTTTACATTCTTCTTCACTTCCAAAAGCGGTATTTCACTGTAAAATTGTCTGAAATGTCTATTACAGTTTTTCACCGTATATATTAGGGGAACTTACCGTTAACTATTTAACAGGTTTTTACCGTAGATTTTTCACAGTTTTTTACCATTAAAATCACGGTCATTTTTTACAGTGTACTAACAGAATTTCAGTTTTTCGGGTGAACTATTCCTCCAACAGTTGTGTTTGTGAAGTGATGTTATTTTGTCCATTCTCTGATAACTGAATCATTGAAGGAAAACCAGCAAGACTTCTTCAAAGACCATGTTTGCCAAACACTTTCATTCCATCCCTGTGTCAGAAGCACTGGAAGGACTTCAATTATGTCTTTTGTTCTATGGTAACTGAGTACTTGTTAGATTCCATCATCATTCTGTCTGAGAAACACATCTGAGGGGCCACATTTCGGTTTTTAACATGATGCTGTTCATACACGTTCTTTTGTTACCTACACTGTCATCTCTGTTTCCATGATGTGGCTTGATTTGGAGCCAAAGAACAGCTGACGCTCCAGGTGTGCTGATAGTGGGTGGGATAAAACAATACTATCACTGCGGAAAGAAGAACATCAGGAGCATTGTCTTAAATGACTAATGTGGGTAGTAATTAAAAAACATAAAAAAACATCCTGTGCTAAATTGTGTGGGGTAGAAGCAGACACCAGTGTATTAGCGAAGCTTTCAGAAGATGTGGAGAAATAAGTTTTACAATTTCTAACGTAACGAGATGTTTGTGTCACCAGGTGTCTTTACCTGAGAAGCTGCAGTGCTAGAGATGAGCTTAAAATATTTAGAGCTGTTTAAAGGAACACTCCACTTTTTTTGGAAATAGGCTCATTCTCCAACTCCCCCAGAGTTAATAAGTTGAGTTTTACCGTTTTTGAATCCATTCAGCCGATCTCCGGGTCTGGCGATAGCACTTTTAGCATAGCTTAGCATAGATCATTGAATCCAATTAGACCAGTAGCATCGCGTTTAAAAATGACCAAAGAGTTTCGATATTTGTCCTATTTAAAACTTGACTCTTCTGTAGTTATATCGTGTACTAAGATCGGCGGAAAATGAAAAGTTGCGATTTTCTAGGCTGATATGATTAGGAACTACTCTCATTCCGGAGTAATAATCAAGGAACTTTGCTGCCGTAACATGGCCGCAGCAGGCGTAGTGATATTACGCAGCATGGGGGGACTACTTTCAGGCGCTGCGTAATATCACTGCGCCTGCTGCGGCCATGTTGCGGCAGCAAAGTTCCTTGATTATGACGCCGGAATGAGCCTATTTCCAAAAAAAGTGGAGTGTTCCTTTAAGGATGATAAAGGGATGTTTTAAAGGTAGAGGCTTACAAGGTCAATAGAGTGCTCGTAAATTGTAATTATGTCTCCTTAACTCAAAGAATGTTTTATGGTGAAGTGGAAAAGTGTTTCCAATCTTAAAGAGATGAGGTCTGTTGTCATTTACTCACCCTTGTGTCATTCCATACGACACAATAGTGACCTGGGGCTTTGAAGCAACAAAAAGGACAAAAAAATCACACTGAAAGTAGCATAAAAGTGGTCTATATAATTTGTGCACTGTTTTCCTAGTGTTCTGAAGTCATATGGTACCTGTTTTATTTTTAATTTAAGGTGTTCATTAAAAATCTTGAAAAACAGCCACATTGTCATTTTAGTATCATCTATATACTATTGTTAGCTTTTATATTTTCATTTTTCAGTTAGAATTTAGCTTTTATTTTAATTTCAGTTTTAGTAATTTCAGTGTATTTCAGTGTATTTCAGTGTATTTCAGTTAGTTGCCAAAGCAACATTTTTAATGTTATCTTCATTAAATATTTTATTTAATATTTTTATTTCAGCTTTATTATAACTATATTATATTTTATGATAAAAAAATTCTAATAAAAAAATACTAATTTTAGTTTTTATTAACAATAACACTGGGTGGCCATTGTCGCCATTAACTTTTATACTGTAAATGTATATTCTACTATCATTTTCTTCTTTTGTATGCCACAAGTTATACAGTATTCAAAAGGGAAAAAATAATACATTTTTTATTCAGTCTTCAACTATTTCTTTTAGCCTTGTTGAATAGGATACTCTCTCAAACTTTCTAAAGGTCCCTTGTGAAGCCTGGATAGGTCTGGTCAGTCTGATCAGAAGTATTCAGACCTTTAATCAGTTCCTATATTGAAATTTAGGCCAGGTCTAAGATTGAAATTATGGTGTAGCAATTGAATAGTAGTTGTGGAGAAACCAAGTGAAAGTTAAAAATTATAATAAAAAGCATTTTAATGGATTCACTTTTTACCGAAAACATCAGGACTATCTTGTCTGTCTTGATTACATGTTTGTTGCATAGCCATCCCAGGTTTGACATGTATGTCCTTGTGTTTTATAAAATGTTTTGTGGTACAGTTATGGTGTTTACCTCACCTTCACTGAGTGTCTTCAGGTTCAGGTGTACGCTAAAGTTGTGTGTCTTTCTCCTAACTTCTAATACAGATGCAGAACTGGGTTGCTTCTGACCCAGAATCTGTGCTGGTGGAACTCATTGCTGATGTCCCCTGGAGTGTCAGCACCGGCTGTTCTAGTTCTTCAAAATAAGGCCATTTTCTGGGGTTTCACTCCAAGCATCTGCAACGCAAGTTGTTGAGAATCAGGACTTTGAAGGACACGGCCTTTTGGCATGCTTGTCCATTAAAAAGTCTCCAACGTGTTTGCATGTTTTCCAAAGGTCTGTTTTTGTCAGATCCTGCTTTTGTTTAATCCACTTCCTACCACAATGTGGTTTAGTTCTTTTCTAATTAAATGAACCATAAGTGAAATCTTGTGATCCACTTGTGTGTTTAGGACTTTGGGGAGCAACCTCTTGCTCTCTGCCCAATGACAAGTGATGACCTATTTTCCTCCGTTTCCAAACAGCGCTGCTCTCAGCAAAAATTTAGAGGAAAGGCATTGCTAACACTGTGTCCAGATGCGATGGACTGCATTGATAACCAATGAATTCTGTTTTTTTCCCCATGCAATTCAGAGGTTTTGTTTTAACCAGCCACAATGAACTGCAGGACATTTTGTTTATCACTAGGCTTGTACTGTATTTCTGTAGCATCACACTGGGTAGTCCCGCCCACAGTGGAATCTCATTGGCCAAATCCTGCTCTGCATAACGGTATATCAAACATTAAATATGTCTTGACTGACTGTGATTTCACTTTCACTGTGGCAGACTGTGCCTGTTAAAGACATGGTGTTGTACAAACTTATGTTGTATTGATTAAATGGACATCAAAATGAGGTCATGATGAAATTATATTTACATGGCCATCATTTACTCAGTCTCATTTTGTTTATAATGCCTCTTTTTCAGATCACATCAGGAGATTATGGACAGAATGTCCAAGCATCTGTTTACCATTAATGATGTGAAGACATAATGCAATAAGCAAAATAAATAAAATAATAACAAATTAAAAATAAAATATAAAACATATTTTAATATTTTTTTTCTTTGTGCTTCTTTTATTTCTTTATGGAACTTGGCAGTGTAAATCATTGCCTACTTTTATTGTGTGGAAAAGAGCAGCTTGGACATTCTGCCTAACATCTTATTTATGTTTTGTGGCATAAAGAAAATGATATAGGGTTGGAAAAAACATTTTTGGGCCAACTGTTCTTGACGGGGTTCTCTAGAGGCCCATGTAGCACTTGGTTTTGTGTCTATTTGGGCTGGTAATACAGTGCGCTTAATGAACAGGGTGGAGATGGTTGAAACTTGTACAAACAGTACTGCCTCTAATTAAGTGAAAGCATATTCATATGGGCGATGCTGCAGTTATTATAAGTTAAAGTAAGTTTTCACTACTCCACTTTCGCTGGCCCCACCATGCTGGTTTGAGTAAGACTTTTCTAAAGACCTTGGTCTGTGTACTTGGCTTTGTGTGACAGGCCTGGTCTGGTTCAGGGTGAGCAGGCAGTTTAAAGTGATTATGTGTGTTACACAGCATGACCTGCTTTACTTCATGTTTAAAGGCACATACCTATAAGACAACAAAATGTCCTGTTTCTCACAGACAGACAACAGGTCATCTTGTTCAGGCATGTTTAAATAGCAAATGAAGATTCCCTCTTGCTGTGCTTTGCTCTTCAGCCAAGTTCAGTCCACAGGTCCTGTTCAGTAGGAGGTCTTAAATGAGCTGTTTGCTTTTATATGAATACAAAAAGTATTTGGGTAATGTTCCACCTTGAATGAAATCTTTAAAACCTTAAAAGCAAATTTTTAAAAAACAATTTTTATTTTATTTGATCTTATCATTACATAATGTTTATTATATAAGTTTCTTAGGAACCAGAATCTAAAATCATATTAGGATAACTACAATACTTCTTGAGTTACAGGCACACATAGTTTGAAAAAAGATTATGACACTCAAGCAGCTATGTTCCATGCAAATATTTTGATAGAGGGAAAACAGATCAAACTCTAATAAATTCTAATTAAATAAAAAAAGAATCAGCTGCATACAAAGTGACCAAATCTGGATTTCGACCACTGAAAATGGGTAATATTCAACAATCTGGACATGGAGCAATCGTGAACTTTTGTATATACCTGCGGTGCTATAAATAAACTACACCTTGCACGAAAGTGCTTCTGTGGGTAGAGCCATCATTTTACATCTCTTACGGACACTTTCCACGTCCCAAGAGAGTTGGTGGTTCTCGCGGTATCACAAAAAGTTTATTGACAACTAGAATCTAAAATCATATTGCGATATCTTTAATACTTCTTGAGTTATAGGCATGCAAACTTTGGAAAAAGAATAATTATTGCACTCAGACAGGTATGTTCAATGCAGTTGTCCTGACAGAAGGAAAGAAGATCTCTAGTTTCAACATTATTTGTTCTTCGGACATTCCTCTTTAAAACAAAAGTATCATATTTTTGCAAACTGACCCACATTTGGTTTTTGACCACTGAAAATGTGTACATTTGAACGATTTACGCCTGGAGCCATATTAAAATTCCAATATCTCTGGAACCGAAACATACGGGGCCTTAAAAATAAAGATGCCAAAAGGAAAGTTTGTTAAGATCCAATATCTAAAAGGGGATTAATATATCTTTAATACTTTTTGAGTTACAGGCATGCAAACATTGGAGAAAAATAACTTGAAAAGAGCTGTTACCCCATTTTTGAATGGTCACCATTGGCACATAATGCAACAAAGATCGCTAAAGTAAACAGATTTTACTAACAGACCTACCAATCTCTATGTAAAATTAACATTATGAAGCTGCCATCTTTCTGAAGTCATTTTTAACCTCCTGTAATCTGGCTCTGAATCTCAGGTGAAAATTGCCATTTTGACCCCCCTCTACTAAATAGTGGATTACTCTGTAAATATTCATCCATGACATTTGTGGCCCTGGACCACAAAACCAGTCTTAAGTGTCAATTTTTCAAAATTGAGATTTATAAATAAGCTTTCCATTGATATATGGTTTGTTAGGCTCGTACAATATTTGGCCGAGATACAACTATTTGAAAATCTGGAATCTGAGGGTGCAAAAAAATCTAAATATTGATAGAATTGCCTTTAAAGTTGTCCAAATGAAGTTCTTAACAATGCATATTACTAATCAAAAATTAAGTTTTGATATATTTACGGTAAGAAATTTACAAAATATCTTCATGGAACATGATTTTTACTTAATATCCTAATGATTTTTGGTATTAAAGAAAAATGGATAATTTTGTCCCATACAATGTATTTTTGCCTATTGCTACAAATATACCCAAGCGACTTGAGACTGGTTTTGTGGTCCAGGGTCACATTTAATATTTTGGCTATCATCACTATATATGTTTATCTTTTTTCAAATATTAGCAAAATCAAAAATTTGAGCCGGGGACCTCTAATTGAGTTGACATGGAATAACTCTATAGTCAGCCAAACTGTTGACAGTAGCCATTGACTTCCATAGCATTTTTTTTTCATACAATGGAAGTCAATGGCTACCATCAACTCTTTGGTTACCCATATTCTTCAAAATATCTTCTTGTGTTTTCAACAGAATAAAGACACTCATACAGATTTGAAACAACATGAGGGTGAACAAATGATGACAGAATTTTCATTTTTGGTTGAACTATCCCTTTAAACCACCATTGCCAAACCGGTTTTTTTTGTTGGCTTTTGTTTGTATGCTACACTTGTGAGGTAGTCTCACTAACATCACATGACATTTTTTGACCGTAAACATGACTAGCTGAAGGTTGATCATCTTACTCAGCAGGCGGGTGTTGCATACTTGCCTCACCTCTGTTTATCACCACACCTGTTAATATATCATTTGCTAATTGTTATTGTACTGCATTCACCTAATAATTTTTGTGTATAGAGGTGTGAACTCTGTGTGTTTTGAGTTGCCCGTGTGCAGCCGAGTAGGCTTTAAACACGTAAGAGGATAATCGGATTTAGCAACACTTTGTGAGTCAGCAGTGGCCAATATGTCTGAGTTAGTTTCCTTTCTCCCAACAATCACATGGTTATTTCTTTACCTCATTGTGTCTCTCATCGCTCAATCAGAACATGCGGGTCTGGTTTGACACAGGAAATGCGAGTGCTAATGGACTTCCCGCCACAGTTTCTCTTTATCCATCCAAGCCTACCACAATCCTGGGATGTTTCAGGCTTTATGAAAAATGCAGGGCAGTGTGGGGAATACTGTTGCTGATGTTTCACATGGATGGCTTTCGTAATGTGATCATGCCATGCCACACAACAGAACGAGAAACCTCTGATCCCCTCATCTGCGTGGCCTTTTATTGGCTCTTAGCGAACCGGATAACGCAGCATGACTGAGATTTTAGCAGGCCGTTCCCAGCAAGAGAACACCAGGGCGCATGAGATTACTGCGGTAAGGTTTCACCGTCAAAAAGAACAGCACACATCTGGGATCAACAAGTTAAACCAGAGTTGTTAACCTTCAGATTCCAGTAATCTGGCGTAAGCATGATTCCAGCTTTCACAACAGCTGCAGTGCAGCGAAGAGTTCAAAGTTCCATCATTTGGCGCCATTTGAGGTCTTTTGAAAGTTCATCATAAACTCTTTTAAAGCACTGTTCTTAACTTAGACTTCAACTGATTCGTTTTTTTTTTTACAGTACCCATGGGCGATTTAGAGTAATGATGATAATGCCAACTGCTCTCCAGAAACAAGCTTGGGTCAACATCATTGCCTTGGAATGCACATTGGAAAATGCTTTGTAAACCTAGGAGACCAGAACATAGTGAATTGCTTACTGTCTAAATAGGCAACTCTAAAGCCCAAAAATACTTTGGTTTTTATGTGTATGCTAGGGTATGTTTACAGTATGAATATAATTAGTTTGTGCTCCATCCAGTGTCAGTTGTGTCGCTTCACTGCCATTCTCAACTCCTCTCCTGTGGTCTCATGGGAAAGTAAAGTGTAAAGCTGAAGTACATTTTAGGCTTATGGCTAATCTTCATGGAACCTCATACGGTCACATATACTGAATGAAATAGCATAGACTTTTTCATGACTAGTGTTTGCATATTTCATTTCATTCTGTAACCTACTTGTTCTACAGATCTATGCATTAGTGCTAAAATGCTACTGTTTTTGATAGCGTTGATAACGTTTCTCACAGATAATATCATGATGTTTTTTGCATTTGCCTTACCGAATGTGGTATCCTGTCAGCAATAGACTAACCTGTCCTTGGGCTTTTTTGATTGCTGTCAGTTTAAGTGCTGGTGATGCAGTGTTGCCAGTTATTGCTATTAAAGCAAATAAAAACTATAATAAATAAATAAATATAAATTAAACTGAAATGAGTTCAGACCCTTTGCAAATAAGATAAAATAAAAATACTGCTAACCCTAAACTGCAACTTTAAACTTGATTAACTTTCTAAAGTGTCAAATTAAGTGGAAAAGACCAAATATGCTTATTATAACTGGATCTGGAAACACGGAGGCCTCACTCTCTCAAGCTTCGTTCACTCCGCCAGTGTCTCACAGCAATCATATTCATACCACAGATGTTAAATATTCTTGCACACTCATATGAAGAGTTCTAAACAGCAAATTAGTCATTCAGAGAACAAATTTTATTTTTGAACATGAAACATTTACCTTGGTGACCTCATAGCTGGCTACAGCCATAGTTCTAGTAGACATACACTCTCAGAAATAAAGGTACAAAAGCTGTCACTGGGGCGGTACCTTTTCAAAAGGTACACTTTTGTACCTATTAGGTTCAAATATGTACACTTGAAAGTACTAATATGTACTTTTAAGGTACCAAAATGGACCCTTTAGGTGCAAACATGTAACTTTTGAAAAGGTACCGCCCCAGTGACAGCTTTTGTACCTTTATTTCTGAGAGTGTAGACAGCATTCTGCACAGGATACTCAACTCATGGTTGATTTAAGTAGAGATTAGCATTAGCATGTTGTTAAGCTAATAAGCATAAAAATATATGGCACACACAAATACAGGGAAAACAATTTTAGTAACACAACTATTTTAATCTATCAGTATTGAATGAAAATAAGCAATTAATTCTCCCACTTCATCCTCCATCTTGATTACAGTGCTGCAGCATATATATATATATATATATATTGTGACGAGTCGGTGGCCCTCCCCCTTATCATCATCATCACCACCCTGTCCCTTATTCGCCGCCCTTCACCAGGCTCCCAACTGGAGTGGGTGTGTATGAGAGGAGGGGCGTGGAAACAACGTGGGCCGGCGGCGTGTGATGAGGCACAGCTGAACTGAATGAAGCCTCATCACCGCCGCTGTTAAATGCCGAGCGCACCTCTCCTCGGGAGACCGGTCTCTTCCCCCGTGCATGCATGCTGGTGTCCTCATGGGTCCAGGAAGGGTGCGTTGAGGGACATCGCGCCGCCGAGGATGTGAGCCGCGGAACCTCCAGAGTCATCATGAGAGCCGCACCCGTATTACGGCCGACGGGCCAGGAGGCTGGGCCGTCTAAAGTCCCGCCTAAGGCCGCGGAAAGAAGAGGAAGAGCCGCCGCTCAAGAGAAGCCGCCGCCCCTCGTGCCCCGGACCAGGGGTGCGTTTCCCGAACAACGACGTAACTCGCTGATTAACCACCATAGTACGATGCATTGTTTTGGAAACGAACTAGCAAGTCACAACTGTTTCCCGAACACACTCGCATCTCCGTCGTTGGTTCAGCAACATAGGACCATTGTTAATGACGTCACACGCATGTGGTGGAGGATTAACTTATGCCATTTAACTGATTAGAGATCTCTAAGATGTTGCTGTATTGAACATGGCACCTACTAACTAATTTACTATTTTTTGTTCCCTGTCATTTTGCTTTATTTGATGTTTGATTCATCGCGAGTTCCCTCTTACGTCACACTCCGGGTTCCCTTAGGCATTTATGCACATGCGCACTTCTCAAAAACGGCACTTACAAAAATACATAATTAAAATGCATTTTATATTTAGATAGAATGGAAGATGCAGATAGTACTGCATGTTAGCTTGCTTGCTGTGCCCAAGAGCATATTTATTTAAGCCCATATATCTTGTTAACAAGAAACTATGCTTCTAACCACAGGTCGAGAACTGCAGTTCCAACCACGTAAGTTTGTGACGCTGATTGCGAACGTTCGTTTGAACTATGGTTTCGGGAAACACCGAATCGTTGAACTATGCTGGTAACGACGGAACTTGCGACCATAGTTGGCTAACGATGCTTTTGGGAAACGCACCCCAGAGCGGGAGCGCGTGCGGCCACCAGACTCCGCCCCTTGCCTGGACCCTTCCCTTCCAGAACACTGCCCTCCTTCCTGAGCCCCGAAGCACGACGAGGACACCAGATCCCCCTGTTTTGTTGGACACTTCTTCCTCCTGGACACTTTATTTTATTGTTTTTGTTTAATAAAAGCCTCTCCGAGGCCTGACGCCACACCCACTGTGTCTGTCGCTGGCTCCTCCCGTCACAGTATATATATATATGCTTATTGATTAGTTTGTATAACCATAGTTTTACTACAAATACCATGGTTAAACTATGGTTAGTGTAGCAAAACCATGGTTAATTTGTGGTTACCATAGTTTTACTATAGTTTTCTTTGGTTTTATTTGTAGTAAGGATTTTAGGATTTTTTCCAGTAGGAAAAAAGGTGGGATTTTTTCCATACTTTTGGATTATTGCAAAAGTATTCTTGCTTATTCTTACACATTCTGATGATTAAATACTTTCACAAATGAGCAAAACTTAAAGCCTGCTGTATGATCAAGTTTGATCCCGACAAACTCTGTAGACACATTTAGCCATTTGTTGTATTATTATATTTTATTATATGTGGAATATTTAATGTTGTAAAATACTTTGAACCATTCAGGCATTTAACCAAAAACCCATTGTCTTGAGATCAGGAAGATGTGAAAATGCAAACTTGTTGCTTGGTTTAATGACTCATTCCGGCGGCACTCTGTTGACAAGATGAAAGATCGACACATACAACATTATGCATATTGAACAGATTGTGCGTCTGTCAGTGCTTGTAATTCCTCTTAGATTAAGAATGGTGTGGACTCTGACTAAAATCTGTGGTAGCTCAATTTTAAAACTATTCCCTTGTTCTTGAGAGTGAGAGTGATGCTTTTTTCTGAGTTCTAGTAGTATGTAGGGCTGGAGAACAGAAGATTACAGGACTGTGAGTGATCAAGAACAGTCCACGAGAGGCCGATCTGATGATACCACGGGTAATTAGAAGCTTAGTGAGGGTGGGTAGAGCACTTCTCCAAGCATTTAATTTGAAATATGAAGGGGTCTCAAAGCTGGGAGAACTGGACCTGTGGTTTCTGTGGAAATAGCACATCTTAAATTTGCCATGTGTGAGTGCAATTGGTGGACTGAAACAGCAACATGCATTTCTTAGAATTAGATATGCCAGAAATGTTTTCATAATGATATTTGCACCATTAAATAGACATTTAATGTCCCATGTTAAAAAGCTCACAAACCTTTTTCTGTTCTAACATGAAGTTTGCTATTGTAGAACAATTTTCAGTTATCAAGTCATAAGATTTTAAAATAAGTTTTTACTTTTATTGCTTGTCCTGGATGGTGCATTTATCAATCAGCACCACCTATTGTACTGTAGTGAATTTAATTTTAATTTAGTCCTTAAAAATGTGTTACAATAAAATAAATGTTAACTAAATGTTAAATAAAACTTAAGGTCACACTTAAGGTCCAATTCTACCATTAACAAACCATTAAATATGACTTTTGCCTCAATAAACATCTAATTTGCTTATTAATAGTTAGTAAGGTAGTTGTTAATTTTAGGTATTGGGTAGGATTAGGGATGTAGAATGGTTATGCAGAATATGTGCTTTATAAGTACTGATAAACAGCCAATATTTTAATAATAGGTATGCAAACAAGCAACAAGTTATCGTGAAAATTACTCCCTACACTAAAGTTTTACCAAACTTGATTTTATTTCAGGTAGTTGCCGAAGAAACATTTCTGATTTTCATTTAGTTTAACTTGACATAATAAAATAAATACTTAAAACTAAAATAAAAATAATAAATAACTGATAAAAACGACAAAACAGGCAACAAAATGACTGAAAATTGGAAAATATTATTATAAAAACAAATTCAAAATGTTAATAAAAATGTAATAGTATTTCAGCAATACTAAAATAACTCTGATGAATATTTGCTTGGTGTGAATAGTAGGGATGGGCGATATCTTATCGTTTGCGATTATACCGTTGAAAATTCTCCTCACGATAAAAATTTGTCTCCTCGCGATAATAACGATAAGTCTAGTTGATGACGTAGTAGATGACGTAGCGCCGGTGCGCTCACTTGCTCTTAAAATCTCCGTAATTTTTGGCCATACAGATAAAAGTAGCTTAATACATCTTTCAAATCTGTAAAGACTCTACGATTATTTATATATATATAAATTATTGTGATAAATTTTTTAGGCCATATCGCCCATCCCTAGTGAATAGCCCTTGATTAGCCATTTGTTTCACATTTTCATTTTGCATTTGGTGTGAATAGCCCTTTATCTGCACCCACATTTAAATGGTTTTACCACCTTATGAAGTATATCACTCCTGGAGGTCACAAGGGATTACCAGACAGGGCAAAAGGGCTTGTGCACAGCACCATCAGATAACTTTGATTCAGCTCACTTACAGGCGGAAACAACTTCATAACAGAGAAACAGAACAAGTCCTCTGTGTCTGCACAGCTGCGGCCCAGACGTGGCATTGTGCTGCATGCGTGCGGGGTGTTCGGGAGATGTCTATCTCTGAGAGAGGAGATTGAGATCTCGTTCTGGCTTTGACGGCACGTCTCCGAGCTTGTTCGGCAGTAGATTTGGCAGAACATGCCACAGATTTTGGCAGCGAATTGTGCGTTGTAGGAACTGAGCTAAATGATCCATTTCGCTACACTAAGTAGTCTGTGGTGCATGTTACTATTTTTAGTTTTTCTACCTGTCAAAGGTGTCTCGTGAAAATTTCTGAAGGTGTTCTATGTACGTCAATTCAATTGGCCACAGCTCTTTAAACCTAAATTGCAATAGAAACATGGCTGTGTCTAGGAGATATTTTCAATTATAGGGTTGAGATTATACTGAATCACATATTCTTTTTTTACGAGGTACAATGACGTCGTCATCACTTGTCTGAGACAGCAATCCAGCTGTTGTTTGAGGTAATCATGATGATGTGTTGTGTGGTCATTGAAAACAGTGTAGTCGACCATGTCGGTTACATAAAATGTATTGTGAAGTGGTTTTGCAACCAGAGCTGCCCCGGGATGGAGGCCTCGCCCTCATCATCACACAGGGATGGAGCTCAGAGGCATGACCAGACCTGCCAATACATCAAGTACAAGTTTCCCTTCTTTTGGTTGGCTGATTTAAGCAGATTTCCAAACAAATCCATTTCATAGCCACAATAAGAGATAATAATCTAAAGTAGCTTAAAATGGGCAGCTTACTTATTTCATTGGCCTTGATTTTCTATGTTTGATGATTGTTGATGTAGACCTTATAGTCGTCTATAAAATAATTTTCATCTTGGGATGCAGCCGTATTGGTTATTGGACGGTTAAAAAAAAAATTATATTATTATATTATTTTAGTTCTTTAGTTTTTTTTTCATATTTATTAGAATTTTTATATAATTTACATTTTAATAACTTAACATTATACATTTAATTTAAATTCATTATAAAATGAATCTGTAAAAATCTTAAAATTAAATCCTGTTTCTTAGTGTTATTTGAAAATTATGTGTACAATGTATAGTTTTAATTAATATTTTGAATCTATCTATCTATCTATCTATCTATCTATCTATCTATCTATCTATCTATCTATCTATCTATCTATCTATCTATCTATCTATCTATCTATCTATCTATCTATCTATCTATCTATCTTCCTAAATTCACTTGTAGCGTTTCAACATTTCATTTATATCAGAATTGTGTTAACATTGATGAGTCTGTAGATATTTGTATTGGCCAAAACGTTATTAGTTTACAAATGCGATGATTTCATCTTAAAATATCAGCTCCCTGCTTTACAACCCTATTAGCTTCCAGCCTAATAGCCCACCCTCTCCTCTAGCCATAAGCTTTCTTCCAGTCTCTCTCGTGGCTATTCCAGTGGGAATGGGGCTCGTCTGTTTTTGCAGCTGCTGGCAGTGCTTTTGAGAAGGAAGCAGATGCCTGTCATGTTACCGTGTGGTTGATTAAACTGGTGAACTGAGTTTAGCTGTTAGCATATTCCTTACACATTGTCAGTTATTAACTAAACCTTATGAAGTGGAAAATAAACACGAGACGAGAGTAAAAGCTTTGCCGGAGGGACCAAAATACGATCATATACAGTAGGTTGTCTCCGAAGCCATGGACCTCTGTAAAGCCCGGTACACACCAAGCCGGGCAGTTTTTGTTCGTTGGCTGACTAAGTTTTCTCAATGTGTTCCGCAGCGTTGGCTGAAGTTGGTCTTCGTCAGCTTTTTTCGGCTGATTCGACATGTTGAATTGGCGTCGGAGTTCGTTGGTCAGTCGGGCCATCTGAGCATTCTGATTGGCTGTTCAGCTGGCGAACCAGTGCACGAGAAAAGCGCAGAACGGACGTGTTTCTTGGCCGTCGGGTGTCGAGCGTAGGCTTGGTGATGTGTCAGGGCAACTTTGGACCCAGACGCTGCTGACATGAGCCGACCCCGCAGTCTGCTTTCGTCGCCACTAGTTCGTCGGCATCGGCTTGGTGTGTTCCGGGCTTAAGGAATATTGTTTGCCCGTATGTTAGTTTGTTTATACATTCCAGGCTACAACTGTAGGTTCTGAACTTCTAGTTTAGAGACTCCTGCGCATGTTATGCTATAAACACAGAACTAGGACAGACAGGAAGAGCAAACACTCTTAATTATCAGTTGATTGACAACTACCACACTTGTTCCAGGGTGTTCAGGCTGTCATCGGTTGATTACCGAGGGTCGGCAGAGGTTGTGGGTACTTTCAGACAAGCTTTCCACAAGCTCCACAGGAGGGTAGCTTCAGTGTTTTGTTCCCTGCTCTCCACAGTTAGTATGTCTGCAGCTGCCACATGGTCTCCTGTGCCAAAAACCAACAATAGTTATTACACCCCCTACCATCAGATTTTCCCCAGTTTGCTATTTAAGCCATTAATCCAATTTTCTGCTGCTTGAAGAAGAAAATTGTTGAAGCTTTTAGCATTAAGTTAGACCATTTGTCCAATCAAAGATGGGAGAAGTTGAGTTGTTTAGTTGCTTCACTGAATTGTTTCAATAAATTATTTATGTCAGCTTTAATACATTTCCTGGAAGTCTCTGCAATGCAAATTTCATATTAAAAAATGTTTAGTATAAGTTTGGGGTATAAGTATAAGTTTATTTAAATGTTTTTGTAAGAAGTCTCTTTTGTTCACCAAGGCTGCATTTTATAAAATCAAGTAAAAACAGTAATATTCTGAAATATTATTAAAATTTTAAATAACTGTTTTCTATTTTAATATATTTTAAGATGTAATTTATTCCTGTGGGAACTAAACTGAATTTTCAG
Source organism: Acrossocheilus fasciatus (assembly GCA_036784905.1). Lineage (NCBI taxonomy): Eukaryota > Metazoa > Chordata > Actinopteri > Cypriniformes > Cyprinidae > Acrossocheilus > Acrossocheilus fasciatus. The sequence continues at coordinate 16,835,006 of CM071957.1, read as the reverse complement.
CATCATTATTCCAGTCCTCAGAGTCACATGATCCTTCAGAAATCATTCTGATATGCTGATTTGGTGCTTAAGGAACATTTCCTAATATTTTTGTGGAAACTGTTTTTTTTTTTTCAAACTAATAAATTCATTACTATATATTTTTTGCCCCATGCCTGGTACACCACAGCCTGGGGACTTGCTAATGCTTGTCAGTAGCAGGTGGTATTAGGGGGAGGGTACATTGTCATTCTAGCTTTTTGTTGGACAAACATTTCTCCACAAGTTGCTCTGTATTTTTGGTCTCTTTGGTCTCAACAAACTGATTAGTTGATTGATCGTGTGCTGCTTTTTTTTTCTTACAGGACTTTTTTTTGGCTCTATGCTTTTTTTTCTTCTTTGGCTTTGAACTGAAGGCATCTGCTAACATACGCTCTTACAAAAGAATTAAGATGATGATTAGCCTGCTAAAACCACAGATTCATTAAGTCTTTCACTCTCTCTTAAAGGGATAGTTCGCCCAGAAATGAAAATACCCCATGATTTACTCACCCTCAATCCATCCTAGCTGACTTTATTCTTTTAGACAAATACAATTGGAGTTATATTAAAAATTATCCTGGCTCTTCCAAGCTTCTGAAGCGAAAAGATGCGTTTGTGTAAGAAAAATGTCCATATTTACAACTTTATAGACTGTAATCTCTAGCTATGCGTATGTCCTATATCATCCACTGGAACACTATTTTCAACTCATTGAGAATTTTTTTTATTCAGTTAACTCTTTTGAAGAGATTTTTAACAGAGTTAAGCTGAATACAATTTTGGAGTTTTTAGCAAAAATAAATTATAAAAACATGATATAATTCAGTCATAATATTTCTCGCCCTAAAAATAGTCACAGAAGCTGGAATGGTGTTAAACACAAACAAACAGACTCACGAAAGCGCATACGGAACCTAGAGATTACGGTTTATAAAGTTTTAAATATGGATATTATTCTTACACAAATGCATCAATTTGCTTTAGAAAACCTTTATTAACTCCCCAGAGCTGTGCGGAGCAATTTTTATGATGGATGGATACACTTGTTTGGGCTTCAAAATCTCAACAGCCATTCACTGGGTGTACTATCCCTTTAAGTGGCCCTCAACACACACACACACACACACACACACACACACACACACACACACACACACACACACACACACACACACACACACACACACACACACACACACACACACACACACACACACACACACACACACACACACACACACACACACACACACACACAAGCATACACACGTTTACATTGGTATAGCTATAAAATCTAACCTTAACAGAAAACCTTCTGAATTTTTAGAATAAAAAAATCTACACATTTTAAATTTTTATAAATGAGGATATTCCAAAAGGTTTTATCAGATATAGCTCACTTCTAGGTACAAAATATGGTTCAGCACACACATACAAATAACAGTGAACACACACGCACCTGGGTTGTCCATTTCACAGCCCTTCTCTAAACAAACTGTAAACAGTGCTGCAGCAGAACGCAAGGACAGAGAGAAAGCAGGGAAAGAAGTGAAGAGCAGTGGGCGGAGTCTTACTCTGCCTTTATCCTATGAGAAACCTGGGTGTTGAAAAGAGGTGTGGCTTGTCGATAGTAACATCTGTGCCTGTGTCAGAGAGAGAGAGAGAGAAGGGAAAAGACAAGGGGGTGCGTTTGTATGAGATGGTCTGTTGAACAGCAGGGAGACGCTGCATGTGTGTTTACCGGTCAGCCGATGAGGATCGCTCACGCCGGCTCTCGAATATGGAAGCGTTCTGGGACTGATCTACGGCACGTTTATGTTCAGAATGACTGAAGTGACATTCTTGAATTTACATTCTTCTCAAGCCTTTTAGAGAAGATCCTTTGCGCTTCTGGAGCCAGTCTTGTTTCCTCTTGAGGGATGTAACATTAAACGGACCGTAAGCAAAGGCATAAAGGGTAAGTTAACACAAGCAGAGGTTTTTCAATCTCATGACAGTCTGAATGAACGTTTGCAGTGCATTTTTCCTGTGTTGTTCTTTAGCTGTGACGGCAGCTGAGCTGTTTTAATAGCTCGTAAAGCCTTGAAGGGCAGGTGTGCGTTCTCTCACTGAGCGCTGTGGACGTGTACGGCTCTGCAATGTGTCCGCTGAGGTGACGAGACATGCGGCTCTCCTTTAATCATCCGAATTATGCATACAAATATTAAATGAGAGTATTAAAGGCGTCGCAGGCATCCATTTTAATATGACTGGACTGGGTGAGCGGAGATCACCTTGAAAGCAAACTGCTTTCTCAAATCTTTCCTTGCTGTATTCCTTATCTGGAGCATTTTTTTGGTTACATTTATTCTCATGGGATGTGCTTAAAGAAGAACAAGTTGTTTGGTTGCTTAACTCCAGCATGAGTGATTATTTTCACGGTATCTTTCATGCTCTGAGCTGTCATACTGAGATCGCTTATGGTCTTCTGTTTAAAATGTTGCTGTCACATCTGTTTCAAGTGCTACCCCACCCTCAGAGGTATCTGGGTTAAGATTGAGGCAGTTATGGGTTCAAAGCTGTAGCTTCTGAAGCTTTATCTCTCTCTTGTCCTTTATTTTACCTTTTTGTTCTTTGATATATTGCCATCTTTCAGCTGTAGAGCTCTGGATAGTGTCATTCATAATTAATGTAAATATTCGGGCTGATATCAAGGGAGAATTCTGCTGACCTATCAAATGCCTCATAGGTTAATTTAAATATTAAATGGTTTTTAATAAGAGGGTGTGGCTCACCCTCTGGATTGCAGGATTTAAATTACACTGACATATTCTCAGTTCACTGGGTCATCTGAACATTGTTAGACAGAAGTCATCAAAAAATGCAAGTTCATGATTATTATTATTATTTATTGTGGTTGTCCTTGGATTAGTGAAAAAAAGAGGGTTGAATGCCGGTCGACGATACATGTGCTGGTTGCCATGGCAACAGCAGGGCAAGGGAGGGACTGATAGCATCCTCAGTGCAACGCTTTTGCTACACTTTTGCCATATAATGCTTTCACATTACTGAATTTATATGTTTTGTCTGTGTTGTGTTATATTTATGTCCAAAGTGGATAGTACAATTTTAAATGATTTAGTTTATGTGAATGGAGAAAGATGGATAGTAGGCTATGTAAAACCTATTTTCCCACCATAACTCATTATCCTTTGTGCATCAGCAAAATTGACGTTTCATGAGGATGTCTCTAGCCTCGGGGGAGTATAGGATCAAGTTAGCGTTCGCAGTGGTCAAAGGAGTCAGCGAGCCGCCATACATCTGAGTCAGGTGTCATTTCCTGTCAGTCGGGGTCTCAGAGTTCACCGGTATCTCTCCACTGAGCTCCTTCCATCACTTATCCGCAGCCAACACAACTCTTGTGGCCCTCAGGCCGAGGCAAGTTTAGACTGCCATCTGCAAAAATGCCTGCTGCGTTTGAGCTTAATGTGGGCTACATTGACTCACTATTGCAGGGCTTTAGCTGTGTAAACCAGAAGAGTGCATTAAAAAGTAAAATCAGGCCTTGTTTTTTCTAAAACGCATGGTGGGCCGAAACAGTTGGTACAAAATAAAAGTATTTTTATGCTATGCCTGATAACCAGTATTATTTTTGTACTCATTTTAATATTGTGGTGTTATTATGCATTTTATTAATATTTTGAATATTTAAATTGTATTTTTATATTTATAATTAAAATGTTTAGTTTAAGTTTAGTTTAGTTTGTAATTTTATTTGTTACGTGCTTTTGTCATCTTTATTAGTTTTAGTTTTTAAAAAAAATATTTATATCTATAACTTTAATTTTAATTTAATATAGTTTGTATATATAGTACTTGAACTTAAGTTAGTTGCCAAGGCACCATTTCTAATTTTAATTTTAAGTTTTTCATCTAATATTTATTTTATAAATAAGTTTTATCTAATATTTTATTTTATGTCAGCTTAATTGTAATTACATAAAAAGATTTTAAAAGTTTTAGTTTTAGTTAGAAAGAAAAAAAAAAAGGTGAAAATTAGGCATCACAATAATTTTAATGTATAGTATGACAAACGGATAAATATTTTGACATTTGATAAAGATTACATTGTGTTTTAACAATTAACTTTAGGTGAACATTAGTGACAGCATATGTAATCTAAATTAAGATGAGAAATGTATATATTTTGAATATAATTTATCCAAAAACAATAATTAAAAGATAAATTCTAATATTGACCAATAACCAATATTGTGCATGCTTATAAGAAAAATAAATATCTATATTTACAATAATATGATCTAGATGCCAGTAATTTGATTTTAATTGGTTGTACATGGAATAGGGTTGGGTTTGGGTCAGGGCCAGGCTAGGATAATGAACCCCTGATAAAATGATCACCATTCTGTTAAACCCAGTGTGGCCTGGCCTCTCAGCTGGGAGTGTCAGTGTGGAGAGGAATGCTCATGCTTTTGACTGGTGTGTGTGTGTGTGTGTGTGTGTGTGTGTGTGTGTGTGTGTGTGTGTGGAGTTTGTGCAAGTGTCGAGAGGGGGATGGTGGTCTCATTGTCTGCAGAACATGTTTGACAGGCTGTCTGTAAGGGGGGAGCAGCTATTCAAACCTCTTCATCTTCTCCTCCTGTTTTTCCTTCTAAATTACCCCTGACAGGAAGGAGTGTGGAATCTGAACCCGCAGCTTTGGGTTCACGTCGTAGGAATCCCTGCCTGGCCCGTGCCTTGAAGCTCACTATGGTCTTCCATCCAGATACTGTGTTCCTTAAAACATGAGGGGGAGACCTAGCTGTTAGCTTGATAGCTACCACCACCCTCATGATTAATGAAGGGCTTTTCTCACAATCGTAGTGTTACTCAACACCTCTTTTGAAAGCTTCAGTCTATATCTCACTCTCCAGGTCTACGAGTCCTCATGCTGGGAAGCACTCAATGGTTCCCCAGTGCTCCTCTCCACAATGTTGATTTAAGAAGCTATTTTAAGTGCATGCATTATGAACTTATCGGTGTGTGAAATGTGTGCTGGCCCCATCCCAAATGACACACTTGATGTGGAGTGGCCTTGCGGTCTTTGCTTCTGCACATTCATGAAATCTACAAGACCGTAGACTGTCCTATTTGTCATGTTAGGTTTTTAAACCTTTTGTTAATCTTTGTGGACTTCATAGTAGGGCTGCACGATAACCACCTTGACGAGCTGCGCAAAACCACCTTGACAATGGAACTCGTCAGTGAACAACAGCTCAGTGTAGTAAATGCTGCTCATGTCAAATCACGCACCTGATGGAAATTTACCGCTGATTACAGAACCGGCTTTACTGACAAGATGCGCATTAAATATTGCATGCGATGTATCGTGCAGCCCTACTTTATTGTGGAATATTACCCAACAAACCTTGCTAAGGACTAATGTTGTCATTTCGGACACATCCATTATTTCTCTTGCTTTAGGCTTGTCCCTTTTTCTTTTAATTGAGAGTTTTGTTCTGGTATCTTCAGTATTGATTGACAATAGAAGCTGGTTTTATCAACCAGGCATCAAGTGTAGACTTAGAAGACAGTAAGGGGTTGACACTGTCATTTGGGACATGTCCATTATTTCTTGATTTCTAGGCAAGGATTGACCCCTTTATGTTAATTGATAGTTTTGTTCTAGTATCAGTATTGATCGACCATAAAAGCTGGGTTTATCAACCAGGCATCAAGTGTAGACTTGGAGGATGGCGAGGGGTTGACGTTGTCATTTGGGACATATCCATATTTCTTGATTTCTAGGCTAGAATTGACCCCTTTTCTTTGAATTGAGAGTTTTATTCTTTTATCAGTATTTATTGACTATAAAAACTGGTTTCACCAACTAGGCATCAAGTGTTGACTTGGAAGATGGCGAGAGATAATGTCATTTGGGATACGTCGTAGATTTCTAGGGTAGGTTTGACCCCTTTTCTTTCAATTGAAAGTTTTGTCCTTGTATAAGTATTTATTGACCATAAAACCTGTTTTTTTCAACCAGACATCACTGTTTGCTGCTCAATAATATCAATGTGTGATGGCCATTACTTAATAGCTTTTCACACTGATTGATTTGCAGCAGCAAATTGACTGGAAGATATTCTTTTCAATGACGGTTGGTGATTTGTAGTGACATGAGCAACCTCAATTGATGATGCCACAAAATTGAGCAGAGGATAACCTTGTGCAAATAAACAATGAATGCAACAACTATCAATGGGAATGAGAGAGAAATCGAATAGGAATCTGACTCTGTGACCTTTGTGATATAATCACTGTCAGTGTAAACACTTTTTAATTGTAGAATTGCATTAATTGTAAATGTTTCAGACGAGTGCAATGGCGTGCTTGCGGCCATAAAACAGATTAACACATGGCCTGTACGTGTGGAGTAAAAAGCCGCTACCCTTGAATGCCCTGTTGTCAGCTTTCTGAGAGAAAATCTGATTTGGCAGTCACTCCCAGAACGGTCCCAGGGCACTGCGTTATAATGACATTTGCACCCCAGAAACACTCTTGTTGACTCTGCGTTGGATACAGTCATGTACAGAATCCAAGCAACCAATTTAAACATAGACCACTGAGTTATTTTGTTTCATTTTATTTTATTAAAAGAGATGTAAATTGTAGAAGACACTGTTGGACTAGGGATTGAACTTATTCTACTTTAACTGCTGCTGCTGAAGCAGTTGTTTGAGACTTTTATTTTATTTTATTTTTCAACTGTAAATTAAAGCAGACACTGTTGGAGTAGGGATTGCAAGAGCTTGCACTGTGGCAGTTTTGGCACCGTGTTGTTGAATTTGTACTAGTGCTGTTTTATTTTATTTAATAAAAACAAAACTGTAAATTGTTGCAGACACTGTCTAGAGATTATAAGAGCTTATTCTGATTTAACTGGATTTTCGGTGTATTCGTTGAAAGCTTTTCTTGGTTTGCGATGTGTCCATATCTTTTATCATTCTTTAAGAAACTAGGCCAATAGAGGCATTCATTTCACTTGACTGCGTATGCTGCTGCTAACCTACTAATTGTGGACTATTACCTTTTATTTAATGCAGCCAGATTAGTTAGTGATTTGTTTGGTCCCACTTTATATTAGGTGGCCTTAACTACTATGTACTTACATTTAAATGAATCATTTGGTACAATGCACTTATTGTGTACATACATGTTTTTACATTGTGCTTATATTTTTAAAAATACCTATATGTAATTACATCTGTAATTAATTTCTGTTTTTAACTTCTATAATTACGCTGTTGACCCATACCACCAAACCTGTCCCTAACCTTACCCGGATCCCTCCTCAATAGCAGCAGTAGTGTTTTGCAATACAGTAGGAACACAATAAGTACATTGTACTTATTTTTTAATGTAAGTACATAGTAGTTAAGGCCACCTAATATAAAGTGTGACCAATTGTTTTGTTCCACTGCATTTATTATAATAAAATGTAATTGGCTATGTATATGTTGATGCTTGTTTTGCAGTTTTAACCTTTTTCTGTGCTGAATCCTATGTGTATAATATAAAGTCTTCCCTATCTAATTTGGGCATCACTCCAGCCAAGTTATCAGATTAAGTGCACTTAGTTTTTGCTGAGTAGGAGCCGAGAAGAGAAATGGAAAGAGAAAAAATAGAAGGCTGAAACGGTAGGACAGAAATGGCCTTGTTTTGTACAGGCTTTCCTGATGAGGGGTGTTCAGCCTGTCACAGTGGATAAAGTCACCACCGGTACGTCCTGACACATGGCTCTCAGTCTTTCTACTTTTTCTTTCATTTCTTTCTTATTGTGGTGATGACCTGACTGACTGGAAGAATGTTTATGTTGACTTCCGAGCCAACACTAGACATTAATGTCACTGTATCTCCACCCTTTGTCTGCAGGTGTATTGCTACTATTGGTTTACAATAACTTGGGTGTGTGTGACAGTCTCTTATGCACAGAGCAGTATGTAATGAAATATGTGAACGGATACAAACAAATAAGTGGCTTATGGCACACAAACAGCACTTTCTATTCAGTAACTCTGACTGAATCCAGATGATGTAAGCGGTTTACAGCTAGATCTTGGGGTTTGGATTAATTGCCAACTGTATGCACATACAATTTGTAAATTAGAGAAAATAATTGCTAATGGCAAAATATAATTATTCCAAAATGTAGCAACCCAATTATCTCTTTATTTTCTCTATGGAGCGACTGATTCGCTGTCAGTGTGGTTCACTTACTCACTACTTGTGCATGTGGTGCGAAACAGTCTTTGGCACTGTGTTTTTCAAGGAAGATTGACTCATTCTGTGACACAAAAACAACAGAAGCAGTCTAACGAGTGTTGGATTCGAATGCAGACTTGAACCCAATTACCATTAGCGCCCTGAGGACACAAGAAGAATGACAAGAGGGTGCGTGGTGAGATGGCAGTGGGGTTGAGCAGAGCTCGGCTGGCTATGTGCGGAATGTGGCCTGTCAGGACAGGCCCACAGGGAAGATAAACCCTCAGCAGGGCCAGAGGTGAGCGAGTTGAAAGATTAATGCAGCTACTGTATCAATGTGAACACCAGTGGGCTTGCAGTGGCGATCTACACTAAACTTCTTTGTATAAATCCCTCAACAGTACCCCTCTCCCTTTTATTGTCACAAGTAAAAGGTCTAAGTAACTGAAAATGCTTAGTAACTGTGCTTCCTGCTTGTACATTTTGGCCACTGAAAACATGTTTTCAATAATGACAAAGAAACATCAGTAAGTACTTCTGAAATGCTTCTTCTTCCTTCTAAGGACAGTGTTTTCAAGAGTTAAGGAAGCTACTATGAAACTGTAAGCTTACAAGCTATGAGCTACATGTGAAAATATAGAGCACAACAGTTTTATTTTGGAAGTACAACTTCCATTCATTTTCTCCACCGGGCAGTTGATTTTGAACAATAACTTCTAAGTCTTTAAAGACAGACTTACTGTGATCTACAAGATCAATGGCATTGTTTTTTTTTTTGAAGCCACCTGCCTGCACTGTACTGTTTAAACTTATTTCTTAAATAATCAGGTTCCACATCAGGTTCCATATCCTGTTAAAAAACTATATTACCCATGATTCTGCAGAGAAATCGCCACAAATCAGATAACTGGGCCATGCAAATTGCACCAAAATAACTCTTTAGTGAAGAATGTAGAGTAAGCCTCAAAATTACTTAAATATTTGTATACCGTATTGTCCCGAATATAAGACGACCCTGATTATAAGACGACCCCGCTTTTTCCAGATGTACCTTTTGGAAAAAGGCTTTTTGAAAACCAAATCTTGTATTTTTTTCTTTTTTTCTCTCTGTAAAACACATTTTTTTCTTAAATTATTTTCAAATTGCATATTTTTCCTATTTTAATTTTTGTTTTGAAAGTATGGTAAATACTGGTAAAATGTACCAACAATGACATACACTTTTTAATATACCATTGAAATAACAGGTAGCCCATCTGAATTATGTAACATTTAGGCTATCCATCTCATAGTAGCATACCAAAATTTTATTAACAGTAGAACTTAAATCTTATTGTAGTCTTCAAATCTGGGTATAGTCTTATGTTTTAAAATCACTTACAGAGGAAGTTTGGTCCCATCAGGCTAACATGAAAAGTCACGACTTTACAACATACATTACATTACATATTTCATGGCACACTCGTTATATGCGTTTTTGGCGCCACCTATTGTTGTGGGTGTATTACTGACATGTCAAAGTCTAAACCCCGAATATAACACGACCGCGTTTTTTCAGATGTATTTCCAGGAAAAAAACATCGTCTTATATTCGGGACAATACGGTATATATATTCATATGTTGCAAAAAAAAAAAAAATATATATATTGTTTCAATATCTGTATATAATCAACATATTTAAATAGTTTTAGATTTCTCCAATTTGCAATGCTTCATTGAACTAGTTTTCACTCTCGCCACACTAATACCATTAAAGGAATTATTTCACCCAAAAAATGAAACTTTTGTCATTTACTCACCCTCATGTCATTCCAAACCTGTTTAAGTTTCATTCTTATGTTGAACACAAAAGGAGGTATTTTGAACCAAACAGTTATTGGTCCCCATTGACTTCCATAGTAGGGAAAGAAGTACTATAGAAGTCGATGGGGGACCATCAGCTGTTTGATTACCAGCATTCTTCAAAATATATTCTTTCATGTTCAGCACAAGAAAGAAACTCATACGGGTTTGGAACGACATGGGGGTGAGTAAATTTGGGTGAACTGTACCTTTAAGTACACAGTCATGTGCCTTTGTCTTTTTGTGTGATTTTCAAATCATTTTTTGTTTCAAATCAAAGTGTATGTTGTGATTTACCTCATAGGTTGGTTTGGTTTGTGGTTTATAATGAATACTTTTGTACTCTGTTACACTGAACAGATACGGTTACATTTGTACTAAATAAATTTACAAAACGACATTATTTATATAATCAAGTCAAATCCAATTTGTTGATTGATTTGGTGGGTAATTTATTTGAACCTGTTCACGTTAACAACCAAACCAATTCAAACTGAACATTACATCTGAGAGTGAGTCAGAGAGGACTGCTTTGCCTAGCTGTGTTTACGTAGCTTTACTACGTATGCTATATAAACTGTGAGGAAAAGTGTTGATTTGCTTGACAAAAGTAACTTTTTCGGTACCGTGACAGTATAGCTACGCTCTTTTCAAAATAGTCAAGCGGTAGTGTGGCTTTTATCTAGTTACTTCTCAACACTGGTTGTTAGAGCGGTGACATCTGTCATGAAATGTGTTTTTCTCACTCTATCACCTTCCTGTTTATATTCTTCAGACAGGCTCATTTTTCTGGTTGTTCATTTGTCATGTTGACATTCTTTCCATTTTTTTGGAAACTTTAAACAACAGGGTTAATGTTTAAAGAACGTCGTCTCAAGGTAATTCGATTTTTTAAATCATATTTCTTTTTGAGCTCTGTGTTTTAAGGTTACTAAATGGAACAATTACAGCCAGCAGACCATTTCTGATTCTCCTGATAATATCCATGTTTGAAGTCTCAAATGTGTCTCAGTAAACACTTAGGACTGCTTGTTCCTGCTCATGTGTCTTCCAGCTAAGTACACCTTGCACTTCTATGGAAATAACAAGGAAGTGATTTACAGTAAACTCTTGACCCCGCTGCATTTGCCTCTAATGCTGCAGGCACATACTGTAAAGCCTCTATCACAGTTTAAGTCTTTTGCATCAGCAGTAATTACTTATTGCTTAATCATAATCTTTCTGTAAAAGATTAAGCGGCGGCCCCTATGGCAGTCACATGGTGGAGCGGGGGGGTGTTTTTTACTTTATGCAAAGCAGTCAGGTCACATGACCAGCTCTGTTTGTTGTGTCAGCTGACTAAGAAGAAAAGAGAGATTATAATGTGTGTCAGCAAGTCATAACTCCTCTACACAATGGTTTCAGTTTGAAATCTTGTCTGTTGAACGGCAATGAGTGAATGCAATAAAACTGAGGGAATTAAAATATCATGTTAATTAACTAAAAATAATCTCTGTCTGCTGACAGAACATAGTAAACATATTTTATGCATAACACTTAGGTTGGTTTGCTTTCACTTTTGACCTCACTGATACTTAATGATACAAATTTTAGATTAGCAAGTTGTCAAATGTAGAAATTTAGGCTGCTTATAAATATGTGCCAAATGTTAAACAGTGATGGAATCAAATATCATTTTAGGATGTATGAGGGCAGGTTATAGCCTCTAGGTTGCATGCTTAGTGAAATGTTTTGTGGTTTAGTTCTGTGTTAAGTATAATCTGGCATAAGTTCTCTGCTTGTTTCTGTCAATTTTATTAATGGTTTGTGACTTTGCAAAGAAATAATGTTGCAGTAAACATTTCTTAAGTAGTATTTATTTCTTCTTTTCCAGTAAAACATCTCAATAAAAATGCACTCATATTCATGTCATATTCTCAGAAAATAAGCCTTATACAGTACAAATGTTTAGCACGTTAATTGATCTTTTTACTCAAATACAAAACAGAAATATTTGTTATTTTTAATATATAGTGTATTTATTTTAAAGCAAAGGATATGTTTATTTAAATTATGTGTGACTGATTGACTCTGTATAAAGACACTTGTATTTGTGCTTGTGTCTGATGACAGTGAGAATGTTTATTCCACTTTGGTGAAAATGGAGGCAATTTGTATGTGCAATGAATCCTCATTCATTTCATCATCTCTTACTGTTGCAGTTCCAGCCATAACCATCTTCTTTGGTTAGGGCCACTTGCAACGCAGCTCTCCAAACACCACTTTGGAATAAACCACAGCACAGATTTCCAAAAACTGGGCAAGACACTGAAAAAAAAAAAAAGAAAAAAAAAAAAAAACCAAGGACAGACTGGATTGGCCGTATCTGACGCAAAAGTCCAAAATCCACCCAGTCCATGTTAACTTACAGTAAACATAGACCCTCAGGGTTTTAGCACAGAGTAGATTTTCAAAAGGAAAGTTGGAGATTTAAAAAAAAAATCCTGTTTTCCAGTAAAAGTATAATTTTTTCATAATATTTTTTTTAGAATTTCTGAATAAAAAAGAAAGAATGCCAATGTTACGAAAAAATAAGCTTAATTAACTTAATAATATTAATTAATATAAAAAATAATATTAAGAAAATAATTAATTAATTAATCAACTCAGAAATCAATGAAACATTCATTTAACAGATGTTTAAATATTTTTACTGTAAAAAAAAAAATAAAACATTTTGTGTGAACACAAACTGTCAGTTGGTGGCATGCCTGGTATCAGAGAGACACTGATTACTCACAAGTCAAACTGTCTTGATGCTAACCTTATGGTCTAATGCTGTTAAAGGTTATTTTATTATCAGTTTGGAGTCAGCCAGAGGTTAGGCAGATAATCTCCTCACTGTACTCCAGGGCCACAGGTCTCTGCCTGCATCGTGGCTCATGATCTTTCGTGGACTGAGGGATAATCTCAGAGTTCATCCAGATCGTTCAGAGTTCCCAGATCGCTCCTGTCGGTATGCAGGATGTCAGTAAGTGCAACCAGACGCTGACTGCTGGGTGAGGCGAGTAAACGGCTCAGCTGGATTAGTATTATGTTGATGGGGTCGGTAAGATTGAAAAGAAGTTTAGTGCTCACCAAGGCTGCAAAATAGATGTGTTTTAGCTTTATAAATATTTTGACTGTCACTTTTGAACAATTTAATTTAATTTCTTCTTACACACAAAAACTGTACTACTTGTGCATGTTTTAGTGAAGTTTTCCTAAGGATAAAACACATTACATAGAAAACTCGTTTGAAGTTTGCAGTTTCAGTTGGGATTCGACCGACTCCAGTTCCAGGGAGGGGCAGCTGGGAATTCCACTGTGGCAATGGACTGGTGGAGGGGTGTTATATTCAGCTGTACTCCAGCTGTGTGGATTTATATTGGTGACCGACAGGCGGTGAAGGGGCATCGGTGCCAGACTCGCCCACTCAAGGGAAGACTTGGCTAGGACCATCTACATCTCCACCTACATAACTTTCTCTCATCCACTTTTTTCTCTCTCTTAAGTTCCTCGTTCTTTATTTTTTCCTAGAATAATCCTTACTCTTCTTTTGTCAGGTTTTTATCTGGAAGTGCTGGCCGTTTTCCCACAATGTGTTTCTCAGTGACCTCAGGGCAGCCATCTGTGATCAGAATCACCTTCCTTGGCCCTCAGGGCAAACAGTTCCTCACTTTATCGGCGTTGACATGCCTCACAGGTGTTTGCACACACCTGCATGTCTGTATGCCTGTCCAAGGCAGAGAATCTTGCTGGTTTTGCAGATTCAACGTTGCGACCGTGGTGTTCATTGTTCAGGCCATGTGTTGTTTGTTTGTGGTTCCACACCCAAATGCAAAGCTGTAAAGACAGCTGATGGACCTTCTGCTGCTTGGCTTGAGTGACAGATGTTTCTACACAAAGAAGTCTGTCGTACACTAATTGCTCTTACAGCAGTTGTTCATATTGCATTTTTGGAAAGTATGAGAGGGCTAGTCTTGGATTATTGGGTTTATGGCAATAATGGCAGTGGCATTAGATTCAGTGTGGTTTAGATTTATTAATTTATTCAAAAATAATAATGTAAATGTTCAAACCTTTCTTTGAACATGTTTTGAATTAAAATTAATTTTATTTTTTGGGGCAGAAAGTCAAAAATGTCAGGGTGATGCAACTGTCTTTATATCATAATAAGGGGGAAAAAATTAAATTCTTAAAAAGAATAATAACAATTTTATATATTTTAAAAGTGTGTGTATATAATATGTATAATTATCAAATTATAAAAAATTCCACAAAATCATTCCACTACTTTTTTTATTGAGGAATTATAATAAAAATGTAATACATTTTTTAAAAACTTTTCCTTTAAACATATATTTCAATATAGTATTATAAATCTTATTGTTTTATATATAAGACCTTTAAGTATATTATCATTTACTTTTTAGTATTATTTCTTTTTTTCTTTTTTTAATTTATTTATTAAGTTTTACAAAACAATACAAAAATTGCATATCTAAAATATTGACAGGTGTTTTTTTATAAAGATCATTTCTTTTCTTTATTGTAAACACACATATTGTGACTTATTTGTCATTGACATTAACTTGCAGTCTCCTGTCCTCTTATTTGTCATGTTTGGATCTTATAAAAGGCTTGTTATTTTTGTTTGTGGTCACTGGAACCCAGGATTTCGTTCTATTGTCCTAAATATAGATGTGGCCCAACACATGTGGATGCAAGCTGTGTTAATTTGCACAGCCTCTGTAATCCTATGTAGGGAGTGATGCATTGTGGTCCGTAGTCACTCCTGTGATGTGGTTAGTTGGAATGAGCCAATCTGATGATTACATGCACATTATGTGACTACTTGTGGTGTTGACTAGGCCTAGGGGAGTCTTTCTGGGCTGACGTCTTGATTTAGAGTTTTAGATGAACTGTTAGATCATCGGGTTGTTGCCTGGATTTATCAAGGCTGATGAAAGTCTTTGTCCTGAGAAAAGACCTCATGTCTTGACAGAAGTTTTTTTGTTTTGTTTTCTTACAGGGCTGAGTGACCCAAGCGTAGCTCTCACCTGGGGGAGGACCAGCACTCCCTCATTCCCATCATCCCTTGAGCCCCCACTCTGAAGCAGCCATGGCGCCACGGAAACGCGGGGGCGGAGGGCACGGTGTGTCCTTCTTCTTCTGCTGCTTCCAGAGCAGTGACCACCCAGAGATCACCTACCGTCTGCGGGAGGACTTCGCCCTGCAGGCCATGGAGCCGGCGCTGCCCATCCCCAGCTATGATGAGCTGGACTCCATGTTCTCAGAGCTGGTGGTAGGTGCCTACTTTTAACATTTCTGTATAGTTTTATCTCTGCTGACTTCTGTCAGATAAGACAATGCATCTGATCTTGTTTCAGGGACAGATCTATATCGGCCAAGACGATTACTCTTCCAGTATTTATCATTCTATTCTATTCTATTCTATTCTATTCTGTTCTGTTCTGTTCTATTCTATTCTATTCTATTCTATTCTATTCTATTCTATTCTATTCTATTCTATTCTATTCTATTCTATTCTATTCTATTCTATTCTATTCAATTCAATTTTATTCTATATAAGGGTCAATATTTCGAGGGTCAATATAAGATTTAAACATCATCTGAAAGCTGAATAAATAAGCTTTCCATTGATGTATGGTTAGGATATGACAATGTGATTGTTATGATAGGACAATATTTGGCCCGAGATACAACTATTTGAAAATCTGCAATCTGAGGGTGCAAAAAAATCTAAATATTGAGAAAATCACCTTTAAAGTTGTCCAAATGAAGTTCTTAGCAATCCATATTACTAATCAAAAATGAAGTTTTGATATATTTATGGTAGGAACTTTACGAAATATCTTCATGGAACATGATCTTTACTTAATATCCTAATGATTTTTGGCATAAAAGAAAAATCAATAATTTTGACCCATACAATGCATTGTTGGCTAATGCTGCAAATATACTTATGCTACTTATAACTAGTTTTGTGGTCCAGGGTCACTTATTATGTTATATTATATTACATTACATTAATATTTATTTAGTTATGTATAAATATATAACATTTTTATTAATACTACTACTAATAATGATAATAATAAAGTAAGCATTTTTATCATCACACTAGTATTTTTATGTGTTGCGTGTGGAGCTAATTAACGAAGAACCAACACATTATTTTTCACATACTCAGTCCCTCCTTGTTTGCACTCTAATTTAGCATAATTAAAGAGCTTTAATTGATCCATCAAACATGTTGTCTTTAATCCTTGCTTGAATAGAAATCGCAGCAGTGTGGCGTGCTGCAGGCTTTGCCTCTCTCTCTCGTCTCCTCCTTCATCTCTGCCAGCTTCCACTTTGCACATCAATGGGTTCCATTGAGTGGCCTTGTGTCTTGGACTGCACTGCAGAGTAATTGCTTGTTTTTGGTCTGACCCACTCTTAACCTCCCTTTCCCTGTACTTGGGTTCGAATTGATGTACTACACAAAGCAGCAGCAGTTGCTCTCTTTTCACACCCCTTATAGAAAGATTTCATGCTCTCAGCACGCGCCGTTCTGGCAAGTTATTGTTGAGTTTGTAAACCGGTGTTGCATAACTGGCAACCTGCCTGCTTATTCACATGTTGTTTTTCATTGAAAAGTAATATTATGTTTAGTAGAAGATACCTGGGTAAGTATTTGAAATACTGTAGCTGACATTTATTTAGAGGTTATTATGCAAATTTCCCTTCATGTCAGGGCTTGGCAAAGTCTTCTTAAAAAATTCATCATATTCAGCACACTGAGTACATTAGAATTGCAAAAATATTCTTAGAACAAAGGGGCTTTTCAGGATAAAATTAAAATAATGAGGTACATGAAGGGAGTTTCCATGTGATTTAGCCATGACATGTCTTTTTTAATAGAATTAGATTAGGTCTTTTATGTTATGATTGGCCCCAGATATGACATTTGAGACTTAACCAAAATTATTGCGTTACCACCCTTTTATGGCATAGAATCCAAGTGATAGTTGTGTGAACTTGCGTGAATTAGAATGTAAGCTATAGGTTGCTCTTATCCATACAATTACAATAAATTTGGGCATATAAAAATTTTGCAAAAGTGGTCCACATGATTGATGTGTATTCAACGAGTTGATGAGCATAAGCTTATCAGTCCAAATGATTCATTCGCGTATTGGACATTTCTATTTCTCTCACGACCACACCAAAGAGAGCTATAGTGGATGTTGTGATTTTCATTGAATAATTATCATATAACTTCAGAATATGTTGCACATGAGATTTGTGTTTTTTTGTATCGTTTTTGAAGCTCCTTAGCTACGTTTACATCAAAAGTTGTTAATTTAATAATTTGGAATATCGTATAAAACATTTGCAAATAAAGCACTGTTTCCTTCTAATATGTTCAGTAAAACAAAATAGTTGCTTCCTGGGAAACTGACACAAACTATAAGTAATAAATATGGAAGTTGAAGAAATGGAAGCCAATGTAGCTTTTCCTGCCTCAGAGTGCACAGACAAAACACTAACAAAAGCTGTCGTATTATTTTGCGTTTAGAGGCGTATGCAAAATGTGTGGGAAAGTGTGAGAGACAGTTTTGGGAGGTAATTATATAAAATCATTTTGATGACAAACTTGAATGACTAAAATAACATTTGAAACTGTGTGCATTGAGAGATTGGTCAGCTGGTTAGTCCAGTTATCCAGTCATATAGCTCTTGAGGCAAAGTCTCATGAGAATTTTTTTTTTTTTTTTGCGCATCCTGGAATTAATTCTGTAAATGTTTACATTGTTATGCACATATCTTCTTATTGGATTTAAAAAAATCTCAGTTAAGCACAGAAATTGTTTATGCACATATTAAGATTTTATACACATCTTGGCCTTTCTATTCGGCTTTCTTAAGTGATATCCCAAAGTGCACATCAAAATATGTGAATGGAAACCTTTTATTTTATTTTCAGGTGAGCTATTCTTTTAACATTTGTATAAAGCTTGTAGGCATAGTTAATGCTGTATACGCCTTCAATAAACCACTATAGTGTAATAAATGACTTCTGTTAAACACTTAAACTATTTTCATTGATGTAATTCGAGAGTTATCCAACTGTATTCTCCATTAGAGGGCAAGTTTATTTTAATCAGGACTTGATTTGACAGCTCAATCACTTACAGTCTACAATAGAGAGTTTATGTTCTACAGTGGACGTTTTCCTCATTATGAGTGCTGAAAGGTTTGCTGTGGTGTTGTAGAGCATTGATAGATTGATGCACACGGCCCAGGCTTTAATGTTTGTTCTGCTGCTGAATGCTGGGGCTTGATGTGGCGTGTTGGGTTCAGATAAGGCAAGGTGTGGTTTTCTGCATGAATGGAACATCCTGGTTGTAGTCTGGCTGCCCTTGACTGTAACAAAACCCTGTACGCGTATGGTCTTTATGCGTATATGCCGGGGATGTCTAGACTTTCTGCTGACTGTGCAGCTCGTTTCCGCTAAAGGCCGGGGGATTCGCAGGAAGATGAGCGATGGAAGAGACACCAGGCCGGATGAGAGGAACAGCAGCTCTTCCTCTCTCCTGCATCCCTGTGGAGCACCAGGGACATCACTGTCACCAAGAACTGCCAGACAGGAAGCCATTACCAGATTTGGCAGTGTAGCGCTACATGCAGGGATTTACAGTGAGAGATGTACGCTGAGAGGCCTCTTTATTAGGTTCTGCTGCTGAAATGTGCAGGTCCATCCTTGAATGTGATCCAATTCAGTTTGTAGAGTTCACATTCAATCAACTTTGACTTTTTCATAGGATTGATATGATGAAAATCGCATGTGCTTAAATGAATCCAATACACTGAGATCTGCATTAGTGGACTGCTAGCTTTGTTGAACAATGTATATTATGTTCAAAAGTTTGGGGCCATTATGATTTTCCTTTTTGAAAGAAATGAATGCTTTGCAATAAGGATGCAATAAAATATGACAGTAAAAACTTTTATAATGTTACTAAAAAATTTATATTTGAACTTTATATCCATTATCTATTATATCCAATGCATTATGGTTTCCACAGAAATATTAAGCAGCACATATTCTGAAGAATCATATGACATTGAAGACTGGAGTAATGGCAGAAAATTCAGCTTTGCCAACACAGAAATAAATTATATTTTAAAATATATTCAAATAATAAAAAAAAACCCAGTTATTTAAAATTTTAATAATATTACCATTTTTACTGTATTTTGATCAAATAAATGCAGCCTTAGTGAGCATAAATGACTTTCAAAAAATGCAAACCTTTTGACAATTATTTAGCATAATTTTTGATATTTTAACAAATTATTTAGAAAAAAATCTCGGGATTTTGTATGAACAGAGTGGAGTGCACTATGGATATTGGAGGCTATGGGAAACTCTTGCAGTGTCTCTGGAGGACAACAGAATGCTTTGTAAGAGAACATTAAAGAGAACAACACCCTTATGTCACAAAATATTCTTTCTGATTGTTGACGGATCTAGTTGCATCTACATGAATGGGTTTCTGTCTGATATACATTGTAATATGAATATTTTTGTTTGTGTGCGTGTATACAAGTGGGAATTCACAGTGGAATCCTCAGTTCGCATGGGACTCCCATGTCGAGAGCAGCTAACAAACAAACCAGGGCTTTCTTTGTGGAAACCCACACCCACTGTGAGGACGAACCACAACACAGTGATTGTTGTGGTGAACTGCTATTCCAAGGACAAAACAAAAGGAAATTACAAGTGGCCGAAGTTTATGTGTAGGACTTTAATTGCCAAAACCATTGATTGTTCCGTCGTCAGTCGTTCAGTGTTTAGATGGTTTTGGGCAGAATTCACAGTGAGCTGTAATAAATTTTAGGCACTCCACAGAATGCTGAATTGGACAGAAAAAGGAAATTTACTGATTTTAACATAATCACAGATTTTAATTTTAAATGTTGAACTCATACTAAAGATAAATGCATAAAAAACTACACTTACTGTATTATTATTTATTTTTTTTTCATTTAATTCCATCATATTTATACAGTCGTAATTGCAGTCTTAATTCTTTTTGCCTCTTCAGTTCATATTCATTTTAAATTCAGGATTGACGCACAACCCTAGCTTTTGAATATTAAACAAGCATTGCCATTTTCATTTGATATGAAAAGCTTTCATTAACTGAGATATATCCACTGTAATCCGTATGATTCATTTCCTTTGCATTTTCCAATCTCAAGTAAAGTGAAGTTCAAGAAAACTTTGGTTTATTATCATTCCAGCCATATATAAGTCTACAGTGGAAAGAAATGCCATTTCACCAGGTCTGCAGCGCAAATCACCACTTAGTCTGTCTGCTATCATGGATGTTTTGTTCTCTCTCTGTCAATTTCCTCTGTGTCCTCTCTGCTGGAGGATTTGCAGAAGTATTTGTGGGTAAGGAGAAAGTTGAAAAAACATTCTGTGGTTTCCACATGCTGTTATCATTGGTTTGTGGTTGGATATTGACCCTGCCTCGAGGGGCTTACAGTTTGTTTTTGCCATGTCCAGGTTCAAAAATATCTAATCTTTCTTTTCTCTTTCTGTCTTTCTTTTTCTTTCATTTCAGGATGAGCTGGACCTCACAGAGAAGCACAGAGAGGCCATGTTTGCCTTGCCAGCAGAAAAGAAATGGCAGATATACTGCAGCAAGAAAAAGGTTAGACCTCTCCAACATTAGGTCATTTTGTGTGTGTGTGTGTGTGTGTGTGTGTGTGTGTGTGTGTGTGTGCGTGGGTAGGTGGGTGAGTGTTTTCCTCTCTTATCCTCGGTTGAAAGTTTAGTGCACTAGATCACGCTGTCATCCTGTCAGAACAGTGTTTAAACATCTCATATATCAAAGTGCTTAACATAATCACCTCTCTGTCTGAAAGAAACTGATTCTGGGTTAATGCTCCTTATCTCTACTTTCTCTGCTTTAAAATGGCTAATCTATTAAATGTTTCCATTAATCTTTTCATTAACAAATTAAGTGTCAGCATTGATTTTGGATAACTAGACATGTTAGACTTCTTAGCAGATGTTTTCAAACCAAAGCGACCTAAAACAGTGCATGCTTCTCTTTAAGATACCCAGTTTGGTAGTGTCTCAGTCAGCCTGATTCCTTAGGCGTTACTTTCATCAACATCTGAGAACTAAACGAATTATGACTCACAACTCTTTCTATAATGAGAAGCTACTTTCTGCTTGAGAAATGCTCTACTTTACTTATTATTCGTAGCTATACAAACTAAGCTTAACAAAAGCATGTTTTGTTTAGTTTTTTGCTTATTGTTTTGTTGGCCAGAAGAGCTACCACAAAATACTTTTTTTTTTTTTTTTTTCAGATGGAACCTTTATTTTTGTTTCTTTCTATCTCAAATGTTATTTCCAAAGCCTTCATTAAGCTATTTTTTTTTGTATTATATGCTAATTATTCTTAACAAAACTAATTTATAACAAATCAATTGTTTTTCTCTTTTGCAAGTAATAGCTGGACTTTTCATTCTGCAGTATCAAAACATAACTATGATCAACAATTACAAGATGTAGTGACAAATATTAGATCATTGGGAGCTCAGAAAACTTCCAGAGGGGTCTCAAACTAAGTCAAAATTACTTTTAAATAAGACAAAACAACTATAAAACAAGACATTTCTTATTTTAATTCCCACTGTATTGAAAAACCTGGATATATAAGGTTGTGTTATTTCTAGACGTGGAAAACTCATGTAAATTTAAGAAATTGTGAGTGAAACATACTTTTAAAAGTCCTTATCCCTAACCCTTAGCCAGTAATTCATAAACAACTAGAAACATCATGAGGCCTTCGAATATTGTTGCAGTCTATGGAATCAAAAGGGTTGAGAATCACTGCATTACTGGCCCTGGGTTATCGACCCACTGTGTTGAGTTGTGTTAGAAGAACAGTTCTTTAACCTAAAGGGGTCATGACATGGATTTTTTAAATGATTTTAATATGTTCCTTGAGGTTTACTTATTATCTATCTTTAAAATGCGTCCGAGAGTTTTACAAACCGGTCTGTTATTGTGGCGACATTTCCACGCCCCGAAACGTGACGCTGAACCAAACGAACTGTGATTGGTTGTTTGACATGCCTCATGGGCGGGCCTTTGACATGCCTCAAAATGCCTCATGGGACATGCCTCAAAATGCCTCATTTGACATGCCTCAAAATGCCTCATGGGCGGGCCTTGGCCAATGAAAGCTACCATAGCCATCAGTCTGAAGGTCTGGCTACGCGAGACTATTCTGTATAGGAAACGGTATCAACGCCCCCTCAACGCATGTGAGTGTTTTGACAATTCTCTGACATGATCCGGGAAGTCATTAAAAATAAACTATCCACTTGTTCCTTTATGCTGGGATTCTTCTGATATCTGTACAAAGATGCGAACGAGCTGTTTAAATCGAACGCATCAAAGCGAACGTTCTTTCGCTCCATTTGTCCTATTGACAACGACTCAACTGCGTGGACTGTGTCAGAAAGTGAACGTACATCTGTATACTGTATCCAGTGTAGACAAGATATCATAAATTCTATTTGATTTTTACGTGATGTGACATTTCATTTAGCGTGATCAAGAGTCAGCCGTTAAGTGACTGAATGCCAGTGGGCGGGGCCTATGGTGAGAATAAGACTATTCGTCGATGTCTTGCTCTTGAGGCTGGGTTTATGCAAATATTTGTGAACGGGTGATGTCATCTTGCACCTCATATCAAAACAAGCCATTTTTGGAGCTTGATTAAATAAATGCTTTGTTTATAATGAGGAGGATGTTTTAAGCTATGAAACTTGCAGGATGTTTTAATGGTACAAAGACCTCTTATATGCCAAAAGATCAAGGCAAATTTGATTTCTCATGTCATGACCTCTTTAAGGAAAGGATTCAGTCTTGATTAGCTTGCGATGGGAACAGAATAATTTACTCTGTCCATGTTGTATTTTGCCATACACAAGGCCATCACATGGGTTACCACCATATCAGATTCTTCTAGTGTAATGTTTTTTTAACAAGCAAATCCTGTTTTATGAAATCACACTTATTCATTTTTACTGGACACTGCTGCATATTTAGGTATGCTGGAAACAGTGGGGCCAAGTCATACCATTTATCCTCCATGACCTAATGGAGCTCAGAGAGCAGAGAAACACCAGTGTGTATCTGAGTTCATTAATGACATCAAACCCTCCATGATGCCACAAACATAAGCCCTGCCAGACTGTTCTTCTGATGTGAATCCATGTGTTTAACTCAAGACAGCATGAGCACTGAAACATGACGCACACACACAGACACAGACAGTGGGTGGTCGATGGTTACCTGCCAGTAATGAGACAGCAATACAGTCAGGGTGATAGAAAGCACACTGAAGTGACAAAATCCTGCAGGTCTATAAACTGCAGGCACTTCGATTGTTCTTAGTTAAATGTTGACACAGAAGTGTAAAGACCCAGTGACTCAGTAAGCAGACAGTAGTTGCGTCTGAAAGTGCTGTTGTGTACTGCATTTACTAAAATGGTTAATAAAATTTGTTCTGTAAGCGTCCATGTGCACAGACACACTGTATTTACTATGCTGGCATTGTCATGTGACCTGCAACGTCAGCTGATGTTTCCTGATATGTACAAATATGACACCTTCTCTGGGATAGTAAAAGGTCGGTTAGATGTGCACAGTATCTCAGTGGAAGAAGCACGTTAACTAGGTATTTTTGAATTTATGAATTCTACATATTTGGACATGCTAATGATTTGATGTATGGCTTTTTGCGCACTATAGTAGAAGAGTTTTAGAGTAGTAGGAGATATTTTGGACATAGGGAGTACGTTGTATGAAAAAGTGTGCTTGTCAAAGCATTTCATAGTGCTTTCAGTCCAGATTTATAAGCATAATTTGACATTCTGGATGTTACCAAAAAGCCAAACATTTGGTTATGACAGTTAACATGAATGGCTGATATTATAAATCTGTTCTTTAGAAATTTAATAGAAAATTAAAACAAACTAAAGTTATTATTAAAATATTGTTATATGCACATAGCGACTCACTCTGACATGCCCTGAAAACAGTCTTAATTTGATAGTGCCCTGCTTTTAAAGGGTTAAATTCACTAACTTTTTTTTGTCAGCTGAACCTGTTTGACCTAAAATATTTCATTGATTTCATTTGACATGTTAAATGGATAGTTCACCCAAAAACGAAAATTCTGTCATTTATTACTCACCCTCATGTCGTTCCAAACCTATAAGAACTTCGTTCATCTTCAGAACACAAGATATTTTTGATGAACTCCGAGAGCTTTCTGATCCTCTCGTAGCTTCATAACATTACGGTTAGACCACTGATGTCACATGGACTATTTTGACAATGTCCTTACTACCTTTCTGGGCCTTGAACATGTCTGTTGCGTTGCTGTTTATGCAGGGTCAGAAAGCTCTCGGATTTCATCAAAAATATCTTAATTTGTGTTCCGAAGATGAACGAAGGTCTTATAGGTTTGGAAAGGCTTGAGAGTGAGTAATTAATGACAGAATTTTCATTAATTTAACAACATATTTGCATGTTCAGGGTTCTCTAAAGCTGGTTAAGAGTCACATGACATGCTGGCAAGGAAATATTTATTTTAATAGTTTTATTTTGAGGTTTTTTAATTTTTTTAATTAATTTTTTTATTATAATTTTAATTTTTAATTTTAATTTTTAATATTAGCATTTCATTAACTCATGAACCACCAGGGGATCGCAAACCCCAGTTTATAAACCTTGCCATAATCTGTCTCTATCTGTTGGATATTTCTGGGTTGAATTGAATTTTAATATTTAAAACGGGTAGAAAAACAAATAATTATCCATTACTGGCTTATACTTTGAAAAACAATAACAATAAAAAAGCAGAAATTGTCAAACAAGTGATATGGAACAGATATATTGTGCATTTCTTGTCTTCAACTGATATAGTTTCAGAGGGATGAACAAGAATTCAGACTTTAGCTGACCTCTGATTATTCTCTAGATATGTGATATGGAAAGATTCTTTTCAGCTTCAGCTCAATAAATGTAAAGGAATCTCCCCATGCTTCATATACCATAATATGATTCATTAAAAGAAAGCGCCCCACTGGGATTTTCTTAGATGTTCTTATCTTTGAGTTGTAGTGGTTCAAAAGCTGGTATTGGTTACAGGTCGGCCATCTGTCTGGTCATGACATCTTTTCTTGTATAGCCATATATGCTGTGTCCCAATTACAGACCTAATTACTCATTGTCATGGGACACTGAGACGAAAGAGGGCATGACGTGAAGTAGGACGTTCAAAATTGTCTTTTGACTTCTAGGCTTTTTTTTTATTTTTATAAATGTTTCGTAAATGACCTGCTTTCTGACCTGATCCTCGTTTTTGGAAGCGTATCAGAGCGCGCGGTTGGCCAGATCGGGATGCCGTTTCTGTGTTTTGATAAGTGTCTTTCAGCCACATTTAATTTCACTCTACTTGCATGAGGAGGTCATGCTCCGCGCTTCAACACATGGAACCAATGAAAAAGATTTAAGACGGTGAGCGGATGGATGAGATTAAGGAAGAATATGTCTGCCGTGAGACGGCCCGTGGCTGTGCAACAGCATTCATGCAGACTCAGCACAGTGCCCAGCCTGGGACTAGTAAAACAGGGGCTTGGCGCTCTTCCCTAGGGCTTCGGTCTGGGATAGGAGGGTGGAAGGATAAGGGAAGCAGTGGTTGGTCCAAAGCAAACAGGAAGGCCTCCATTTGCAGGTGCAGATTATGTTATCTGCAAGGACTGGGGGCTTTTGATAGGTCTGTCAACCCTGGGAAACAACACTCACAGCAGTCATCTCTTTTATTAAATTCTCTTTCCACATATTTATAAGGTGCTGGACTGTTAATGCAATATGTTAATTTATGAAGAATATCTTAAAAATACACTACCATTCAAACATTTGCAGTCAAACTGATCTAAAGTGACATTTAAAGTAATACAAACAACTTTTATTTCAAATAAATGGTGTTCTTTTGAACTTTATATTCATCAAAGAATCCAGAAATAATGTGTTATGTTTCGACTAATATTAAGCAAAAATCTGTTTTCAACATTGTTAGTAATATATAAGAAATGTCAAAAAATGTTTCTCTCTTAGACCCCTTTTGTTTTTTTATTGCTTGAGCCGAAAACTGCTAACCTCGAAAACTGGCATCCTCCAAACTCGGCTACATTAGTTTCTTTGGAGTTTAAAGTTAAAACCTTATTTGGTCAGATGATCTGATCAGATAACTGTTCACAATGTACTTTATGATATATGAACCGGTCACAAAATGCAGGCTCTGCAAAGAGGTAGTTATTGCAGGATGGGGCTGTAAAAAAACAATTTTTAAAGACGGCCAAGCCAGGCGAGAGAACAACATATGCAGTTGCTCATTTCACAATCTAAACAAATACTGTATGTCTGCGTAATTTCAAAGTTCAGATAGTATCTGAAAAACTTAATTCTGACAGTTTTTGGCACAAAAATTATACTAACTTTATAAATGTACCAAAAGAAGAAATAAAATGCTAAAAATGCTCCTCTAAAAAGGACATATCATGTAGAAACTATATATTTTTTGCTCTTTTGAAAATGAAATATAATATTTTTGCATTGAAAGCTGCTAATGATATGTGAAGGCCAGTCATATCAAAGAATAGTTACATAATCATGTACTGTATGAACTGTTTTATAGTCTTTTTATGTGCAATTGTTAATTCTGAGGGTCAGAAAAATGCTTAAAAACGGTCATGCAAATCTAACCAGGGAAAACACAATATGTTTATAATATGGGCTTTTGAAGTCATGAAAGCATCTTTTGTGCCTCTTTGGTGCTTCTGGAAGTGTAACAGGACAATATAGTGCTCTTATGACCCCTGTGAAGGGCGAGGGCTATTTTAAGTTTGATTGCCAAACTGTTCTGCTGACGTTTCTTTCTAGGTGTGCTGAGCACAATGATTATTCACCTGTGCCCTGAACTCAATGTCTCAGTGCTCTCAGGTGTGCAAGCTCTGCTGGCTCAAGACCAAAGCTTGTGGTACGATATCATCTGTCCTGCTCCTGGCAAAGGACGATTAAGAATAGTCAGTCTGGATATCCATCTGACTCGCCTCAATTGTCCCCATTGTGGAAAAATAAACATCTGTAATCAGAGCTCTCTGATTTCTACAAAATAAATTGATGCCATTGTAATCTTACACTCTCTATCTGAATGCTTAAGCATTCAGTGAACTGGGCTGAAGAGGCAGAGTCTTGGACTCTTGGATTTTTTTAGGTCAGGGGCTATCAAGATTTTTGCCAGAGTTTCTTGGGCAGTGTGCCAACAAATACTTTGTCAAGTGGGTTCAATCGAGCAGAGTGAGTCTCTGACCCGCTGCTGTCTGGCAGATGTTAAAGATTAGTCCTGGAGTACTGCAGTCAACATTGACTGTTTCAATCCAAGTTACGAATATAATAAATGCATAAATCTGAAAAATCAGCATTTTTATTATCTTAAAGAATTTAATCGGTGTTATTTATTTTGTTTATTTGTGTCTTTGGCCAGTTACACCACATTTTTTGTTCCATTGACTTCCATTTATACACTTGCGAATGTGGCAGACAGGAGACGTGAGCTCGTTTAAATTTCAGTGCATTCCAAAGTTCAAGTTCGGTATTCATATGACAAGAAGATGTGTGTCTAATACAAGATTGGCGTGATGTATTAGCGGAATGATACTTTTTTCAATCTTCAGGATTGGAGCAATGCAGTGAAGTAAAGTAAAATTATTTATTATATGCAGAATTGTTTTTTTTTTTTTTTTTAAAGACGAGATATCATATTATGAGCATTGCAGTGTTCATAGAAATTTTTTGTTCACAAATTCTAGTGTGAATGTTCGGTGTGATAAACATTTGAATTTGAATGAATGGCTTTTGCATGCCATCAAAGAGAGTTTTTATGACAAGGTTTTTAATTTCTAAACTCTTTTCCATCGCACTGCAAAAAGACTTGCCAAAAGAAAAAAAAAAATGCAATTTTGGCCACATGCCTAGAGCCACTGCTGTAAAATGACAACTATTTTGCTAAACAACAGTGAATAGCTGAGAAAGAATTTGGAATCTTGTTTCTGTTTTCTTGTATTAAGTGTTGTTTGATAAACATCATAACGAATACAGAAATTTGACTGGCAGTTTGAAATCACATAAATGCTGTGTGACTTCCTTTCTTCTCCATGACAAGCGAGTGTCTGAAATGGAAAATTGTGCTGCTTTGTGTACCAGGGTAACCAGGGTATTGCTGTTTAAAAGAGCAACCTGTTGTCAGAAAGTGAAATTGCATTTTCATTCAGCTTGTCTGCTGTTTTTTGCACATTGTTCTGAACAGACAAATCATGTTCGAAAATCACACTGAATATTCATACAGAACAATCTTTTTGGTGTGAATAGGCCTTTATCTTTTTGTTTCCATCCAGCATTTTTTGTGCGGTATTTCAAAATATGCTGGCTAGTTTCACTTGACTGCTATGCAACAATTAAGATTGTTCAGCTCATTTTTGGTGGTTATTTAAAAAATGAGCTTTAAACTGCTTGTTGATACTTGTCAGTTAGGTATTTCAGATCTTTGGGCTGATTCATCTTCCTGTTAACTGATTTCTTGAAATTCTAATTATCTGAACTGAACACATTGAAGCACGGCTGGTTCCTAGAAACAGCGTCTCTCCAAACCAACGTCAACCAACAATATCAACAGTCGTTATGACATGTCTGTCTGAGAATGAAGTGCTCATGGGATAAGAGCAGAGGAAAGTCCTTCCACAGCATGAGAGTGAGTGCTGCCAGAGATCCACATTAATGCTTTACTCATTAAGGCCAAATGGTGAGTGGGGAGTTGAGAAGAAATATGCAGGACAGTGGAAGATCAGGGGTCTCAGTCCGGCATCCAAAACTCCCCACTCGTCCGAACAGATGCCCATTTGTGAGTTGCCATCATCTTCCAAAAGACTTGGCAGAGCCGGGTGTGAAACGTTCCACGCAGTTGCTGCAAAGGAGCTCATTGCCATGCCAGATTTTTTCCTTTCCTGTGTGTTCGGTGAACAGAAGCTACAATTAAACTCCCTATTAGTGGCCGTGCGGGCAGCCTGTGCTTGTTTTGAGAAGGAAGTCGACACACTTTACAAGTTGCACTAGTTTTTGATTCATTACTCCCTATGTTGCTCCCTGCTTTTCTTATTGTCTTCTGAATCATACTGCATTTTCTGCTCTTCAGAGCTGTGCTAATGCGGCATTGGCTCAATCTGGGATCCATGTTGTTTCTCTAGTGTCTGTGAATCTCGGCTGGCCTACTTAAAGCGTGTGCTATTTCTGCCAGCGCTTTGAGCGTGATGTTCTGTTTCAAATCTGTTTCTTCTGAATCTTTATGTTTGGGTACATGTGATGATCACATGGGAACATATGCAGTGTGAATCTTATTGCATGTTTGATTTGCTTTGGTTACATATAAGCAATAAATGTTACTCAAGTGAAATGAAATAAATCCCAGCTTCAAACTACTAAGAAATAATATGAAAAGAACAGATTAAAGGGCAAAATGAGCGACAGAGTAAATAAATGCCTCTCACATAAGCCAGTTCCCGCTTTTGTCAGCTCAATATTTGGTTTCACACAACTGGTCGGTATCAAAATAAGATCTTTTCAAGATAAAGATCATTTTTTATTGCTGTGGACTCGGGAACGTCTCATTCCCACCAAAGCGTCCAAATGATGTCATTCCCAATAACATCCCGAAACCACACATTCCTTCTCAGCTCATTCCCAATATGTTGTTTCACATTCCTCTATTCCCAGTGTCATGTTCCTGTTGTGTGGGCTCTGATCGGTGTACACACATCTCATGTCCCGGCATCATGCAGAGGGCAGCGTGGATTAATGACGTGTGCTTGAAGTGAAAACAAGAGCTGTATTTATGTTTGTTTTTTTTATATACTCATGCTGACAAGCTTAAACTAATGTCTCAAAGATAGATTTTTAAGGTGATATGTGTTAATTCTGTGCCTTTTGATCCTTTTTTTTAAAATTTTTCTCAGGAACAAGAGGAGAATAAAGGTGCTACTAGCTGGCCAGAGTACTACATTGACCAGCTCAATTCAATGGCAGCTGTACGTATGTCTTTTCTGAAGACTTTTCTTTGTCCTTTAACATTCATGAACTCGTCTTCTTTTAATAACTGATTATACATTTTATATTTCCATTGGATGTTGAGGACTTAAAGGGATGCCTCACCCAAAAATGTAAATTCTGTCAATAATTACTCACCCTCATGTCATAATAAACACATAAGACCTTCGTTCATTTTCGGAACACAAATTAAGATATTTTTGATATTTTCCCAGGGAAAGCAAGAGCTGATAAAATGTAAACACTGTAACTTGAATGCAATGTAAGTCGCTTTGGGTAAAAGCGTCTGCTAAATGCATAAATGTAAATGTAAATGATGAAATTCGAGAGCTTTCTGACCCTCCATAGGCCACGAAGGTACCAAGAACATTGACAAAATTGTCCATGTGACATCAATGGTTCAAACATAATTTTATGAACAAGAATAATTTTTGTTGTGCAAAAAAACTGAAATAACTTTATTCAACAATTCTTCTCCGACGAGTCACTCTATAGCCATTTGTAGCGTATCATGACGCATGTGGATGGTGCTGCTGACATAGAACATGCACGCACTGCGCCTTGTTTACGTTCAGAGGAAAGCATGCACATGCGTCATGATACGCTACAACATGCGTTGTTTATGTGCAGATCAAAGCATGCACATGCGTCGTCGTAATCTCCAAAATGGTGTTAGGGGGATGCAGAGGAGAAGAATTGTTGTTTAGTAAAACTGAGTTTTTTTGCGCAACAAAAAGTATTCTCATGACTTCATAAAATTACGGCTGAACCACTGATGTCACATGGACAATTTGTCTTGGTACCTTTCTGGGCCTTGAACATGGTAGGACTCTTGCTGTCTGTGTAGGGTCAAAAAGCAGAAATGAAGAAATATCTTAATTTGTGTTCCGAAGATGAACAAAAGTCTTACATGTTTGGAACGACATGAGGGGGACAAATTGACGATTTTGGGTGAACTATCCCTTTAAAACAGGTGATATGTAATATCCATGGTTAGAAATGTACATAACACATGTAAGCCTCTAGTGTAAGAATGGTATCTCATTTTATTTTAGAGGAAAACTCTGTTGGCCTTGGAGAAGGAAGAAGAGGAGGAACGCAACAAGACTATTGAAAGCCTGAAAACGGCACTGCGAACACAACCTATGAGGTCTGCACATTGTAACAAAAATAGATACACACGCTCTGTCTATATCAAATATAAGTCTCCTAAATTTATATTTGATCACTTATATCACTTATATATATGTATATATACAGTATCTCACAGAAGTGAGTACACCCCTCACATTTTTGTAAATATTTTATTATATCTTTTCATGTGACAACACTGAAGAAATGACACTTTGCTACAATGTAAAGTAGTGAGTGTACAGCTTGTATAACAGTGTAAATTTGCTGTCCCCTCAAGATAACTCAACACACAGCCATTAATGTCTAAACCGCTGGCCACAAAAGTGAGTATGCCCCTAAGTGAAAATATCCAAATTGGGCCCAAAGTGTCAATATTTTGTGTGGCCACTATTATTTTCCAGCACTGCCTTAAGCCTCTTGGGCATGGAGTTCACCTGAGCTTCACAGGCTGCCACCGGAGTCCTCTTCCACTCCTCCATGATGACATCACGGAGCTGGTGGATAGTAGAGACTTTGCGCTCCTCCACCTTCCGTTTAAGGATGCCCCACAGATGCTCAATAGGGTTTAGGTCTGGAGACATGCTTGGCCAGTCCATCACCTTTACCCTCAGCTTCTTTAGCAAGGCACTCATGCAGCCCCAGACCATGACACTCCCACCACCATGCTTGACTGTAGGCAAGACACACTTGTCTTTGTACTCTTCACCTGGTTGCCACCATACACCCTTGACACCATCTGAACCAAATAGGTTTATCTTGGTCTCATCAGACCACAGGACATGGTTCCAGTAATCCATGTCCTTAGTCTGCTTATCTTCAGCAAACTGTTTGCGGGCTTTCTTGTGCATCCTCTTTAGAAGAGGCTTCCTTCTGGGACGACAGCCATGTAGGCCAATTTGATGCAGTGTGCGGCATATGGTCTGAGCACTGACAGGCTGACGCCCCACCCCCCACCCCTTCAACCTCTGCAGCAATACTGGCAGCACTCATACGTCTATTTCCCAAACACAACCTCTGGATATGACACTGAGCACGTGCATTCAACTTCTTTGGTCGACCATGGCGAGGCCTGTTCTGAGTGGAACCTGTCCTGTTAAACCGCTGTATGGTCTTGGTCACCGTGCTGCAGCTCAGTTTCAGGGTCGTGGCAATCTTCTTATAGCCTACGCCATCTTTATGTACAGCAACAATTCTTTTTTTCAGATCCTCAGAGAGTTCTTTGCCATGAGGTGCCATGTTGAACTTCCAGTGACCAGTATGAGAGAGTGAGAGCGATAACACCAAATTTAACACACCTGCTCCCCATTCACACCTGAGACCTTGTAACACTAACGAGTCACATGACACCGGGGAGAGAAAATGGCTAATTGGGCCAAATTTGGGCATTTTCACTTAGGGGTGTACTCACTTTGTGAGTCATTTTGAGGGGACAGCAAATTTACACTGTTATACAGGCTGTACACTCACTACTTTACATTGTAGCAAAGTGTCATTTCTTCAGTGTTGTTACATGAAAAGATATAATAAAATATTTACAAAAATGGGAGGGGTGTACTCACTTCTGTGAGATACTGTATATATATATATATATATATATATATATATATATATATATATATATATATATATATATATATATATATATATATATATATATAAAATGGTATTTTGTTATATAATATCAAGATACTCATAGGATTTTAAATGTGTTTTTAAGTGTTTATGGTACTGTTCAAATTTTATTTTTAACTAATAATTTTATTCAGCAAAAGTGACAGTGAAGACATTTCAAATGTTACAAAAGATTTCTATTTCAAATAAATTTTGAACTTTCTATTCATCAGTCCTGAAAAAAATTAAGCAGCACAACAGTTTTCAACACTGATAATAATAAGAAATGTTTCTTAAGCAACAAATCAGCATATTGGAATCATTTCTGAAGAATCATGTGACACGGAAGACAGGAGCTATACAAATTCAGCTTTGCTATCACATACACATATACATCCATTTTAAAATGTATTCAAATAGAAAAAAGTTATTTTGTATTGTAATAATATTATACAATATTACTCTTTTTACTGTAAAACAAAATGCAGCCTTTGGCGAGCATAAGAAACCTATTTTGTAAACAAAAATAGAAAACAGTTATTTTTGCATTGCAGTAATATTTTAAAACATTTCTTTTTTGGTTCACTTTATATCTCAAATGTCCATATTTTCTCTAAGCTCACATTATTGCTTTTACTTGAAGATAAGGACAGCTGTCTCAGGGCAATAGTTTAACACGGCAATGATTTTTCCATTGGCAAGCACCTCACTCTGTTATTAAACAAACGCGTCCCTTATGGTGTGTGCTTTGGGTCTCATTATGCAAATGAGATTACTTTCATCACACACATGCTTACAGACACATGCGTTTGATTAGTGGTTCCTGCATTCACCATTTGATCCTGGGGTCACAGGCCATCAGCACTGACCTCTGCAGGGCTTGGGTCAAAGCACTCCAGCCCTCTTTGTGCCTAATAACATTCAGGCTGCATATCAAACCATTCCTTTCACAACTTAAGGTAATTGTATTTAAAGTCAAGAGCTTTATAGGGGCTATAAATCAGTCTAGCTACTGATGTGATATATTATTTCACATTCATCACCTCCTTGTGGAGTCAATCATTTTCAGATTTACAAATTGTTTTCAGAGCGGTGGCCTAGCGGTTAACACACATGCTTGGGTTGGTGCTCATGTTGCAAATTAACTGTGGGTTTGAATCCAATCCATGTCATGTGGCAGTCCCATTGCATCATCTTCTCCCAGTCATCTCTTCACGTTTGTTAATAAATAAAATGAAACTTTTATCTAAAAGTATAAATGTATTTTAATTTTAAATACAAATATTTACACTTAAATCTATATAAAAATGTATGTGTTAGACAAGAAATTGAGATATTAGAGAAAAAGAGACGTAGTAGGTATGTCTTCTAATAAGAAATATTAGATATTTTTTATCCAGTATAAGGAAATTTTTTCTCTTTTGGAAATTTTCTCCAAAAGAAACTCTTTTTATTTATTTATTTATAATTTCTGAATTAGAAATATACTAGGAAGTAATATGGTAACTTTCAAAGAAAGCATTGCAAGTGGACATCTGGGAAAAATAAAATTATGAAAACATCTATGTAATGATGGCTTTAAAGTTAAAGCTTTTTTTCTATCGTAACTTCTAAAATTTAATGAGTGAGAAAGATCTTTAACGAAACAGCTGAATTCATTCCTTATAGGTTTGTAACACGGTTCATCGATATGGATGGCCTGACATGCATCCTGAACTTCCTGAAGAGCATGGATTACGAGACCACCGAGTCTCAGATCCACACTTCCCTCATCGGCTGCATCAAAGCCCTGATGAACAACTCCCAGGGTCGCGCTCACGTGCTCTCTCACTCCGAGAGCATCAACATCATCGCTCAGAGTCTGGCCACCGAGAACATCAAGACCAAAGTGGCGGTGCTGGAGATCATGGGTGCCGTGTGTTTAGTGCCGGGAGGCCACAAGAAGATTTTGGAGGCCATGTTGCACTATCAAAAGTTCTCTTGTGAGCGCACACGATTTCAGGTGGGCTGGTTTGTTTATAGCTTGATAAAACATCAAGAAAGTCTGTATCAGGATAAATGTCAATCCCGCTGTCATCTTTCTTTTGTCACAGACATTGCTGAATGATCTGGACAAAAGCACAGGACGGTACAGGGATGAGGTCAGCCTGAAAACGGCCATTATGTCCTTCATTAATGCTGTTTTAAGCCAAGGAGCTGGCGAAGTAAGACATTTTGGTTGCACTATTTTAACACATCTTAATTTATTCTGTCCAGATCTGTGCTTTAGTGTATAAACATCTAACAAAATAAGTCTCCTAATTGCCCTCGAAGAAACAGTACTGTATATCCCATAGTTCACATTTTAGAGGTTGTTGTTTAGAAAAACACACAGTTCTGTCAAGTTCAATAATTAAGTGTTTCTTTAATAACTCATAGGCCAGCCTTGAGTTCCGGGTTCATTTGCGATACGAGTTCCTCATGTTGGGGATTCAGCCCATCATCGACAAACTCAGGTCACATGAAAACTCTACTTTAGACAGGTAAGGGCCACAATTGCTAACTTAAGCTTTATTAATGGAGTCTTATCAGCAAATTTGAGCATCTTGATTTTGCTGTATCTCTTTTTTTTGTCTTCTCAGGCATTTGGATTACTTTGAGATGCTGAGAAATGATGATGAGCTTACATTATCCAGGCGCTTTGAGACTGTGAGTAGATTAAAAATAATAATTCTAATAATGTTTTAATATTTTATGTATAGATATATTGTTTACAATCATTAATATATTAAATTGTAAATTAAAAAATTGTATTCATATATATATATATATATATATGATAATACATGTGTACTTTGTATTTTGAACATATTTACATGTATATTCAGTTATATATTTATATTCTTATATTTTATATTATACATAAATATATTTAATATATAAATATAACATATTTTTCTTAAATATATACATGCATGTGTTTGTATTTATTTATATATACATAATAAATATACACAGTATACACACATATATTATGTAAACAAATTTTGGATCGTTTAACAGCACTAATATATATATATATATATATATATATATATATATATATATATATATATATATATATATATATATATATATATATATATATATATATATATATATATATATATATATTGTAGTATTATAGTAATATATATATATATATATATATATTACTAATATATAAACATTTTTTCAGATCCATATAGACACGAAGAGTGCGACACAAGTTTTTGAGCTTGTACGGAAGAAGCTGGCCCACACAGATGCATATCCGCACTTTATGTCTATTCTTCACCATTGCCTGCTCATGCCTCGTGAGTGTTTACCTTATTGTTTAGACTTTGTTAGTTTTGAACTGAAACAAAGCTATGCAGACTTTTCCCACCAAATGCTATAAATGAAAGATGATGTATAGTCAGCTGGTCATTAATGCAAAAACTATTCAGTTTAATGCCACAAATGACCAGTCAGAATTAAGTATTAAGAATGAATTGAATTAAATGTTTGAATCTGCACTTTGTTTCAGATAAGAGAAGTGGCAACACAGTGCAGTACTGGCTGCTCCTGGACCGCATTGTCCAACAGATGGTCCTGCAGAATGACAAAGGTCACGACCCTGATGTCACGCCATTAGAAAACTTCAATGTAAAGAATGTGGTTCGAATGTGAGTTAGCCTCTTTTTTCAGGCAACTTTATCATAATTGATTTTCTTTGGCATCCATATGTTGCTGTAGTGTATTTATAGTAGTTGGAGCTTTTTTAATGCCCTCATTAAGTCTTTGCCAAATAAACCAAGATCTGTTCTGAAATAATGAGTTTTTCCTTAAATCACATCACTTGCTCTTTTTCAGGCTTGTCAATGAAAATGAGGTGAAACAGTGGAAGGAACAGGCGGAAAAAATGCGTAAAGGTCAGCACATGTTGTACACATTGATGTTTCTTTTACAACAGACTGCATTTTTCCATTTAAGATTTGATCCTCTGTAACTTTTAATGCATTCACATCAAGTAGGAATTAAAATTCTGACTTAACGATTAAAAATGTCTTTGGCAACCTATAAATTACAACTTAAGAACTTGAATTTCATGTGAATTTTAATAACTTGGCTGTCAAGACATCAATGCTAAATGACTTTTTATCTATACTTTTTAGCTTTTAATAAAATGTTTGTTTATTTATATATTTTTTATTTTTAATTACATGAAACAATTTTTAGCTGTACTTTTTAGCATTGAATAAAATTATTTTGTTTGTTTGTTTATTTATTCATTCATTCTGCAGATTTTTATTTTGTGTATTTTATTTATTTAGCAGACTGTTTGTATGCACTTTTATATTATGTTAATTCTGACACGAGAATGTAGCCTATTTATTTCAGTTTGATTCAGTTGACTGGAATGCAGTGTCTTTATTGTAGAGACGGATAACATTTTGACCTTTAACCTCTTTGTCCTGTAGACCACCATGAGCTTCAACAGAAGCTGGAAAAGAAGGAACGAGAGTGTGACGCAAAAACTCAGGAGAAGGAGGAGATGATGCAAACGCTCAACAAGATGAAAGAGAAGTTAGAAAGAGAAATGGGGGAACATAAACTAGTCAAGCAACAGGTGGCGGAAATGACTTCCAGACTACATGACCTCAGCACGGTATGCTAATGATGTCTCAGATATTATTAATAATAATAATAATACAAAAACATGTAAACATAAAGACCAACCACTGTTCATCCCTTTTGTGTTACTAGAGACAAGTAGCCAGTGTTCCCGGAGGTCCTCCCATCTCTGGTCCTCCAGGTCCTCTCTTGCCCCCTCCACCTCCTCCACCTCCACCGGGTGGCATGATGCCTCCTCCACCACCTCCTCCACCTGGCAGTGCTCTGATGCCGCCGCCTCCACCACCGCCCCCTGGCGGCCCCCCGCCACCCCCTGGACGCCCTCCTTTTGGTGCAGCTCCGCCTCCGCCAGGAGCTCCCATGGGACCGTCCCTGAAGAAGAAAAACATTCCTCAGCCGTCCAATCCACTCAAGTCCTTCAACTGGGCCAAGCTGTCTGAGGTGAGAGTGGCATGGATTAGAGGAGCGGACTGGGTCATCCTGACACTCACAGAGACTAAAATCAGTTTCTTAAGCCTCCACTTTTAATCAAGAAACACTTTTGAAAGACAAATTGGTGTCAAAATTGTCTTAAATGTTGCCAAGTTGTCAACATTTGTCATAGATTTTCATTTGGGTAGAGGACTAGATTTAAAATTTTTAATGTCATGAAACTATTTTTATATATATTTTTAATAGTAGGGTTATTTTTTATTTATTTATTTACATTTAAATTATCAATACTTTTTAGTATAAAATTTTATTTAAATTCTTTAATTCTTTAAACTATTTTAATCTATAGTCTTTAGAATTTAATTGAATGAAATGCTATTTATATTTTTAATTTTAAGAAGCTATTTTTATGCATACATTTTAGCATCGAATACAATGTTATTTATTCAGACTTTTAATGTATTTAAACATTTTAGCATTGAATAAAATGTTTATTTATTTATTTAGCAGATTTATTTAGATGCCCTTTTTTCCAACTTCATCTTAGATTTATTTTTGAATTTTGCAATGCATTTTCCACTTGAGTTTCAGAGTTTTACGATTAACAAAATATAGCATGTGACTTACATGTGACTTTGGACTGGACAGTAATTGAGTTACATATCCCACTCTCTTCCACAGAACAAGCTTGAGGGAACAGTCTGGACAGACATTGATGACAGCAAAGTTTTCAAAATCCTGGACTTGGTGGACATTGAGAAGACTTTCTCTGCCTATCAGAGGCAACAGGTCACTAAACGATGCTTCTTTCACTGGTTTTCATCCAGAATGATCTCACAAAGCATTCACTGTCTCTCATGCATGGTATTCATACGTTTACCCACGGTAATCCTGCATCACAGAGCATGGAGTTTGAATTAGCAGACTGTAAAATGCATTGATATCACCAGCAGTTTTCTATGAAAAGCAGACATTGGCAAACCGTCCTCATTATGCCTGGTAAACCACACACTTAGTCTCATTATAAAGAAATTACATACATTTCTCATGGCTTTACAGGCAAATTAGAGAAGAAAAAGAAAAAAAAAGCTAGGTTGGATACAGCTCGAAACTTGACTGTGTCTTTTATAATCATATTTTAAAACAATGCATAAATTACTTTAAGCTGGCTTTAAAGTAAATTGAAAGCATGCTAAATGCATTAAAACAGAGATTCATAAAACCTCTCCAATTTCATCAAATTCTCAAAATTTATTAGATTTATTTACAGAATTATGGAAACCAGATTATTACAGCATGGAAACCATTTTCTGTCTGAGTAAAAAAAAAAAAAATAGTTTATATAATATATATCTAACACCTGGAACTTTTATGTTATTTATTAATTGCAAAGTAATTTGTCACAGTTGCAAATTAACTCTGATTTTATTTCTTGTAGTTGCAGCTATTTTGCATGACTACTATATATTTTTTGCAATTGCAATTTTATTTCCTGTCCCTGCGATTATTTGTCGTAATTTCTCAGAATTGTGGCTTTTTTACTGTGCAGATTTCAGAAATTTTGATTTGCTAGAGAAAAGACCAAATTTGTCCACTATTGCAGAGCATCTAGATTTGATACAAGGTGGAATTGGAGAGGTAGCTTGTGATATTTAACAATTGTTCAGACATTAACCGGTCATCTGTGATCAACTAGCATGCATATTTCAGTGCACACACACACATTTACACTGCATTTACAGACCTCCCAGAAGGCTCTGCTTTCATGCACCCTCACGCTCACCATTCACCATTTACCACCCCAATAATGTCATCATGTGCACATGCCTGTTTGAGTTTGTTTTGGCTGAATTCACCAGACTACGCTGTCTCTCTAACATGTGCTGCATCTTCCTTGCTTCTTGCCTGCATTCTAGGACTTCTTTATGGTCAATAACTGCAAGCAGGTAAGTGTGGTTAAACAGATCTAATAGTGTTTGCATCATCTCTCCCCCACTCACTCTTTCTATGTGTCTTTCATTTTGTATCCAGATAAAAGTGGAAACCTAATGTGACTTTACTGATAATGTTTATATAAACTGCCCATAAACACTATTGGTCAAAAGTTTGAAATTAGAATGATTTCTGAAAGATCATGTTACATTGAAGTCTGGAATAAAGGCCATTGTACACTGAAGCCGAAATTTTTGCACGTTGAAAAATAAATACGAGCTCACGTTGTGTCAATCGCGTTTACACACTGCCTCTGAATCTTTCATTCATCATAAATTCGGATCCAGTTCGATTTTCTGTGTTTTCGCATCCGTAGCAAGCATTTTGATAGGAAAGGATGACGAATATGAAAAAAACCCGAAAAAATGCATACGAAAATTTCGGACTCGGTATGCAATGACCTTAATGGCTGCTGAAAATTCTGCTTTGCATTACAGGGCAAAATGACATTTTAAAATATATTAAAATAGGAAACAGTTATTTTAAATTCTAATAATATTTCACACTTTTTACTGTATTTTTGATGAAATAAACAGCCTTGGTAAGACTTTTGAAAACAATTTAAAAATCTCACAATTCCAAACTTTTGACTGGCTGTGTAAGTTTGAGAGTATATCAATTCTTTTATTCTAAACCTGATGTTTAAAGTTTCTCTTGAGTGAAATGTATCTCTTTTGTGACTCCGACCAAACAGAAAGAGACTGAAGACGATGTGCTGAGCTCCAAGAAAGTCAAAGAGCTCTCTGTCATCGATGGCCGCCGGGCTCAGAACTGCAACATCCTTCTCTCACGGTGAGTGATGTGTCTGCCCCGGGTATGACTTCACCTCCGGCTGGTGTGTGTGTGTGGACCTCACTGGCCCTCCAGATGTAATGTCATATCCTGTGGGTTATACCTTCTGGTTCCTATGTCCTGGTTTGATACTGCATCTTCCATCTTGGTTATTGTACCATTTCCTATCAGTGAAAGACATAACGCCCCTTAGTTTCTTCACGTCTATAAAGTATGAGGTGGCTTCCTTGAATTCTTTGTAAATCAGTGCAGCATGGGGCTTTAAAAAATGAACAGGAACCATGCTTCATTAATTAAGAGTCTTAAAAAAAAAACACGCTTGACAACTTGGTTGTCATTGCCAGGAATGATATTTGACTTTCTCACTCAAAAGGAATCTGCAAGGATTCTGTGATTGCAGAAGCTCGAGAGATTGCAGTGGTTTGGGACCTCAAATGTGCCCTTTGGGTGCTTATTTATTAAATATCATGGCTAACATTTATTTAAAGACATTTATACTGTTACAATATATTTTTATTTCAAATAAATGCTTTTCTTTTGGAACTTTCTATTCATCATAGAGTATTGAGAATTAATGTATCATGGTTTTAACAAAATTGTTATGCAGAACAGCTACTTTCAACATTGATAATTTCAAAAATCAGCATATTAGAATGATTTCTGAAGGATCATTTGACACTGAAGACTGAACTGATGATATTTTTTTTTACTGTATTTTTGATCAAATTTGTGAGCATAAGAGACATCTTTCAAAAACATTTAAAAGTCTCACTGCCCTCGAACCTCTGAAAAATAGTGTACCATAATTAAATCTTTGTTCTAGAGTCTAGAGTTTTCCCCAAAATCTTGGCTGAAAACATGGAAGAATGGCTTGCTAATGGGTCCTGATGTTTATTAGCTTTCCATTTCCTTTGAAAATGGAAAAAAAAAAAAAATAATAATAATAGCTTATTCAGTCAAATCACTATTAAGATTTAGTATCTGTTCAATGTATCCAAGCATCATTTACTGAAAAGACCAAATATTGATTTATTGAATATTTTTATTGGATTAATTTGCCATGTGACATCCCAAAGAGAGTTATTAGCATTTCTTTTGAAATAGTTTTAGGGCAGATTTATATTATTTTAATTTAGCATGCCTCATTACCTCGATTTCATCTTCAAAGAATGTATTGTCAATTCAAAACTCAGGAAATATATCATTCACTTATAATAGGACAATCATGCCTCTCTATCCCAAAATATATGACATACTAAAGGAAAACTCTACTGCAGGTCCTAGCTGTGGAACTCCTGGCTAGTTGAATATTATTCAGGGTTTACATATTTCCCATTTATAAGCTTTATGCAGATGTGACTGAAGTGTCAGAATGAGTTGAAATGAAGTTGAGTCTTCCATGCAGAGCTTAATACTTTGATTATCCAGGGTTCCCACTGAGTGGCGATCTTGTCATTATAAATAGCTTTCATTACAGGATCCAATTCTTATTTTAGGTTACATATCTGTTTGTCACCTCAGGACTACCCTTTCTGTACGAAATGATAGCCAGAAAGCGAACTGTAACAGTTGGTCACTGCTGCCAATCCAGACGGTGTCAGATCTATGACAGCTCACTGACTGACTGCGGTTTGGCTTGAGACCAAAACACAAAAGGTTCTCGTAAAGCAAGATTCCAAACTAAATGAAACAAACCAGACCAATTTCAGTATTGCCAGATTCACTCCAAAATCCTCCCTGCATTTTTATTAATGACAGTTTATGAACGACCGACAGAGAGACCCCATCTAACACACATTAACAGCCGACTTCAGCACCATCTGTAGATCATGGCCTGTGGATCTATTACACTCTCATCTTCCCTAAATGGTCTCTTAGGAGTCTCCACAAGCAGAGATTGGGGTGTAATCCATTGTACAGCCACCGAACGGACCACCCAAGCTGAGATTCGCAGGGATTTAAATAGTTTCGCTTCTAAAGTGGAAGCCTGTAGAGTCATTAGTGTTGGTTTAGGAATGGTGAATGTGGTGCTGGACGTCAAGGCGGTGGAGGGTGAGATGGTGGTCTGGCTGGAGGCTGAGGAGTAACGTGCTCAATGATCGCTAATTAGAGCTTAGTTCATATTAATCAGCTTAGTGTTGACAGTTCACAGTCAGAAGAGGAAATGAAACCTGCTAAGCCAGATGTACAAAAATAGATCAGAAATGCTGTTCTTTTGAATTGTTTAGTCATCAAAGAATCTAGAAAAAATGTATCACGGTTTCCACAAAAATATTAAGCAGCACAATAGTTCTCTACATTCAACATTGTTTCTTGAGCACCAAATCAGCATATTAGAAAACTTTCTGAAGGATCATGTGACACTGAAGACTGAAGTAATGATGCTGAAAATTCAGCTTTGCTGTAACAAGAATAAAACTTATTCGGTGGAAAACAGTTTTTTTAAATTGTAATAGTTTTCAAAATATTACTCTTTTATTGCATTTTTATTGCAAAAGAGACTTCTTTCAAAAACATGAAAAAAAAATAATTTTGAAGCTTTTGAACTGTAGGCCAAGCTTTTGAACTTTTTGTACAAGTCTGTTTTTTCTTAAAGCACTCTTTCAGCACTTATTAAAACTAAAGTAATATTTTTTTTTGTTGTGTTAATAAACATAAAAATATTGTCTGTTTTCCTTGATGAGGAAAATGCCTAGGGAAGAGGATTAGGGCCAAGCAATAGGGAAAAAAAATAAAACCATTTTGTGATTAAAGATATTATGCAAGGTTAAATTTGAAGTAAAATGTCAACATAAAATGTTGAGAATAAAATCATTAAATTAAAAAACTCGTTATTACACGTTATACTTATAAACAGTGACAGATACTATTTGCACCTCAGTATTAATGTACATTAACAGCAATAATAACAAAGTGCAAATGATTTTATTTATTAAAACACAATCACTTTTATTTACAGTTTTCTTGAAAAACTGTGAGTTTAATCTCATATAATAATGACTTTAATCTCGAGATGATTTAAAAAAAAAAAATGTATTGCTTGGCCCTAATCCTCTTCCGTATATCTGTATATCTGAAAGCGAATTTTGTCAACATCAGCACTAGCATACAGATGTTCTCAAAGCCAAAACACATGGACTAAAGGTTCAATGTGTGACTAAAACTTTGATTTTGATTTCATTGGGTCTCTAAAGGTTTGATTCTTGGCATTTCACAATCACGGTAAAGTGTCTGTGACCACATGAAATGGAAAGTTTTCCTCTCACTGTGTCTCCTGCTTATTATTCGCTGATTAAACAATAAAGAAGGAGTCTTGTGGTTACGCTAATGACCTCCTAATAATGACATTGGCTTGCCTCTGAATGAACTGAGGCTCCCATTA
The DNA here is from genome assembly GCA_036784905.1 of Acrossocheilus fasciatus. Taxonomy (NCBI): domain Eukaryota; kingdom Metazoa; phylum Chordata; class Actinopteri; order Cypriniformes; family Cyprinidae; genus Acrossocheilus; species Acrossocheilus fasciatus. The sequence continues at coordinate 16,790,627 of CM071957.1, read as the reverse complement.
TTTCTTTCTTTTCCTTCCTGAGTTCAACTGTAAGCATGTGAACTTTGTTAGAAAGAACTCAGTAACACAGAACGCTGGGAATTGGAAGGGCTGCTTGGCACAAACACCTCGACTCGAACATGGAAAGAGCTCTGGCCGTGTTTCACGTCACTGCTGTGGTTCGCAGTCTCTCTGGATCCTGGCTGGGGAACGAAGGCTGCTCTCCAACGCTGATCTCAGACCCGTCAAACACCTGTTCTTCTTGGCCTAAAGTCCGCACACAGCTATCTCTGGATCAGATGCGTCTCTGTATCATTAATAGGCAATCTTGGAGTGTGGGCTGGACTGATAGATTCTACTCTGGGCGGGTTTGACCGTCTCAGTCGGAGGGCTACTAAGAAGATCTGCCAACACCTTCAATTACAGGAGGAAGATATTTATCTTCCCTAGATTTTCAGCTCGTTTGACATACTTGTAATTTATAGCTCAAACAAATTGGTGGAAAGGCCAGGAACTCACATACGACAAACTGACCACAAATGTCATGTTGCTGTCGAGACGCAACCAGTGATGATCGCAGATTATTTAAAGCAGGCAAATGCTGGGTTAACTTATATGAGTCATGTAGTAATATCACTTCTTCACTCCAGTAATGATATATAGTGTTAGCCAGGAAATTCTTGGTAACTGGAACAAACACTTGGGTTCAACATTGGGCCTCAAGATTAATAGCTCTTCTAAATAACATACACTAATTTATTTATACTATATGCCAAAGGAAAATTTATGCAAGCGGAGGAATTTCCCAGCAATTTCCTTTTCTCAGTGTGATTAATTACAGTTCACTGAGTTTTCTGCTGATGTGGATCTATCACTCGGATTTCATTTGTGAATTCATTTCAAATGACTTTATTTGTCCCAGTCTGCTTGATCTGTATATCCTGTGCTTGTGTTTCAGATTGAAACTTTCCAATGAGGAAATAAAGAGAGCTATTCTGACTATGGACGAACAGGAAGATCTGCCCAAGGACATGCTGGAGCAGGTGAGTGTGAACTGATGGGAATGTGAGGGACAGAAGGAAAAGCATTCTGGATTTAATACAGCTATCATGGTTAACAAACATGTATGGAAACCTAAAACATTTTTTGTAAAAAATACAACAGGTAATGATGAGAGCAAGTTTAATATAAGAAAAAAGTCATGATATAAAGTCATAGTTATGGACAAACAGTCATATTTGTACAATAAAATACCAACTGTGAGAAAGTCGCAATTGTGAGATACTAAGACACAGTTAGTGGAAAATAAACACAATTAAGGAAAAAAGCCACAATTGTTAGATATAAAGTAGCAATTATGGGAAAAAATTGCAGTTGTGAGCTATAGAGTCTCAATTGTGAGATATGAAATTGCAAATATGGGAAAAAAAAAGTTGCATTTTTGGGATACATGGTCACAATTATGGAAAAAGTCATAATTTGTGAGATAGAAAGTCACAATTATGGAAACATTTGCAACTGAGAGATCCAAGTCGCATTTGTAAGAAATTATGGAAAAAAAGTCGCAGTTGTGAGCTATATATAACATTGCAATCATGAGACATAAAATAACAATTGTGAGCAATAAAGTTGCAATTATGGAAAACAGTCACATCTTCAGATATAATGTCCCAGTTGAGAGATATAAAGTCACTATTATGGAAAAATATGCAATTGTGAGCTATAACGTCGTAGTCAGTAGGGATAAAATCACAATTGTGAGCCATAAAGTTGCAGTTAGGGAAAACGGTCACATTTTCAGATATAAATTCGTAACTGAGATATATATCAAGCGGCAATTGTGAGATATGAAATCACAATTAAGGAAAAATTCACAATTGTGAGCTACTGCATAACGTTGCAATCATGAAGGATGAAATCACAGTAATGAGCTATTAAGTTGCAATTATGGGAAATAAGCAATCATGGAAATTCACACTCACGAAACAGTTTAAATTATGAAATATAAAGATGCAATTACTTGAAATAAACCAGTATGAGATATAAAGTTGTAATTATGGAAAACAGTCACATTGTGAAATATAAAGTTGCAATTGTGAGAAATGTAACTAAGAAACTAAGTTACAATTACTACCAAGTTACGTTTTTACTCTAAAGCAGAAATGGTCTTCCAAAATAATCTCACTGAAGACTGGTTAAGGATGATTCTCTATTATTAGTGCTGTTGTAATTGGTGTTTTCTTCACTGCTCCAGATGCTGAAGTTTGTCCCAGAGAAGTGTGATGTAGACCTACTAGAGGAGCACAAACATGAGTTGGACCGCATGGCAAAGGCAGACCGTTTCCTCTATGAAATGAGCAGGTAGGACAGTTAATCATTATGGTCACAGTAGGGATAGTCCACCCAAAAATGAAAATTCTGTCATCATTTACTCACCCTCAAGTAGTTCCAAACCTGTATGAATGTCTTTGTTCCCGAACACAAAGGAAGATATTTTGAAGAAAGTTTGTAAGCAGGCTGTTTTGGGGCACCATTGACTTCCATAGTAGGAAAAAAAATACTATGGAAGTCTATGGTGCCCCAGAACTGCTCTGTTTCCCACATTCTTGTGTTCAGCAGAACAAAGACATTCATACAGGTTTGGAACTACTTGAGGGTGAGTAAATGATGACAGAATTTTCATTTTTGGGTGAACTATCCCTTTAAGTGGGCTGTTCATATAGGACACGTCTTATTTGTTGGTCTATGTAAACATACAGATTCATCTTTGACCATTGTGATGCATCTCAAGTAAAAAGAAGTAAAAAATGCATCACGAGTGTGAATAGTTTGATTAACTTTTTCCTTTCTCACATTTCTACTTTTATCATGAGGAGCTTTATTTAATTAGATAAATGTGATGGCTTAACTAAGTTAGTCTTTGTCCATTTGAAAATAAAGGCTCCCCACTCTCTAAAAAGAAAGACATTTTTAATAAGGAGCTCAAAAACCTCAGCCTGATACCTAAATGTTGCTCCATTGCTGATTGGCTTGGACCTTTATTTCATCTTGGCACCACGATGAGCGTCGTGCTGTTCACCTCCACAGTCCCACACAGTGGATTTCATGATGTTGGCTTAGTACGTTGTATGTAAGGAATATCTCATCCGTGAAGGCCACCCACCTCTGTGCAGTGACTTATTCAGATCTGTTTCCTTTATCCACACACTCGCACGTGGTGTTAGGAGTAAATGCGATTTCCTGTAGGAAGGAAGGAAAAGGGTTATGAATCCTGGGTGACACATTGATCTGGTCAGACTGAGGATCCCTTTCAGCATCAATATTTTCTGTAACTAAATAAGTACTATCTTATCGTAGATATGCAGCTTTCTAGCAGAGGAGCTTAGCCAAACAAAGCACAGGTGCCTTGGCTTGCTTGCTTTTTCTTCCCCTGTTTATGAGACCCTAGTGAGTTTTTTTCACTCCGCTGTGGCTGATGTGTTTGGAGTATAGAGGATGGAAGACAAATCTTTCAAAGAATCGACTGGCATGTCCGATTTTAGTCTCCAGGGTTGTGTTTGGGCCCTCTGCAAGTGTGGTAACCAAGGTGATGGTCCCCGACACAAGAGTGCTGAATGCAACACAGCAGCATCAGGTTCAGATCACTGGCTCAGACTGTTTGTTCTTTATTCAGTGGAACCATTAATGCTGTGTATACAGATCATGTGTGTTTTATTGTGTCATATGGAAGACAGTAAATCTCTACAGCTCATTTAGAATCTATTATGGGTGATGTAGTGTGCAATCAATTTAATGGACCTTGCTTTTATATTTTCCCCTGGCCCAATCCTCTTTTCTTTGTCCTTTACACAGAATAAACCATTACCAGCAGAGGTTACAGTCTTTGTACTTCAAAAAGAAGTTTGCAGAGAGGATTGCAGAAATTAAACCTAAAGTTGAAGGTTTGTGCATGTGCACTTTAAATACTTTTTTTTTTTATTGACTTTTTATTTATTTACTTGTTTTTAACTGACAGTCCCATTCTTAGTATATATGAATTACTGTATTCAAGTGCAATGTAATGTATAATTAATATAATAAAAATAACATTATGGTGTCACAATTAACAGACTATTCTACTAATATTACATTTGTTAGTGATAATTATTACAGCATTGTTACAGTATAGTTCATGAACATTAAACATTTTAGGCTTGTTCTGCCTTGTGTGACTCTTTGTGTTTGACTTTGCAGCACTGTCCAAGGCCTCTAAAGAGGTGCTGCACAGTAAAAATCTCAAGCAGTTGCTGGAGGTGGTGCTGGCCTTCGGCAACTACATGAACAAAGGACAGAGAGGCAACGCTTACGGCTTCAAAGTCTCCTCACTCAACAAGATTGCAGACACCAAGTCCAGCATCGACAAGTGAGAAGATTGGGAAAAAATAAAGACGACAGTTATTTCTAGCTTTTATATTCATACATTTATTGTGGTCTTTGTCCCACTGCAGGAATATCACTCTCCTACACTACCTGATCACCATTCTGGAGAAGAAGTACTCCAAAGTCATGATCTTCTCAGAGGAGCTGCAGAACGTGCCGGAAGCTGCAAAAGTAAAGTAGGTATAGTTGTGGAGTGGCTGGTGCGCGCTTCTTTCATCAGCTTTACGATTTACAGGCCCTTAGGGTCTACTTGTGCTAAATGGATTTTGGAAATAGTTTTTGCGGTGTCACTCCCACCCACCACTGGGCTTAAATCCATGCTGTGGGTCAAACAAGCTTTTGGTTACTCACATATGCAGAGCAAAACCCTAAATTATAGTCGGAGGAAATGGGGCCCTCGTCTCTCCTGGCTCCTGGGTGCTGAAATATATAAGTGGAAGTGAGATACATGCATACCACCATAGCAGAGAGATCTCCACTCGATGACCTCTTGAGATCTGCGTGCTGCTGTGAAGTGCGTGCCAGCAAATTTGGGCCAAATTGTGAGTGATACGCTTGTGACACTCTCACCCTTTGGAAAATAGTTTCTAATTTTGAGTCATTGCCTTAAAGGGACTGTCCAAATGTACAGTAGAATGGCCACTAAACTACTTTTTAGTCGCGCCAGCAAGACTAATGTAATCATGCTCGGTCCACAAGTGAAGTCACAAGACTGTGATCTCATTTGAGGGGGTAGAAAGAATGAAATAAATGATTCTGTTTGTTTGACTCCGTCTACAAGTCAGTGTCATTTATTCAGCATATAAAAATATGTTCTAGGGTCACAAGGTACAGTGAGATTGAGTGGCCAGTCAGCAAGTTCAGACAGGTTTTTCCGTAACCATGTCTCTGTGTACTTTGACGGTTCAGTCTGTTACAATGGCCTGTTTGTGGGGCGGGAGGAATAAAGGCTGCACAGTTTGAAGACAAGCGGCTATCAGTCCTATTGAGGTCATTTGTGCAGCTAAGAATAGCTCGGCTCGAAACAGAGCCTTTCACATACATTATATGCAGTATCGGACTAATGGAGTCACTTTAGTGCTAGCATGGGGGTTAAAGTTCAGATAAATGCCTGTTAGACATATCTGTGCTTCTTATCAGTGTGACCTGTTTGGAAAATAGGCTAAAAATGGTTAGACTTTTGTTATATGGCCATATATTTTAAGAAGGGCCCATATACAGCTGACTGTGACTGAGAGATGTACAGTACACATATACAAATATTTAAATATTTAATAATTAAATTGAGCTAAAAATATATAAAATTAGTATTAAAATATAATATTTAAATATGATATAAATTTTAAAAAACACATTTTGGTAAAAAATCTCTATGGATCTCTATGATTGTTTCTTTCCAGCATGACTGAACTGGAGAAGGAGATCAATAATCTTCGCAGTGGCTTGAAGAGCGTAGAGAGCGTAAGTGCTGCATGATTCCTCTTTATATTCAAACTTAGCAAATCATATACACAGTTTCTGTCTCTCATGCAGGAGCTAGAATTCCAGAAGAAGCGTCCTCAGGAGTATGGGGATAAGTTTGTGTCAGTAGTCAGCCAATTCATCACAGTGGCCAGTTTCAGCTTCTCTGATGTCGAGGACTCCCTCAGCGAGGCCAAAGAACTGGTGAGTGTGTGTTGGACTGCATTTGTTTGTTTGAGGGTGTATCTTTAAGATGCACATCCTGGTGCTCAGCCTTTCCTTCAAAGGCCAGCTGGAGAATCAGGCTGCGGTCACTCTGGACATCCTGCTGCGTGCAGGAGCTGACCTTCAACCTCTCGCTGTGAACGCTTCCTATGTAGTGACCCTGGCACTTTCCCTGGCCTCTGGGGACATCACAGGACACAGAGAGAGAACAGAACATATAACTCATCTGTGCAGAGGGGGGCAGACAGTTGTTAACACGCACGCTACACAATATCATCCAGTCCTGTGAGGGGAAATGGGTATATAAAATGTCAAGGTTTTCTTTTTACGTGGTTTTCGAAAGGTAAAGTGCAGCAAATTCATGATATTGGGATTTTATGACAGGATTGTTAGCTGTTTCGAATGTTATAATCTCTCATAAATGGAACAGCCCAATTGTATTTTAATGCATACTGGATGTCTGAACAGAGAGGACCTACACATAAATGCACAATAACATGCCACATGCACTGTATAGCAGAAATGATGTATCTCCAACCCAACCTAGGCCTCCTGTCTGAAGTCTGAGACAGATAAAAAGAGATATAAAAGCAGGGCAAAGGAGAAATAAAAATATGCCCCTTGGCTCAGGCACATACAGGCCCACGGAGGAGCTGTTCCATATGGCAGTGATAAAGGCACATCAAAGGCATTGTGGGAAGACTAGGCCTCCTCCCCTGTGGTGAGACGGCACGAGGCAACAGCAGTGCCATGGCAAGACTCCAGTCCCCTGTGTTTAGGTTGTAATCAGTCACTGGAGAAATCTGGGTTAACAAGACCACTTTATGCTTGGCTACCGGTGACCGGATAACTAGCAGTGCGTCACACACTTCATTTACCAGAAGTTCATTAGACCCCCAGAGTTTGTTATGCTACCGTGTACTTGTTTCACTGCAATTTGTTGTTCCTCTTGGTTTGCACTCTCTTTGCACTGTAAAACATATTATATATATAATTTTTTTTTTAAATATGAATTTTTTTATTTCATTGTCACTACATCTCACATTTATTCTACATGTTTTGTCATACAAAAGGAAAAATATGGTTTTCATTATTATTATTATTATTATTATTATTATTATTATATAGTATCATTATTTAGCAGCATTGTTCAGTTTCATGTAAATGAACAAGTCATTTAATTTATTATTTTTTAAATATTTATATTATATCATTAACCATTTTTATGGTACTTTTACTACCTTTTTTAAAATGAAAAATTGTCCCTCAGCTGCTTTATGGAGCAACAATCACAATTTTATTTTCTGACATTAATGATTTCTGAGACTTGTAACAACAAACCAGTCATTTTTAGCCATTATTTTAAAAAGTTGTACACATAGAAAGTTGCAAAAAAAAAAGAAAAGAAAAACATTGTTGAGCCATGTTTGTGCCTCTAAAATATTTTAAGAATATTGAGTGTTTAGGAGTTTTTCTTGAGTTTTTTTTTTTTCTTCAGGATTTTCTTGAAGTATTCATGTTCACATCATTACTCTGAAAGTAAAGAGAGCAGGAAATGGCTTTCATATGACCAGTGCTTCTGTTCTCCAGTTCTTTAAGGCGGTCAAGCACTTTGGTGAAGATGCTGATAAGATGCAGCCCGATGAGTTCTTTGGGATATTCGACCAGTTCTTGCAGTCCTTTGCAGAGGCCCGTCAAGAGAACGAGAACATGCGCCGACGCAAAGAAGAGGAGGAGCGCAGGGCACGAATGGAGGCTCAGGTCTGTCAAGATTTTAAATTAAATTAAATTTGAAGTTTTGGAAATTAAGAATTAATCTCAATATCATTTATTTATTAATACCTACTTAAGATTTTTTTTTTTTAAAGTTTTTAAAAGAAGCCTCTTGTGCTCACCAAGGCATCAGCATATTAAAATGATTTCTGAAGGATCATGTGATACTGAGGACTAGAGTAACAGCTGCTGAAAATTCAACTTTACCGTTATAGGAATAAAGAATTTTTTTTTACAGTCCTTCAAAACTATTACAACAATTATATTACAGTATATATAAAACAAAGAACTCATTGTTTGGAAGGTGGAAGTTATATGCTTATTATAATTGTAAATTAGTAACAATTGTTAGTTATTGTTATTTTAAATTAGTAATAATTGTATTTGTCAATTATTAATGTTTTTTAAATGTTCGCAATGATACTATATTTTACAACAAAGAAATATTTTTCTACTTTTATTTCTTTTTTCAACTTAAAAAGGTTAGGTTGTTCACACTTGTAGTTCCGTTCGTTTGGTCCAGATCAAAAAGGAAAATGATACATTTGGTCCTGGTCCGCTTAGCGTTCACACTGGCATTGTTTAAAGGCATTGTGATATGTCCATAACCTGATTGGTTGGGTTGAATGACGTATATTTGGTGACGGAACTCATCGAACTCTCAAAACAAGAAGAAAAGGTGTGTTTGACTTAAAATGGCGCTGCTCCTCGTTGCTCTACGTTTGCCCTCTGCTCATTTTGTTTTGGATACACTGCTTGTTCCCTTCATCAGATCATGTTGCATAGCGTCATATTTTGTCATTACTTCCTGTTTTTGGTTCGTTTATAAGTATTTGATCCGTGTTGCGTTCATATTTAATTCGAACCGCATCAGAGTTTGTTTGGAAGCATCTTTTTACCGGTCTCAGTCCGCTTGTTTGGTGGCAGCGTTCACACTTAAGGTCACTGCACACAGAGATCGAAATTTTCGCAAGTTAAAAAAATAAATACGACCTCACGTTGTGTCAATCATGTTTACATACTGCCACTGAAACTTCCATCCGTCATAAAAAATTCAGATCAGGTTCGATTTTTTTCAGGTTTGAATGCGGTTTTGCATCTTGATAGGAAAGCATGACGAATATGAAAAGGAAAAAAAAAAAAAACGCATATAAAAATTTCGGACTCAGTGCGCAAGAACCTTTACTCACACGAACCACACGAACAGAGCAGTCACAATGACAGTATCTGCTGTAATACTATAATGCAATTTTGCTCAAGCCAAAACACTCAAGAGGTCCATAACTCATCTCTTCATTCTTCACCCACTCACTGCCAAATCTGACATCATCTTTTCAATATCTTTCAGCTGAAGGAGCAGAGGGAGAAAGAGAAGAAGGCTCGAAAAGCCAAAGAGAACGGAGAGGACGACGGGGGCGAGTTTGATGACCTGGTGTCGGCTTTGCGTTCTGGAGAGGTTTTCGATAAAGATCTGTCGAAGATGAAGCGCAATCGCAAACGCATCAACAGCCAGACGTCAGACACCGGCAGGGAGCGTCCAATTACCAAGCTTAACTTCTGAACGGCGGTCTAGCAGACCAACCACTGAGACGCATTTCATTACAACCAAACAACCTCCCAGTGGTGGTGAATGTCTGGAGGACACTCATTAGCTCCTCTCCTCAGATTAAACTCGAACCTGGGTAGCGGAGGAAAGCATGTTTACCCAAAGACAGTCAGCTTATCATGCGTCATGTGACTGTAATGGGAAACCTGTCTAAATGCAGAGAGAAAAGACTCTCGGAAATTAAGAATACGGCTGCCAAATGAACCTAATTTAATGATTTATTTCATCAAAATCAAAGCACCAGGATATTATTAGAGATTGAGATAACTGTGGGTTTACTGATTGGATATGAATCAGAAACTCAGGCTCATCTGCAAATCTTGTCAATCCCAATTTTTCTTACTGTAACCAAACAAATCGCCAAAAGTGACGCTGAGTCTTGGCATGCTAAAGCGTCACTCATCTGAACTCCTCCATTTCTTGCTTTTCTGACTGATTCAAAGTGGGAATGGATGTTATTTAAAGATTCAATGACAAGTCTCTGTACATAGGTCACTGAAAAGCTGTAAAGTGACTGTACACCTTTCAGAAAAGGATTTTGCCCTTTTGACAAAAGGTGGTTTTTTTTTGTTTGTTTTTTTAATACATATAGAGTGTTTTAAAGGAATATTACTGACATTAACGAGGGCTGTGGGTTGCTTTTTCAGAAAGATGACTGCATTGTGATATCCGGTACAGGCTGACTGGGAATGATTTTTTTTAAAGGTGTGTTTTTAGGGGCCTCTGGAGCCCATGTTGTCTTAAACACTGTGGACGGTCATTGTACAGATTCTATGCAGTTTCTGATGTCAAGTGTTGGTCTCACTGTTTGAGGAGTTTTCATGTGAAATGTAGTCATATTTAAAATGATCTGTAAGTAACTGGATCAAGGCAATACTCTTATTCCCTTACGTTCTTCCTTCCTGTCTGGAGTCTCTTCTGGTTTTTATCAGCAGCCTAGTTGTATGGTGTAACAAAGTTTCCTTTTTCAGTGTAAGATACCTCCATTGGACTTTTATAATTTAAGGAAAACACAACCTTCCATTGTAAGATGAATCATAAGAGAATAAATGGAAGAATCTGAGTAGTATTTTCTATTATGCTGTCAATTTAAGTCTTCTCTGATTGTTAGTGAATGATAATTAAGAAAAACAACAACAGCAGGATTTATAATAATCATAAATGAAACAATGTTGTTGTTTTTATTAAAAACTGTCAAAAAATATAATTGAAATGCGACCACAACCACAAGTAAATCATATAAGACGACACACAGAATCCCACACACTCCTATAGCTTGTGAATCACATTTTAATACAATGTTTCAGCCATGCAGTCTTCAAGAAAAATAATTCTAAATGTTATATTAAAATAATTAAAAACGGTGTCACCACACTTTTTCTACAGTCAGATGATGTCCCCCGGTGGGCAATATTAGCAACTACAATGTTAAACTTTTCACTTTTTTTTTTTTTTTTAACATACATTTACATTTACTTACACAGTTACAGCTACACTACCAGTCAAAAGTTTTTGGACAGCAAGATTTTTAATGTTTTTTTTTTTAAAGAATTCTCTTCTACTCACCAAGCCTGCATTTATTTGATCCAAAATACAGCAAAAGCAGTAATACTGTGAAATATTTTTACTATTTAAAATAACTGCTTTCAATTTGAATATATTTTAAATGTAATTTATTCCTGTGATTTCAAAGCTGAATTTCCAGCATCATTACTCCAGTCTTCAGTGTCACATGATCCTTCAGAAATCATTCTAATATTCTGATTTGCTGGTCAAAAAAACATTTAGTATTATGTTGAAAACAGCGCAGTAGAATTTTTTTAGGTTTCTTTGATAAACAGAAAGTTCAGAAGAACAGCATTTATCTGAAATAGAAATATTTTGTAACATTTAATGCAAATTTAATGCATCCTTGCTAGATAAGTATTAATTTCTATAATTTCATAAATTTAATAATAAATATTTAATGATTTAAACTGACTGATTTATACTGACTCCACGCTTTTGAATGGTGTAGTTTATAATGTCACAAAAGCATTTTATTTCAGATAAAAGCTGATCTTTGGATCTTTCTATTCATCAAAAAATCCTGAAAAATGTACTCAACTGTTTTAAATATGGATAATGTTAAAAAATGTTTCTTGAACAGCATATCAGCATATTAGAATGATTTCTGAAGGATCATGTGACACTGAAGACGAGTAATTGCAGGAAATTTAGCATTGCCATCACAGGAATAAATTACATTTTAAAATATATTCAGATAGAAAGCAGTTATGTTAAATAGTAAAATATTTCACAATATTGCTGCTTTTGCTGCATCTTAGATTAAAAAAAAAAGAGAGAAAAATGCAGGCTTGGTGAGCAGAAGAAAATTATTTAAAAATTTTCTTGCTGTCCAAAAACGTTTGACTGGTAGTGTATATAACTAATTATATTATATATAATCCCGAACTGATTATGTGTATTGTATTTACTTTTGGAAATGTATCAATTTTACTCTTATTATTTTTAGTTTTTTTTATTTAATCATTTTCTTTAGTGTGTGTGTGTATATACAGTATACAGAACTAAACAATATAAAAATTAAAACTATATTTTTGTGAAATATGTCTAAGTAATTGTTAGTGAATGTAAAAAAAAAAAAAAAAACTGGTTTAAAAAAGTAAAAAAATAAATAAATAATAAAAAATAAAAAAACAAAATATTGAAGTCATATCTACCTATCTATACAATATAAATAATACTAACATTATTTTGAAAAGCAAGTCGTAACTGTCACAGAAAACATTTATTCAATGTCCAATCATGATTTCCTTTATAAAGAGCCTACATCAGAAGATTCACATGCTCTCGAGCTTACATCGTACCTGCAATCAGAAGCAGAAATATCAGTTGTAACCTTTAAGTCAGCGCAGAAGAAAGCCTTCTCTCAGAGGGTCATCGCTCTCTTGAGTGAAGCTGGCCACACCGCTGTAGTGAGCATGACCTGTGACCTCCACTACCACAGCCCTGAAGTCCCCACACGTGGTCTCCTTCAACAACAGACCAGCTACAATTACTGGTTTTGTTGAAGAATATAAACTACATTTCCAGGACTAGACATGGTTTATATTTTCTACAGGTACCTCTATTGCTTTTCCCGTAAACACTGATCCTGTAGCTCCACTCTTGAAGCTTCTGGTCTGGTTGAGTTCGATCAGGCCTTTATGGTACTGAAGAGCTATACGAGCAGTGACGCCTGACCCTGTAGGGCTTCTGTCCACCTGGCAACCCATATAACAAACCTCTGTCACAAAGAGCAAAACACCATTTGCCATCAACCAAATGATTTCATCATATTAGGATGAACGGTCCTAAAATCCAGAACTTCCTCTATATGGATTCATATAAACAACTGGTTTTACCTGTGCATCAGCAAACACACACACATTGGCTGTGGGCTCTTCAGAAAAAGCATCTTTGCCGTCAGTAAGGATTGTGCCATAGAGGAAGGCCAGATCCTCACTGACTGGATGGTACAGCTTTACCTAGAGTCATTACAACAATTAGTCTGGTCAGTTATGCAAATTATCATACAAATTACAGACTAGTAAAACACATTGTTGAATAAAGTAGTTTTATGTTTCTTTCACTTGCCAACAAAAATCTTAGAATTATTTAGAGTATGTTTTTATATTTTGATTTAGCTTTATTTTTATTAGTTGAGTTAGTTTTAGTCACTATGTCATGTGTTTTCAACATAATTATTTGATTGTTTTTTCCCTAATTAGCTTTATTTTATTTTAAATTTTATTAATTTTAGTATTTCAACTTAAGCCTGCAATTAATTGCGGAGGCAACATTTCTATTTTTTTCATAGTTTAAGTTAAGTAATATTTCTATTTTATTTTAGCTCTTCTCAATGAACAAAAATGCTTTTTAAGCTAGTTTAGTTAACAATAACAACAGTTACCTGGGATTTGACAGCATCACTCACAGCAGTGGCTGCATCCACCAAATCTCTGGTCTTGGACTTGTTGACATCCAATCCAAATTTCTCAGCACTCACAAAAGCATAAAGAGCTCCACCATAACTGATGTCCACAGTGATGGGCCCATATCCTGGTACTGAGACACTCACATCTAGAAAAACAAGGATGGCAATGGGACTCGCTATAAATGACAATTTAAATATGATATTATACAAAATATATATAAAACAAGTTTGGCAAGTGATTAATTAAAATTCAAATTGGCACCATTTGAACACAATCAAACTTGCAAATTTTTTATGATCATATTGTCATGAACACACCATATTGCTCACCTGTAGCGAAAGCGAAGGCTGGCACACTGTGGAATCTGACAGCTCCAGTTTTCCCATTGGAATACTGTGTAAAGGCCTTCACTAAACCACAGGGGCAGTGTATGTTTATCTGCGTCTCTGGTGAAGTGGGCGCTTTAATCAAGCCATAATCCACTGCAAAACGCCCAAGAGCAATGACAGCATGGCCACACATGGTGCTGTACCCTTCGTTGTGCATGAACAAGACGCCGAGGTCAGCCTCTGCTAACTCACTACTGACCAGCAGGGCTCCGTACATATCATAGTGACCACGGGGCTCGAACATTAACACCTTGCGAAGATGATCGAGATGCTCTCTCACATAGCGTCGTTTGGCAAGGATGGTGTCCCCCTTCACCTCTGGATACCCACACAGGATAATGCGCAGCGGCTCTCCGCCTGTGTGCATGTCCACTACTGACAACACAGAGCCGGAGTGAGGGGGGAGCTTTGGGAACTCCATAGAGCACTCTGTAAACAAACAAACAAACAAACAAACAACATGTTAAATGAAAACTATACTTGAAATAATCTCTATACTACTGTAAGTAGAAGACACTGTCCCCAGTCCACTTTTGTAACGTAATTTGATTTAACATGCAATGATTTTTAACATATTGTAGATTTATGCTAATGAGAATTGTCATGTGTTAAGACAAAATACTTCCATATTGATACATTTCTGTTTAGTTTAGGGTGACTTACCCATTCAGACTTTCACTTTTGTCTTTTTTAAATGACTATTAGACTGGTTAGAAATATTCTTTGACAAAAGTCAATCAATAAATATGACGCAAGTCTGCACAAATAATAAATCATGTTTTTTTTTTTTCTGAAACCCACCTAAATAATAACAATTTAGAAGAGGTGATTACATTTCCTAAATAACATTTTATGATGTTCATTGTAATGGACAGTCAATCTGAACTAATTAATCAAAAGAGGTAAAGTGAACTGTCAAACTGCTTGATGTGATTCCAGTTATAATCCTCCAATAAATGTTGTGCAATCTTCACTAAAACGGACATATAACATATTTTTCATCTTCATGCATTTTGTGGCCAAAAAAAGCACATTTTCTAGGAAGAGGCCTTTTTGAGCCCCTACCCTAAAGGATAATGCACAAATATACTTGTCCCAGCTGACAGAACTGTGTCTAGCGCTAGTTTTACTGAAATAATTGAGATAATGCAAAAAGTATCTTACCGTCACAACTGTACACTGTTGATACTTATGAGAAATACAACACGTTCAGTAAAAACGTCAACAAACAGAAAACCTTCACGCGGCTGTGTTTACTAAAAACTGCTCGTTTTACGACCTTTTAGTGTTTTGCTTTTCCAAACTCCAGCTGGAAGGTTGTGCAGTGGCTCTTTATTGCCTCTCTGTGGCCTGGATGAGAATGACACTTAAACTGAATAATGTAATTAATTGTTATCATCCCGAAGGACCACAATTCTTTTAGAACTTGATTTTGTTATGTTTTGAAAAATGTTTTGTTTTAACTTCTGCATGCGACCTTGATGACGTCACAAATAGAATTGTCGCCAGCATATAAAGCGTGAATCTTTCTTGCTCACTTTGTAGGTTTTAAGTAGTCGGATATCAAAGTACGAGTTATAAAAGTATAACAGTATTATCGGTAAACTGTGTAAAAATGGGCCTATTAACGAAGGCACTGTGTCGACTAAGGACTTTGTTAAATAGGACGTCTGTACAAAAACCCCAACCCTATGCTGATCAGGATAATGAGACGCCTGTTGGGACTTTTGCGGCAGATGGTGGTGAAGTTAGTGGTAGTGAGGCAAGGAAAGAAAAGAATACGAGAAAGGGGAAGAGGTTTTGGAGGTGGCACTCAAGAAGAAAAAAGTACAGTGTTGCTAAGGCTGAGAAGCTGTACAAGACTTCTGTATCGGAAACGGGAATATACCGGAGTCATAGTCAAGGTAAAGTTGTGTTGAGGATTTTTGATCTGAGACAGCTTTTAGGTGCCATTGTCAATATTTGAGAATTTTAAGATCTAAAACATCAATTTACATCATCTAGAAAAGTTTGCTTGTTCAAAATCCAAAAAAGTGCCTGAAGAAACTATTGAATGTGGGTTTGCAATATTTTATTCATACTATTTATTTATTTGCATTTTAGGCCTCAAGGAACTGATCTCCACTGATGAGTACACTGAAAAAGTCCTCCAACCTGCGGTCCTCAACACGCCAGTGTGGTCATCAGCAGATAAAGACCCTGACTCTCCAGTGCGTCTGTCAGCAAATCGCAGCTTTGACTCTGCAGTGAACTCCACAGCACACAATGCCATTGTCTCTGCAGGGAGTCTCATAGTACATCAGGACGTTAACCCTGCTGTGAGACCCAAAGCAGAGAGGGACATTGCCTATGCAGTGCGTCCCAAAGCAGAGAGGGACATTGCCTGTGCAGTGCGTCCCAAAGCAGAGAGGGACATTGCCTATGCAGTGCGTCCCAAAGCAGAGAGGGACATTGCCTGTGCAGTGCGTCCCAAAGCAGATAGGGATGTTGCCTGTGCAGTACGTCCCAAAGTAGATAGGGACGTTGCTCGTGCAGTGCGTCCCAAAGTAGTTGGGGACATTGCCTCTGTAAAGCGTCCCAAAGTAGATGGAGGCATTGCCCGTGCAGTGCGTTCCACGGTAGATGGGGGCATTGCCTCTGCAGAGCGTCCCAAAGCAGACAAGGGCATTGCCTATACAGGGCGTCCTCAGGTAGATAGGGGCATTGCGAGTGCTGTGCGTACTCAAGTAGACTCTGTTCCAACAGGAGAGATGGACAAAGGTAAGTTTACTGCCATAAGCCAAAACAGCTGTAATATGTAAGTTTAAAAAAAAATCACCATTTAGCTTTGCAGTTCATTTAAATAGTCCCTCCAGTGTGTCAAATGAATTTTAATCATAAAATGAATAAGAATGAAATGTAACTTTATTGTCATTTACATTTACTTTCTTTTAACAGATCACATTTGTTGGCGGTACAAATTTGGTGGCAGGCTGGGTGAAGGAGGATTTGGATCAGTTCGAAAAGGGACTCGCTATAAGGATGGTCTTAAGGTATGTTTTTCTGCTTGCAATTTTTTTGTACTGCAAACCTTTTTAATGTATCTTATATTCACTTTTTAGAGAACTCAAACTTCTTAAACTGTCAGAATGACCAAACATACTTTACGAGGTTTTAATTCACTGCTTGTTGGTTTACTTCTCTTCAGGATTCATGACTGGAATGAAATCACCTCTGCACACGTTAATTGTTTATTCTTTGTTTTGTTAATCAGGTGGCTGTGAAATATGTCCAAAAGATGAAACATACAACATATATCAGCACTGTGAGTATGCTTCGCTCTCTGCATTTTTCTACTCATTCACTGTTTATCATCTTATGATATAGCATAACACCATCTTATATTGATGTTAATCACATTTCAAAGGCAAACTGTCTTTGACGAACAATGTGGCAAATGACTTCAATCTAATGGTCATATTTTAATTTTTTTTTTAGCCTTTTCACACCAAACCCCTTCCTTTAGAGATTGCGTTGGCAGTCATCATCAATAGGAAACCCAACTGTCCACACATAATTGAAATGCTGGACTGGCAGGATGACCCAGCCTACTACTATATTGTCATGGAGCGCCCTGCGCCAAGCATGGATATGGCAAAATTTCTGAAATGCAGCGGAGGTGTCCTCAGCGAGCAGATAGCACAGTACACCATGTGGCAAGTAATTTATGCCGCTAACTTTTGCTGCTGTCGTGGCGTTTTCCATCGTGACATCAAGCTGGAAAACGTGCTCGTGAACCCGACAACTTTGGAGATCAAATTGATTGACTTCGGGTGTGGGGACCTCATGAAGGATTCAGGCTACAGCACCTTCTGTGGTAAGTATTATGCATCGCTTTGCTATCAAATTTATTAGCTCACTCAGACTCATTCTGTATATAGTCAATATGCTTGTTATAAACATTTTTTTACAAAATTTCTTTCCCCCAGGTACAAAACCGTACTTCCCTCCAGAATATCATGACAGAGGCAGATATCATGCAAAGCCCGCAACAGTGTATTCATTAGGGGTGCTCCTGTTTGCAATACTGCATGGGCGTTTTCCAACACCCAGAGACTTGTACTGCTTGGGCAACAACCAGTCTGTGTTTGCGGTGTCACAAGGTAAGATTTTCAGCAAAGAATTAATAATTATTTTGCATGTATAAAGTTATAGATAGCATGTGTAAAGTTAAGGTAATAATCAAATTTCTCATCTTTTTTGCACAGAATGCATCCGTTTTTTATGGGCTTGTCTGCAGCGTCATCCAGAGCACAGGATTCCCCTGGAGCAGATGCTTTACCATGACTGGTTTGTGTTGGGTTTTCCTAATCCCCTGCCAATTAACCGGAATGCATCTAAACAGTATTCATGTCATCGATGAGAAGTAGGTTTATACTGTCAGTGTTGTTTCTGGCAAGATGACATGAGTGGCCTTTCCATGCCTCGGCTTAAGCCTTATTAATAGCAAAATGTATTTAGGGATGTTTAAATATTGTGAATAGTTGTAAGGCTTTTTGCTTTTTAGATAATCTCTCCACCTAAGCCTCATTACTGGCGATATTACTGATCAGCAGTATTTAAATATTGTATATAGTTATATTGTAGATTTTTTAAGTAGTTTTATACTTTTTATATTTAAAATATTTATTATAACATCCTTCCACTTAGGTCTTATTACAGGCTTAGGGGTGTTAAAATATTATATATTATATATACTATGAATAGATTTTTACTTTTCTTTTTTTACTTTTTATATTTGTTTATTGTTTATATTGTACATAGTTTTATACTTTTTATATTTAAAATATTATATCATTGTATATATATT
Organism: Acrossocheilus fasciatus; assembly: GCA_036784905.1. Classification (NCBI taxonomy): domain Eukaryota; kingdom Metazoa; phylum Chordata; class Actinopteri; order Cypriniformes; family Cyprinidae; genus Acrossocheilus; species Acrossocheilus fasciatus. Next base: position 16,771,946 of record CM071957.1, on the reverse strand, counting down.
GTAATTTTTTTCTTATATTTTAAATATTTACTTAAAAAATGTAAAAATATGTTAAATGTGTTCAAATATGTTAGGGATCTTAAAATATTGTTTTAACAAAAATAATGTATATTGAATATATTGTAAATAGTTTTATACTTTTTATATTTAAAATATTCATTATACCATCCATCACTTAGGCCTTATTACAGGCTTAGGGATGTTAAAATATTGTATATTGTATATAGTTTTATACTTTTCTATTTAAAATTTTTATAATAACATCCCTCCACTTAGACTGTAATACAGGCTTAGGGATGTTAAAATATTGTATATTGTATATAGTTTTATACTTTTCTATTTAAAATATTTATAATAACATCCCTCCACTTAGACTGTAATACAGGCTTAGGGATGTTAAAATATTGTATATTGTATATAGTTTTATACTTTTCTATTTAAAATTGTTATAATAACATCCCTCCACTTAGACTGTAATACAGGCTTAGGGATGTTAAAATATTGTATATTGTATATAGTTTTATACTTTTCTATTTAAAATATTTATAATAACATCCCTCCACTTAGACTGTAATACAGGCTTAGGGATGTTAAAATATTGTATATTGTATATAGTTTTATACTTTTCTATTTAAAATTGTTATAATAACATCCCTCCACTTAGACTGTAATACAGGCTTAGGGATGTTAAAATATTGTATATTGTACATATTGTATATAGTTTTATACTTTTCTATTTAAAATATTTATAATATCCCTCTACTGAGGCTATAATTCAGGCTTAGGGGTGTTAAAATATTGTATTTAGTTATATTGTATATATTGTACATGATTTTAGTAAATAACGTTTTATAGTATATTTTATAAATATATAAATATTTATATTATAATATATATTTCTAATAAAATAAATATATATATTAATAGTAACTCCGCCACTGGAAGAGTAAACTCTGACAGTGCCGGTCCCAAGCCCGGAAAAAGGAGGAGGGTTGGGCTGTAAAAAACACCTTTCTTGCTACTGAAATGTCAAGCAAACCTCAATTGTCTTTGGTCGTGATGAGACCCGTATCGGACAGAATCATCACCGCCTGCTTCCAAACCCAACACATCAAGATCTCTGTGGTCCAAATTTATGCCCCAATGGAAGTTGTAGAATACATAGTGAAGGATGCATTCTACAATCAACTGCAAGAAGAACTTGAGCTTATACACATACAGGCCATTCCTTTCTCCTTGTTATGGATTTTGTCATGTGATATACACTCGCCCACAATGACTACGGGCAACGGTGAAGAGATGAAGGATTGCTTGGATCTACCCAATGATCACTCTGCGAGCTAACGGCTGCTCTGGAAAAAAGCTGGACTCCGGATTAATGCGTCCATATGGATCTTCCATATAGTCATTGTGAGTCAATTTGGGAAGGCCATGGCAGTTATGCGGTGACTATGGTCGATCTGAAATGAACTGAACTAAACACCGGTTTCGTTTAGCGGGCCATATTCTTTGGCTATCCCAGGAACGATTACCAAAGATGGCCATGATGTGGGCTCCACTCCAAGGGAAGCAGAAGCAAGGAGGCCTGAGGCAAACATGGTGCCATACAATCATTGAAAACCTACGCGCCATTGAATTATCATGGGATAAGACCGAAACAGTTGTGACTGACCGAGCTCTCTGGAGACTGCAACACACACGCCCCTATTCAAAAATTATACTGGCAAAGCAACCTGATTGAATTAGTTTGGAATGGTTATACAATAAACACCACTGTATTAACATTACATCACTTTAATAACACATCAACATATCAATCATAGGATATTTGGTGAAAATTATTTTATATAATGAAATATATAAAATATTTTATAAAATGAAATTTTATATACAAAATGAAAAACACAGAGTACTGTAATGATTGTAATAAGTGCTTCACTTTACAGTTTGAGGCTTCATATTATTGTGAACACTTGTGTAACAGATTCTCCTGCCTCCAACAAAGAAAAAAAAAAACTTTCCCCCCCCCAAAAATAAAAAGTAACACATGATTTCACAGTCTCATTCTTCAAAAGAACACTCTCCCCTCAAAGCCCAATTCAAAAGAACACATAACACAGAAACAGAATATACACGCACTTAAATCACATCTAAACAGCAGATAACACGCTCTTCAGACTTGTTACAATACATTATGTCTTGATGTGGTGAAGAAAACTTTTATAGGCAAACAAAACATTTACTAGAGGTTCTGACAAAATGTTTGTTGCTTCAGTCTGTTCATTTCAATTAAACAGAATTTTAATTTGGGCACCAACAAAACACAAGATTGCAATCTTTTAATGCTTAATTGTGCAGAGTTTGCACTCTGTCATGGATGCAGAGGTTCAAGTGTGCCAGTGGTCAAGGCTGCCAGCTTGTTGTCACAGCCTCCCCAATCCCAGATGCTCCTTTCATGGCTGCTAAAGATGTTCCTGCCGCTGAAGATCCACAATCCATTACAGTAGCAGCAGAGGCTCCTGCCATGGCTGCAGACAGAACTGACAGACTCTGGATCAGCAAAGATGGCAGATGCAGTCTGCAGGCAAAAGGGCAGATAGTTGTATTCTTTAACTGTAAATATCTTTGTTTTTATGCAGTCAACAAAAATAGTTGCCAATATTTAATAAAAATGATCACTCACAAAAGCTGTAAAAAAAAAAAGAAGGAAAAAAAGAAATAAGACATTTCCAACTCACCATGTTAGTGACTAGTTGCAAGTGAAATTACACGTTGAGCCTTAATAAAAACTTAATGTTGAACAAATCATGTTGTTGGTCCAATTAAATATTTTAAATTGTATCGTCACTTTATATCAACCCCTTAAGGATATTTGACAAAAATAAATAAAACTATTTCAAGGAATACATAGTAAGTACATAATAATAGTAAGTTTAAAAAAAAGTTATTGATTATAGCGATAAAGTTGTGAATGTCAAAATAACACGCTTGATATTCAGGGTTATTATTAAAAGCTCCGTAAAGAGGTCCTCAGCATCAGCTCCGCTCAATTAATCTCCCGCGCATCTGCATTTGAATCCCTCACACTAACGGTTTTTGTTGTTGTTGTTTTCCAGGTGTGTTGCGCATGAGCTGTAAATACAGTTCGCGGCTGTAGGATTTGTTCAGCAAGCACTACCGCACTAACATTATCCCTCTTCACATCAAAGCAAAGTTAAAACACAAGTTCCATTTCATATATCAGATTTCATTGCGATGTTTGAATGTGAGAAAGATGCAGCCAGATGGCGCAGTTATGACATCCAGGAATTTTTTCAAATATGGTACACCACCAAAAGTCAGAGGAGAAAATTAATTACGTTGGTTGCTGGTTGAGATCCCTGATAAGATGATATGTATCTGATATCAACAGTCACTGTAAGATACCATTTCTGGGTCAACTGAACGGAGTCAAAACACACGGTCCATAAATGCATCAGGTGACTAATTTGTATCCCTACAACAGGGGGCAGTGCAGTCAGTGCCTCTTTCTTTGTCGTTTAGCTGTTTCCTCAAACATTTAGTAATGCGTTCATAGCGAGATTAGGAAATATGGTTCATACAAGTTTTACAAATTGAAAGCACAATTTTTCACTTTTCCAAACATTTAAAAAATAATACACAGCATTTAATCAGTGATTAATAAAGACTGCCGCCTGTTGTCAGTTCTCAGATGCACAAACAGTAAAAAGCACTCTTAGTGGTATATCACATCCCACAATGTCGCGAATTAATGGCTCTCTTTAAGCGGTTCCTTAAGTGATTCATTATAACCATTTCGCACTTAAATTGTGACATGTAATGATGAACAAACAACAACACGCATACAAAACTGCAGTGCTAACATTTAAAGAACACACTCACTGTGGTTCAAACGATTCATCTTTTTAAACCAGTTCATTGAAGCGAACCGTTCGAGCGAACCGATTCTTTGAAACAATTCGAACGTCCTGGAGCTCAGAAAGGTGTGTTCAACTTCAAGTTCAAGCGGATTGAAGGCGGAGTTAAAACTCTTCAAACAAACCTTTGCCGCGACGCCGCGCGCAGTGCTCGTTTTCACTTCCAATGCTTCCAAAGGTGCAATTTGGGAAATAATTGAGAGGAATTGTCAGCAACCTGAGACAGCAAACAGCGTTCATTCATAGTGAGTTTATAAAACTTTCTGTATTAAATGAGTGGTTGAACTGCAAGCCATGAATTGTGCCAAACAACATCTTTCTGTCAGGCACGTCGCATGGCATTAAAATTAACCACAGCTTCAGTTCATTAACTTTGCACATGAGTTTGCATAGTTAGTTGTTTTTAAAGAATGATTAGGCTATTTGATGAAAACTAGTACGACCATTTAGACACTGTGTGGCTGTAGTGCGAGAGAGCTGACTTGTATTTTGCGTGAGAGTGAAGGTTATTAAACCGTAAAAGGTTAATCGAAAGTAATTAAAGCATACATTGCTATCAGTCTCTGGACTAATGGTGCTTTCCAGATTTTAACTTCTATGTGCCTGCTCATGTTCATTTATTTCACACTGAATTAATGCAACTATTTGTAACGCAGTTCAGTTCTGACAGTATTTGAGTGTTTTGGTCATTTAAACAAGAAAATTTACACAAAATGAAAGTTTAGGAGTTAGTTTTCCTAATTTCTCCTGTGCAAGTGATCAGCTCAGGTGTAAAGATCTAAGATGAACAGATTGTTCCAAACACACCAGGTTTGGTCCCCCACCCCATGTCCTGTGTCTTCTTATTTTCAATTGGGCATGGGTTAAACCGTACTGTCCTTATGTATAAGTAATATGATTCTTTCTAACTGATTATCAATGGCATCCCCACCCATGCCTGTATCACACCGCACCTAACAGGTCTTTTCAGAATGAGGCTTTGTCTGGTCTTGCTGTTCCACTAATTAGTTAGATATTTTGGGGCTCAGTCATTATTGTTATGTAATAGATGTGTTTGGAGGGTGCAAAAGAAATGTGTATAGCACAGAAATAAAGGAAACTAAGTTTGACTTGAAAAATGGATTTCTGTTTTTGCATGATGACCCTAAAATGTGTTTGTTTAGTTTTGTGAAACTGAAGCCACCTTTGAATGAGTGTCACATTGTAACGGTGTCCTTGCAATAATAATAACACCACAGGCAGTGTCATCTGATACAGTTTCACTTGAAGTGGAGCAGTGAGAATGAGGACGTGTATGTCATCTCATGACACTGCGTGTTATGAGTTGTATTTATGAGACCCCAAATACAGCTGTGCTGTAATGTCACTCGTGTAAAGGGTCATTTGTGGAATTAACATCATAGCATGTAGGCTAGATGCCCTTTGTTTGACTAAACTTAAGTACTTTTAGTTGGTGAATGCCTGTCAAGAACATTTTAACATTGACCCAAAAAAATCAAAAGTAAAACAAATAAACAAACAAAAACAATAAATTATTTTTCCATAAAGAACGAAGGCTGCTTTAGGACCAATGCATTTAATTTAATTTAATTTTTATTTAATTTTATTTTATTTTTAAATTATTAATTTCATTTAAATTAAAAAATATATTAAAACCAGACTAAAGGCAATCCTGCAAATATTAAATCTAAATATGTCATTTGTTTAAACACATATCCTATATATATATACTACAAAATTATAAAATGTTACATCAAGTATTTTTATAACATTTTTGGTTGTCAAATAAAGAAAAATGTATGCAAACGCCATATTATAAGATGTGATATATACATACATATATATATACACACACATACATACATAGGCCTGTGTGTGTGTGCGCATATATAATGTACACGCATACATACATACGTACGTGAATGTGTGTGTAACTTCTTTGTTATTTCCTTTAATTTGGGGTGAAACCAAATTATCCAATAATCTTAATGTCAGTTACCAGGTATGCGGTTTGGATTACAGAAACAATACAGGTGCAGTCTTAGTCTCAAATGCTTATTTAAGGGAATTATGGTAAATGAAGATGAAGTTTACGCATATGCACAATGCATAATGCAAGTATTAGCTGACACAGAATGCGTTTTGCATGTCATCAATCTATCCTATTAATAGCATCAGATTCCACGCCGGTCTCTCCATCTATCTTGCCCTTTCTCTTACTCCTCTGTCAGTCAATCTGTGCACGTATGTGGAAAAAAGTGCATGGACAGCTGGTGACAATGTCTGCATATTCCCAGTGCTGTATTTGCCCTTTTGATGTCAGTATTGGTAGCAGCGAGTGAGGCTGCTGTTTCCACATCTATGACTGTTTTAGATGGTGAGTCTGAATCTCACCCAGAAACAACAGGTGTGTGTGTGTGTGTGTGTGTGTGTGTGTGTGCACGCATGTGCTGAATGAGTGATTGTATTCTGGAAGAATCAGGAGTGATTCAAGCAGTGCCCTCTAATGACCATTTAGTAATTTTCACATTTAATAACAAGGTTGAGTGTTCAGAAGAGTCTTTGACGGTCCCTCTATCTGTTATGCCTTCAAGTACCTCATTCAGAGTTCATATGAGCTTGCATTTGTGTTGATATCAGCATGTATATGTGCAAGAACAACTTTTTTTGACACATATTAACAAGCTTTTTAGAAGATATCTCTTCCTTTAAAAAAAAACAAACAGATATTCACTCATCTACTTAATCTGTTTGTTTTTTTTGTTTTTTTAAATCTTGAGTCTACCTGGTTGTTCTCTAAAAAACAGAACAGCGTTACATAACGTGCATTTAACAGGAAACAATACAGGTAAGGCAGCTTTAATTTTGTAATATGGTGTTTGTGTACTTTTTTTTTTATACTTGACAACCAAAAATGTATTCTAAAAATACTCACATCTTATAATATGGCGTTTGCATACATTTTTCTTTATTTGACAACCAAAATTGTTATAAAAATACTTGATGTAACATTTTATAATTTTTGTAGTTTTTGAGAATGACATAATAATAGATTAAAAATAAAAATGTAATGCATCATATGTATATAAGTCTATGAAAATTTTGTTAGTCAATAATGATGATAATAGTTAATATTATATTTACTTTTTCATTTTATTGTTATTGTGAACTACAATAAATTGTTAATATAAATGTAATATTTAATATATCATGTTCACAATAATACTCATTGTCAACAACAACAGTGTTAATTGTTTACTTTTAAAATTATTATTTTTATTATTATTATTATTATTATTATTGTGAACAACATACATTCTAAATTTAATGTCATATATAATATTAACAACAATAGTAATTATCGTATTGTTGTTATTAGTCAAACAGTAAAGATCACAATCAAAATAAATCTAATCACAATTAAAATACCATTTGAGTGTTTTAAGCTTATAACCACTCCTGAATATACAGTAGTCAGTGTAGCATTTCAGTAATGATAATGATTATATCAATTCAGAAGCCCTCAGGCTGCCTGTGTGACTGTGTTCATATGTGCATTTATTATTCACTTCCCTTTGAATCATACTTGCGTCTTGATTTGCTTAGTAACTTACTGTTCTGTATTCATTTATTAGACTTTATTGGCGTTGTGTTGTGGGTTTGGAGTATGATTAGCCTAATTTCCCCAGGGCACTTCCTCCTTTGCTTTCCTTCTTCACAATTGGTACTTTATGCTGATGTTGTTTATCTGTTCATGAGCCCTTTCTTCCCCAAACTAATTCACAGTACCATCAGAATTATTTGTGTAATTAAGAGTCTGTTGATGGAGCTCTTTACATTGTATCTCTGCAGTGTAGTATTTGAGACCTCGCCTCAGATTGCGCCTCGCAATCTTAGTCTGTATATAATTAAAGAAAGGGTCAGCCTTTGTGCCATATGAAACTGTATTGCTGTCTGTGTCATGTTCTCATATTTGCTAACTGATGCTGAATTAGTCATGTGGAGTTGTTTGTGTCCTGATCAATATCAAAACAGGCAACCGTATGTTTTTTTTTTTTTTTTTTTTTTTTTTTACTTTATCAGTATGTCTCCAAGAGCACAGGAGGTGAAAAAGTAAAATGTTGTGCTTACTTATTTAGAAAGAATGAAATCTAATGAATTTTTTAGAAGTGTGCTGCTTATGATAACAATAATTCTTCTTCTTTTTTTTTTCTTCATTTTAGTGGGAATGAGCTTGTGAGAGTGTTGAATCAGCAGTAATGGCATCAGGGGGAGAAACCAGCGCTCCTGCAGAGGACGAGGGGGGCGTCCCACTGGACATTGATGATGTACACTTACTCTTACAAGGTCAGTCTTCATCTATAGGCTTTTTGATCATTTTTTGATCTACTTCATTTTCATCTTCATCTGAACAAAAAAAAAAAAGGACTTCACTTCAAATGACAAGCGGTCATTTAAATATGTCACACTTTTGTGGTCAAATTTGATATACCTTAGGAAATTGAATGGGAGAGAATATAACACGGAGTAATTTGAAATATGTGTTAAATAAAATCTATATAACAATGTTGAATGAACTCACACACACTGTAAAAAAAAATAAATAAAGTTGAGCCAACTTAAAATTTTAAAGCAACCAGCTTCAGCAGATTTTTGAGTTTTCTCAACTTGTCGTTTTAAGTTTATACAACAAAAATTTGAGAATCTCCCACAAAAATAAGTTGAGCAAACTCAAAAATCTGCTGAAGCTGGTAAAAAAAATTTTTTTAAGTTCACTCAACTTTATTTTTTTTTACAGTACAGAAATGGGGTGAGACTTTAAAACATCCAGATTTCAGATGATTAAAACTGGTACATAGAGAGTATATATACTGCTGTTCAAAAGATTTTTAATGTTTTTTTTAAAGAAGTTTATTTTGCTCAAGGTTGTATCTGTTTCATCGAAAATACAGAAAAAACTGTAAATTTGTTCAATATTATTGCAATTTCTAATATAGGTTTTCTATTTTAATATACTGTAAAATATAATTTATTCCTGTCAAGCATCATTACTCCAGTCTTCAGTGTCACATGATCCTTCAGAAATCATTCTAATATGCCGATCTATAATCAATGTTGGAAACAGTTGTGCTGCTTAATATTTTTGGGGCCTGTGATACTTTTTTCAGGATTCTTTGATAAATAAAAGGTTAAAAGAACAGTGTTTATGGAGTAATGGCTGCGTCACAGATATAAATGATATTTTAAAGTATATTAAAATAGGAAACCTATATTAGAAATTGCAATAATATTTCACAATATTACTGATTTTTTTTTTTTTTTTTTTTTGATCAAATAAATACAGCCTTGATGTGCAAGAGACTCCATTAAAAACATTAAAATCTTACTAATCCCAAACTTTTGAACGGCAGTGTATATACAGTATTAAACTTTGCCAAACTTTGACGTAAAATTTAGATGCACTGAACATTACCTTATTTTCGTAATTTTTTGAAATACAGTGTAAATTCTAGTTTGTTTGTTTTTTTTTGTTTTGTTTCAACTTATAGAAATATAGGTTTTTACTCTTGAAGTTGAAAAACACTCTTACTGGTCAAAAATGTCCATGAACAGCCATGCGGTAAACATTTTTTGAAAAGCTTATGAGGTTTAATGTAAAATTATACTTTGACTAGATTAAATTAAATGCCCTTTATTTGACTTGAATCGTCAAGTATCCACTTGTGTCTGTTGACTAAAGAATCGATTGCAAGATAAATGCGCTTCTCACCACCTGAGGCAGATTGTTTGCTGTTTTATTTGTTCTACAGTCTCTTTCACATTTGTCTCCTCTTCCGGAGGTTTAGGGTGGATTCCAGACAGCGAGTGGGAATCGTAAACTGTTGACTCACCAAGTTTTCAAACAAAAACATGTTTTGGGAGGGTGTGCTAGACGTTTATCGTAGAAGTAACTCGTTTTCCTTTTTCTAGAACCTGTTCATCTCCAACCTGAGTAAACATGATCTTGAGTACATACTTACTTTAACCAGCCAACTTTATCATTGTAGTGTCTATTCTGCACAATCAAACTATTTGCAAAAATAATGAATGTTTCCCCAAACACACTCCCCATCTGCTATTGGTCGGCCAAAGAGATTATCCCACCTAAAACACCTCAGGAATCAGTCGTGAGAGCAATAAGCTGTATAATTTCTTAAATTAATTTTTCTGAATGATTATTCATTTACCAGCTTTCTTGACCTCAGCTGTAACTGTTTTCTAAAGCCAAATCCCCTTGAAGACCTTTGAAGCTGAAGTTGTTGATGTCTCTTCTTTCGTTTCCTCTGTATCATGTGTCTCAGCGTTCCTGTCAGTTTAGACCATTGGTGTGTGTGTGCGCTGGACTCGCTTCAGACTCTTTGACTCTTTGCTCACTGGTTTGCGGTTGCCAGGCAGCCGAATGTTTGCTGTGACGACAGGCCAGTCTTAAAGAGAGACAGCTTGTCTGAAGTAATGTTTGAGTGACGTCATATGATGACACTACTGTCATCTGGAGAAAGATTAGCACGTTACTTTTAACAAGGTAGCTGTTGTAGTTGGACTAAATTGTATGAATGAAATGGAGTTCTGTGTTTGAATGTATATTATATGTTTTTGATAACATATACAAAGGCCTTCCCCAGTTTATAAAGCTAGTGCATTCAAGAGCATGTTTAGAAACGCCAGCGTTGTTTTAGTTTTTATTCATATTTTGAATCAGTTTTTGTGTTTTCCATTTTTGTTTTAGTAGTTTTGTGATTTAATTCAATTTAATTATTTTGTAATTCAATTTTATTTCAGTTTTATTTATTTTAGTGCATTAAAATAGAAATGTTGCCTTGGCAACTAGCTTAAATAATTTGTTTTGTTTTATTTTATTTTATTTTATTTTAGTTATTTTCATTTTTCTTTCTCCATGGTTTTAATTTCAATTATTTTTAGCTATAATAACTTTAACTATATTATACAAAATATTCTAGGGGGAGTATTCCATTTTTCAGAATTTTTTTAATTTTTTTATTTATTATATAATTTTATTTTATTGGTAAATTAAATTAAATTAATTTTATTTATTTTTTGTTTAATTTATTTTAATTTAAATATTTCTTTGTTTTTAGTTATTTTAAATCCAAAATCTTTCAATTTTTTTGAACTCCATTGTTAAATAAAACACATGGATTTATATTGCTGTATGTTGTACAACAGTTAAGTGCGTTTTTGGCTGTGCAAACAGGATGTCCGTTGTCTTATGGGCCAGCGCTCATATCAAGATGAATTACTGACTCAGCCTGTTGGATCTTGTCCCATGAAACAAAATGAACATCTCCTATTGAGGGAAAGGCCCAGTCTGCCTTTAATAGCATGGGAAGAAGTTTAGATTAAATACAACTGGGACGGGATGCTGGTTAAGCCGACTGAGCATCTGCATTGGCGTTCAGGGAAACACTAAATGAGGGAAAATTTCGTACAGAAACGAAAGAATATGGTGTCTCTCAAAGCCTCGTTTGAGGTGGAGGCCGTTGGCGGCTCAGAGATGGGTAAGTCGAGCCAGGTTTCCAGTGGTCATGCCATGTTCTCGGCTTATAAATAGTTATGTATAAAGCCATGCTGTGTTTCTGATGTGCTATAAACCAGAAAGCCCCAAAGCTGTTTTCTGGCAGGATGCGTACATTCTGTTGCATAGATGTAATCTCATTGTGCTCATACTGTTTCCTACACATCCATACAGTTTGTTTTGTTTGTTTTTTTTAACTGAGTTTGGTCCAGGAATAAATCCTATCTGATGTAATGTTATTTTATTAACAGTGGAACAGGAGCAGATTCAAAAGAGGACGTTCACAAACTGGATCAATGCACAGCTCTCCAAGGTAAACCCAAGAACAACTCGTAACTTATTGTAATGACTCTTTGTAGTCTAGAAGTGTTAAAAGTTGAACTGAGGCTACGGCTGAATCGCTGACTCACTGGTCAACAAGGAAGATCTGTTCTGCTCTGTCTGCCTTTGAGCATTGCATATGGCAAGGAGCTTGATTTATTTATAGTTCTTCACCCTGCGGCGGTGCGCTTCAGATGCCTGTAACGTGAGCCATTTAGCTCGTCCACCAACACTTGGCCGCGTTTTAAAACGCAAGCGCTCTTAAACCTCCTGCAAGTGATAACCTGTGTAGAGCTCCAGTGATCTCTGTACAGCTGGAGTGTTCTATCATTTTACATCAGATTAACCCTTTGATGCATGAATTACTATTCAGAACTCACAAAATATCAATATTCATTTCCAAACTACTTTTATTGTTAGAGACTATCACATCAGTCTACTCCAAAAGAAGATTGTAATAAATATTCCAAAGGTACTTTGTGCATCAGTACTATTGTCAGTCAATTTGCATGTGCATTTATAAATAGAAAAATGCAATATCATAGAAAAAGAACAGTTATACTGAATGAATTATGATTTAAATATCCACCATTTGCAATTAAAATGTATTTAAATAAAAGATACATAAAATAAATTGAATTTAAAGGGACAGTTCACCCAAAAATGAAAATTAGCTAAAGATTCACTCACCCTCAGGGCATCCTAGGTGTGTCTGACATTCCTCTGTCAGACGAACACATTCGGAGTTATGTTCCAAACTGACCTGTCTATTCCAATCTGTATAATTGCAGTGAATGGTGCCCCTGTTTCTGAATCTGAAAGAAAAAAAAAAGTATCCAACCATCACAAAACTACTTCACACGGATCTTACGTTCACCTTTCGTTACGCTCGACCACCTCGTCGTGAATGCGCCTGCTTGAGAGACCGGAAGCTGCACATTTCAGTTTATAAAGTTTTAAGAACAACATTTTTCTTAAACTTAACGCATCGTTTCGCTTCAGTAGTCCTTTATTAACACCCCGGAGCTGTGTGGAGTAGTTTTGTGATGGTTGCATACTTTTTTTATCAGATTCAGAAACAGGGGCACCATTTACTGCAATTATACAGATTGGAACAGACAGGACAATGTGGATCATAACTCCGAATGTGTTCGTCTGCAAGAGCAATGTCAAACACGCCTAGGATGCCCTGAGGGTGAGCAAATCTTTGGCTAATTTTCATTTTTGAGTGAACTATCCCTTTAATTGTATTTTTAATGGAACAGTTTAGAAAAAATATTATAAAGGTTTGTGTACCTGTATGTGCTTTTTATTGAGTATCATATATGATACATCAGGCTTTTATAGCTTTTAAAGGAATAGTTCTCCCAAAAATGAAAATTGTCATCATTTACTCACCCTCATGTCATTTCAAACCTGTAAGAGATTCTTTCTTATGTTGAACACACAAGAAGATATTCTGAAGAATCCTGCCAATCAAACAGTTGATGGTCCCCATTGACGTCCATAGTACTTTTTTCCCTACTATGAAAAACAATGGGGACCAACAGCTGTTTCGTTCTTCAAAATACTTCTAAATATTCAACATAAGAAAGAAACTCCTAGATGTTTGGAATGACATGAGGGTGAGTAAGTGATGACAAAATCAACATTTTTGGGTGAAATATGCCTTTATATACAGAGCTTATACTCCTCAATTTTATTCAGAGGCCCAAACTGAGCAAAAATATGCAAGTTAGTGCAAAAAAAGTTATCTTTTAGATGACAAAGCATGTAGTAGATTGTGTACACAATTATGTTGATCATTTAGAGGCCTAAACAATTTTCGATCAAATGATACAGTAGGCTTTAGGGTTAATATAAGAAGTTAATAATAATAAATAAATAATATATTCAAAAAAAAAATTTCTACATTTTTCAGTTTTTTTGTTTTTAATCCATGCTTTGTTTATTTCACTGTTTATTTATACTTCTGCCAACATAGCTTGTCATCAGGAATGCTCAGTGTATTGCCATGTGAACCCGTTCAGATAAAATACTGATGTGTGTTTCAGAGGAGCCATCCAACTGTTGTCCAGGATCTGTTCTCAGACCTTCGAGATGGGACTCGACTGCTTGACCTACTGGAGGTGATGAGTGACCAGCGCATGGTGAGTGCTGAATATCACCGTCATGCCCTTGAGATTCACAGAGATTCAACCAAGAATGTGTTTGTTTATACTGAATCATTGAAATGTTTAAAAGATGCTGCAGACAGTAGAGTTTGTTTGATTCTCTGTAGAAGCGTGAGCGGGGTCATGGTGTGTTTCAGCAGAGAGGCAACATCGAGACCGCTTTGAACTTCTTGAAGAATAAATCAGTAAGAGTTTTTGTGATTCTTACAAGACTGATGATGATTTTCCACCTGTTTGGATATTAACATTTATATACGAATGACATAAACAACTGTTTACGTTCTCTCAGATCAAGCTGGTGAACATAAACATCCCAGACATCATAGAGGGGAAACCCTCCATCATTCTGGGCCTGATATGGACCATCATTCTGCACTGTCATGTGAGTATAACAGTGAAGACACCATGGGCCAGTTGCATAAACTTAAGCTGTGTCTGAAACCGCTCCCTATCCACTATATAGTGCACTATATCGGGTGTCAGCCATTTTGTAGTGCTGTCTGAATTCTGAGTGAACGACTTCATTCCCTACATTCGTTCACTACTTTTTACCCACAATGCATTCTGATTTCGAGTGTACAACCGATGTACACTCGCTGAAGCACTATTTCCCACAATCCAATGCGGAGAACCGACGAGCTGTTAGAGCGAGCGGGAGCGAGAGTTTGAACGAGATGCCGTTTAATTTGCAAAAATGATGAATTTGGTGGATTTTTAAAAATGTTCGTTGGTGGTGTATTCATTCAGATGTCAAATTAGCGGTCGCCTGAGGGCGCTCTACGGTCATCTTATTTGAGTGCAAAAACGCTGCTCGGGAGAGTTTCAAGATACTACAAACAATAAATACATACAATTATTAATATGTGCTGATGTGAGTTTATTTTTGTTGACAATATTTTAATAGTATTTAATGATTATGACCATATTACAGAACAAATGAATAATATACCATCAATGAAACCACAAAGCTGATTACAATAGTCATTTTAAGTGTTATTGCTATTAATATTATTTTCTAAAATGAGGTACATGAAATATAAAAGTACATCTAAGATGTTTTTGCAACAGCCAAGTCTCACGTGCAGTGTAAACGTCACCGTCCGAATCCGTTCACTTCATTTTGTTCACTCCGTTCTAATATAGTGCACTCAACTGCCTTTCACTATATAGGGCTTAGTGAATGAGTGAACGAGTGAGCGATTTCAGACACAGCTCTAGCCTCTATAGCCGCTTTTCCACTGTCGGGCAGGGCGGGGCCTCAGACCTGTAGCACCGAGCCCAAAGTCACGATGCGTTTCCACTGTCGGGCCAGAAGCTCTGCTGCGCTTCACTAAAAACCTGCCCTTTACACGCCTGTCTGGAACAATGTCACGCAACCCCATCATTTCATCAACAAAGAGAAGTTATCAGAAATAAGTCACTGGGACTAGTGCAATAACAAAACGAACATGATAAAGGTGGCTGTTCGTTTGCATGTTTTGTTAGATTTAAATCCAAAAGCATCGATGTTTTACAATAACCTATTAAACATTGATCATAATTAATTAATTGATCAGGATTGAAAATTAGTTACACAGAAATAAAGCAATGTGAACCACTATTTCACAAAAGAAAGAGGACAAATAGGCCTACCCTGCTTATTCAGTAGAGTCTGTTTCTGTTTTTTTGTATTCACAGTATATATCATGTTAACTAAGAATGATAATTTCTATATTTTTCCATCAAAAATACGACCTGAGTAGCAGAGGGAGCTCCCGAACAAAAACCATTATATATATTTTATGACACACACGGAGCTAAAGTCTCGATGAGACTTATGACAGATAAAACATGTTACTAAATAAATACACAATTGTGATAGAGAATGAGAAGCTGACGTCTGATTTCTTCAAGTGGTCGTATTTACCACGTTTAGTATGGTAATGTTAATGGCTAGCGTGCATAGTCTTTTGTTATTTCAAACACTCGCTGCTGTTTGAAAGTGAGTTTTGAGCTAAAATTATTTTAAAAGTCTTTAATGCTGGTGTTATAGCTGTTAACTTTATGAAATGATCTGCAGTGCTGACGCTCTCAAGATGCGGAGAAACTCCGCCTTTGTTCATGACCACTCCTCTAGTCCCAGTTGGCCCACTTTGGCCCAAGGTTTTCGTCAGGCCAGAAAACCCCGGCCGTTGGCCCTGAGGAAGCACCAACGAGGCATGATCAAGCCCCGGAAGTGACAGTGGAAACGCGACTGGCCCTGGCACGCACTAGCACGCCTGCTTTTGGCCCGACAGTGGAAACACGGCTTATGTTGCCTTAAGAACTAGTCTGACCAACTATCAGTTAGCCAAGGGGTAATCATTCTTATTTTTTAGATTCAATTTACACTAATCTACATTTTTATGTAACTGAATTTAAAAATTTGTGAAAACAATTAGCTGACTAACTTTTAAGACTAGACTTGACCTTTTTATGCAACCGGCCCCATGTGTTTTTACAGAAACTAGCATATATTATACAGTACACTTACAGCTTTCTTTGCCTTGAGCTGTGTTTTTTTTGGTTGGTTTGTTTGTCATTATTTTCTTCAAGACCTTTAGCATTTTAGCTCAGAGTGGGCCTGTACTTTTTGATATGCGAGACTCTTTTATTTCTTCCAGAAGAGAAAAGAATATCAAAATAACAATGCACACAGGAAGCATATAGTATTACAGAAGATTCTTTGATGTCAGAAAACATGGGTTGAATGAGTTCAGTGGTTCTGTTTAGTCATATAATGCTTTTGGTTTAAGTTTACAGTATGAAAAAATATATGCTAAAATGTGTGCCATTATTACTGTTCAAACGTTTGGGGTCAGATTGATTGTTTGTTTGATTGATTTATATTTACAGTATCTCACAGAAGTGAGTACACCCCTCACATTTTTGTAAATATTTTATTATATCTTTTCATGTGACAACACTGAAGAAATGACACTTTGTTACAATGTAAAGTAGTGAGTGTACAGCCTGTATAACAGTGTAAATTTGCTGTCCCCTCAAAATAACTCAACACACAGCCATTAATGTCTAAACCACTGGCCACAAAAGTGAATATACCCAATTAGCCATTTTCTCTCCCCGGTGTCATGTGACTCAGTGTTACAAGGTCTCAGGTGTGAATGGGGAGCAGGTGTGTTAAATTTGGTGTTATCGCTCTCACTCTCTCATACTGGTCACTGGAAGTTCAACATGGCACCTCCTGGCAAAGAACTCTGAGGATACGAAAAAATGAATTGTTGCTCTACGTAAAGATGGTGTAGGCTATAAGAAGATTGCCAAGACCCTGAAACTGAGCTGCAGCACAGTGGCCAAGACCATACAGCGGTTTAACAGGACAGGTTCCACTCAGAACAGGCCTCGCCATGGTCGACCAAAGAAGTTGAGTGCATGTGCTCAGCGTCATATCCAGAGGTTGTGTTTGGGAAATAAATGCGTATGAGGGCTGCCAGCATTGCTGCAGAGGTTGAAGGGGTGGGGGGTCAGCCTGTCAGTGCTCAGACCATACGCCGCACACTGCATCAAATTGTCCCAGAAGGAAGCATCTTCTAAAGATGATGCACAAGAAAGCCCGCAATGAGTTTGCTGAAGACAAGCAGACTAAGGACATGGATTACTGGAACCATGTCCTGTGGTCTGATGAGACCAAGATAAACTTAAGGTCTCTAACATCCACCAGCTCCGTGATGTCGTCATGGAGGTGTGGAAGAGGACTCCAGTGGCAACCTGTGAAGCTCTGGTGAACTCCATGCCCAAGAGGGTTAAGGCAGTGCTGGAAAATAATGGTGGCCACACAAAATATTGACACTTTGGGCCCAATTTGGACATTTTCACTTAGGGGTATACTCACTTTTGTGGCCAGCGGTTTAGACATTAATGGCTGTGTGTTGAGTTATCTTGAGGGGACAGCAAATTTACATTGTTATACAAGCTGTACACTCACTACTTTACACTGTAGCAAAGTGTCATTTCTTCAGTGTTGTCACATGAAAAGATATAATAAAATATTTACAAAAATGTGAGGGGTGTACTCACTTCTGTGAGATACTGTATATGCTTTTGAAAGAAGTATCTTTATGCTCACAAAGACTGCATTATTTGTTAAGGAATACAGTAAAACCAGTAATATTTTGAAATATTGTTACAATTTAAAATAACTGGTTTGTATTCTAATATATTTTAAAATATATTAGAAGTTTAAAAACCTTAAAATACTTTCTTGTAGCAATTACTGCAGAATTTAGTTTTTTCTTTGACAGGGTCTAGATAGATAGATTATATGCACAGTATATAACCTATGTATGTCCTCTTGTGAATTTATGAACTGACATCTGTATTAAACATGCTCACTTCTCATTACTACAGATAGAGGAGCTAGCTAGCACTCTCTCTTTCGGATCCCGTTCATCCTCCCTGGACTCTCTGTCCAGTCTGGATTCTGTTCCTGGGTCTCCAGGCAGTAGTCCTGTTCCTCGAGGAGCATCACCACTCCACATGCGTTTCCGTCTGTCTGCTAAGAAGGCTTTGCTCCTGTGGGTCCGGGACCAGTGCAAGAAGTGAGCTTCATCTAGCTAATGCTTTCATGCACTGTGAATGTTTGGTCAAACTGTTTAGTCTGTTTAATTTCCACACCAGTTGTTCCTCTAAAATGATTGTTTTCTTTCTCCAGAGTTGGTTGCTCAGCCAGCGTGAGAGACTTTAAGTCCAGCTGGAGGAGTGGTGAGGTGTTTCTGGCTATTCTCTGCTCCCTAAGACCTGATCTGGTGGACCTCTCTCAAGCACTGACCAGCAGCCACCGGGAAAACCTGGAGAGGGCGTTTCACCTCGCTGAGAAGGAGCTCAGAATTCCCAGATTGCTCGAGCCGGAAGGTAAAAGCTATTAGCAGCATTATCCATTATCCGTTATTTATTCATAGCGCTAATTGTTAACAAAGAAAAAAATAATAATTTATTTTATTTTTATTTTGCATTTTTTTTTCCTAATACAATGGCTCTCAACTAGTTGGGAGCAAACATCCAAGGTGTCTTTTAAGATGATTCAATATTTAAAATAAGAAACAACAACTACAAAACAAGATTTATAAGGTAGCGAATTTTAAAAAGTGATTTCTAGAAAAGACGCCACTTATGGAAAAGAAATAGATTTAAATGAATGTTAATGTAAATGAATACATTTGTAAAACTACAGGCATTTTTATCATACATATACATTTTTCTAAAATTGTTCTAGTTACATTTTACTTGCCAAGCTAAAATATTTTTTTGGGTAGAAATTGTGAACACAAAATGTTTTGTGAAATGTAAATTATGAACAACTGGAAAAGTCATAGGTAAATGAGTAAATACTAAATAAAATATACTTCATATTTATAGTATTTATAATATAATAAAAAATATGATATAGTAAATTACTAATAATGACAGCATAAAAGGCCATTTAAATATATCTGTACAATACTTTGTTTTTCCAATAATATAAGCAAGTCGTTATACATGAGAATATGCAAGAGCCTTTATATTTCAGTAATGAGTTCCTTTGCAAAGGGATCATGTTTTATTGCAGTGTACAGTGCAGTGCACTTTTTAGGGTTATTGACAGTTTATGTGCATCTAAATTCTCTTTCCTCTCAGACGTTGATATCAGTAACCCTGATGAGAAGTCTATCATGACATACATTGCTCAGTTCCTGCAGTACTCCAATGATCTGCCCGTAGCCGATGACGATTTTGAGGTAAGACCATCTCCAGCGGAATCTCTCATCTAGGTCTCTGCTTTTGCTTGTCTGCCTTTTTTATTCATTCTTTCCTTCTTTCCCATATTATGGTCCTCCAACTTTGCTTCCTCCTACTCTCTGTCGCCACCTCCTGGTTGGTTGCAGCTTCAAACTCTGCTCTTTCCCACATGCCTTTCTCCTGTCAACCTCCCTACATACTTCACTCCTGCTGTGCTGGCCTCACCAATCCACCAGGTACAGATGTCGCAGAGCTCTTGTGAATTCCTCCACAGTTTTTCTCCGTGAAAATATTATTCCAGCATCAGCATCTACTTGTTTCAACATGCGTTCTGATTTTACAATCAATCTCGAATTCGGTTCTGTGTTTCCTGCCCTGCCCTCAGGCTTCACCCAGTCAGAAAGCCAGAGAGATGAAATGCTGGCTAGATCGAGCCTATCAGGAGTTACTGGAGGCGTGGAATTCCACAGAGGGGAAGGGATATGCAGAGAGGTATCAGGTATGCTGAATGTAAAATGGTAAACTATCACTTCCTAATATGTAACATGCATCTTATGACAAGCCCTGAATGTGTGTCTATGTTTATATCCAAGGCATTTCAGAACTTTGTGAGGACTTATTATGACCAGCGACGTCCAGCTATTCCACTTCTCAGTGCAATGAGACGCTGCGCTAAACCAAGTGAGGAGCAGATGGCACTGAGAAAAGCCTGGGATACCATGGAGGAGAGGGTGAATTCTGCTTATTAAATATGTCACCAAATACAGATTGAAATTAGGCATTTTGGAAATTCCAAACAAATCACGAATATTGTTCTTTTTATATATCAAAAGTGTTCATAAAGTTAAAGCTGTCATAGAAAAACTTTATATCAGAATAATTTCTGAATATTATTATTTTTAAACATAACAAACCCAGCAACAACCTTATAGCAGTATAACATCCAACTATTATTTGCTATAAAAAACATAAATATAAATAAACATAACAACCTAAATAAATAATTCACCTAGACATTAAAAAATAAAATTAAAATAAAACCCTAAATAAATTAAATAAACACAACCCACAGTAGTCTAGCTTTCCTGGCATTGTGTACTGTGAATATTTTTATTTTTAGTATCAGGTATGTTGAATGTAAAATCATAAATAATGCTTATTTTGCTCCATTTGTAAGTCATTTCAGATAAAAGCATCTGCTAAATGCATAAACATATAAATGTAAATTCGATTCAATATTCAAATTTAAAATTCTGTAACATTATATTAAAAATAGATATTTTTCTATATTTCATATACAGTTTATTCTTCAATATTTTTCTTTTTGACAAAAAATGTGCGAAAAATAATGTATCATTTGTTTTTTGTGATGGGATCAGTACAAATACTGGCAGGTCACATACTGGACTAACAGGAAAAAATATTAGTATAAGTAATATAAGTACTATTGAAATAATTAAATGACCAAAAACAAAAAAAATCTTCAATTATTTTGCACACTTCTTCTCCCCAGTTACAAGAGTATAGAACAGAGCTTGATGTTGGTTTGCCAGCCCCTCTGAACACACTGGGCCGGTGGCTCCAGCATATGGAGGCTGTGCTGTCTGAGGACAGTGGGAGCGCTGAAGATCATGCACTTGCTGCCAGAGACGCCAGACAAAAGCAAGAACAGCTGAAGGTCAGTGTGCAGACAGGTATTATCACGCTTTAATGTGTATTTTTGAATTATGTGCATATCTTTGTGTGCTCTTCATGTTTCCTTAGGTCTTGGTTGAGGATTTAAGCCAACACTTGAACACCCTTCATCACTATCATAACACGGATGATGAAGTGCCAGTCGAGAAGCTGGAGGAGATCAAGAGACGGTTGGGAAAACAAAATCTATTCAGTGCTTCCTGCTGAAAAGACCAGCATCTGTAGTGTTTAGAACATCAGATGCTGGTATGTCCATTAGGCTTATTAGACATGAGATGTCCATTAGACATCTTAAATGGTAACAAGACAGACCAGTTTGCTGTTCTAAGATGGTCTTTTCAGCAGGGCCATCCTTCAATTTCTCTTAATGCTGTCGTCTTCAAGATATCCAGGTTTCTTGATAATGTTCCTCATTCTCCTTAGTTTCACCAGTGCCAGAGTGACAGCCAAGTACCACGGCATCAAGCTACAATACAGAGAGCAGATGCACCATGTTTATGACCTGCTGGGACGTCTGAAGTCTAAGCTGAGCTTGTGGAAAGGGCCTTACGGCTCTCAGGAGTCTGTGCACTCTCTGCTACAGGATTGGCATGTATGTGGCCCTATAGATAAGTCTTTGCCAATTTACCATTGCTGCTTTTTTTAGAATGTCAGTTTTTGATTTAAGTTTTGATTCGAGTAAAATAAAGTCTGTGGTTAACATTACTTCAAGACTTTCACAGTTGGTTCGTCAACATAAATTGTCTGCAGTCAGCTCTCAAAAGTGAATTTTGAAAATGTTTACTGTTGAGGACTGTAACTACATGAGAACTTGCTTGCCTTTTTAACTGTTTGTTGACAATTTCTGCATTTAGTAAGGCATGAAGTAGTGAAGCCATTTCTAAACAGGCTTCGAACAATAAAGCATTGCAGAGATGAAATAAACATCACACTGGTTCCCTTGACAGAAAGGCATTAGGATGTTTCAGTTTATTGGATATCATAAACGCATTCGTACAAATTTGTCAGTCTCATACATTTTGTTCACCATGGCAATCTTTACAAATGAACAAAACTTTTGTTAATATTGAGACCTAAATACAGTACAATTGCTAGAAGTAAAAATCTGCGACTTTCTTTTTAAAATATTAAATAATTCAAAATCTAATTAATTTGTTCATTTAAAATCTATAAAATGGTAAGTTTGTATTAGAATAGTTTGCAAGAGCATAAGTATAAACGCAATAAGTCTCTAAAAGTGGACTGTTGAGATGTTTAATGTCCCTGACAACCTAAAAACATAAAAGCTTAAATTAATTGTAAACTATGCTTATTTGCCATTTAGGACACTGTTGACAAGCAAGGTCAGGTGTGGATGTTGAAGGAAGCACTTCATAAGCTGAAGGACACAGCAGCCATCTATACCAACAAAGCAGCTCTGGGTAACTATATATTGTTGGCAGTATAAAAACCATACTTTGGTTTTTATGAAAGCTAGTGCTTTTTTCCTGTAATTATCTGATTTATCCTCTCCCCTCTGTTCCTTTTCCAGCAGACGACTCGCCTGTGGTTAACAGGCAGGTAAAAGAGGCAGATAGTGAGACAGGAGTCAGTACAGAAGCTGCAGAATCAGTAAGATCCACCATGGAGCGTGTGCTGGCTGCATGGGAGTCCTACAAAGACTGCCTGTATCTATTACAGGTCTGGCTGGGGCAGGAGAAACTAGCAGAGGCTCAAGAGGTACTATAAAGCATTTGTCATTGAAACACAGGATACAAAATATACAGTGACCCAAAAAGTGTTTGAACACCTAAGATGCACTTGAAAAGTATGAATGTCATTTAGTTGTCTTTGTTGAGATGTTTGGTAAGTTCATGAGGGGTAATCTCTTAGGTGAGGGCATGATGTTTGAATGCGGTTGCTTTTTTTCAGAGGTTCATTTGTCAATTGTCTTGTGATCTCTTGCAGCACAAGCATTTTTCCTCCAGCCTGAATGAGTGGAGATCACGTCAAGCCCAGCTGAACGAGGCGGGAAACTTTCTCATTGAGATGAGTGACGCCTCCACCAGCCACTCTCTGATTGAAGAGCTCCGCAAACTGAATATGCAGTGGGCTGACTTCATAAAAAGGACCAAGTTTGTGAGTTTGTAAAGATAGAACAATCTAGTTTTCAGCAGGGTTCAAAATTAACACTTGCCAAATTGCAAGTAAGAGTTGTCTTTGTTGAAGAAATAAAGCAATTTTTAGTAATTTATTACTATAAATTTGAATTATAATCTGAGTGATTCAAAACAAAAGAGACAAAACCACAAGCAATATCTCTCATAATTTGAATTCTTGCAAACATTTTCAGTGGAAATTGTTCTATCCGTCTATCTTGGTTGCCTGTTATAAAACTGACACATATAATGTCACGCATAATATTTTTCACATTACACCACCGATTTCAGTATATAGTGTGAGAACAAAATATTTTTGCATTGGCAACAGAAAACATGATGCAGGTGTTTCTCACAAACTATTCAAGGAAAAAAGCTAAATATATCCCATTGTTAAAGACAGAAATAATGCAAAATAATGTTCTATAGTTGGTAAGAAATATTTATGGCTGGTGCATTTGCTCAGTTCATTCACAAGCAGGTGTGTCAAAGTGTTTATTTTGGATCCTGGTTATTTGTCAATTTTAACTTGTTCTACTGGATTGAATAAAGAGTTTTGCCTTTAAGCTGCCAAGACCCAGCCTTTTTTGATTCTCCCTTTAAGTTGCACAACTTGTTGGTGGATCTTTGCTACTATTTTTCACATTCTTTGAGTAATACACTGACAAGCTGGTACTTCAGCCCATTGTGTTTCAAAACCACAGAAGCGTTCTGTTTCATCTTCTGTGCTTACTGTTCATCAAAGCATGTGATTGTTCTTGTTCTTTTTCTTTTAACATTCTACACCCTTGAATAGATTGTGATTTGTTGATTTAAAAAAAAAAAAATGTTTTGACAGTAAAGTGCTTATTCTGTTGTAAATGGCATGTTTTCAGGCAGTGGCCCCTCAGCCCATCTCTGCAGTCCCAGGTGTCCAAGCTTCCCTGATGCAGGAAGCCAACTGGGTGCTTAGAGAGACAGTTGAGGTGTTATCTGGACCTCTACGTATTTACAGAAAGAAACTCCAGGTATACTGATCTTGCTGTCCTAGCTATAGTACTTCATACTGTTTGTATTGTTATACTAGATCAGGGGTGGGGAACACTGATCCTGGAGGGCAACTCTCCTGCAGAGTTGAGCTCCAACCCTGAAAAAACCTGGGGACTTAAAAAAAAAAAAAAAACCTGACTGCACCCTGAAGACCTTGATTAGCTGGTTCAGGTGTGTTTCATTAGGGTTGGAGCTAAACTCTGCAGGGACACCGGCCTTCCAGGATCAACGTTCCCCACCCCTGTACTAGATGTTTCTTCATTGTTTTATATGTCTTTCTTAATGTTTTTTTTTTTTTTTGCCTTTGTCTTGGCTGTTTCTCAGAATCATTTTCTTCTCCACTCTCTTGTCTAGGTTGTTTATGCTTGTCTTTTTTTTCTTTCTTTTTTTACTCAGGGCATAACTAAGAAGATGTCTGAGTTCAATCTGAACACTTTGTCTCCATCTCCAGACTGCAAAGAGGAAACTTTTCAGAAACTCAGACAAACTCTTCCGGAGGTCAGGCAATACTTAGGTTAAACGTATATGAATTGTAGATGTGAGACACAGTTCACCCAAAAATGAAAAAAAAAAAAAATCATTATTTACTTCCTCTGAGTTATCCTGTGGAACACACAAATACAATTTGGAAGAATCTCCATTGAGTTCATTCAGTCAAATTTATCTTTAACTTTTATTTTGTATTTTCACAAAAAAAAGTGTGTTGGGAGACAGAGAGAGTATTTGTGACAATAACTTTACAAAAGCATGCAAAAACAGCTTACTGTTGATCGTCACTTCTTGCAGAATTGGGTGTCTTAACCCCACCCAACTTTTTTACAGAATCCAAACAACTCTTACACTGGTAATCTTTATTCTGGTAGACTGTCTCTTTCATTTTTGGCATTTTATGACAGGAGGCAAACAGATTTAAGGTGCAGTACTGCCTCCTATGTTGGAGTGTCTACCAACGATCTAAACACTCTGTGTCTCTAATGAGAATAATTGATTTAACTAGTAACTGAACAAATCTGTGGACATGTTTCTTGGCAGACACTTGAGACTTTGACCCGGGTGGATCAGGTGTGTGAGAAACTCCAGAAAGTGGCATCTCTGCTCGAGGGCAGGCTGGCTGAGCTTGAAAACTGGAGCACAGAAGCCCAAGAGGTCTGCCACCACCTTAAAGAAAGACCACACAGGGGCCACCGTGGGCCACATCCCAGGACTAATGTGAGTACAATTAACTAAGTTATGGAGTTCATTTGGTTGATTAAAACGGTGCTTTCACACTGTTGCCTCTTTCGATTCCCATTGCAGGCACTGATCTCCAGAGGTCTGCAGTTGGAAGGACAGGTGGTGACAGAAGGTGAGGACTTGCAGGTGCTTGTGACATCGGTGCAAAAGAACTCCTCCCTTCCTTACCTCAGCACATCGGCAATACAAGACCGACTGAAACGAACTGTCTCACACTGTCAGGTGAATTTCATTGCAGGCCAGTATCGGTTAAGGAATGCTTAAAATCATGTTGTTGTAACCTCTCACACCCTTCTGTATGTCCGTCAGGAGGTTACTGAGATGCTCAGTTCTCATGGAGTGAAGCGTGAAGGGCAGCCTGTAGGTGCGCAGCCTGCTTCCAAGGTTTTTGTGCAGGCGCATTCTCAGCCTGAATCCCAAACTGGAGTCATTCAACACCATCAGGATCAGATGTTCTTCCAAAGCAGCAAACTTTCTCTAGAGAGCCCAGTAGAACCTCAAAACCAAGAACTCCATTCTTCTCAGCTGCAGTCACAATTGGAAACCACCAGTGGCATACAGCACCAGTTTCTTCCCCAGGTTCATGAAAAATCTCCAAAAGCTCAAAAAAGCAAAACTATATGCCAAGTACAGCATGCAGAGCTCAAACAGCCTTTGCTGTCATCTGTTGTTAGCAGGAAGGTTCAGTTGAAACCCCAAACGGACGTTCAACTGATCTCTGTAGACTCAAGCCTAACCAATCGCTTTGGACCATCAAACCTTCAAGCTGCCTCGGTAAACGCAAGCCAAATCAGTGGATTTGGACCATTAGACTCTCTCCAGGTTATATCTGTAGACTCAGGCGAAACCAGGGGCTTTGGACCAACAGACCTTCAGGTTATCTCTATAGATTCAAGCCAAAGCAGTGGAATTGAACAAACAAACCCTCTGCAGTCTTTATCTTCAACTGCATCCAGCCCAAGCATGTTGCTTACATCGGTTACCATGACACAACTGAGGATGCCAGTCGAGCAGCATCTTGATTCACCACCAAATTCACCACAAACCTCCTTGGTGACCCCACACCAAAGACAAAAGATTCTGGGCAAAAGTCACAGTTTTCCAAAGCCCCATGAGCCATCACAAACTCTGCCTGTTACCTCACTTGCATCCTGCCCAAGAACTTTGCATACTCCAGTAACAGTGACTCAACAAAGGACGCCAATCGAACAGAACCTTGGTTCACCACCGAAAAGGCAACCTCAGACCTCTGTGATGACCCAACACCAAAGACGAAGGGTTTTATCCAAAAGTCACAGCTTTCCACAGCCATCAGAGGCTCCAGGTGTTCCCCATGTCCCAGTACAGAATGAGGTGTATGCCAGAGCTCAGGCTTTGGCCAGGAGCAGACTGGATAAAGCAAAACAGAACCTGCATGAACACATACAGGATGTCATCAAAGTGATCAGTACCAGAGACAAATCTAAAAAACAAGCCAAGAAAAAACAGGTAAGGCCATTTCAAAATGTGGTGAGTTTTCAATCCAATAATTATTTAATCAAATAATGGTTTAAAAAACATGGTTGGTCAAAGCACATACACAGAAGCTGTTAATGACTGTTGATATCTTTTTATTCTATAGGCAGCGTCACGTCTTCTCAGGCCTTCAGTGTTGGAGGCGTTTCTGGAAGCTGTGAAGGGAATGGGTGATTTCTGCTCCGATGCCCAGCTCAGAGACATGGATCTCCTCTCTCAGTCAGTCCGAGCCCAGTGGGAGGTAAGAAAGAGATCATGGTCCTTCTAGCTGTGCATTAGTGCATACTACTCAGTACAGTAGTGAACACAAACCAGAACTGAATTGTTGTGATAGGTTTAGGCAGCGTTTGCTAATTGCTTATATTTACCTGCCATTTATGTTTTCCTGAAAAGTTTTAAAGGCGCATTCGATAGTTCTTTATTTAGCAATAACAACCCACACCATACATAATTAAAACGTGGACAAGTATGGTGTGTTTGGACATAGTAATTATTATTATTGTTGTTAATATAAATCTTGAATTATGCATGAATATGTTTGTTTTTATTTAAAAACACATGCATGCATATGTACTGAAATGTGATACAGCGTATGTACCTAATCTATTAGTCTTTCTTTTGTTTTTTTTTGTTTACTAACCATTGGTATATTTCGATATTGGGTAGATCAGCTGGCACTCTGGAAGGACAAATGCCACCACGGTCCTTATGTGACCTTGTCCCAGCATTAATGATTAAATCATAGCATCTTTTGATGGATCTACTGCTGTATATATAACGCCCTGTCCTGTTATTTAGGCAATGTAATTCTGTGTGTGTGCAGGTAACGCATTCCTTAATCTACATGCCTCTGCATGTGAACGTAACTGCATTAAGTCCAAAGTAGTCTCTTCTTTGCTCAGTACTTGTAACTTTTACTCGTTGTTGTTTTTTTTTTTTTTTTATCAGTTTATGAAGATTATTCCTGTCCATCGAGTCTCTCAATGTTATTAAACCTTATCCAGTAGTTTTTATTTAAAACTCAGTCTTATCATTTTAAAATGATTAAATCATCAAAAGTTGATTTTGTTGTAACTTTGATCATTTATTGACTGCATGCATGTTTTGACAGGTTGATATAGACAGTTACTTGTTTTCCTTTCAGCTATATAATCATATTTTGCATGCAATATCTCTTCATTACCAGTTAGCCAAGTTAGCAAGCCTCATTACCTGTAATGGGAACTCCCATTAGCGTAAATCTTGATGCTCATCCCCAAACCACAATTAATTTTTAAAATATATTTTAGTGGTAGTCAAATTTTATGGTTCAATTTTATATAGATAAAAATATGTTTCATTATATCATTGTCGAAGAGTTTGGAATGAGTTTGTTTTGGGTTTAAACCTCAGGTATGTGCCACAGCAGCTGAGCGTTCAGTGCATCTTGAAGCCTTGAGAAGAATTACAGAGAGTCTGCAGCCCACAGAGTGTGTTCTTCTCAGCACCACCCATCTGAGAACAGACACAAAGAAAGTGGAGAACGTTCAACGCCGCACAGACTCCACAAGTGACTTGGCATGGTGCCAGGATGGGTACGTAAGAAGCTGAGTGGTTACACAATGGAAATATCTATTATATTAAAATAATAATATGTATTCTGATACAGTGTGTGTTTTAGAAATTAAATATAAAAAAGTAATAATAAAAAAACCTCTTTCTGTATTTTGATAATTTTAATGTTCTAAGACCTGACTCTGACATGCCTTTTTGTTTAAACTTACAGTACACTACTGTATTTTGAAAGAAATTAATGCTTTTATTAAACAAGAATACATTAAATGGATTTAAAGTTACTGTAAATACATGTATAATAGTAGAAATAATCTTTTTAAAATAAATAGTGTTTAAGTAGTACGTTTTCGGTATTGACAATCATTTTCTAGAGCACTAAATCAGTATATTTGAAGGATTGTATTAGAAATTAGATAAGAGTTATTTTAAATTGTAATAATACTTCACAATATTACTGTTTTAACTGTTTTTTTTGACCAGTCCAGTCTTAGTGAGCATAAGAGACTTCTTTCAAAACAATAAAAAATATTAACAACCCCAAATTCTATGTACTGTAACATGTCTTTTTCAAACTCTAAACTAACAGAAGTGGTCTCTTATATATTTGTGTTTGTGTACAGTACATACCTCACAGTCACAGTATATACACAAACAGTTTTCTTAAGTGTTAGGTTTAGTATATAGTAATTATAGTTAGCTTTATATAAATGTCGATGGTTCTGTATGTCATTAACATAACTAAGTAAACATGTGCACGTGTGTTCACAGCAGGGGGGGAGCAGTCAAGGATTGTGTCCTGCTGAGAAAGACTGTACTGGTGGATGACCTGAGCCGCGTCCACTCACAGGTACACGTGATCATGTGCTGTGTGCGCGACGTGACCTGTATTATCTCTTTTTAGTCAGTGCAGTATTTTTCATCTGTGAGCTCTATACCTGCTCAGTGTTAACATGGCACGTTTTCTTGGCATGGTCAAGTTAGCTTGCAGCCAAACCTGGAGATAAACCTTATGAGAACTTCTCAGCTCTGATTGGATGTTGCTGACCTTCTTAAGCACATGGACAGCTCAGAGGAGTTAATCTGCTGAGATTTGCTAGGGCTGCTGAAGACTGTATTCCCTTGTTCTGGGGTCGTTTGACCCCTTGTAATGACGCTATGGTCGTTCTCTCATAGGATGTTGTCCAGACCAACATCGTGGAGATAAAACGGATACCAGAGAGGACCGTCATCCATCCCTGTTCAGCACAGGAAGAGGTTACAGCACAGGAAACTCAGAGCAGGTAAACCATTTTTGATACAATTTAACTTCAAGAAATGGATATATTTCCATGTTCTGTCAATACCAGGATGTAACTGGTTTTCCTAAAAATCAATTTTAGGGTTTTCTATTTGCCATTTAAATGCTGCTACCTTTTAAAATGCTCATAATGATTACTTTATGAAATAAATAAATACATTTAAATTTTATTCATTATTCATTTAATAGTTAAAACCTAAAAATTCATCTTTATAAGCATTTTATGTACACATTTTTTCAGCTACAGTGCTGCACAGTCAGTCCTCCAGCAGCAACTGCTTAACAACAGTCAGCAGCTGGAATCAGAGTTTCCCATCAGCCCCGGCAGCAATGCCAGTATCTCTGCTGACTCACTGAGGAATCAACTCCAGCACGTACTGGTCAGTCTCCTTCACTACTTTCCTGCATTTTGGGTGTGTTTTGTATACAAATAGATGTGTGCTCATTTAGGCTCTTAAGGACCGGACGGAGGCTCTGTGGCGTGAGTTTGAGCTTCATTGTTTCCAGAGCTCTCAGCACATGGAAGATGGCTGTAACATGGAGCAGGAGAGAGCTCAGCTAATTCAACAGTGGAGGGAACAACAGATGTGCATTCAGGCCAGGTGAGATGCATGTAGGCGTCCAAAATGAGACAAACTCTGCATAAGGAAAAATGTTGATTACAAACATTTGTCATTAATTTCTGAAATCTATGAAAAAGTTTAGAGTAAATAAATAAAAATGAACTATTTTGTCAAACTCAATTGTAATCTATTCTCAGGCCTCCCAAGTGGAGCTCTATTTTTTTGGTCTTGCCATTCGAATGCAGGTTCAAATCTGTCAGGTTCCATGACCATGTTGGAGCAGAGCTACTGTTAGTCATAAGTGTTTAAAGCCCCGTTCACACCAAGGACGATAACGATAAAGATATAGTTCTAAAAATCGTTCTCAATATTAAAGAATAGCTGAGTCCACACTACAACTATAACGATAAAGGCACAAAGAAACGATATCGTTGGAATCATTTTCAGAACGATTCCAGCTGATGAACGATAAAAACATTGATAGCCAATCAGAATCCATCTTGCTATAATGAGCTCGAGAATTTAAAGCGGCACACGAGCATGCGCTGAGAATAAACAGACGATATTGTTCACTGGTGTGGACGCTAATATGTTTATCTTTATAGTTATTGTTCTTGGTGTGAATGGGGCTTAAGTGGCACAATTATAATCTTATGCTGTATATTGCTCAGGGTGAAGTCCCTTGAAACTGTGGTAGAGCTGCTGGACTCAGCGGACATTCAGATTGGACTGATTTCTGATCAGATCAAACAGATCAGTCAGAAACCTCTGAATATTAGAAACTTTGCCATTGCTGATCCCAAAAATCTACATGAAGAATTAAAGGTACATTATCATCCAAATTCATCTTCATGCTTGCAGATAATTGTAGATCTAAATGTTTTTCACACCTCACAATGTCCAGCTTGTGCATATTTTTCTGAGTTAGTTGAGTTAGTGTATTTTAGATCCTTTCACATGTCCTGATTTTTTTTACATTTTGTAGAACATCTGTTCACAGGTGAAAAGATCTAAAATGCTGGGCTTTCCATAATAACTTTTAAGAAATGTTTGTTTCCTCATTCAAAGCATACATTCAAATATTTGCATGATGTACCTTACATTTGCATGTTCAAACTGACATCTTTGTTCTTTGTTCAGCGTCTAGATGAAAGTATCGAGAGAGAGCTGTTTCTGCTTAATAAGAGTGGTGGTTCAGTTAGTGACGCTGCTGATCTGAGTCACATTGAGCTCCAAGCTCATTTTCCCCTGCAGCAAACTCTCCACGACCGCACAAAATGCTTGGACCAGCAAAGACAATGTCTGAGAAAGAGTGAATCGGCCCTGATGGGCCTCGTGAGCCTCCTATCACATCTCCAGCAGGTGAATGCCGACCTCAATGCAGCTCACAGCACATCAAATCACAGTTTAGTCTCCATCCAGCAAAGCCTTCAGCAGGCCAGGGAAGAATCGGTTCAGCTAGACCGAATTCTGGATGATGCTGGCATGAGAATAACTCTGGATGACAAACCAGGCAGCTGTCATGAGATGGTGTCGGCTCTGGCCCTGCGAGCCGAAGAGGCCCAGACCAGACTGGATGTAGGGCTGAAGCAAACTGACAGAAGAGGGAAAGGAAGAGCGGAGGGAGAACAGAGGGACCGAGTATTTGGTAGGAAGAGGATGGGCCTGCAGGTCGCCCTGAGGGAGGTGCTGGCAGCACTCGAAAAACATGGGCTGAAGGAACCCACACTTCCTGCACTACAGCACAGGTCAGCAGACTTTAAAACAGGACTGCTTATGGGTTTTTTCCCCTTTTTGTATACAATATTTTGAAAGCTAACCTAACTTAAATCAAAAATGTTAAAGTAATATTTAATAAAATAACAGTTGCAATATGCAATAAAAAAATCAACTTTTATAAAACAGGATTTTTCCTCATTATGCATACAATGAATTAAAAGTGCTTTAGAAATAATTTAATTGTATATTGCAATTTTTTTTTAAATTAACATTATTAGTACCTTTTTATTTAATTTAATTACAATTGTAATATACAATAAATTAAAATACAATATAAAATTAGGGCTGCTTTTTCTGTTTTGCATACAATAATTCTAAAGCATGTTTAATTTAAGTCGATTTAATTTACACAAATAAAACAAGTTGATAGGTATGTCAATTTAAAATAACAGTTATAATATACATATACTAACACACATGTATGTATATGAAGAGTTTATTTGCAAAAACAGATTTTTTTTTCCAAAAATCATGTTTTTTATTATGTTTTTATTGTTTCATTGTTAGTTAGCTGTATTTTTTTGTTATTTTTTAACTTAATCAAAATAACCCAACTGCAGTTTGATTTGAGATTAATTGGAGTGCACAATGACAAAACATGATTTTTGAAAATTGTTAAAAATGGAGTTATCTGTTTTTGCAAGTGAACTCTATTATATATATATATATATAATAGAATAGAATAGAATAAACTTTCACCACAATATAAATTTATAAATGTCGTGATTGATGCATGAGTGCTTTCTCACAGTTACACCTATATTTGATCCATTTCAGATAGTTTAAAAAAATGTGGAATGACTTCTGAGAATTTTATACCTCTAAATTGATTACAGTAAAGGAGACGAGATGCCTCTGTCTCAGTCTCACCAGTATCTCTCTCTTTCTCAGGTTACGCTTCCTGACAGACATGGAGAGCAAACTGGTTACACTACAATCAGAGATTCAGGATCTGAGAAATACTTGTGCACAGACAAGCACCTCAGAGACAGCCATCAGTGAGCTGCAGACGCAATGGGAAAACGCACACAGAGCAGTCACAGAGAGGTGATGAGAAATCATGCACATGAGTATAGGAAAGCACTTTGTGAAATACCATTTTTCTGCCCATATTTCTGAACGGACACATTTTTCATGCTTCTGTTTCAGTCGTGAACAGTGTGTCTCTCTGAGCGAACTACTGAAGAAGTTCCAGAGCTGCCGAAATCGCTTGGGCAGCACTTTGCAGAAAGCAGAGCAGACTATTTGTGATCAGGCCTCCTATATGGGCAAAGACAACCTGCAGCTCCTGATCGTTAAGGTACAGAAATACTGAAAAATCCCGAGTACAGTGCTTCCATTCTTGGTGAACTGCAGAATGATCAGTTTAGATCATTTTTAGTATTAACTGCAGACTGATATTTTGTAAAATGTATACAACGCATTCATTAGATAAAACTGGGGTCAGAATGAGTAATGCATGACACTTTATATTTTGTGTGTGTGTGCAGGTGACCAGTATAAAGTCAGATCTCAGTGGTCTTGGGGACGGGGTGGAGGAGTTCAGAGCTGTGTGTCGACAGCTGCAGTCTCTGATGAGAAGGATCCCAGACTGTGCAGATGCTCCGTTTGAGAGTGAAGCTGACACCCTCATGGACCGCTGGCTTGATGTATGTTCCCTCAGTAATGCCATAGTGTGATAGAAATACTCTCCCTTTTTTTTCTAATAATGTTCAGTATTTGCATCAACCTGCTATTTCAGGTCACCGAGAAGACAGACTGTCATCTGGACAACCTTCAAGCTGGATTTTCTCTCTGGGAAAAACTCCTTCTGTTGGCTGGAGAGGTGGAGGGCTGGAGCGCCCAAAAGCTGATGACACTTGCTGAGTCACACCCCTTTCAGACAGAGCAGGATGTGTCTGCCATGCAGGTAAAACCTTCGTCAGCTGACAAACTATTTTAGGTATAACTTTCAAATACACTTATTTTCACAATTGGAGACCGATGTTAAATGAGAAAAATAAATCATAACTTGTCATCAAGTGAACATTTATGGAAAGAAACATGATATTGTTAGTGATATTTACACTACCATTCAAATGTTTGGGGAAAATAAGATTTTTCTTTTAAATAAAGGATGCATTAAATTGATCAAAAGAAAATAAGAAAACAAAATGCAAAATATTTCTATTTCCAATAAATGCTGTTCTTTTGAACACTGTCTTAATCAAAGAATCCAGAAAAAAATGTATTATGGTTTCCACAAAAAAAAAAATAATAAAATAAAAAAAAAATAATAAAGTGATAAGAAATATTTCTTGAACAAATTAGCATATTAGAACGATTTAGACTATTTATTTCTGAAGTCTGCTGAAAATTCAGCTTTGCCATCACAGGAAAAAATGACACATTACAGATTGCACTGTATTTTTAATAAAATAAATGGCAAATATAATTGTTTTGCACAGGATGAACTCAGGATTCAAGAGGAGAACATTGAACATTTCCATCGCAGATCTTCAGAGATCCAGGAGCTGCTGCAGAGTCGCGAGTTCCCACTGGAGCTACAGGTGATTTTGGACACACTAGCAACTTTTCACGATGCTAATTTTTAAAAAATTACATTTGACATTTGTAAACAAAAATGATGTGATATACTGTGGTAAACCTATATATATATATATATATATATATATATATATATATATATATATATATATATATATATATATATATATACACACCTCATGTATTAGTATTATCCAGGCTAGCTCATTGACCACTCTTTAAATTTCAGCAAATTCACTGTAGTTTATTTTAAAAGGTGATTGAGAGCCAGCTGAGGAAGAAGATGGCAGAGGTGAAGGAGCTCTTTTCTGAGACCAGTGATGTTTTTGGACAGCTGGAAGCTGCCAAGGCGAAGGTGGCATCTGATATCGCAGATCACCTGTCCTCCATTCAGACTATCACAAATGCACTGACCTCACTGTCCACATCTGAGAGCCCACTGGTCCTCAGAACAATCCAGGTGAATGTTTATGCTTTAAGATTAAGCTGAGAACACATTCAAATGCAATGCAGCAGTGTAGTGAAGTTCAGTTTTGGCCTGTTTTGATCTACATGTGCACAGTGTTTCTGTCAGATACTGTACTTGATTTTAAATCTATTTAACCCTTCAATCAGTTCACTCAAAATGTTTTTTGATGAGCTAATCCTTTAATGTAATCATTTTGGCTGGCAGGGCTTATCGGAGCAGTTGCAAGCAGAAGCAGAGCAGGCAGATGCATTACTGCAGCAGATAAATCTTCTGGCCAGCATTGCAGGTCTAGAAAACCTGCAGATGCTGGCTGAAGATGGAGCTCACCTTCGAGAAAGCATCTGCATGGCCAGAGAGCTGGTCATAGAGAAGAGAGAGCAAGCAATGAACCCCAACAGATCTGACGATCAAAAGGTCCAAGACCCTAAGCACGTCAAGCCCTTGATTGAAAAATCAGAAGATACTGCTCCAGAGATGCAGTCTGAATCTAATGGTAAAACAGAGGAACAGTCACATGGAGGCAAGACACAAGATGAGTTGAAGGACTTCGAAGAGCAGGCCTCCAGCTGGGCCAGTGAACTGCATCTGAAGGGAGATTTGCAGGTTTCTGAGGATGTGAACAGACGGGTCACACATGAGGAGAAACTCACAGCAGTGCAGGTAATTTTCCTGTCATGGGTCTGTTTGTTCTCAAAGGGTGTGCGTCTTTAAAATTGCCTGAACTGAAATATGAACTAGTATCAGTTTGTTTCTTGGTAACTACTTCAGTTCTAAGAGTTATGCACTGTGTCTGTTAACATCAGTTTAAATTCCATTTTTAGTTTGTCATATAGTAAAAGGAGCATCTGACACACTAAAGGAAATTAATTTTGAGCCGATCATTTCTACTTGCCCTGCCTGTTATAATATAATATAATATTTTTTATTATAGATGTAAATGCATTAAAGATAAAAGATGCAGACAAAAACCATTCACCCACAATCATACACACTCAAATGTAAAATACTGTACCATTAAACTTTGTTCACTTCAGATAAGCTAAATCTTTTAAATTCAAAGCCTTCTTTAAACTGCATTGGACATGATAGCCTTGATTAGCCTTCTCCAGACGCCTAGTGTAATGAGACTAACTGCCTTGGTGGATTCTCGGTAGGCTGTAGAACAAGTGGAAGGAAAACTTCTAGAGGCTGAGAAACTGTCTGAGGTCCTGCAGACAAGCTGTACTCCAGAGGGTCAGACTGCTCTCTCCCAAGAAGCTCAAACATTGTTTGGAAAGACACCAGCCCTGAGGAAGATCTTGGAAGATGAGAGGACTCAGGAAGGGAACTCTGATCCAGATCAAAGTTCCATTCAATGCATCGAGCCTCAGCAGCCTGGAGTGTCCACAGAAGAGCTCCAGTCAGTTCAGGTTAGTGTGGTGTGTCTTACACAGGAAGTGTTTGGAAAAATGTTTTGAGTGGTTTTGGTACATTTTAAAGAGTACAATTAAGCAATATCAGTTGCCTTATATTGTCCCAAACTTCTGCAGAACACACAAGTTTTTTTGTCTATGCAATGTACAGTGCCCTCCAAAAGTATTGGAACAGTGCAGACAAAATTGTTCTGTTGGCTGTGGAGTCAAGTCATTTGCAAATATGATGAAAAGATGAATATGAGACAAAACTACAGAATGTCACATTTTATTATTAGCTGTTTCAACACATACATGTTTTACCAAATAAAAAGAACAGCATCAGGAGTTCATCCCACTCATTGATGTGAGCATAAGTATTGGGACTGTTGAAGATATAAAAGATTATTATTTAGTTGCAGATCCCTTGCGCACAGTCACAGCAGTGAGTCTGCGTCTCATAGACATCACCAGACTCTTGCTCTCATCCTTTGAAATACTTTTCCCAGCCTTTAATGCAGTCAATTCCAACTGTTGCTTGTTTTGGGGAATTTCTGTCTTTACTCTCTTCTTCAGCAGGTGAAATTCATGTTCAATCAGATTTAAATCTGGAGATTGATTTGGGCAATCGAAGACTTTCCATTTCTTTGCCCTGATAAACTCCTGGACTGAACTGGCAGGGTGTTTTGGGTCATTGTCCTGATGCAATATGAAGCACTTCCCAATGAATCTGGTGGCATGTTCTTGAATATTGGTAGGCACGATGGTTTTTGTACCCTTCCAAATTCATTCTGCTACTGTCATCATACATTAAGTCATCAGTAAAGTTGAGAGGGCTTGTTCCAGAGGCAGCCATGCATGCCCATGCCATGACACCACCTCCACCATGCTTTACAGATGAGGCTGTATGCTTGGGATTATTTGCAGTTCCCTTTTTTTTCTCCACATTTTTGCTTTCCCATCACTTAGATAAAGGTTCATCTTTGTCTCATCGGTCCATAAACACAGTTCCAGAACTCTACTGGCTCACCTTTGTGCTTTTTTGCAAACTCTAATCTTGCCTTTCTATTTTTGGAGCTGGTCAGAGGTTTGTATCTTGCTGTGTAGCATTTGTAATTCTGTGTCAAAGTCTCCTGAGGACAGTAAATTATCAGAGCATCACCCCAGCTTTCTGGAAGCTGTTGGTGATTTTACAGACACGTTTTTTTAGGCTTCATTTTCACAGCTTTTATGATTTGTCTGTCATCAACTACTGTTGTTTTCTCAGCCAATCAGGTAGTTGTTGGTTGCTGGTGTCACTGGTGGTTTCCAAACTCTTGATTTCTCCATGCCCTTTGTTTTTGCTAGAGCTCTAATTGACTTCCTCTTTTCTTTTAGCATCCAAATTGCTTGCTTTTCTCTCAAAGTCAGCTCCCTCATCTTCATCCTGGTTTGTGTGTGTCATCGTTGAATGCAAGATTCAGAATGCAGAAGTAATGGATATAACTGATACGACACATTCCCTGCTTTTAATATCTGGAGAATTAATGCAACAGGATACAGCTGATCACTTAGAAAGACCTGTGAGGCAACTGTTCCAATACTTATACTCACATCAGATAGAGGGATGAAACTCTAAAAGTGCTGAACTTCTTAGCTGGTAAAACATCTATGTGTTGAATCACCCAATAATAAAATGTGACATTCTGTAGTTTTGTCTCATATTCATCTTTTAATCATATTTGTAAATGTCTTGATTCCACAGCCAACAGAGCAATTTTGTCTTTACTGTTCCAATACTTTTGGAGGGCACTGTATGTAAGTGGGGTTCAAAACAACACTAGGCCCCACTGACTTTTATTGAATGTACAAAAAAATTACTAAGTACTAAAAGCCTGCATACTCTCAGAAATCAAAGATCACAAGTGAGATGAAAGCAGTATGAGCAATTTACTGAAAAAAAAAAAAAACGAGGCAAACATTTTGGTCACATGTTGACCATTTTCAATGCCAAGCTCTGTGTGCAGGCTTTTTTTTTTTTTTTTTTTGCTTTAAGTACTTTACTCTTTGGGGAACTTTTTTTGGCTTACGCACCTTGTTAGGACTATTTTGAAGGCTCAGTGAGTCTCCGTTTGTTTTTCCAAAAAATTACCGAGACATTTTTGCAAAGCATCTTGTTTTCTGCAGTAAAAAGTAAGTGAATACAGGTTTAGAATGAGTTGAGGGTGAATAAACAATGACACAATTTGTGCTTGGAGAGGAATCTCTTGTCTACAATTATTCTTTGACAGACGTACACTTATATTTTTTCTTTCTGGGTCTGGTTTTGGTGTTGGCAGGAGAAACGTCATTGAGTGTACCATGGTGGCATGAGCACAGAATCACTCTATCCTTGCTAATACCTGCTAAATGGAGTACCCACTCTGTTCGTCTAGGGCCATTAATGTAGGACGGCACCTCATTGCTTTTAAGTGCTTGTTTTTTACCTGTTCTCTGAGAAAAATGCTGGATGCTGGATGATTTGCTTTGTGGCACATCACTTTAAGCAAGTGCATTTCTGATGTCAAAGCTTATCTTTAGACTACATTATCCGCATTATTCTGCTCTGCCTGATGGCTTCTCAGAACAGTTTATTTAGAGAGTTGGAAAATGTGGTACAGTGGGTTGTGCACATGCTGATGACATAAAGGGCCTTTGTGAATCACTTGGGTGCAGGATTAATAATAATAATAACAATAATAATGCATTTTATTTATATTAAACTGAAAACGCTACACATCGTAAAATAATAACAGTAAAGTATGACAATTACAAAAGTACACTCGGACAGGTTCGAAAAGATTTTAATTTATATGAAGGCTGCTGAAGAAAACACAAACCAGAAAAGCGAAGAGGGTGAGTTGGAGAATAAGAGGCAACAAAGTTACTTGAAGTTAGTTTATATTAGAATCAAAATCAATTTTTAATTCAATATGTGCATGTATGGGAAGTTATAAAGTATCTGATAAATTTGCTGACGAGCAGTTGTGCAAGTCATTACCTGAGCGTCTGAATTCTGTATATATTGCAATTTCTTGTTAGATTTATCAGGGAGACCAAAATAAAGTGAAATGCAATAATCAAGTCTTGACATAATATGTCTTGGCATAAGCCATTCTGCATCAGGCAATGATAGAGAAGGTCAAAGTCTTGCTGTTTCTTAGGTGGAAAAACACAGTTTTCGAGACCATTTTAATATGGCCATTGAAAAAGTCAGTAATCAGATCGGAACTGTTAAAATTATGCAAAGCCGTTGACATACCAACATATAAAAGTTCAGTGTTTGACTTCGTTTAAGCAACCTGCCCCAATACAGAACAATATATAAGTTGATTTAGACTATTTAAAACGAGGACAATTTCAGATAAATGAAGTATGCAGTATCATTATGGTTTTATTTTAAAAAAAAATCATAGAATAAATGTCCAGGATCTGAATAAACGCACATATATTGGTGGATGATGTTTATCAATTTTGGGTCATAGTAGTTGTGTTTTTGTTTTGCAGGATGCCACTGACAGTGAAGTGGATGACATGGATCATATGAATGTAAAATTCTTGCCCACAAAGGAAGTTAGTGAAACCGAAGATCTATCACCTTGCTCAGAACAACAAGCAACTGAAGATCTTGGGAACCTTCCATCAGGCCACGACACAAATAGGCAGCAGTTCATGTCTGGACCTAAAGGGATTGATGAAACTGGATCTGTATTAAGAGAAGGTGATGGCAAATCCACTCATGGCTCATCCTGTGAATCATTAAAGCCTGACTTTACCATTGTGCTGGACTCTGATCTTACCAAACCCAACCAGAACCCACTAACACAAGCTGTCCCAGCTTCTTCAACTAAACGGGATATTGTTTCAGTTGTTCATGATAGGACTTCAGAGGATGGCTTGAAACTCTTGGAAGTCAAACAAAATGTTGATGTAGCTGTAGTTGAAGAACATGATGCAATAAGCTCTTCTGAGGAACCTGTACATTTATGTGCAGATCTTTCAAAATCAGAAGTGAAATTTGAAGAAAATAGCCACACCAATAACATTGAACCCACTCATTTTGATCTAGACCTTGGTTTCAGGCCTAAACCAGGGAAGGACTCGTTTACTCAAGCATTTGACCCAATGCTTTCATACCCAGAGAAGCATCAAGGAAGCTCTAGAACTGCTAAGAAAGTATTTACCATCATCCTGGATGTTGATAGTCCTACATTATCATCAGACAGGTATCAATCACTGCAAGAGACACAGTGTACAGGTCCTGAAGGCTCAACAACAGATGAATTCTCTTATTCAGATGTAAAAAATCAACAAAGGAGCTCCTCTGGTACTGAGAAACCTGAAGGCCAAATGGCTGAGTTAGATTTATCAGAAGAGTCTAATGTGAAATCGAGTAGATCAGAAATGCAGCCAGGACAGAAGGCAGCTACGCTTAGCCAATCCCAAACCTCTGAGATCATGGTGACTAATTTTCAAAAAGATGAAAAAGAGAAGCAAACTGAAGTCACTGGTGCAGAAACATCAAGCCAAATGGATGTCCACACTGGAGAACGCAATGAGTCAGGGTCTGTAGTTCAGCAACAGGATGTCCCAGTGTTGGAGAGTCATGCTGAGGATGACAAAAACACCATTGAAGAGGCTTCAAATGAAGCAAACACACTTCAAAAGCCTCCAAAAGTTGCTAAAGGTAGGAAGAAGAACAGAAAACCAGCTGGTGTAGAAAAAGCAAACAGTATCAGTAACAAAAAGCTGAACACATGTAAATCTGAACATAAGAATACAACCGATTCAGAAAGCCTTCAAACTTCTGAGGTCAGGCTGCCGAACATCACAGATACTTCGCTGACTGTGTCTTCAGACCTTAGTCAGCCAAACACTGCAAAGCCATTGAGCACACAAGACAAACTAACAGTGGACACTGTGCAGAAAGAGACCTTGAATCAAATGGAGACCGAGGATGGACATTTTGAAAATGTTAGCATCTCACTTGATGGAGGTGCCCATATTAGTACCACAGATAGTGTGCTTTTAGCAGCAGTGGAGTCTGTACAGTCAACACATACAGAGGACTCGGAATTAACACCAACAGATTCTTCATCTGTTGTGACAGCTGACTGTATAACACAAATTCCTAACGCAGTCCTATCAGAGTCACAGCTCAGCCATGCTGAAGCTCGGAGGACAGAGGATTCAGATGGCAGCTTCCCTTTGCAGGTAAGATTAACATGGTGGTTTTCTTATAGAAATACAAAAAAAAAATACAGGTAATCTATTGCACAAGTCTCATTTAACATCATTCTCAAAGATCATGGTGATCATGTTCAGTAAATGAATGAAATGTTTTTCAAGCTTTTTTTTTTTTTTTTTTCATTTAAAAGTCTTTTTTTTAACCTTATTTAACAATTTATGAGTCAGGAGGATATCATTTGGAATAGCTGCATGGCACATGGAATGTGAACTTACCGTGCCTTTGCTACAAGAACAAAATTATTTCTTTTCATGCTCAAATGTTGCCTTTCATTTTGCATTTTGCACCATTCACAGTTCATTCAAAGAAGGCTTTTATTAAAGAATATCAGTGAATGAAAATTATTGAAATGGTCATTGAAAGGATTTTAACAGTTTTAAGACAGTTAAACTAATTTTCTTCTTTTGGAATATGTACGATGCCCACGGTTTCAAAAAATTATCTGAAAGTACTTTCATCATATGAATGTGTCCTAATTAATCCAAGCTGTGCGAAAGACCATTTTTATGTGCACTCAAAGCAGTTAGTTCAGCAATTGTGAATGTTGTTTCCTTGCACTTTTTGCCAGTGCAGTTTAACAGTAATATTACACAAATATTATTTAATAAATGCATGATTTGATTTGATTTATTTTTCATAGGCATCATTTGTGCATCATTCCGTGTGTTGGCATTCTAATAGATATCACCCTCTAGTGTGGCACTTATCCATTTGCTTTGGTAACAGGTCATTCACTACATTTTGTTAGCATTACTTCCTGCAGTACCGCCTCCTTAGTTTGTTTTAGGCCTGAAGGCACACCACGCCTTTTAGAGGGAAGATTCAATTCCCAACCGGGCAGCATTCCTTGTTTTTCCAAAACCGTGACTTAACGAGTCAACAGCAGAGCTGTTTCTATTTTAAACAAGCTCTGAAGGCAGGTGCAATCAATGTTATGGTGAAATTTTTCATTGAAATATAAACTGATGCTTTATTGTAGTATGAAGAAATGCACCGAGTCAATTCAGATCCATCTGCCGGGAACAAAATGCCCCAAAACAGAGGATTGGTACCAGACGGTGAGGATCAAACGAGGCATGTGGAGCAGCCTACTGGGACACATGTGTGGGCCACTTTGCTGAACACCATCACTAATGTTCAGCCACTACTGATGACATGTCACGGTTCTGAGGTATGTACCTGTATTTTAACACATGATTTTATTCTGAATTCTGAATCAAAAAACCACTAGAAGAACTCACGCTGCTTCAGTGAATTAAACATTTGGGCTTTTGACAGAAAATAGGCTTCAGAAAAAAAAAGTACAAAACCAAGATGAACTTTTTCTGTCAAATATAACTGTTATCTGTTAATCAGCTCATTTTTTGTCGGTTTTTGACTTGAAGATCATATATTCCCTCCAGTCTTCTGGGAGGAAATTGCACAGGAAAGAGGAATTTCCTGTGATTATGTGCTGCTTTTAATTGTACCATTTTCTTCCTGTCTGTTTTACATTTTTACTATAGTTTTTTTATACAAATTGTAATTTATTTTTATTTTTTTTGCAGGAATCTAGACCAAGGAAAGATTCCTTGTTTCAGAACTCATCACTCGTAGAGTCTGAGAACAGTCTGGCATGGACTGTCCTGTGGGTGTTCAGATGTCAGTACCGACCGGCCCAACTCAGCATTGCACATATGGCTCGTCAGCTGGAAGAGGCTGAGGTACAGTACATTACTTCATTGCACTGGTTTCTCCAAAACCTCCAGCTGTGAACATCTGGTGACAGTAAAAGCTGCACTAGTCATGAAGATCTAATCTACTATTTTCGAAAACACCCGGGACAATCCCTCACTACCTTCAGGAGATGTCTGATTACAAAACTTATGACTTAAAATGAAGCAGAACTTTTTCAGATTTCCAGGTCACATGTAATCAAATTTGTAACTGATGTCAACAAAGGTGAGATGTTCTTGCTTCCATTGGAGCTCAAGATGATCCTTAGATAAGTCATGCTGGTGAAACATTAGGTTTTACATAAAATTCTGGAGTTCATGCAGCTTGAGTGCTCCTTTAGCAGAAGGGACAAACCAAATGCTAAAACCTTCTGAAACTTATATGCATTCATGCATCATGCACCCGAGTGAAACTTTCTAACTATAACCATTTAAAATGACAGTAAACGTTATGACACGATGTCTATCTGTGTGTCATAGGTCTGCCGGCAGTATGTCTTGGAGCAGGTGGCTAGACTGCCTCAAAGTGAATCTAGTGCAGGACACTCCACAAAGCCTGAGCAGACAATAGAAGGCAGATGGAGCACAGTACTGATGGATACCTCAACTATGGTGGAGTACAAAAAGACACAGCTCCAGCATGTCACACAGTACCACCA
The DNA here is from genome assembly GCA_036784905.1 of Acrossocheilus fasciatus. Classification (NCBI taxonomy): domain Eukaryota; kingdom Metazoa; phylum Chordata; class Actinopteri; order Cypriniformes; family Cyprinidae; genus Acrossocheilus; species Acrossocheilus fasciatus. The sequence continues at coordinate 16,727,336 of CM071957.1, read as the reverse complement.
GCAAACCCGGGCTCTCGCAGATACGCTACACAACCTGGAGGCTGAGTTCAGCACACTGACACAGTGAGCATCCTTGACATTTTCTGTGTGTGTGTTCAGGTATACCCTACAAAGATGGGGGCCCTTGTGGGGACTTTTTTTTTTTTCATCAATCAGTCATACAGAAAAAGTTTTTTGAAAATCTGCTGAAAGTTCTGTGTGAGGGGCAGGGTTAGGGGATAGAAAATACAGTTTGTACAGTCCAAAAACATTACACCTATGGAATGTCCCAATAAAATATGGAAACCTAATATGTATGTGTGGGGTGGGGTGTAAATTCATCTTTAACATAGATGAGATGATTCTAAAATGTATTTACCTTTATCTGTGCCTTAGTGTTCAAACTGTTCTTGAAAATAAATTAATTTGTAATAGAATTCATATTCTGAAAGAGTAACATGGAAGAAAGCAAAGTTAAATACTTAATTAAAACATTTAGATAAAGCTTCTTTAAAATGAAATGTTCTTCTAAAATAGTTAATGAAGTAAACTGCTGGAAATAGTCATAATAAAGAATGAGTGGGTGTGCCCATTATTTGTACTGTACCTGTATTGGTAGTGTAGATATTGTACAACATTGAAAAGTAACCATATTCTCACATTTTTGAAGGGATTGCATTGACAGCAGCACCTTGCAAGTGGAGAAGCTGAATGCATTCCTGAAGAACATGCAGAAGAAGAGAGGCATACTAGAGGATCTCCTACAGACATGCTCTCAGATTTCAGCCCAACTGGGTGAGACAGAGGGACCTGTGGCCTGCATTGAACCTTTTAGGACTTTACAGGAGAGATGGCAAGCTATGGAGCAGGTTGCTTCCAGCAGTCTGTGGTGTGCTAACTTCTGCACAGCAGAAGTAGCTATTCTCCTGCAAGAAGCCAGAGAGCTGCACCATGAACTGGAGCTTCTGGAGAAGTCAGTTTCTCTTCCGCATCCCTCTCAAGGAGAGATGGACTGCCAAAGTGTGCTACAAGAGACCGTCAGAACTGCAGACCTGGCAGTGTTAGCTGAGCGCTACTTGTACCTTCTTGACGTCTCTCAGGCTCTTTCCTCAAGTCCGCTGGGAAAAAAAGAGCTTGGAGATGTGGAGGACGCAATGCAGGGCTTGAATTTTCAGCTTGCTCTGACTCAGGAGAAGCTCAGCTCTCAGACTTCAAGTGGCAATGGTTGCTCAGCGATCATGAGGATTATCAGGGACTACGTTACATGGGCTAAACAAACAGAAAGCAAAGTCAGTAGGAGAAGGAGGTTGTCTCTGTTTCCTGAAGAAGCAAGTCACCAAGTCAGTCACATGAAGAAACTGCAGTCTGAAACATCTCTTAAGAGGTTTCAGTTGGCCTCTGTTTTGAAAGAGCTAAAAGAGGAAGTTACAAGACCCGATGTGGAGGATTCCCTGTCACCCACCCTCGATTCCCTAGAGGATTTGTATGTTAAGCTTACAGAGAAGACAGAATGTGCTGTTGCAGAAATGAAGAGAATGTTTCATATTAGAGAAAGACTGTGGAAACAGATCACTGACAGCAGCTCTTGGTTGACCTCAGTATTAGAAAAAGAGTCTGGTAAAACGGTGGCTTCTGAACCTAAAACTACAATCCCAGAATTGAGGGTTCAGCTTCAGGTATGCACAGAGTCTTTGAAGGATGCTGAGAGACAAGCACATAATCTGGAGACTCTCTTAGATGAAATCAAAAATGTGAATCACGGTCTGAGTGTACCTGAAAGCTTTCAGCTTATCAGTAGGCTAACAGCCTTACAAGAAGAGGTCTCTAGGGTTGTGAACCGTAAGTGGGCCTTGCAGTGGGTCCTTGAAGAACTCCTTCATGCTCAGGAATCTTCAGCTGAGGAACAGAACATCATTCTGAAGAGCTTGAGACAGATGAGTGCTGATGTCACGAGGCAGAAGTATCCTGTAACAAGGGACTCGCTCTTGGATCTTGAACCTGTTAAGCACATGCTGATGGAGCTCCTCTGCAAGGTGCCGGAAATTCCCCACTGCCCAGATCCTCGGAGGAAAGAGATGCTCAACGCTGTACTAGACCTACAGAAGACAATACATCTGCTGGAGTTGCAAGCCAAAGAGCATGAGGAGTACCTCATTTTAAGGCAGCACATGGAGAACTCCAGAGAAGCAGTGAAGAAGAGCTTGTTGCAGATTGTAGACTCAAGTGTAGGAGCTGACGTAAGGTTCGGCTTTTGTCAGACTCTCCTGGTGGAGCTGCCTTTGGTGAGAATGACATGTCAAGAGGCCACTGACCACCTTGAGGCCATTTCTAAAGATCTCTATCCATCCCAGCTGACAGCAGAAAGGCACAAAATCCGTTTGGTCATTGAGCAGCTCGCATCTTGGGAGGTCACAGTAAAAAATGAGGCTAAAACCATTGAGTGCTCTCTGGCGGAGCGACTCGGCAGTCCTACAGACCTCAGTCCACTCACTGAGCTCTTCAACAGTGTCCGGCAGCAGCTGAAGGAGACCATCTGCTTGGAGCCAGATAATAAGAGCATTGATACACAGCTACGAAAGCACTGGATGCTAATCCAGACCGTTGAGTCTGTTCTACGAATGTTGGAGCACTGCAGGAAAGAAGTAGATGTTGAAAGCTACCAGATGACCATTGATCTCGGCCAGAGAACTCTTAATGATTGTGGTATGCATATGGTAAGCTCCATGCATCCATGTATGTTAAAATCACTAATACCACTAGAATGCTACTTTTTGTAACCATTGTAGTTTTCAAGCATGCATGTGACGGCATTGTTCTTTTGTAGTATTTTTAGTAGGACTTCGTGTAGATTTCCCAATTTAGTTTGTTTGAATTCACATGCTCTTGATTTGTTCTGGTTTTGGTTTGGATTTGATTCTGATTCTTTTGATTATATTTAGCTTATATCAGTTTTCTAGTGTTGTATACAGACTCAAACCAGTAATTCATCTTTTTTGAACTATTCATTAAAATAATCTTCTTAAACGAGTCAATTGTTTTGGCAACCTGCGACATTTGTTTTTGAATTGTTTTTGTATGCAGCCCCTGACAACTACTTAATACAAAGCCATTAGTTTTTTCCATTAGATGTACAGTAATACAGACTGTGATATCTGCTGCAGGGGAAGTGCTATACAAACAGAAACATATCTTGGAGTTTTAAAACTCAATATTGGGGTTGTTCAAATTAACATCACAATCTTTTGGAAAACTATGTTTACCCATCTCTAGTTTTTAGAAAGCTATGAATGTTTATCTAATTTCTAAATCATTTGTTTCGTTGTCCAGGACAAGCTGCTCCAAGCTCGGGAGGCACTGAAGCATTACCACTGGGCTGTTCAGGGTGCAGAGAGCTTCTTTCAACAGATTGGATCCAATCTTATCATCCCCTCTGATGGCTTCAGAGGCTACAAAGAGGAGCATCGCCATGTTCAACAGATTTTCAGCACTCTGGTCGAAGGTTTCCAGGCCCGCTTTTCTGAAGTTGGTGCTTCTGTTCCCCAGCAGACATGCCTCTCCATCCCTCTAACCGAGCAGCTTCATATCAAGGTTTTGAGTCACCTTCTAGTACAAGATGCCAAATTAGAAGCTCAGGCTCAGCTCAGACTTGAGGCATTACAGAGGTTAGTCATACTCTATAAAGCATGTTATGGATTGTTTTTCTATAAAAACTTAACCTTGACCTATGATTCATCATCATTTTATAATTGTAAATAATGGGGACTTTACATTTTTGGATTATTAGGGAAACTTCTACAAATAATCAAGCATTTTCTCAGAAAGCTCTTTAATTGTCTGCCATATACTGTAGAGTACTTGGAAACATTTTCCTCAGGAAAACAAGCTCTGACACAATTAGTGTGAATGGAATACATCTATTTGGTTAAATGAAATGTACTAGAGGCACTTTTATTTAGCTGCCTCTAATGGTTCAATCGTTCTGCTCCAATTTAGATCCATGAAAGATCAAATTGTGCACATGAGTCACCATGAAGAACTGAGTCAACTTCTCAAAAATGTTGATTCTCAAATCTCAAAATTTTTAAGTCAAAAACCAGCTGATTCTGAAGCCTGCCAAGATCAACTGCTGAAAGTAAAGGTTTGTGGTCATTATTTACCATTACCTGGTTAAATGAATAGCAATAATGCCTATGGAGATCTTAAGATGATTTGGGAAAGCAGTGAAAACTTGCTTTTGCTTCCCTTTTGACTTCTAAAAATCTTTTTTATTTTTATTTTTTATGGTTCATTGTGCCACTTTTCATCTCATAACAATGCATGTATGCTAGATTAGCACACACTGAAATTGTCTTCATCTGCAGGTGCTCCAGACAGAGCTGAAGAACCTCGCTAAAAAGCTGGAGGAACTGAGGGAAAGCTGCCCAGGTCTTCGCTGCAAAGCACCTGTGGATCTGATGCTGGGACAACTGTTGAGGACTTGGGCAGTGCTGCAGTGCAGAGTGGAATCTCTCAAAGCCAGCATGTCTCATAAAGAAGCAGAATGGAGAGACTTTGTGATACGTGTATGTAAAAATAGATTTTATTTTTCGGCTTGTTTCTCATAAAATGTTTAAGTAACCTGTGTGTTAACTTATTTATCTTCATGTTTGGGTTTTCTGTGCAGCTCAATAAATCAAAGGAAGGTCTTGGCAGACTGCAGAATGATCTTCCAGACTCCTCTACGGTGACGGGATCCCTGGTGGATCTTCAGGGCGTTCTGAGCCTCACTGAGCACCTTCAAGATGGGATTGAGCAGGAGCATCACACTTTGACATCTCTACAACACCATGTGGCACGATTACTTGGGGTCTCAAATTTGCAGCAGCTTAAAGTGTGTCCTCAAATCTGTCAGGACTTGCAGTCTCTACAGGGTCACTGCAGAAGGTTTGACTTGTACACGCATGCACAAAAACACATAAGTTGAGAAAATGTTCAGAATCTACATTTACAGACATTTTCATGCTTAGTCTCAGAGATCAGAGCAATAACATCCGTCGGGAGGTGCTTTTTGAGATCCAGGAGTTGGGTCGTGTGCAGGAGGAGCTGAGTGACATTCAGCAAAATGTTCTTTCTCTTTTGACGGCTTTACAGTCGGAGTCAGCTGCTCAACACTTACAGGTTGGTGCCTGTGTTTGACGGGCAGGGTGTCTGTTTCTGCAGTCCTTGGTGTTGATATCGTGTTTACTGTGTTGTATTACACTGTAGGAAGTCAAAGTGGAATTGGTTTCACAGAAGGCTCGACTGCAGGATGTCATGGACAGAGTGGAGAAGAAATGGAGCGGTGTACCTACAGAGATTCAGATCTTACACGATGAGCTCAACGTGTCCATGCAGGAGGCTAAGGACAAAGTATTCACTTTAATTTATTTTTATAATAAGTGCCTTGAACGTGTAAAAGAACACTTTTGTCCTTTTAGAAAATATATATTTAATATGGCACCTATAGTTTCAGTGTATTTGTGTTCATTTAATTAATTTAAATTAAAGCTAATACAATTGTTTCCTTTTTTTTTTTTTTTTTTTTTTTTTTTTTTTCAGTTGGTCATGGTCATGGAGAGAAGTGGCCCTCTCTGCAAAATGGGTGAGCTGGTTGGAGAGGTGACAGTGGGCTTGAATTGTGTGCAGGCCCTGCTGAAGCAAACCAGTCCTAATATTTCTGAGGCTGAACGTACTCAAAAGGTACTTCTTTCTTGCTTGACTTTACATGCACATTATTAAAAATATCTTTCTATCAGTTGCTATCAGTTACTTAGTTTTTCTTTTCTCTCTCCTTACTTAGTTTTGCATATTACTTAAACATTCTTTTATTGTGTTCTTACTATATAAAATTGTAAAAATATAAGTATAAAACAAACTAATTATGGTGCCATTTTCATTATAAACAACGTTTATTATAAATGGAAAAACAAATTAATATGAAGATTTTAAAAGTCCTGAAGTATATTCCAGCCTCAAACCTGGGCTCACATACTTCTCTCATCTCTCATTCTCTCTTCTCAAATCCAAATTTGTGCGGTTTGCACGATTTGCATACTTGATGGTAATTGCGTTATATAATTTGCTTGGGAAGTCTCAGCACATTTCAGATAATTAAAATATATATTTGTATTCAGGAAAATATGGTGTTTGTACTGTGTATATATATATAAAATATATAAAATGTACAATAAATAATTAATAAAAAATATATTTAAAAATAAGAATATGGGCCAGTTTTACTAAACAGGACAAATTAGCTTGAGAGCGCAATTCCAAAACAGCGCTGATGGAAGGGGAAATTTCTGCGAGTGATTTACTAATAATGCGCAAATTAAAGAACACAGACACATCTCATTTACATATCAACCAACGCAATATACTAAGCGCATCGCAAATTAGCGTGGTCGCAAATAAAGAAGCCACAGTGTGTTGAAAAGAACCGGAGGCCAAAAATGAAGGTTTGCTAGAAGTTTTGATAGAACCTGTCGTCTTTTATTTCCTGAAGCAAATTAAAAATAACATGGCTTGGCAGACGATATGTTCGGATAATGTGTTCTTCTGGCATTCCAAATAAATTAATACGTGTGGAAAAAATCCTCTCCCTTCTACCACACACTTTCTGTTCTCTGCGGTGCCGCCTCCTAGCAACAATAATTTCAGCCATTTCAAGCGCAAAATAGTTTAAGACATGCTTTTTTGGGGTGTTAAATAATGGCGCAAATGCCAGTAATTTGCAACTGAAAGGGAAACTCCTAAAAATACATATTCAATAAGGTCAGGCGCAAAAATAACTGTCTCCACACCTTTTCAGCGCTAATTCGTCACTGCGCGTCTTTAACAAAACTTAACAGTTCAATTTTAATGCCAAAAGACAGTTTTCGATGGCGCAAGCTGTTATTAAAACTGGCCCTAAAAGTGAAATATTAAGGGTTCATGACATACTGCATGAACTGTTCTTCCAGCTCTCACGTTTTTAGTTTGTGTCCAATGAAATATAATGTCAGCAGTAACTGAGGTCTGATGTGCGTCTGTGCCTTTGTGTGCAGCGCATATGGGATGAGCTGGACCAGTGGCACACTCGGATAGCTGAGCTGGAGGCTGAGGTGCAGGATCTGGGTGAGCAGAAGCCTGAGAGAGCACACATTCTCATGGACCAGCTCACGGAGCCTCTGCAGCTCTACCAGACTACAGCCAAACAGGCCGAGCAAAGGACCGCCCTCATTAGCAAAGTCAGATGATTTCACGGCATAAGCCAACACATAATGCAACTGATAGTAAACCTTGACTGATTATGTTTGTGTGTTTTGGTCCCATCAGATCCCTGCTTGTCTGCAGGACTATGAGGGTTTACTCAATAGCTCCAACTGCTGGTTGAGAGAGGCTCAGTCCTGGCTGGTCGCTCCCAGAACCTACACCACTGCGAAATGCATCCACTCTCATGCCAACTCCCTCAAGGTCAGGTCAAAACCTCACTTTAAAGACATTTTTCCTTTATGCAGTAACTTGTTAGCAGCTCTTTTGATGTGTCTGTAGATGATGCTGGATGAATCGGAGGGATACAGGGCAGCTCTGCAGGCCTTCCTGCCTGCTCTGCAGGAGATCACTCCAGTATGTGACGCCACCCCTCAACAACATCTTCTCCAACTGTGTGTACAAAACATCACACTCATGCAGCAAAGCGTTCTGGATCCTCTCTCCCACCTTCAGCACCTAGCAGCTGTAAGAAATATCATTACATTCAAAAAATGTTTAACAAATTGTATTTACTGTTATATTCACTATAACATTTGTCTAAGGACTTGCAGAGTCAAAGCTTGTCCCAAAACTAGGTTTTTAGTTGTATCGGTTCCAGTGAAATTTTATTATTCCTGATACCAGTTTCTTTACCACAGCTGTTGAACACAGTGGTTTTATATAAAATATATTAACATAAATATTAAGACATTAAATTAAAACAATAGTGTGTGCATAGCCTTCAAGTATTTCTCATTTAGGAAAACATTTTTGTGAACATAATTATTTGACACTAATTAATAAATATGAAGTAAGTAAATGATGCTTGACTTTATGATCACTTTCAGTGAAATCAAATGTTCAAGAAGACTTTCAAAACTTTTTTGACACATCTGGTATTTCAACAAATATTTTAGTTTTTTTCTGTTTATATTTACATAAAATTTGCAATACTGTTCAAAAATTTGGGTCGTAAGAATGTTTTATATTTTTGAAAGAAGTCTCTTATACTCACCAAGGCTGCATTTATTATATAAAAAATATATAGTAAAAACAGTGTTATTGTGAAATTAAATTTTATATATTTTTTTTGTATGATATAATAATTGTATAATTTAATAATAAAATATTTAAATTTAAAAATCTAATTTATTCTTGTGATGCAAAGCTGAATTTTTAGCAGTCATTACTCTAGTCTTCAGTGTCACATGATCCTTCAGAAATCGTTGTCATTTCTAATATGCTGATTTGCTCATCAAGAAATCAACTTATCAGTGTTGAAAAATATTTGTTCTACTTAATAATTTTAGGTTACTTTTATAAGCTGAGTTCAGAAAAATTGATTATTTTTTTTACAGTTAAGTGTTTTTACGTTCACTTTTGATCAATTCAATGCATCCTTGCTGAATAAAAGTGTTATTTTCTTCCAAAAAAAAGTCTTACCGCAGCTTTGATTTGTAACTGACTTTGTTTGCATTAATGCATCACAAATATTGGCAAATTGGGATACCAGGAAAAACTGCTAGGGTTTTATGAGATTCCATTACTGGAATTATTTGCTTTATGATATACTGTGATTAAATTTCTTAATTATGTTGCCTCTATTTTAATTGAAATCACTTTTAACTTCTGTTTAGGAAATGGATGCCATTGAAGCAGAGGTAAAGACAATGGAGAAAAATATGACTAAAATCAGAACAATCCTTTCAGCCACTGACACAGAGAACATTTCTCCTGAGGAACATCTCGAGAACATACAGGTACTGTACATCATGTCTCACTAATCCTCTGTTTGTACTGTAAACATTTACAGGACCTCTCTCTCCTATCCTCTGTAACAGGTCATTCTGGATAATGTCCAGTCCATGAAGAGGACCATTGATGAGATTGAGAGCTGCAGGCCAGGCCTGGGGCTTCCTGCTGAGGCAGAGCAAACTCTCACAGCCTTCCATCGGGCTCAAGAGCTCCTGCAGCCCATCCAGGAGCTACAGCAGCTCAGTGTGGAGCGGAGCACAACGTTGAGGGTCTGTCACTCTAATAGTTTATTTGTGTTTACCAAGAGTCAGTGGTTTCCTGTTTACTGAGCTGGAGTGCGTTTTAACTTTAGCTCATGAAAAGCAGTTTCAGTATTTCAGTAGTTATGGTATTTTACAAATACCTTGTTTTTCACACAACATAAATATGTTAAACTTTTACAACTTAAATATTTGCAAAGGAAAATGAAGTATATATATATAATTTATTTATTTATTTATTTATTTTTTTAAAGGTCCAGAGAGTCATTTTTGTTCATGTTGAGCTAGCAAAATTTAGCACTCACCTCTCATCTACAGGAGTGTGTTCATTGATAGTGATTGCTACATATAATATACATAGAACTTCCATAACCTTTCTATTCCTAAGGTGTGAATGGCTTTTTTAAAAGTTCAAATATTTCTTGTAGTCTTTATATTAATATGAAACCATAAAAACCTCATAAACAATAATTATACAAGACTTTGAATTGGCTTTAAATTAAATATGTAATGTCACATTGCATGGCAATGCTTGAAATGGCAATATTAGATGATAGATTACTTTTACATGAATTATAGTTGTCATAAGACAAGAACTATCCAGTTTCAGTGTGGGCTTCTCCTTAATAAACAAACAAATATCAAGCTTTGAAACAATCTTGATGAATGTGTTCTAACACATCCATTTATAACATTCCCAGCATCAAATAAAGAGATTCGTAATGCAATATTTCAAATGACTTTTGGTCTAGTTAGTTCTAGTTAGAAACTATTAGTTCATCTCATGAAAGTGCAATAAATTTGTAGTGTTTTTAGTGACCGTGACCGGTGTGTGACCTCTCCTCTTCGCTTTCATGTCTGTGGGAATGAGAGGAGGAAAAAATCCCTGCATTTAAAGCCAACTCACAAAAGGGATGTGTGGGAACCTTGAATTTTCTGATTGCGCTTAAAAAATAAAGTGCTTTAAAACTTCAATATGGTGCAGTAATAAATCATTACAGGCACAGCTTTATTGGCAAAGGCAGTAGTATCTAGTTAAGACACTCTCTTGGCTTTTCTCATGATCTCTATTATGTGACTTTGGTTTGCCCACATTTTACAACTTGATGAAACTAAGTATTTTGCTGATTTTCTTTTCAGGCCTCTATTGGACAACCAGCTGAAATGATTTTCTCTTCAGATCAAACCACAGAATTCACGATGGCACATCTTTACACTGGAGATGTGAGGGTAAGTCCATCAACTCAATCAAAAATATACCTCAAAATCATGTCCACTGTAACTCAGAAGACATCTAAAATAAGGATGAGTCAGTTTTAGGACTAAATCAGCTCATTAGTTCTGTCACTATAAAAACCTACAGTAAAGAATAATATGTTGTTGCATAACCCTGGTGAAGCAGGTCTCCATGGAAGGCCCTTACACTGAGGAGGAAGATGAAGACAATCAGTCTTCATCCTCAGGAACTCTCACATGCAGTATTCCAGAGGTAAAAGCCTCAAAACGCTGGTTACGGATGTAACCGTGGTTCTGTGAATTCCAGATGACTGCCAGAGATGGTGTTACATAGTGGATAATTCTTCAACTCTGCTTACGTCACTACGTGGCTTCGTTGGTATATTCTTCCTCGACCTATCCAACTGGCGCTGCGATTATCCGCTATGTAACACCGTCTTTGGCGGTCAGGAGGAATGAAACAGAACCTCCAATTTCTCTTCCGGTCTTTGCCAAACCCTGAAAAGGGAACATTTCTGAACTCTTGTCTGAACTCTGGACCTTTTTGCTATGCTGTTCATTTGCATGCGTTTAATTTTTTTATTTGTATACATTAATGAAAGGAAGCTATTAATACAAATATGATTATACGTCTAAATAAATATATATAATATTATTTATATGCATATTTTTTATTTTTTCATTTCTTTTTAGATAATTCTAAGTTCTTTTTTTCTCTCTAATTTCACAGGAATTGGTTGTGGATGCTTTTTGCTAGTCTCAGAATTTTTGTTGTTCGTTTATAATTCAGTCAGCTTTGCAAACAAGTTATTTTGCTTTTCTTTTCTGAAGACTAAGGCGGCACTCATTGCAGAATGTCGAATATAACTCCACCTCTTCTTTCAGTAACAGCTGCTTTCTTCAGTCGTCTTTAGGGAGTCTTTTCTTCTAAAGGAAAGTCATCTCAAATCATTCATAATCATTTCATCATCTCTAATCATTTTTTCTTTTTCTGTACCAGGACCCAGATGAGAACATAGAGGAGGAAGATACTAAGTCAGGCGCTGCCTCTGCTGTAACAGAGTGTGTCACTAAGGTAAAGACTGACCGCAGCAGAGTTATTCAACTTTTTTTTCTTTAATGACAGGCAATATGATTCATTATCATTATTCCTCATTGTGAAATAGATAGTTCCGACTGTTTGGATGAGCCCTGCTCAAACTCAGTGTAAAATGCCAATAAACACACACGTAGCTGTATATTGTATTAATATGCAAATTTTCTATGGCGCTTGGCAACCACAAGTAGCCTTCTGTTAGAATAATGAACTTCATTCGAAAGTTTGGGTTCAGTAAGATTTTTTGTTTTTGAAAGAAATGCTCACCAAGACTTCAGTTTATTTGAACAAAAATACAGTAAAACAGGAATATTATTACAATTTAAAAAAAATTCTATTTGAATATATTTTGAAATCTAATTTATTCCTGTGATGGCAAAGCTGAATTTTCAGCAGTCGATACTCCAGTCTTCAGTGTCACATGATCATTCAGAAATCAGATTGATTTGGTGCTTAAACATTTCTTATTATTAGCAATGTTGAATTTTTAGTTTAATATTGCTTAATATTTTTGTGAAAACTTTAAAGGGATAGTTCACCCAAAAATTAAAATGTGATGTTTATCTGCTTACCCCCAGGGCATCCAAGATATAGGTGACTTTGTTTCTTCAGTAGAACACAAATGAAGACTGACAGATTGCAGTCTGTCAGTCATATAATGGCAGTCAATGGGACCCATGGCTTTGAGAGAGAGAAAAAACATACACAGACAAAACTAAATTAAACCCTGCGGCTTGTCATGATACATTGAGGTCTTTAGACAGGAAATGATTGGTCTGTGCAAGAAACTGAACAGCATTTATATCGTTTTTTTACCTCTTGTCCACCGTCATGTCTAACTGTCCTGAGCTCTTCCCACAACAGCCGTGCCTGACGCGTTGTTTTGCTTTATGGTGGATCGCAGACTTATAAGTGCATTACCGCCACCTATCTCTCAAATCACTCTATCTACAATCTCAATTAGGTAATGCACTTATAAGTCTGCGATCCACCGTAAAGCAAGAAGAAGACGTGTCCGCCGGCTGTTGTGTGAAGAGCTCAGGACAGTTGGTCCAGACGGTGGATCAGAGGTGAAAAAAAGATATAAATACCGTTCAGTTTCGTGTCTAAAGACCTCGATGTATCGTCACGAGCCGCAGGGTTTAATTTGGTTTTGTCCGTGTATGTTTGTTTTGTTTTTTTTTCTCTCTCAAAGCCGTGGGTCCCATTGACTGCCATTATATGACTGACAGACAGTTTTAGTTAAAAATCTTTGTTTGTGTTCTACTGAAGAAACAAAGTCACCTACATCTTGGATGCCCTGGAGGTAAGCAGATAAACATCACATTTTCATTTTTGGGTGAACTATCCCTTTAATACTTTTTTTTTTTTTTTTTTCCCCAGTATGACTAAAGAACAACATTTTTTGAAATACAAATCTTTTTTAACATTATAAATGTCTCTACTGTCACTTTTGATCAATTTAATGTATGCTTGCTGAATAAAAGTATTAATTTCTTTAAAAATAAAAAAAAACTTTTTTGAACAGTAGTGGTTTTAGATACATAAATCCTTTTTAACCATGGTGAAATCACTACACAGCTGCTAGTGGCTTACTGCTTTTATTTTTTTTCCTCTTTAGGAATCATCTCCTGAAGAAGTTGATTTTCTTGCAATCGAGCATGTAATTCAGGACGCTGACACAGGAAGTTGTTTATTGGAGCCTTCTGACATTTCTGAAATGCCTGGCATAGTCAGCAGACCAGTTACTGAAGAGACAAGTTCCCTACCTGCACTAACATCCCAACATTTGACAGAATTTACAAATGATAGTTGTCTGAAGACTGACAGTTCAAATATAGCTGAGGAAAAGCAAAACGAGGGCACCAAAACCAAGTTGACTGAAGCAGTTCCAGCAAAGCCAGGAATATGCTCAGAAATCACCATGTTAAAAGCAAGTGATTCCAATGAATGGACTGAAAAGGCTGAATCTGTAGATCAGAATGAAGTATCAGTAAACACAGAAACGGGTACAAGTGATCAAGTGAAAACAACAAGCCCAAAGCCACGTGACACACAGGCAATAAATGTTACTGATGGTGATCAGACCCAGACAGAGACTGAACCCATCGACGCCACAGCTCCTCTTATGCTCTCCTCCCAGCGTACAGCATGTGTGCCACAGGAAGATACAGCGCTGGTAATTCTATGTGAAATCTAGGTGTAAACTGACATGTATCATTTTAAGTATTTTTTTGTATGACTAAATACTGCCCTTCCAACTCTTTAGGAAATACAGAGAGATGTTATTGAGGCCAAGATTCACCAGAGCAGCAGCCAGTCTCAGGACCACACAATTCAGCTCACAGCAACTATCAGTGATCTGTCTCAGTCTGAAGGAGCTGAAGATCAACAGAGTATGGTCCACCTTCTCACCTCATGCCAGGATATCAGTTCTTTACAGGTCAGTTTCAGCCCTGCAAACACGCTTACTAAAACCAAAGAACTACCCTGAGACCGAACAAGTGCCTGTGTACATTTTCTGACATGTCTGCATCACCTTAAGATCTAACAAGAATTCTAGATCCATCAGTTTTGAACATTTACACTACTGTTTGAAAGTGAAGATTTTTTAATGTTTTGAAAAAAGCCTCTTATGCTCACCAAGTCTGTATTTGTTTATTCAAAAATAAATAAATAAAAAAAAAATAAAAAAAAGTAATTTATCAAATATTATTGTAATTTAAAATGACTTCTTTTAATATATTAAAATGTAATTAATTTCTGTGATGACAAAGCTGAATTTTCTGCAGTCAGTACTTCAGCCTTCAGTGTCACATGATCATCCAGAAATCATTCTGATAGGCTGATTTGGTGCTCAAGAAACATTTCTTATTATTAGCAGTGTTGAATTTTTATTTTAGTTTTGCCTTTACATTTTAGGTTACATTTTAGGTGTCTGGTCACTTTTGACCGTGAACAGGGTTTCCGCGGGGTCTTAAAAAGTCTTACATTTTAGTTGTAAAATTTAAGGCCTTAAAAAGTCTTAAATTGTACAAGAAAGTCTTAATTATGATTTCAAGAGGTCTTAAATTTGGAGATGAATTGAAAGACGAGAATTGCGATATGGCTGAATGTGACCATTAAACTTCAAAAGGCTATGATTTCATCAAATAAACATGAGCGCTGCAAGTTCAAAGTAGAGGACTGCATTCCCGCGGCTCTCCTGCGGAAACCGTGGGACCAGACCAGATTTCTTGCGACGCAGGATTAAATTCCCGAATAAAACATGGTAACGGTCTGTAACTCTGGTGTAATTTGAACGGGAGCGGGCGGTTTAACAATATCCTGTTCCCGACGTCCTTTCAGAACAGCATATGCTTTATTCTCAATGACTGCGTTTACATGCGCCCAAATATTGCGATTATTTCCAATAATCAGAGTAAGGACTTAATCGCATTTTGATGTTTACATGTCAAGAGCAAAGCTCTTACTCCCGTTTACATGCAATTTCCATTATTCTTATTATTCGCTAAGAATTGTGGTTAACTTTTTTTACTGTCATTATTCACATACCCCACTGGACAGCACAAATGATGGACTCAGAAAGAGCAGTGTTACTGGTCGCTGTTTTAATTTATTTACGTCTAATGCATAATGATTTTGTATGGCTGTATTCCACGCTTTTTCGGCGCCATAGAAATGTGATGGAATTTGTTTGCCTACGCTGCCGTCTCGTTCTGCTCACCCTTTCTGGATGAGGGTAAAGAACAGAGACTGCTGGCAGCTTGTTGTGTTTTCCTCAGAATGCGATGCTTCTTCCCCTCCATCGTTTCTAATCTCCGTATTATTACAGGTGCGTGTCACGTTATTCATATATGTCACAAGCGCATGCGCACTTTGGTCAGAGCGGCAATACTGCGATTAAGGTGTTTACATGCCTGTATATTCCGATTAAAATCGGTGTATGCCACCTATGTTAATACGATTATTCCTGCTGCGATTATGAGCTTAATCGCATTATTTAGATCGAAGTATTGCGTTTACATGAGGTAAAGCATAATCGCAATATCGCCAAAATCTCATTATAATCACATTAAGAGGGTCCATGTAAACGCACTTATTGACCACCGGTACAGCCTGCACTCAGGACTGTTATGCACACGCTGCACACATGAACCAGTGCTCTCTGCGTCACGCGTTTCATTTGCGGGGTCTGTGCACGCAGCTTGTGCATAACGGTCCTCAGAGCAGGTTGTAGCCTACCGGTGGTGACAGAACAGGCAGGTTGTCGATGAGTGACAGAGCAGAACAAGGATGGAGCAAAGTGAGGATGCGCTGTCCTTCAGTAACGTTCAGCTCGGTTTTTTGCTTAGCCTGTAATTTTAAATGACAGGTGTCGTATTTATTTTTATTTTTTTTTCTCTGCGACACTTTTTCCTATTGTGTTGTAAATGTTAAACGAATTGTATCTTGACAAGACAAATAAAAATACACTTTTATTCCTACTGTGTTGGCAGCAAAATGTTAAACGAATTATGTCTTAAGACACAAAATTCGTTCAACATTTTGCTGTCAATAACTTCAAGACTCTTGACAAGACGAATAAAATAACAAATACAGTTTTGTGCAGACTACACATTTATTTGTTAGCCTGTCTCTCTTTTAGTAGAGGAAATTTAAATGTGAGATTCTGGAAACTAGATCTAAATTTAGCGGGAACGGTCGGGTCGGAAGAAAATTATTCTAAGCGGACAGCGGGTGAACAAAGAGTGAATATATCGCGGGAGCGAGCTGCGAGTGGGTGCGGGATAAAACCTCGCGGGAGCGGGACTAAAAAAAGTCCTGCGCAGACCTGTAGTTCAAAGTCCGGTGCTGCGCTGCTTTGTGTTCTGCCGTTACCGGAAAACTGTTATATTTCAGCCAAATGCGACACCTGCTGGCAGAGAATGAATCAGTTAACATAGGTTAAACTAGTGCGCGTATGAATTTCACTGCATGATTCAGTCTATTAAAATACATTTAGAATGATCACATACTTTAAGATATGGGGGCAGAAAATGTATAGCCAATATTTATATAATTTCATATAGTTAATATCACATGAAGAGTGCCATTTTTTTTTTTCTTTTTTTTTCTCTCTCTCTCCAAAAATCAGCATGATTACAAATGTGATATTGACTTTATGAAAATATCAAGATATCATTTTTTGCCAATTTCGCACACCCCTAATTCATGTTATTTAATTTATATAATAATTTATTGATAATAATTGTTGAAATCAATATTAATGCTTTTGCCTTATCCATTTTCTTAAAAATGGTTTAAAGGCTGAAATGTAAAGTTTGTCATTTTACAAAACTTTTTGTTTTTGTGAAAACTTGTATCTGAACTGTAAATTATGCTTTTTACAGTCATTTTACAGTTTAATATGGTACTATAGACATTGCCCTACCCCGCTCATATGGAATTAATTTTATTTGTGCAGGTCTTAAAAAAGGTCTTAAAGTGTTAGATTTGAGCTTAAAAATCCTGCAGAAACCCTGGTGAAGATCACAAGTGTGACTCCCATATAGGGAGCACCCAGAGGGTTAACAGAAAATGCAAAAGAACAGCATTTATTTGAAATTCAAATCGTTTGTAACATTACAGTGTCTCTACTGTCACTTTTGATCAGTTTAATGTATGCTTGCTGAATGAAAGTATTCATTTCTTTCAAAAAAAAAAAAAAATCTTGACTCCAACCTTTTGAACAGTAGTGTATATTACTTGGCAGAATAATTATTTTGTTATTTACTATGGCTAAGGTTGCTTTAGAGACATAAATCCCTTTTTAACCATGGTGAAATCACTACACAGCTGCTAGTGGCTTACTGCTTTTATTTATTTTTTCTTTAGGAATCATCTCCTGAAGAAGTTGATTTTCCTGCAATCGAGCATGTAATTCAGGACGCTGACACAGGAAGTTGTTTACTGGAGCCTTCTGACATCTCTGAAATGCCTGGCATAGTCAGCAGACCAGTTACTGAAGAGACAAGTTCCCTACCTGCACTAACATCCCAACATTTGACAGAATTTACAAATGATAGTTGTCTGAAGACTGACAGTTCAAATATAGCTGAGGAAAAGCAAAACGAGGGCACCAAAACCAAGTTGACTGAAGCAGTTCCAGCAAAGCCAGGAATATGTTCAGAAATCACCATGTTAAAAGCAAGTGATTCCAATGAATGGACTGAAAAGGCTGAATCTGTAGATCAGAATGAAGTATCAGTAAACACAGAAACGGGTACAAGTGATCAAGTGAAAACAACAAGCCCAAAGCCACGTGACACACAGGCAATAAATGTTACTGATGGTGATCAGACCCAGACAGAGACTGAACCCATCGACGCCACAGCTCCTCTTATGCTCTCCTCCCAGCGTACAGCATGTGTGCCACAGGAAGATACAGCGCTGGTAATTCTATGTGAAATCTAGGTGTGAACTGACATGTATCATTTTAAGTATTTTTTTGTATGACTAAATACTGCCCTTCCAACTCTTTAGGAAATACAGAGAGATGTTATTGAGGCCAAGATTCACCAGAGCAGCAGCCAGTCTCAGGACCACACAATTCAGCTCACAGCAACTATCAGTGATCTGTCTCAGTCTGAAGGAGCTGAAGATCAACAGAGTATGGTCCACCTTCTCACCTCATGCCAGGATATCAGTTCTTTACAGGTCAGTTTCAGCCCTGCAAACACGCTTACTAAAACCAAAGAACTACCCTGAGACCGAACAAGTGCCTGTGTACATTTTCTGACATGTCTGCATCACCTTAAGATCTAACAAGAATTCTAGATCCATCAGTTTTTAACATTTACACTACTGTTTGAAAGTGAAGATTTTTTAATGTTTTGAAAAAAAGCCTCTTAGGCTCACCAAGGCTGCATTTTGTTTATTAAAAAAATATATAATATATTATAATATAAAAAAATACAAAATATTATTACAATTTAAAATGACTTATTTTAATGTATATTCAAATTAGGGGTTGCATAGACTAGTCGAGTGATCGCTGTCGGAAACAATCGACTACTCCAGCATGCATTAACCATAATTCATGGACAGAGTTTGCAAGTAGGCCTACGACGTGAATTTTAGGATTGCAATATTGCATGTAGCTGTTACGTTCTATGGCGTTATATATGTTGTATATAAAATTAAAATGTGTAATGTAATAATTAGGGGTGTGCCCTAATATAATCAACTTAGATACAGATATATTTTCTACTAGGTCTACATGTTTGCTGCTTTATCTTTTGCTGGTTTGCGTGGCACAGGCATACGTGTTTAGTGAAGTTAAAAAAAGACTCGCTTAAAGAGTTCTGCATGATGAAAATATGCACAAAAAGGTCTCAAAAAAGGATCAAAAAAGTCATAACTGTCTTATCAAGTAACTGTATGAAGTTCCACCTGGTTTTATCCTAATATAGATACGAATAATTTTGTGATTTGTTACAGATACAAATACTGGCTGTTACATGAATATTAAAATATTTAATGTCATAATTAAAGTTTTGACAGTTTACGTATGTAATTGTTGCATTAGGCTATGAATTAATAAAAGTTTGATAAGAACTATTTCATGTCTTTTCATTTACAGTAGCATTTTTTAAAATAAATAATGGACTAGGAAAAATCAGTAGTCGTGCAAGCCCTAATTAAAATGTAATTAATTTCTGTGATGGCAAAGCTGAATTGTCAGCAGACATTACTCCAGTCTTCAGTGTTACATGATCCTTGAGAAACCTTTCCATTATGCTGTTTTGGTGCAATTTGGTGCAATTTTTTTGTGACATTATAAATATCTTTTATAATGAATAAAAGCATTCATATCTAAAAAAAAAAATAGATAAGTGGTTGACAGAATACATTTCACAGAGGCTGATTCTGCCTTTCTGCATCTTTTTATTTCCTGCCTATACAGACGAGACAGCATCTGTTAGAGATCCCGGTGTCTGCATTGAATGCCAGTGAATCACAGATGGAAGACTCAACGAAACTCCTCAAGGACCTTTCAAGCATCAAGGTATCACCAATTCACTTCCAAAGTCTACAGAACAAAACAAAACCTAACCCTCCTCGATATGTAAATGACAATAGTAACATCCTAAATGGAGTTTAATCCACAGCATGAGTTTTTAAGATTCCTTTAATATTTTCAAAATAAATAAAAATTGCTTTTAGCTTCTCTGGGTACCTGTTGTCACTATAATAAGGGACCATGCAACGTTATACTGTGTTTTTTGATAATGTCTGTAAAATTATGTTTTAAAGCTTTCCAAATACATGCAAACATACTACTAGAAAAGTGTGTGAAGATGTCTGATAAAAGGGTAGACGGCAACAGTTGCTAAGGTAGAACTGGTCAGTAGCTTCAAGTTCTGTTCTAATGTAAGTGTTTGCTCTTTAAGAGTCTACACGGTGGCACATGGACTTTGGCACTTGAGCGGCGGAGATCAGCGGGACAGAATAATGTTGAGCTCCAGAGCTGTTCTGAAGCTCTTCTGAAGGGTCTGCAGGGTCTCCTGGAGCTGGGCTCTGAGCGGATGCTGCGCAGTCAGAATGCACAGCCACAAAACTGCGGTCAGCTGCACAGTCTGCTCACAGAACACAAGGTACACAGCTGATCAACTTAGTAATTATATTATTATTCAAATAATAATAATAATAATACATTTTTGTCTGCTTAAAACATTCTAATAATGTTTGGAATTAACAGAAATACTTCCAAGATTTGGGTCAGGACCTTGTAATGGTCAAGCTGCTATACCAGAAGCTGCCAGAGGGGGCACTGCAGGGCCAAGCAGAGGTGGAGCAGTTAATATCAGCTCTACAGGATCAAGCACAAGCTCATGGTGTCCACATGCAGCACAGCTTAGAGGTATAATGAAATGAAATTATTCAGACCTTAATGTTATCAATCTTTTCCAATTCATAACACTTTCTCATTATCTGTCTGAATTTAGTTCTAATTTAATAAAACTTTATACATGCCATTGATTTTATTAAATGGCATGTATAAAGTGTATTAAGAGAAATGAGCAACAGAAGCTCTCTCATCGCTCTGTATGTGTGTTGTAGGAGTGGTCTCGACACGAGGAGGTCACTGAGAGACTGCGTAAGCAGTTGGATGCGATAGAGACAAACATGTCCAGTCTGGATTCAGAGCCAGAGGGAGACCTGCAGGGTCAGCTGCAGTCCTATGAGGTTTGTTTCCTCGCATCCCTGGGAACGCTAATGGCTGCCTTTCTTTGGCCTCCTTTGAGTATAGGCCTCCTTTGATAGTTTTAGCTGTGTTTTACATTCTGTGACTCCGCATGGGAATGACAGAAACAAATTCCACTCTTTAAGTTCTTGTCTTGTTTCACAGTTTAAATATCTAAAAATTAAGTTTCAAATTAAGCAAAATTGCGTAAGGGGTGTGTATTTTAGCGAGGCTTATGCTCATGAAAAAAACAGCTATTATAAAGAACAATTCTTCCTTGAAATAAATTAATACTTTCATTCGGCAAGAAGAAATTAAATTAATCAAAAGTGACAGTAAAACATTTCAAATATCACATTTTTCACAAAGCTATTAAGCACAGCTGTTTTTCAGCCCTGTTTCTTGAGCAGTGAGCACCAAATCAGTGTACTACAATGACTTGAAGGATCATGTGACAAAAATTCAGCTTTGCCATTATAGGAATAATTATGTTTTAAAATATATTCAAATAGAAAAGTTACTTTACAATGTAAAATTGTTTACATTTTTACTATATTTTTAATCAACTAAATGGACACTTGGTGAGCATAAGACACTTCTTTTAAAAAAAAGTCCTATCAACCCCAAAATGTTAAATTATATTGTATATTTATTTGGGAATAAACAAGAATAAATAAGTAAATTTATTCTTGTTGAAAAATCTACTTTTTAAAAAAATATATATTTTACTGAATAAAAAAGACAATTGCAGATTAGGAAAGTATTTTTTTTTCGGTACACTGCCCCAGGTTGTGTTGTAAAGAATACATATAAAAACCTAATTATTAAATCACATACCTGTAGAAGTTGTGGGATTTTACTGCATTTTTTGTTTTGTTTTGTTTTTTGCTGACCACATTATTTCCTTAGCGATAGAGGACTCCTGCCAATGTTAGTTATTTGGTTGGAAACCAACTAAGCAGCAAAAGTAATAAGTGTCTGAGACATGCAGGAGTGTGAGGGGGTGAAATTAAGGGAGAATGTCTTCTCTTTTCTTTGGTTGTATGTTGTATGAGAATCTTTTTTGGTCCAGCACATGATGTTCCTGATTAAATTACTCGATAGTTGCCATATCTGTGGAACTTCATGTTCTGCAGCCTGCATTGGCCTCTCTTTTATTATTTTCCCCTCACTATTACGAAAGCTAATTTCTCAGCTACACTGACTCAGTCAGTAGCATACGGTTGGCTGCGTTCATATTATTTTTCTCTTTATGTCTACCAAAGCTCATTACTCGGGTGGATTGATATAGGAGGAACAGCAAACTACCCTTTTTGTGTCTGTAATAGATGTACATCAAACTCGCTCCCATCTGAGCAATCAATTGAAGCTGAGAGAGATGAGGATGAGATGAGTTAAAGCGGTGATTCCCAAAGTTTGCTGTCTCTGACTGCTTTACTTCAGCTGACCATATCCATATATCTGTGTACCACTTAATCACAATATGTTTTGAATAACTGAGCAAATGTGACATTAATATATAACACATTGCAAACGTGATTCATATATTATATTATATGCCATTTGAAGTTTAAACTTCCGGTCTATTTAAAAGCACATAATAAGGTTTTGATATTAAATGACTTTTAAAAATAGCAATAAATAGTTAATCTAAATACTTTTTATACATAGCTTAGTGTTTGTTATAACAGGTTTATAGCATGTTTGTTATAATTTGATGTTTATAATCCCAAGTGTTAAAATTGAACCTGCAAACTTTTCTTTTCTTTTCTTTTCTTTTCTACCTTCTCTTATTCTCAGAGTTTGTACAAGGTCCTGGAAGACACAATGCCTCAGGTGTGGGAGATCCAAGACCGGCTCAGGATCCTACAGAAAAAGGGTTGTTTCTGTGAGCGGTCAGGCCAGACTGTCCCAAAATCACAAGTGTTGTTACGCTGGATGGAGCTTCATAAACATCTTCAGCAGAAGATACAGTCTACCCAGAAGATCAGAAAGAATTATGACAGGTGTGAGAAAAGCAGTAACCAAATAATAATTTTTAATGCCATTTTGTTGGAGGTAAGTTATGAACAAATAAATGTGTGCGTTTGAATGTGTAGGTTCCAGCGTGACTCATCAGAACTAGAAGAATGGATGCGTCATGCTCAAGAACAGGTTCAGAAGTGGAACAGTTTCTCTGATTCTGGTCTCTTGGACTCCAGAACAGACTTTACCCAGCTCATGGTGAGTATAATTTGATTTATTTATTTA
The DNA here is from genome assembly GCA_036784905.1 of Acrossocheilus fasciatus. Taxonomy (NCBI): domain Eukaryota; kingdom Metazoa; phylum Chordata; class Actinopteri; order Cypriniformes; family Cyprinidae; genus Acrossocheilus; species Acrossocheilus fasciatus. Next base: position 16,704,280 of record CM071957.1, on the reverse strand, counting down.
TTTTTTTTACACAAATATAACGTGACTATATGTGTGATACTTAAAATGCCAAAATAGGAATGTGGCTTTGTTTGTGTGTTGCAGGAGTTCTTCAAGGAGCTGGAGGGCCGTTCAGCACAGAAAGCTTCTGCAGAAAGCGCAGGCGCACAGATACTGCAGCTGACTGACAGTGAAGCTCCAGGTGTGCGCAGACGACTGGCTCAACTTGAGCAGGAATGGACGAACTTGAGTAACGTCCTGCCCGTTCTCCACCAGACACAGCAACAAGTACGACTAATGTCTCTCTCTCTCCAAGTTTCTCTCTTTTTCTCTCTCTGTCCCTCTATCTTATCCCTTACCCATCTGAAGCAAAGCTCTGGCAAACAGATATAGTTTAAGTAAGCATCCTCTTGCCCTCCTTCTAGCTGTTGACAAACCAGTCTCACAGTCAGATCTTGGCCAGCGTGACCTCCTGGCTCGAACATGTAGAGGGACGACTGGAAGATGAAAGCTCTGGGGTCCATTGTGCCCCCGGTTCCTCTGAGCTGTCTAGACATCTAAAGGCTTTGAAGGTAGTACACCTACTGGACACTTTTAATTCTTTTGATTTTCTGTTTTTTAATTATTTCAGGGTATAAATGGAAAACCTTGTTTGGTTCGCCATTTGTTTTTGTTTTTCCTCAGGTTCCTCATTTATTTAACCAAAAATACAGTAAAAATCATAATATTGTGGAATATTATTACTATTAATTACTACTATATTATACTATATAATATAATATATTACTAGGAATAATTAAAAATGACTGTTTTCAATTTTAAATATATTTAAAATACACTTTATTTTAGCACCATTACTCCAGTCTTCAGTGTCACATGATCCTAAGATGTGACCCTGGACCACAAAACCAATCTTAAGTCGCACAGGTATGCAGTATTTGTAGCAGTAGCCAAAAATACATTGTATGGGTCAAACTATTAAAGTAAAGATCATGTTCCATGAAGATATTTTGTAAATTTTGTACTGTTAATATATCAAAACTAAATTTTTTGATTAGTAATATGCATTGCTAAGAACGTCATTTGGACAATTTTAAACTATTTTCAAATAGTTGTATCTCGGCCAAATATTGTCCTAACAAACCATACATAAATGGAAAGCTTATTTATTAAGCTTTCAGATGATGTATAAATCTCAATTTTGAAAAGTGGACCCTTATGACTGGTTTTGTGGTCCAGAGTCTCACATGCTGATTTTGGTGCTCAAGAAACATTTCTTATTGTTATCAGTGTTGAAAACAGTTGTGCTGCCAAATATTTTTGTGTAAACTGTGAAACATTTTTACTGATTCTTTGAATAATAGGAAGTTCAAAAGAACAGCATTTATTAGGCATAAGAAATGTCTTTATTGTCACTTTTGACCAATTAAATGTGTCTCTGCTGAATGAAAGTATTTATTTATTTATTTATTTATTTATTTATTTATTTATTTATTTAAAAAAATCCAAGAAAATATTAACGTCATATTCCACACTTGTCTTTTTACATATTAGGATCTTAAGGCTGAAATAACCAGTCATCAGCCATACGTTGAGTTTCTGAACCATCAGTCTATGGCGGGGGCGGGGTCAGTGAATGAACAAACCAATCGCAGTGAGTGCATCCTGTTTGCTGAGCAACTGGGAGCTCTCAATCTGAGTTGGCTTATTCTACAGGCCAAAATTGACAGCAAGGTGAGTGCAGAAGTACAGCATAGTTGCAGTAACCTGAATAACCTGCCAAAGCCATTGCATTTGAAATGTGACGAGTTCTTCTGTCTCTAGATACATGATGTTGAGGACCAATGGCAGGCCTGCACGGACAGAGAAAAGCGTTTGCGCTGTATGCACAGCTGGATCTCTCAACGTATTGAATGGGTGATAAACAGCTGCCGATCAAAGAGCTGCTCAGAGATTGAGCAAACATTACAGGAGTGTGAGGTGAGTCTTTTGCCTCACAGCTAGCTTGAAGATTTGATGTTGCAGTTGTTATTTGTGGGTGTGAGAGTGAGTCAAAAGAGTGCTTTTGAAAACTTGGACATTGCTTCATTGCAGGTGACAGAGGACAGGCTGCAGGTGAAGTCCTCTGAGCTGAAGGCTTTGGGAGCTCTTCACCTGTTCGGGCAGCAGGATGGTGAACATCCCGGAGATCAAGCATTCTCCAAGCAGGTGAATTCAGCCATCCAGGACTGCCAAGCTTTGAGTCAACAGGTAAGTTCTTAAACCCTGTGCCAGTATGGATCAGTAAATTTGTGCACGTTGGCCACATATACTACTTTTCAAAAATTTGGGCTCAGTAAGATTTTCTTTTAAAGAAAATAATACTTTCATTCAGCAAGGATGATTAAATTGATCCATCCGCAACAATAGTAAGGATCATGTGACACTGAAGACTGGACTTCCATCACAGGAATAAATTACATGTTAAAATATATTTAAAAAGGTATTTTCATTTGTAATAATTTTTCAGAACATTACTATTTTTGATCAGCCTTAGTGAGCATAACAGACTTCTTTCAAAATCTTTACAAAACTTACCAACCAATGGTATAGTGAACATCATTTTTGATTAACTGAAGAAATGTTATTCCTAGCAGGGTTTTTTTTTTTTTTTTTTTCTTAGATAACTGCTCTCAAGTCAGATTTACAGCCAGTCAAAGATGAATGGGCTCAGTTTGAATCTAAAATGAGTGCAGCAGAACTGCATACAACCGGGGTGGTCTACAAGCTGGAGCTCTGCAGAGTTCCTGCGTTCTCATCTGAGCAGAGCCGAACTCATGTGGAGCACCTGCAAGTGAGTAAACGACTCTAAATGAAATCATTCCACTGGAAAAAAGATTGGAAATATTGTACTTTTCCTAATTTGTATAATAATTGTATAAATATTCAACATTGCCATTAATGTTAGCAATGCGATTTCCTGGGTATTATACTATGCATGCCTCTTAACAGGAGCTTGAAAGGGAGCTGAACCAATCAGAGACCTGGACCCAGTTAACTGAGGCATTCTCTAAATTGAAAGACAAACTCAACCCTTATGCGTCTAAACGTTTGTCTGATCGTCTCGAGCAGGAGAGAACTCGGTAAGTAATTTTACTTTACACAGCCTTCGCCTACTTTAATTCACCTTTTAAATTGAAATTACACTTTGAAAGTTACTTTAAAATGGTATCATCTTTATAAATTGATCAAGTTGAGTGACTCGTTTATTAAAGATGAATATTGCAAACAAACGGATTCACTAAAATGAATCAAAGAGAGGGCAGAACATGTTTTGTTTGTCTGGGCCTATGTGGGTTTTAATCTTGTTTTCTTTTCAGACATCAGGCAGTGACTGAAGATGTGCATGCAGATTTACTCAAAGCCCAGAATGCATTGCGGCTTTGGCTGGAATACGAGCGCCTCACAGGAGAGTGCTGTTTTCATCTAAATCAGCACTGGGAGAGGCTTGGAGAGCTTATGAGTTTTTCAGACAGAGAAGAAAACACTGTAGAGCTGCTCAACAGCAGGATGCAGGGCATCAGTGTGAGTAATTAATAGTATCTATGCTCCTTTAACACCTAGCATCATTGGGATGTTTCCTATCCAGATAGTATCTGGATATTCTATAGTTGGAGAGAATTTACATATTCATTCCATCCACATCTCCAGTGTTATCAGACAGAGGTTTGATCACACTTACCCAAGAAATGGAAAATGTCAGTTGCATATTACGTGAAATTTTGTTAATTAAATGAGATAGTAATCTTAAATTTTAACTCTAATGTGATTATTGGTCGCAGTTGCCTAAAAAATGACTGAAAATGCTTGCTAATGTCAGGTGAGAGCTCAGTGCAAATGAGAAATCAATCAAAATTGTACAGAAAAAGTACAGAACACAATCAAGTACATAATTAAAAGGTTAGTGGCCAGCAAAAGGGATTCCAACAGCAACCCTTAAAACATACCAAACCCATACAATTCACAGCAAATATTTTTGTGTTAAACTGCTTGTTTGTAAATATAAGGTACTGGTTTAGTATTATTTTTTTGTAATTTGTAAAGAAAATACAAAGTAATAATGCACAGTGAAAAAAACAGGCCTAAATAATAGTCAATTTCTGCATGTACTTGTTAAGTGCTGAAGTGTTCTAGTCCTACTGCTGGGTCTGTAGTACTTCAGTCCAGTTGTGCTTTTGAAAAGAAGGAACATTGAGATCTGAGCTGGAGCTTTTCTCTGTGAGCTAAAAATACCAAATGAGACCTGTGCTACTCTTACCAAAAGATGTTCAACACAAAAGAACATAGAATCATGAATTCAGTTCGTTTAAACTGGCATTTTTTTCTTTAAACTTTAAAAAAAAAAAAAAGTTTAAGCTTAAACACAAACAAATATTAAATTTAACATATGTTAATAATATTTCAATATATAACAATTAATGACTATAATAATAATCATTACTCCAGTAATGACTATAATAATAATCATTACTCCAGTCTCCGGAACACTCCAGAACATGCAAAAGAACATTATAAGGGTCTTTATCATCACTGTATATCAATTTAATGCATCAGTGCTGAATTTAATTATTTTATTTAAAAAAATAAAATAAAATACCCCAAACCTTTTAACACTAGTATAAGTCATCAAAAAACTTTTTTATGACACCTTTGTGGCTCTTCTAACCCAATGTCTAAAAAACAATGTCTTTCACAGGCTCTGGAGAAAGACATGCCTGCCTTGCAAAGCAGTGTGGGAAAAGTCCTGGAGGCCTCAAAGCTTCTCACTGGACATGTGAAACTCCAGTCAGCCCCTCTAATCAAATCAGAAACCAGGTTGCTGTCACGTGACCATGTGCATCTTGGCAAGGCACTTTCTGACATTGGCGCCCAAGTTCAGGTAAGGGCGACAAGTTGATATCTTTAAAAGACTAAATACAACATTAAAGTAATCTGATGGATCTGCCAACCGATGACACATTTATACATCCTACACAAGTGTTGTGCTGTTCTTGATCCATAGGAGGAGCTGGAGGAGCACCGCCGTTTCAGCACTGAGTTGAAGTCAATGGAGCAAAAACTTAAAAACTTTGAGAGCATTATGAGCGCCTCCGCTGCAAGCATGGATAGACTAAAGGTGAATCTGTGGCACTTCTTGAGGTTGTTTTCATTTGATTTTTTTGTTTTATCCTTTTCTTTGTAGGGCAAACAAAAATTTTACAGTTTGATTTTATGTAAATCTTTCTCTTTTTTTCTTTCTCTAAGATGGTTCTGTTAGATCTGAGTGGGCTGAACCCTAACCTCGCTGCTCTGAATCAGACGAGTTTCAGACTCTCCTTAAGCTCTGCAGAGGAGGAGAGGTTACAGACCCTCAACACACAATGGGTTCATGTCTTCTCTCAGGCCACAGACCAACACAGGCAAGTCAAACTTCACTAAATTAAAGCTGGTCGATTCTCAAACATTTTGATGTAGATTTATCCCTGAAATAGACTTGATCCCATATATCTTAGTAAAAGGGATAGTTCACCTAAACATGAGAATTTTGTTATTTACTCACCCTCAGGTTGTTTCAAACCCTTTTAAAAACTCTCCTGTTGTGTTCCATTGGTAAAAAAAAAAATACTGTTGATACTGAAAAATACTGGATGAACTACTTTTTTTTGTTTTTTCTTTTTTTCTTTCAGTTTTTACACCTTAAAATTAGCTGTAACTAAACTGTCTGTCTGAATGCCAATGCACATCTGTCTGTAGGAAGATGTATGGAGAGCTGCTGCATGCTCAGAACTTCCAGCAGAAGTGCCAGTGCTGGATGGAGCTCCTTGACATAATCGAGGCTGGGCTATCCAATCAGACGTCTGGAAACTGTGCTGCTGTAAGAGAACAGCTAGCTGCACATCAGGTAGAGCATACGGTTATGAAATCCAATAGAAAAATATTTTCATGTGAATCCTGTTGTTTCATAATGACCATGTACACTTACATAACATATTCCAATTAAGATGCTCTTCTGATAAATCTTTATTCTAAAACAATACTATTGGAATATTTGTGGCATTTATCAAAATCTTTTCCTTTTTTCTTTTTTTTTTTTTCTTTATCCCCCCCCCCCAATGTTTATATCACGCATCACATAGAATATCTTGCATGTAGACATGCTTAGATAAATAAAGATTATATTATGGATATGACAAAGACAAATAATTGCTAGTTAATGCTAGCTATGATTTATAGAAACCAGAATATTGACTTATTGACTCAAATTTAATATTGGGGTTAGTGAAGTTACATTTTGAGTGTTTTATGCTCACCAAGGCTTCATTTATTTAAGCAAAGATACAGTAAAATCAGTTATACTCTGAAATAACATTAAAATTTAAAATGAACTGTTTTCTATTATAAATTGAAAATGAATTTTCAGCAGCCAGTACTCCAGTCTTCATTGTCTCTCAAACATTTATGATAATCAATGTTGAAAACAGTTGTACTGCTTAATATTTTTGTGATAATTGTGTTTCAGGATTCTTTGATGAATATAAATATATAGAAATAACATTATTGGAAATATAATTTTTTTGTAACATTATAGATGATCTCTAACTCTTTTTAATACAATAAGAGCAACAGGCAGTTTGGGTTATAGAGTACTGTGTCATTTGTTTTTGTTTTTGAAATGGTTGTGCAGTGCTCATCTATTCATATATTAGTAATAAATCTTCCAGAGGCTGAAAGTGGAGGTCCTCATCAGCCAGCAGCTACAGGATGCCATGGTCACTGAAGCTTCAGGCTTCCTGGAGAGCAGTCAGAATAAGGACAGGTGAGCTTTTATAACACTACACTTAATAACTTATTCCCTAACCTCCAGTGTGGGGCTCTGCCATGGATAAGAAATCAAAGAATGTGGTATAATAATTTGTTCTGAACAGGATGTCTCCTGATGAGTAATTAAAACCGAGGTTTTCCACTTTTTTTTTTTTTTTTTTTTTTTTTTTTTTTTTTTTTTCTTTCTTCTCGGGCTCCAGATGAGACCATAAATCTTGGAGTTATGTGGTGTGGAAGAGCTCTTTTGAGCTCAGCACTGGAACAAGCTGGCTCACTCTCAGGAAATGAAACTGCATGTGCTACCAGCATGAAATCATTTTTTCTTTTCAGCTGATAAGTGCTGCTTCAGGTGGAACTCCTGCATGGTTGCATTTAAGATGTTTCTTGGGTCTCTTTTTTTTTTTTTTTTTTCTTTCAATGGCAGGAACAAATGTCTTGTAGAGAGCCACATAAAATGTGGTTGGTTTTATTTTTCAGATGACTGGCTCATCAGTTGGTCTCTTAAAAAAAAAATCTGTTAAAACCACAATTTAAAGGGATAGTTTACCCAAAATGAAAAATCTGTCATTCTTTTCTCACCTTCATGTTGTTCCAAACCCGTAAGAATTTTGTTAAATTTTGAAACACACAAGTATTTGTTTTGAAATCTGAGAGATTATGGACATTGAAAGTCCATTCACACAAAATTTCATGGTTCAAAATGTTCATAGAGGGATTGTCAGAGTAATCCATATGAATGTATAATGTAATCCATTACAGTATAACAGGTTTAATAATTTTTTTTTACTCATAAAAAAAATATCTGGACATTTAAATACAATAAAGCAATAAAGTTAAACATTTTGCACAGATTAAAGTGCAAAATAATTAAAAGACCAATAGGTATCACTTTACAGTAAGATCTCATTAGTTAACCCTAGTTAATGCATTAACATTATCAATGAGCAAAAGCTACATTTGCTACAGAAGTTATTCATCTTTGTTAAAAATACAACTCTTAGTTCATGTTAGCTCGGGTTCATTTAAAAAAAACAAAACAGTTTGTAATTATTTTGATTTTAACGTGTTATTAAATATTTGAATTGCCTAAGATTAATGAATGTTTAGAAGAATTTTTCATTGGGAGTTTAACCAATTAATTAATGTTAACCAGTGAAGCCCTAATGTAAAGTATGACCGAACAATAAAGAATCAAAACACTTTCAAACAATATCTCTAGGGCATAATGTTGTCCAGATTAAAATGTAAAAAAGTTTTAAAATAAATAGCCTATTTAGTCTAAATATTAAAGTATTTGGCGCTGTGCTGAACACCACTGCGAATACAAAAATCTGGATGGCTATTTAATACGTTTTAGAAGTAGCGCAGCTGCTTTGTTTACGGGGTTTCCAGGGTAATAACACTGCATCTGCTGTCAGAGAGTGAATGTCAGAGCGTCTCTCACGCGTTCCGCCGTGTGCTTCTCATCCGTGCTTGTTTACATCAGAGTGCACACGCATCTTTGACGCAGCATTCAGCGGTGTTGTGCATTTAACCAGTTGATGGGAAAAGTATTCTTTAAAATGCATTCAAAATTCTGAATAATTTTTTTTTTTTTTTGAATGAACCGTGCGTATTCATTATCGTGATATATCGCATTACCGAATACCGGCACACATCTAATCGATACATATGGATTCATTTTACAACATTTTTATGAACATTTTAAAGTGCCAAAGTTTTGAGTCAATAAACTTTCAATGGAGGGACAGAAATCTTTCAGGTTTCATTAAAAATATTCTTCTGAAGATGGCCGAAAATCTCACGGGTTTGTAATGACATAAGAGTAAGTAATTGATGACAAAATAATCATTTTTGAGTGAACTTAACACCTTTTAACCTGAGTAAATGTTCTTCACTTTGATAACTTTTGGTTGAATTTACCTTTAACAAACATTGAAAATGTTGACGAACAAATTCCATTGTGAGCAGGAGTCATCTGATCCTGAGACTCACCCAGCTAAAGGCACGATGGCAGGGGATACAGCAGAGGGTCCAGCAGAACGGAAAATGTCTGGAAGAGCTGATGGGAAAGTGGCAACTCTATGAGTCCGGCTCAAGGAAACTTTCAAAGCTACTCAGACACATCGAAGAACTTCTGCCACCAGCAGGACTGGCGCCATGCAGCTTACAGCAACTCCAGTGCTCTATAAAAGACTTTGAGGTAAGATTATTCAGTAAAGAGAATATAATAGTCTTTTCAACTCTTTGAGATGCTAATGTTGGACTTCAAAGTCTAATCCAATGCCGTCATTAGTATCCTTCATGTTTTCTGTCTCACAGTGGACAGAGGAGCAACTAGAGCTTCATGAAGAACTCTACAGGCAGACTGTGGAGGCAGGCAGACAGATCCTTCCGCTGTTGAATGCGCAGACACAGACACACCTGCAGACTGAACTGGATGCTCTCAAGGAGATGTGGGAGCGAAGCTGTGGCCTTGTGGGGAAAAGAAAGGCTCTTGCAAACACCATAACTCATGTATGTGACCCAGTTCTCACATGATTACTATATGAAAGTTTCCATTGACAAATAATACTGTAAATGATTCACATTTACAATTATGTAGGGAATACATTAGTACAGTTTTCAATGTATTTCGAATCTGCCAATATTTGATATTTTATTCTGCTTATTTATTTTTTTGCTTGTTGATTTATCAGTTTATTCATAATCTTTTTTTCGTCTTTGGTAAAGGCGAATGTTTTGAATGATTTTGCTTAAATGTTACAAGAATTAGCCTGCTAATTAAAAAATATATAAGCATAACGAGGTTTTGGATCAGTCTGATTAGTGCTCACACCCTTGTCTTATTGAATTCTTTATTTGCATGGACCGAGCAGAGTCTGTGGTTAATATGGGGGTCTTTCTTAGCCACCATTGACCTACATACCCTACTGAGCGTTTCACTAATAAAGTGCTTCATTTTGAGGATGAGAGATCAGACGTAATCTCGCCATAATCCATAAATGAGGCAGCTGGGCCATATCACACAAGAACGAGGGCTTTCAAAACGCGTCTGCTAAGCCACTGTGCAGTTGTGGATCATCTCTCATTGTTCACACACAATCCCACAATGCTCTTAGGCCTAAAGTTACAGTCATACCAACAATAGCATGAATGTTCATGTGAACTTTTGATGACAAGATGCAAATTTATAATCCTATGTAGTTTATTAGCACCATGGAGCACTTGGGCCAAATTTGAAGGAATGATTTTGACCATTGCCAAATGTAAATTTAGTTTACAGTGTTCACTGGCAAGCAGTGGGGCCTGTGTCACCCTAAACTAGAGGCTGATCCCCTGTACTGATATTATATAACATCAGAGTCACGCCCACTCATAACGAGTTCTGATTGGCTCTTCTGTTAGGGAGTGACATCATTGTTTTGAAGGGGGTTTGGAGAGCGATGTGGTTGGAAGTGTGTTTTGTGTGCATTTGTTCACAATAGGTGGGGGATGGTGTATCCACATGTGAAAGGGAAATCCCTCTTCACTGATCTGTGATAACACAGTGACAGCACCCAAAATACAAGCACATCAGTGGCTCTCATGATCAGAACTTTAAAGAAATGTTAAAGAAATGCTCCAAGATCAAGGTCAAAATGATTACATTGAAATTATGCCACACATATTGTTGATAGAGCTCAAGACTGTATTTCAACTGGAAATTCCTTTAAGTCTAAAACTGTATGATCAGGTATTGTTTTTCACAGTGTAGAAAAGATTATAGAGACAAACATCTTCCACCGTAATTAAGCGATGCTGCTGTTTCTTTGCAGAACTGGCGGCTCTGTGAAACTGGCCTGGCTGAGAGTGCTCTCAAACTGGAAATGATAAAAGCAAGACTGAAGAGTCCACTACCAGAGAAGCTAGAAGATCTAAAAATACATATGCAGCTCATCAAGGTAATATATTTTTCTGAAAGTGATGACAGTAAACAACCAAACAACCTGTTAGAATCCCAGACTCAGGTAATTTTGCTGTATTGATAATGTAATTGATATGTAATGAAATAGTGGGGTTTTTTTTCCTGGAAATAAACCAACATTTCGAGGATTTGGGGGGGGGATACAAGAAGATATATATAGATATAGATATAGATATATATAGATAATATTTTTAAGGTTTTAGGAATTTTTTTTTAGGACAAAGTTTTGAGAAGTTGGAAAAATATAGAGGAAAAACTGAAAGGAAACATTGGCATAAAATAGAGAAAAATGTAAGATTTTTTCATCATTTATTAACCAGTGACATGTAGGCTAGTTTGTGATGGTGTTGTGCAGATGGTCAGATGTTCTTGCTTCCACTTAATAGATTTAGAATCTTAAATCTTAAATCATACTGCAGAACTTGAAGTTATTAATGCAAAAGGGAAAAAATCCAAATACTAAACCATCCTGAAATTCATGTACGCTACCGTTGAAATGTTTGGGGTTGGTAAGTGTTTTTTTGTTGTTTTTTAGAAAGATGCTCACCAAAGCTGCATTTATATAATCACAAATACATTAAAACAGCAATAATTGGAGATACTATTCATTTAAAATAACAGTGTCTTACTGATCCCACTAGTTTATATTTTAATAACTGTCTTGCTTTCACAAATTGCTTTGTAATATTTAATGAAAATATATATTTATTCAATCCCAAAAAAAGTGTTTTCACTAGTGTTCTCAGACTTTTGGACCCTGCTCTATAGTTTAAAATCAGCTAACATTATATGTACGCATTGTTTACGTTTATTTGGCAACTCCTTTAAGCATACAGAGACAATTTACAATTCCTGCTTGGCTTTGACTGTCAAACAAAGTGTTTTTATCTGCCAACTGAATTCTACTGCATTTTAATACACTCAAACTATTACCAAGGCCTTTGGTAAAGAAAAAAAATCACCTGTTGATTATAATCATGTCACTTTAGAAATGTTGTTAACCCATCTGCTGAGATTGATTTTATTTCTTGTTGATTAAGCTCTGATGAGGAACCGTCCTTTAACGAATGTGGGTGAAACTGACAAACAAAGGAAATTTAAGTGTCTTTAACATGTATGGCCTTTACCCAATCACCCCTTTCCATGCTGTTATGGGTGCTCAGTCTCCCTCCCTCCCCCGTCCCCTCTCCACCTCCTCCCCTCCCCCGTCCCATCCAGCAGGCCTTAATCCCGAGCGCTAATGACAGGGACACAGAGAGAGGGAGAGAGAGGACTAGGGTTAGCGTGCGGCAGAGGAGGGGAGTTTAACTTGGTGCTGGTTGCCGTGTTATGCAGGAGGACGAGGACTCGCTGCAGATTTGGGCTGGAGGACTGAAAGAGCTGACCACCATGAAGGCAGACGTGTCTCAGTACGTGCTGCCCACAGACACTGTGCTGCTCCAGGGACAGGTGGAAGAACTTCACAGCCAATGGGAAGAACTGTGCTTGAAGGTGAGTGAGTGTTTGTGTTTGAGAGGAGAGAGAGAGAGAGAGTAGGAGGGAAAGAGAGGCTGTTGTCCAGGCAGCATTGAAAGGCACACAATGATTCACTGCTGGAAGTGGGGGGGGGGAAACTTCACAGTGCCGCATGGCACAGAAAAAGAGAGGGAAAATGAGAATTTATGTGAATATGATCTAGATTTATAGTTATAATAATAGTTTTCTCATCAGAATGATGTCCTGACACACATTTGTTTCTGACATAAAAAAAAAATAGCACAAGAAAAAAAATTCACCTGCCTTAAGGGACAGTTCAGACCAAAATGAACATTTTCATTTACTTACCCACTTGCTGGTCCCAAACGTATGTTGTTGTTGTTTTTTTTCTTCTTCTGTGGAACACACAAGGAGAAATTTTGAATCATGCAAGTCAATCTTTTCCGTGCATTACAAAGAATAGAAAGTGAATGCCCTTTCAAGATTCAAAAAGGATGTAAAAAATCCCCATAGAAGTATCGTGAGAGTTGTTCATGTGCCTCATGCACTATATCAGTTTCAGAAGACTTGGAATTATTTTAATCTTTTAAGTTAGGATGTTACCACTGTAGCAGAGTTAAGTCATTAACGAACAGTTGAACTCAAACACATAATCAGATCATTCAGACAAATCAGAATCAGACCAGTTTTGTGGACTGAATCAACAAGTACACTGAAAAGATTTGGTCTTTTTTTTTATTATTATTGAATTATGCCTTAAGCTATCATATGACTTCAGAAGACTTGGAATATAGCACAAGAGACACATGAACCACTTTTTGGAGCTTGACAGCTCTAGTTCTCATTTACTTTCATAATATAAAAATACTATTGGCCAGGAAAGTTCTCAAAAATTAACTTTTTGTGTTCTGCGGAAGAACAAATGTATTTTGGGTTTAGTAAATGATGAATTTTCATTTCTGGGCAAACAATCCCCTTAACATTAAAACGTCTAATAAAAATGTCTATTTTAGCTCACACTTCAATATGCATTATTTATGTAGCTCATTTTTTAAGTTGCTTCCCAGGCTGTGTAAAGGCTGCCTGAGGACTCTTTTCTGAGATTATCTGTCTAGCGCAGGTGTCCGGTCTGCCGTCATTAAGTGAAGTAGCTGACGTTTGAATGGAGTTGCTCTTGTAACTGTAAACGGCCTGAGCAATTAAAAACAGAAAGGCCACATTTAGGACAGATCGTTGCATGGCCTACATCCAGCCCTCGGACTTGTCACCACATAACGCAGTGTGCCTTGTTTAATGAACCGTTTTTCAGTTTGTGGGGTTGTTGTTGTGAGTTTTCAGTCCTGTCTTTATTTGAAATTCTGGCCGGACGCCAGGACCAAGCCAATGAGGTCAGTCTACGTTGTGCGTCAGTGTTTGCGGCCAACAGGTTGCAGGTGGAAACATTCCCTTGAATGAATGACAGATGGCAAAGCTAGGCCCTTGTTTTTCTTTTATTTGTCTTTGCATATGTGTTGGGGCAAGTGGCTTGGGCTGAAGAAAATGCATCAATAATGCGTTCAACAAAAAGGCAGTGAATAGAAGTGAACAACTAACCTCGATGTCCTTGTGCTTTCTTTTAAACTCATGATTAATATTCTTGTTTTGAAGGAAAACTACAATATCACATTCTCTTACCGCTCTGAGTGTGACATTAATGGATCAAGGAAAACGTATAGCCTTCACTGACAAATTTAGCTTGGAAAATGCATTCGTTCTTTTTAAAAGGCTGCATGTAAGCCCCAGCAATCTAGGAGTGACACAAGCAACAGAGAACTACAAAGTGCTGCCCATGTCCCCTAGTGTGTCTTGGTATTAGTACATACTAATAGACAAACCCCTTACTGACAGAAAGCAGTAAAAAGTGAGCGGGAGCTTTGCTGTAGACTTTACTTAACAGTTCAGTAATCAATCTCACAGTGTGAGATGAGTTTCGTTAAAAGCCTTTCAGATGGCCAGCTTTTCAAGAATAAAGTCATGTAGTTGTAACCTGACACCTTTTGTACTGAGTTGTTTTCAAGTATTTTCTCTCATGTGAATCGGGGTAGTGAACCAGCCACAAAGGGGTCAAGTTCTTCTGTACTCTCTCTAGTAGTTGAGAGTAGGCCATATGCACTCAAAGAGATTTCCTGAATGAATAAATGTCATTATAATGAAAAATAAAATGTCATGAAAAAAATAAAATGTCATTACCAGTGCTGATATCTGGGGAACTTTTCTGTACTTACTGTAAGAAAATGTTTTTTTTTTCATACTGAAGCATTTTAACCTTTTATTCTTCCTCTTGTGTGTAGGTGTCACTTCGCAAGCAGGAAATAGCTGATCGCCTGAACGCCTGGATCATCTTTAATGATAAAAACAAGGAGCTCTGTGATTGGCTGACGCAGATGGAGAAAAAAGTGGCACACAGGAGCGAAAGCCTTAGTATTGAGGAAATGGTGGAGAAACTTAAAAAGGTAGAGTTTGGTTTTCTTTATTGCTAAGATTTTTTTTTTAACTCCTTAAACAATACAACTTGAACTACCGCCCATCAAAAGGTTGTGGTCTTTTTTTTTTTTTTTTTTTTTTTAAGAATTCTCTTATGCTCAGCAAGGCTGTATTTATTTTATCAAAAATCATTATTACAATTTAAAATAACTGCTTTCTGTTTTAATATATTTTAAAATTCCTGATGACGGTGCTAAATTCAGTCACATGATCCTTCAAAAATCATTTCTATTTATATCATAGTATGTCAGATGTCAAATCATAATATTCTTGTGGAAACTTCATATTTTTTTAGAACTGTTTGATAAAAACAATTAAGAATAATATCTTTACTGTCAGTTTTGATCAATGTAATGCACCCTTGCTTAATATTAATTTATTAGTAATTAATTACATTGCTCAACTCCCTGTTTTTATAGTTACATAACCATAACAACATGCCACTTTAAGATACATTCAGAAAAAGGCATCACATGGGCTTGTTTCCATGTGCCTTTGTCACGGTGAGTTTCTGTTGTACATTTGTAAGCAGCTTAAGTAGGCCAGTAATATGGTATTATATGGTATATGCTATTATGAGTATCTATGAAGGATTAAAGCAGTCTCAAATGAACAGCACGCTTAAGCGTTCCCAAGGGAGGCCCCACAGATTTTACATTTCACAGAGGATCTATTCTATCCACTCACATAGAATTGATTCATTTTTACTCAAATATGCTACAAATGTACATTATTTCTAAAAAGCATCATAGATTAGCTCTAATCTAGCTTACTGCATGTGCTATAAATTGAGGGCAGAGTGCTGTACTGCATAACTGTGTTGATTTGTTTACCTCTTTGTTCATACACAACAGTAGCCTTGTATGTGCAGTTTCTCTCTCCCAATCAAACAGTGCAACCTCGAGCACTCTGCAGTCATTAGCACATAGTTTACGGTTGAGGTTTTGGAGAGTTTCAGGCCACGTCACTAATGATCACATATCAGAAAACTGGCCATTGTCTCTTTGTAGCACAGTTACTGATGCCTAGTGCTATAATAACTGCTGTCTGCTGTTCAAAGTGAGCCAGGTTGGACTAACAAAACAGGTGAACCCTTAAAAGCAGAGAAGAAAGTGAAAAGGATTTGGGCTGCCGCGGGGTCAGGGTGAATCATTGTTCCTCTCTTCTTTTTTTTTTTACGAGGGCACATGCTGAGAGAAGGAACATAGTTTTGACAGCTGTCAGACCCATCCAGAGACAAAGTGCAGTTAGTCGGTTTTGTTTGGGATGGATGTGTTAATGACTAAAACACATGAGAGGCTGGTGCTCATTGTGCACATCTCTCTTCAGGACTGCATGGAGGAGATTAACCTCTTCAGCGAGAACAAGAGCCACCTCAAGCAGCTGGGCGAGCAGCTCCTATTGGCCAGCGACAAGGCTAAGGAGGCAGAGATCCACGAGGCCTTGCAAGATGTCAACGACCGCTGGCAGCACCTGTTCGACCACATTGAGGCCAGGTGAGCAAAAAACAAAACAAATGAACCACACTGAACTGTGGTGAATAAATGCTTTGAGGAATAAATGCTAAATTGATCAAACTCATTTCTTTCCTTTTTGCCTGATGTTTGCTATTGTTGCTCTGTATCCATTGATTAATGGCTGATCAAAGCCCTTTGTTTGTTTGAAAGCCTTAGCCTGCATCATTTTTGGTTTCCATTCAAGGACTGATTGACTTCATTCATTCATTCATCTGTGCATTTCTGACACATTTAGATCAGTTGGTGGTGATAAAGCCTTTGATTAGACTTTTTTTATATTAATTTGAGGCATTTAAAAGATTCTTTTATCCAGACTGAAACATAACAAGTACTGCAGCTTTCAGTGTGAGACTGTTGTGATCAGTAGATGGTTTGTTACCCGGGTTTGTGGGTAAACTGTCACTAAGCTATAAAAAAAAAATTGTTATTAACCAAAAGCTGAAATAAATTAAATTAAAAACTGATCATTGTAAACCTTTGTAAATAGTTTAAACAAATTAAAACATTGCCTTGGCAATTAACTGAGATAAAATTAAATAAAATAATGCTCTAGAATTACTTTTAAAAAGTACATTTTAAAGTTAAAAAAAAAGTAAACTAAAGCTATATAGTAATGTAAAAAAAATTATAAAAATGACAAAAGTAAATAACAAAATTAAGAAAAAAAAACTACAATTAAAATGAAAACTGTTGTATTTCAAAATATAAATAAATACTGTAATTGTATATAAATAGTACTAAAATGACACTAGTACTATACTATATAGTACTATACTATACTATATTGAAATATTATGAATATTAAACCTTTTCCTCACTGCTTTATAAAAAAGTGGGGGGTTTTTTGTCTCGTTTACACTGAAATGAAATCATTCATGTGTCCCCCAGTGTTTCAGCATGACCCATGATGCAATTCACCCCTAATGTGGAGCAAGTTGCCTCGCTAGATTATTTTTTATTTTATTATTATTAGGAAAGGTCATATGTCCCAGTGTTATAGATGACTTACACCAAGTTCAATTAATAGTAGATATGCTAGAATATATCATAAAAGTTTGCCTTGCCAATTTACAGCAAGCTTTCCCCAATAATAGGGAAACTAATTTACTTACTTTTTTCTCCATGTACTCATTGGTATCTTCAGAATTTGATGTGATCTTCAGTATTATGGATGGTTACCACAGCTGGCATGTGCTCTCATAATCATAATCTCATTAAGTCAGTTGGAAATTTGCACATACCGAGTATATGAATCAGGTGCTGGTCCCAAGCAAGCAAGCAAACAAACAACTCAAGTGTTTTCCACTCTTGTCTGTGATGTCACCAGCCGCTCCTGTAATTGGTCAGTCCTGCGATGTGACGTGTTTTGAAGCAGCCAGATGGTGCTAATACTGAAGGAGGGGGGAATTAACGTAGCCCTCACTAGTGTCGTTGGCTTCAGCTTTGCCATATGGCTTGCATGGTTTGTCCTAGTCCCACTGTATAGCTGGAATGGGGTGGAGGGGGTGGTGGGGGGTAATGGTCTGTCACCTCATATTATCTCTTATGAACAGGGGCACAATGAGGCCAGGGGGACAGTATGTACTCAGGCACGCTATAATCACACAGCCGGCCATCTGCAGGTATGGCTGCTCAGATGGTTTGTGAGGCCATGCGGTCACTCAAACAACAGAATGAGAAGCTTCACACAGTCACAATTAAATGGTTCAATCTAATCCCTATGGGACAAACACCCTTCGTCTGTGTTTCAGTGTCATCTGACCTGGAGTTATCAGACCTTTTTTTTTTTTTTTAGTTGTTTCACATCAAGTGTAGCACGCTGAACTTTGACAGTATTTCATTGGGTTCCTTCCAAACTACACAGTCTCAGATGCCAAAGAAAACAGTTACTTGACTGATTTATAAAGGGGTTAGTACTTTTACTTTGAAAGAAATGATTATTTCTTTGTCACAGAAAATACATTTTTATCTAATGGAGGTTATAGAGGAGTTTTGGACACATTCAGGTTTTCATCAAAACTTCCAGGAATATTTATGGTATCAAGTTTTTTTCCAAAATGGTCTATTTGATCATGCTCTGGAATCCAAAATGAATATGCAATCCCTCTCTGTCTCTCTTTCAGGGTGAAAAAGCTGACAGAAACGCTGGTGACAGTGCAGCAGTTGGATAAGAACATGAATAACCTTCGCTCTTGGCTCACTCGCATTGAAGCTGAGCTGGCCAAACCCATTCACTACAATATCTGCCATAGAGATGAGATCCAAAAGAGACTGGCTGAGCAACAGGTCAGCAAATCACGAGTTTTTAAAAATGATATACTAATCTACAATCCGGTATTTCATCTGATTAAATCTTCTATTATAAGTGTGTGTTGTTTTATGGGACTGGCAAATTTTTCTTTTCTTATTTATTATTTTTTTTTTTTAACCTTCTGGGGTCTGAGGTGATTTTGGGGCCCTTGAGATGTTTTGACATGCCCTGACATTTGTGCTTATTTCAGCTCCTTATAACATACTATCGGCCAACATGTTTTTGTGTTCAGCACAAACTGTGCTACAATTAATATGTGAGCAAGATTGATGTATATGTTTGCATTTTTTTAGAAAAAAAAAAGGATTATGCGTGGTTAGTAAGTTTTGGGGGGAAATGTAGCTGAAATAAGGCCATAAAACATACTGAATAGTTCTGAATAAGACTTTTGAGTAATCAGTCTTGTAGGCTAGAATATTCATGTCAAGATGATGTGAAAATCAACTTGCTTAGAAAACAATATATTGATTTAAATTTTTAAAGACATGTTTTGTGATCGAAAGCCTATATGCGAGGTAGTGGCAATGGCCTTGAATATTAAGTGATTCTTACCTGAGAGACAAAGGGCCGCCCCCCTAATAGCCCATCAGTGTGACCGTTACTTTGAGGCAGGTCAGACAGAATGTGTGGAGGTTGAAAAAAAAAATATTTTTTTTAATTATTTGTATTTTATTTACAACACAGTATAATCAAAACATGCATAATGAAGGTCCAAGACACATTGTGCACACTGATCTGACCACAGAGATGTGAACAGACTTCGAGTCATTCTGTTCATACAGATTACTTTATCACAGAAACAAATGAAACGTTCTGCTAATGCAACAACTTATTCCAGATATGTGTAACCCTGGATCACAAAGCCAATCATAAGTAGCACGGGTATATTTGTAGCAATAGCCAATACATTGTATGGGTCAAAATTATCGTTTTTTATTTTTATTTTATGCCAAAAATCTTTAGGATATTAGTTAAGATAATGTTACATGGAGATATTTTGTAAATTTCCTATCATAAATATATCAAAACCTAATTTTTGTTTAGTAATATGCATTGCTAAGAACTTCATTTGGACAACTTTAAAGGCGATTTTCTCATATTCCAGATTTTCAAATAGTTGTATCTCAGCCAAATATATCAAAGGGAAGCTTATTTATTCCAGATGATTTGTAATGTCAAAAAATGACCCTTATGACTGATTCTGTGGTCCCAGGTCACTTATTGTATGAATGTTTTCTTATCAGGTGAATTTGTCGTCTTTGAGGAATGTTGTACTTTTTTTTTTTTTTTTTTTTTCTGGAAATCAGAAATACTTGTTAGGGGATGTTTTTTTTTTATCGAAATTTTGATTAATTTCTTAATTTAATTGTCTATAATTGAAATGAACTATTATTCTTTTTCATGATATACAGACTGTTTAAAGGGCTAATTCATTGAGCTTTCAATTAAACAGTGTAAACGTGAAAACATTTGGAAATCAGAAAAAGGGCTGCAGCTATGCCTTTTGCCAAAACCTGAAACACTCATAATGCACTTCTGATTTGGGTACCACCTCTCTGTCAGTCTTACTGTCCCTGGGCAGGATTACCAAAAATGTGGAAATTTGATCTGTAACAATTATTCATTTACATATACTACTGATATTATAACAATACAAAGCTGGTTGAAAATCTTTCAACTGTTTGAGAAATTACCAGGTATGTCTTTAACATACGTGTGCGTGTTTAGGACCTGCAGCGTGACATCGAGCAGCACACTGAGAGAGTGGCGTCTGTGCTCACCTTGTGTGATGTGCTTCTGTGCGATGAGGATGCCTGCAGCAGCGATGGAGAGAATGACTCCATCCAGCAGACCACGCAGCGCTTGGACCAGCGCTGGAGAAATATCTGCTCCATGTCTCTGGAGAGGAGGCTGAGGTATGGCCATTTATCCAGATGCCTCCAATCTCAAGCACACCATCACTGCTCACAGATGTTTAGTCATTCTGTTGCATTCCTTTATGGAAGGTGGTTTCAATTCATTCTGGATCCAGATTAATAAACTGCTTTCCTGATTGAGATTCATAGCTCCCTGTTGAGCAAGAGATATTGGTAAAAGATAACTTTGCATGATAAAATGCATTAATTTTTAATGCCTTGTAACCTCACCAAACACTTGAGTTCAACAGGTCTTGAGGAAGATGACATCATATATTTGATAATAAGCATAACATGAATTACAGTACATTATAAATGAATGTATTTTAAATTGCACACATGCACATTTCGTATTAAAGTATTACATTGTTTATTATTATGATTTACATCAGTTTCATTTTAAATATACATTCATATAAGACTCTTTGTTTTTAATCACTTGTGTCGGTTTGCAGGATTGAGGAGACATTGAGACAGTGGTGTAAGTTTCAGGAGGATTACTCTTCCTTTGAGGACTGGCTGAATGTAGCGGAGCACTCCGCTGCTGAACCCAATACATCAGACGTCCCGTACAGTGACGCCAAAGAGGAACTCCAGAAATATGAGGTTTGATTCCAACAAAATGCTTAACTTAAGATTCTTCGAATACCTTTGCTACTGGACCATTATATTTACATCGTTTAGTGCAAGTCAAATGTGTAATCCTGATGTTTTAGGAACATGATCGGTACGATTAAGGGAATATCAGATTCCTCAAGCAGTCATCTATGGCCTGTCAGCAGTTTTTCATTCATGCATGACTTCTGAAATGTTAAAAACACACTCACTGTTTGCATGGAAATGGAGTGTTAAAGTAGATATTTTTGAATATCCAGATTTAATTTAATAGAGTATACTGTAATAGCGGTTCTGGAATAATTTTTTTGTGGTCATATTTAGTAGTGTTTGATTTGTTGTTTTAGGTTTTCCAAAGGCATGTACATGAGAGCCTGACCCAGCTGGAGATTATTAATAACCAGTACAGACGACTGGCTCGGGAGAACCGTGCAGATGCAGCCAACAGACTCAGGGCCATGGTGCATCATGGGAACCAGCGATGGGACACGCTCCAGAGGAGAGTGGCTGCAATACTGCGCAGACTCAGAGTGAGAACACGGACACGCTATTTTTTTTCAGTGCATTTGTTTACTTGAGTGCATAAATAAACCTTTTTTTTTTTCATTTAGCATTTCACAAGCCAGCGAGAAGAGTTTGAGGGAACCCGTGAGAGTCTCCTTGTCTGGCTGACTGAGTTAGACCTCCAGCTGACCAATGTGGAGGACTTCTCAGAGAGCCATCTCCAAGACAAGATGAAACGGCTGAAGGTTAGTAAACAGTGTTTCCTTTAAATTAAGATGTTAAGTCTATAGAAAGAAAAGAAAGAAAGAAAGAAAGAGAATGAATAAATGATGACAGAATTTAACTGAACTTTCTTATTCTTCAGAGTTTCAAGAAGGAGATCACTCTGAACACCAATAAGATTGATGCTCTGATCGTGTTTGGGGAGGGTCTGATTCAGAGGAGCTGTCCTCAAGACGCTGTTGAGATAGAAGATGAGTTAGAAGAACTGCACACGTACTGTCAAGAGGTGTTTTTCAGAGTGTCTCGATTCCACCAGCGCCTCACCAGTCTCCGCCCGGTATTATAAACGCTCAATTTTTTTGCATTGTCTTATGTAACAAACTGTGGTTATAAATGTATTTGGATATTTTGAGACCCTTTTGAAACTTTTTGTGAATTAGCTTTCTTGAAAAGTGTTTGTGCTAAACAACCATTCAGAAGTTTGGGGTTAGTAAGTAAACCTTTGCCTTCACAGGTATAAATTACATTTTAAAAAATGAGTTGTAGTAATTTTTTCACAATATTAACATTTTTACTGTTTTTTATTTTTTTTTTTTTTTATTTATTTTTTTTTTTTAAATGCAGTCTTGGAGACTTAAAAAATGTGGTAGAATTGTGCAAATAACTTTGCGTATGGACATTGTTATAGGAGTATGAATGCATGAATGACAGTGTTTTCTCTTTGAAGCAGATGCAGGAGCAACTGGACGTCTTTGATGGTGAACAGTCCAGAGGGACACAGGGCACTCTCTCCTCCAGCCAGCCCTCCATGTGCCTGTTATCGCCACCTCAGGAGCGCTCGGGCCGTGAAACCCCTGTGAGTGTGGATTCCATCCCTCTGGAGTGGGACCACACTGGGGACGTTGGCGGCTCTTCTTCACTTGATGAGGAAGAGGATGCTGCCTTCTTCTCTGCCCTGTCAGGTATGGTTATTTTTACTGTTGTTCGGCAAAATCCAGTCATTTCAATAGGAATCCACGTGTTTGGGAATTCTGTGTGAAGGTGAAAGATTTCGCAAGGGTTTATACCTGTGAAATTTTCTTATAATTTTGTCACTAGGAGCAACTCCTAAGATTTTTTTTAATGAATGCGGGCCCTGGAGTCAGATATAATTCAAATATATATTTTAGCTGTCAGATTGCAACTGACCATTTTAACCAGCTCTTGCCAGTTTTGTCCATTGGCACATCGTATGAGGCTGAGACTCTTCCCCAGGACTCTGACTGCTGGAATGGCTTGTCATGTTGCTGGTTTAGCCTTTCATTTTCTGTCCCTTCAGATTTAGAGGTCACAAAATTCCCAGAATTCTCATCTGAGGTAACAAAGAAGTCTTTGGGAGAGCCTTTAGGTAGACCTCCATGTCCCTTTTATGTGCACTTGGCTTTAGTTGTGCATTACTGCAAAATCTTATTAAATTTTTTTTTTTTTTGTGCATTCACATCTGTCCAGTTTCTCCTTACTTTTCTTTCCACATTATTCTCTCTCTCTCTCTCTCTCTCTCTCTCTCTCTCTCTCTCTCTCTCTCTCTCTCTCTCTCTCTCTCTCTCTCTATTCTATTCAATTCAATTCAATTCAATTCAATTCAATTCAATTCAAGTGTGCTTTATTGGCATGACAAAAACTATACATTTGTATTGCCAAAGCAATTGCAGCTGGGCTGCTTACAAATAGTGCACGTACATAATAACAGAAAGAAAAAAGAATAATAATTTTAATAATATATGAAAGTATTAAGCATGTAGTGCAAAATGAATTCCTAATGTATGTAAACTAGAAATAAAAAATAAAATAAGATAAGGGATTAGATAGATTTACAGAAGCAAAATTACATCCAAGTAATCTAGATGTGCTAGAAACATCAGATCAGGGCAGATTGAGTGTTTTCTCTTCTATGGTGACAGGCAGACACATATTGAGCAGCAAACACACAGCAGTTCTTGTGTTCTCCTAACAGATACGGCAGTTTCTCCTGGTTTGAAAGGGTTTTAAATGTCGGATGGATCTGCTGTATTTTATCATAGAACACTGTCCATGTATTTGGAGCATTCTGTTTGGAAGTGCAGTTCTGTTTCCATCTGATTCAGATCACAGTGTGAACACAATCTCTGTTCCGGGGGCAGCCATGTTTTTCTGTGTCTGCCCGTCTCTATCATCAGCTTGTGTCCGCTGAGTCTGTATCTGGTCAACGTGCTTCTCAGTTTCTTATTTGACACTGTGTACAGATACTCTGCCGTACTGTACTCTCTCTTTAGGGCTGACTAGCATTGCATTTTACTCTGTTGTTGTGTGTGGGTTTACCAATGAGTGATGTAATTCTGTTTGATTTGTGCAGTAATCTGATGTTGTGAATCAGAGCATCAGTAGATGTTAGTGAAGCATCAGGACTGAAGCTCTGGATCAGCTGAGGGAAGGGGTTGCTTTCTTCGCTCATCTCTTGGTATTGCAGGGCTTTATAATGATATGTTTGGGGGTCACTGAGTTTCAGATGTTTCCAGAATTTAATTGACCTTTTTTTTGTATCTTTATGATTAGAGGATATTTGCCTGATTCTGCCCTGCATGCGTTATTTGTTGTGTGCCGGTGCACGTGTAATCAGAAGCAGATCATCTGCATACAGGCATCTGATCTGTGAGTTGTGTAGGGTGAGGCCAGGGGCTGCAGATCCCTCCAGACTGAGCGCCAGTTTGTTGATGTAAATGTTAAATAATGTTGGGCTTAAGCAGCTTGTACACTTAGTGCTGATTTTTACTTTCAGTGTACATTGGTTTGATAAGGTCACAGGTTTTACCTCCTATACCACTTTCAATGGTTTTGTAAAATAGTCCTTGGTGCCAAATTGAGTCAAAAGCTTTTTTGAAGTCGATAAAGCATGCATATATTTTACCTTTATCTTGGTTAACATGTTTTTCAATTAGAGTATGTAATGTATAGATGTGATCAGATGTACGGTAATTTGGTAAAAATCCGATTTGACTTGTGCTCAGTACATTGTGTGTGATGAAGAAGTCTAATAGTCGAGCATTTATTATGCTACACAGTAACTTTCCCAGGTTTCCGCTCTCACAGATGCCTCTGTAGTTGTTAGGATCAAATTTATCTCCGTTTTTAAAGATTGGTGACATCAAGATGAGTGATTCCAGATGTCAGGGAAGTAACCTACACTCAGAACCACATTGAATAGTTTTAGAATGGCCAATTGGAATTTACTGCTTGTGTGTTTTATCATTTCATTTAATATCCCATCAGGTCCAGATGCTTTTTTGTGTTGGAGGTTTTTGATATTTTTCTTTTAAGTTCTTTATCAGTTATTGGGAAATCTAATGGGTTTTGGTTATCTTTGATTTGTTAATTCTAGTTTTTCCAATTGGTCCATTGTTTGAATTTGCTTACAGTTTGTACTTTATTAAACAATGTTTGGAAATGACTTTCCCATATGTCTCCATTTTGGATTGCCAATTCTTCATGATCAGTTTTTTTCAGATTGTTCCAATTTTCCCAAAACGCGATTATTGTCAGTTGTTTTTGGGTATATTGTGCTTTTTTGGTTCTGAGTGTATGTGTGTATTGTTTTAGTGTTTCACTGTAAAGAAGGTGGATCTCTGTATTATTTGGATCTTTGTGTTTCTGATTTGACAATGTTCTCAGTTTTTTGCGAATAGTTTGGCATTCCTGATCAAATCAATTTTTGTCATTTTTTGTTTTCAATTTGGATTGTTTTGCTGATTTTTCAAATATGTAATTTATATCTCTGACAGCAAGATTGACACCTTCATTAGTGTGAGTATAGGTGTTATTTAGCAAGTTATCAATCAGCGCTTGTATTGTTCGGCTGCTAAATGCTTTCTTATTTTCTTATAATATGATTCTTATATTCTCTCTCTCTCTCTCTCTCTCTCTCTCTCTCACTCTGTTTGAGTTTTGGGGATCCAGCTTATCCAAACAGCAGCTGATCCAGTGAAGTGTTCGTGTGAAGGGTCAGGGAGTTCATCTATAGGGCTCAGTCTTTGTGTTTTCTGGGTTGCCTACAATGGCACAACCTGACGGTTCATGTTGCAGGACTTGTTTAGTTTGCATGCACAAACACACAGCTGACTATGGTGAAATTTGATCGGAGGCTTTTTTATTTTTAGAGTATTAATTCATCAACACTTAACCGACTTTTTGAATTATGTTTTGATGACATGATGTTCTTGGATATAGGTATAATTCAGGTAAATTGGGTCAGTTTTTTTTTTACTGCCATATAAAAAGAGATCCAATTTATCCAAGAATATGAGTTATCCATATTTTAGCATCATCACGTGAAGATTAAATATTAATATTAGTTAGTAGTATTTTAACTATTTAAGGTATTGATAACGAGTTATAAGTGTAAAGCCGGACATGTAGAAATAGATTATTTTGTTAAGAATGAAAATATCTACCTAAGATTGGAACTACCTGTACTGATTCTCTCTCTCTCTCTCTCTCTCTCTCTCTCTCTCTCTCTCTCTCTCTCTCTCTCTCTCTCTCTCTCTCTCTCTCTCTCTCTCTCTCTCTCTCTCTCTCTCTCTCTCTCTCTCTCTCTCTCTCTCTCTCTCTCTCTCTCTCTCTCTCTCTCTCTCTCTCTCTCTCTCTCTCTCTCTCTCTCTCTCTCTCTCTCTCTCTCTCTCTCTCTCTCTACACATCCATAAATAAACAAAACAAATATGTATTTACTACTAATGCAGATGTGTTCACTAAGTGATCTACCGAAGCTGAAAAATTCTTTAGATAAACTGATTACGTTTCTGGAGATTACTGTAGCAATGAGACAGTTGTCAAATGGCCGTTCTCCAGGAATTGATAGATTACCAGCAGAGTTTTATCAGTCATTTTAGAATGTAATAGGAAATGGCTTATACTCTCTAATAATACTTCATATAAAGAACAAGCTACTTCCTACAAGTTGTCGAAGAGCAGTCCTTTCTTTGCTCCCTAAAAAGGGGGATTTATGCCTGTCTCTTTACTGTGCATGGACTATAAAATACTTTCAAAATGTTTGGCAAATAGGCTGAAACATACTTTGGAATTATTGGTTCATAGAGATCAAACATATTGTATCCCTAATAGGTAATTTATGGATAATCTTTTTTTGTTAAGATATGTAATTGATTTTAATCAACTTAATGTTGACCTGGGTGTGTTTTTATATAGCCTTGTTATTGAGCCACTGTTGTGCAGACTAAGAAGGAATCTTAGGGTGAGGGTAAATTGGGGAAAAAGTGAAGGACTTCTTATTGGTCATTGGAAAAGTGGGCAAGGACCTCCAAAATTACCTGGTGGATTGTTGTGGGTAAGAGACGGGTTAAAAATGCTAGGTGTCTTTTTAGGAAACAAACAATTTCAGAATAAAAATTGGGAGGGAATGCTGGAAAAGGTGTCTGCCAGATTGGTCAAATGGAAATCGCTGTTACCGCTGATGTCACAGAGGAAGAGTTCTGGATGTAAATAACTTGGCTGCCTCAACTTTGTGGCATAGACTTATTGTAATGGAGCCATCAGAAGAATTGATTTGTAAAATACAGAGGATATTTGTGGAGTGTTTTTGGAGTGGAGAACTCCCTACCTTCCTGTTTATGAGGGAGGTCAAGGTCTGGTGGATGTGCGGAGTAAGATCTGTGCTTTCAGAATACAAGCAGCACAGAGATTCCTGTATCATCAAAACTTAGCTTGGGCTCAGACTGCAAAAATGATTCTAGAAAAAGCAGGTGGTCTTAAATTAGATAGACATCTGTTTTTAATGGAACTGGAAAAAGTGAATCTGTCCGGGGTTACATCTTTTTATCGGTCAATGTTGTACTCTTGGAAAACTGTTTTTAAAGTGGAAAAAGATGTTGACAAACCCGGGAGTTGGATACAAGAGGAACCGTTGTTTTATAACAACGTGAAGCTGGGGCAACTCTTGAAAAATGACCGATGGGAATTTCTGGTGAGAGACAGGTGGAGAACCCTGTATAAGCCACCCGTGGAGAAGCGAACAGCAGATCTACATTGGAGGATTCTTCACGGGGCAATAGCAACGGACAAACATGTGGCGCACTGAACCCAGCAGTAGGGGTGGGATGTAGGTTTTGTGGAAAGGAAGAGAATTTAGAGCATTTGTTTTTAAAATGTAAAAGATAGGAAGGTATTTTTGAGTTTCTTAATAGATTGTTTCAAGCTTTTGGTGAAGAATCCTCAGAACAAGTTTTTATAGGGGTGTGAAATATAATTTTTTAGAAAGAAGGAAGATGTGTTTGTTAAATTATTTACTAGGAACTGCAAAAGTGGCAATATGGAAAACCTGAAAAAATCATCAAGGGTTACAGTTTAATAGTACTAATGCTGAAGTGATGTTCATGAAATTAGCTGGTAGACTAAAAATAGAATTTGCATACTATAGTCTTGTAAACAATGAGATGGTTTTCAGTGACGTGTGTGTTGTGTTAATGATGTTTTGTGTATGGTTCACGATGGACATTTGGGTTTGAATTTTCAAATTTTATATTTATTATGCGAGTTGTTAATGTGAAGAGAGAATTATAAAATGTAAAAATTCAAACCCAAATGTCCATCGTGAACCATACACAAAACATTAACACACCACATGTCACTGAAAACCATCTCATTGTTTACAAGACTATAGTATGCAAATTCTATTTGCATACTATATAAAATGTTTTTCAAATAAAGTTCAGTCAAACCTCTCTCTCTCTCTCCATCTCCATCCTGTCTTGTTCCCTCATCACTGTTGGTATGCTTATGAATAGACTGGGTTTGCTGGATCATCAAAGGCCTGGTGTGTTTTTTTCTTTTCAGAGCAGAACTTTCTCTCTCAAATCAAAAGATGCAAGCGTCCTCCCTTCACCCTGTTCTGCTATGTGCTCTTATCATGAAAGACTTGGGCCTGTGGGGAGATTCTGTTGGTAAAGAGGAGGGTTGAGAGCTGGGCATGTCCAGATCTCAGGGAGTGTAAGAGAGGGCACAGGAAGGTTGCATCCCCCCGTCTCTCACACGGCTCAGTGCACCTTCTTATCCCCCTCCAGAGCTTTCATGCTCAAGCAGAAGATAATAAGATTCACTTTTTTTTCCCTGAAATCCACTTATAATTGTTTTTCATTGCAATAGCATGATTATTTAATGTTTTCATGACAATTTTGATGCTCTCTTATCCTTAGAATAAATGGTCTGTTTTTTTTTTTGCAATTTTGCCTCCTGAAATGAGTAACACAGCTTTGGTCCATTAGGACATAGGCTGTGCATTTACTGTTGGATTCAGTATAGTTCCAACTTCACTATCCTACAATTTCAACCTCTGTCAATTTAATGTCTGATTTGATTCCTCTTGATCCCGGCAAAAGCTAAATAATTCCACTTCTTGTGTCCATTTGTCATCACAGCCCAAATGAAGTCTGTTTTGAGTTAAATCTCTCTCCCTCTCTCTCAAACTCACAGGACAGAATTGGCACTTTCAAAACGCACCTGAAAGTAAATCCTTCCAGCTGGACTCCTCCTCACCTACACACACCAGCACTCCTTTTAAACAAGGCTATGTGAGTTATATACCCCTTCCTTCTTAATCCAGCATAATCCTTTCATAAACACCAAATTTGCAAGTTGTTTTCTTCCTCAGGCAGACTTTGAAAGCATAAACATGTAGTTCCTGCATGAAGGGTGACTATAATGGTGTATGTGTGATGTGTTTGTGCACTGTGCAGGTCCAGCTGATGTCTGAGTGCAGCGGCAGCATTAAGAGTGTGAAGCGGGTCTCTATGATTCTGGATGAGGAGGAACAACAGGAGGAACAAGGCCTCACAGGCCTCAACACTGCAGACAAACAGTCAGGTATGGACACTTTGTCCAACACAAAGGGAAATGAGGATTTCTGTCTGGTACTTGTCCTGAGTGAGTCATGTAATAAGACTCTTCACAAATAGTCGGGAACAGGCACTGACGCAGATCACATGTGCAATGTACTACTTGTCATTTTACTTAGATGAGTCTAAAAGCATGAAGGCTTCTTATTTATCAAAAATAGAATATAATTAGATTTTCATGCCACCTGATGGATGGATTGATGGATGGATGGATGGATGGATAAGAAAGGTAGATTGTGGATGGATGGATGGATGAGAAAGGTAGATTGTGGATGGATGGATGGATGAGAAAGATAGGTGGATAAATTGTATGGATGGATAGATGGGCTGTAAAGTCCCATCTTAATAGTGTAGAACATGAAAAACTTAAATGGGGTGTAAGAATGTATTTTATTCATCTCATAGGAAAGGGAATAGAAGAGGGGTAGCAATACTAATTTCTGATACTTGACTGCATTTAGAAAAAAAAAAAAAAGGATTAATTGCGGCTGCTTAATACAAGCATTCTGAATGATGCAAAGAATATATTCAAAAAGAACTAAGAGATTATATTGACAACAATAATAATGGGGAAGTATCGTCAAGTGTCTTGTGGGATGCGTCAAAGTCAGTGATCGGGTAAACTAATAGCTCTTACATCGCATAAAAAAAGGAAAAACGTAAAAAAGCTGGTTGATTTGCAGGAAAATCTGAAGATCTTGGAGAGAGAGAACATCGGGAAAAGGAAACCTCACATTCAAAATCAATTAAATGTTAAGAAGGAAATCAATTGTATGAGGGAGAATTAGATGAAAAAGCTACATTTGCTGGACAACGATATTATGAAAATGGCTCAAAGGCTTTGAAGTTGTTGGCATGGAATCTAAGGAAGCAACAGGCAGAGAGTACTACATTTGAAACTAGAGACCCTAAAACCAAAAAAAAAGACCACAAACAAGATATTCACACAATTTTTGAAACCTAGTATGTAAATCTAGATAGCGAAACACGTACGACTAGCTCCAAAGAAATAAATACTTCTTTAGAATCACTAGACTTACCTTCTATAGGAAAAGTACAAAATAAAGCCCTTATGGCAGAGATTACGAAGGAAGAAATAGGGAAAGCAGTATCAAGATTAAAAGTTGTTAAAACACCAGGATCTGATGGCTTTCCAGCTGAGTGGTATAATGCCTTTAAAGGTCAATTAATCCCCATGCTTTTTTACTTTTAATTATATGCTTAAGGTAGGCGAACCACCAAGAACATGGAGTGAGGCAATAATTTTGATTATTCCTAAAGAGGGTAAAGATAAGGAGGAGTGTAGTGCATTTAGGCCAATTTCTGTTTTAAACATGGATTATACATTATATTCATCAATATTAGCTAAAAGACTAATATTTATGGTATGGGATAATACCAGAATTAGTGGATTGAGATCAAGCAGGATTTGTGCGTGATAGGCAGACACAAGATAATATTAGGCGGGTGCTACATGTAATTGATCGTATCACCAAAGAAAATACCAGAGCAGTAGGTATTAGTTTAGATGCTGAAAAAAGTCCGCTGGGAGTGCTTTTATCTGACATTAGGAAGATTTGGCTTCAAAGAGGAGTTCATTAGCTGTATTAAAATTTTGTATTCTTCACCAAATGCAAGAATTAGGATCAATGGTCACCTTACTCAGAGTTTTAACTTGGAAAGAGTCTGCCATCAAGGCTGTCCTCTCAGCCCTGCCCTTTTTGATTTATTTATTGACCCTATAGCTCAGTTAATTAGAGATGATCAGGGAAACAAAGGAATAAGAGTTAGAGGTTTAGAGCAAAAGATTGGTCTATATGCAGACGATGGTCTGTTGTTTGTCGCAACGCCAGAGGTTAGTATTCCTAGATTGATGTCAGTTTTTAAAATATTTGGGAACCTACTCTGGATATAAACTAAATGTTCAAAAAACACAGATTTTAAGTTTTAATTCTACTTCTCAGAGAGATATGTTGAATGGATTTAATTTAAATGGAACTCAAGTATTAAGTATCTGGGAATCTTAATAACTAAAGATACTACAAAACTATTTGATAGTAATTATGGCCCTGTAAATAAGATCGTTAAATCAGATATAGATAGGTGGTCCCAGCTGCCCTTAGAGATGCATAGTAGAATAGATACAATAAAAATGAACATGCTTCCCCGTCTCTTATACCTCTTCCAATCCCTACCAGTTGAAGTTCCTCTAAAACAATTTAGAGAATGGGATAAATGGATTTCAAGATTTATTTGGAGGGGTAGGAGGCCAAGAATTAAATTTAAAACACCGCAACTGTCTAAAGAGAAAGAGGGTAGAGCACTGCCTTGCTTGTTAGACTATTACAAGTCAATGGATTAAAGTTCCTTTTATAATCTGGTTTAAAGAATGTAAATCACCTTTACTTGAAAGACAGTCAAGGCTACTGAGATGGGTCACCTTTGACCCTGACATTAAACCAGCAAAGCGCACCCTATTTGTTTTATTTATTTTACAAAACCAAAAAAAAAGAAAAGTTTTGTTGATGTTGGGAGTGAGTCAGGGTATACAAATAATAGGCCTACTTGTGGATTTTTTCAGTCAATATGAAATTAATGAAAGAACTGAGTTTCTCTGTAGTGTAATTTTTAGGTTCGATAACTTGAAAAGTAAAGTAAACTTGAAAGTAAAGTAATTAGTAATCTGATTACTTTTTAAATGCAGTAATCAGTAATGTAATCAAATTACAATTTTAAAGAAGTAATTAGTCATTTGTAGTGGAGTACTTTTTTTTTAGTAACTTACCCAACACTGGTATCTACAAACCAGGACTTATTTCAACAGACAGATGACTGAATTGGTGGATAAACTGATGGAAAAATAGTTAGGTCAATAGATAGGTGGTTGGACAAATGAAGGAGTAGGAGGTGGATGAATGGTTAAATTGATAGATGGATGGAAAGATGGTTGGGTATAGATGGATGAGTGGATAAGAGGACAAACAAACCTAGGAATGACTAAGGTCAATTAATAGTTGGGTAGAAAAATGGAGGAAAGGTTGAATAGGTAGATGCCTCTATACATGGATAGAGACTTTGAAAATGGGTAGATAAAGTAGACAAATGAAGAAATGGGTTGGTGGATGGATATCCACCAACCCATCCCTTCATTTGTCTACTCTAGACAGGATAAGAATAGACGGATGTACACACAGATCTTTCACTTCATGAACTTCATGTTCTCCGCAGGAGTGATTGAGCGCTGGGAGCTGCTGCAAGCTCAAGCAGTGAGTAAAGAGCAGTGCAGCTCCAGAGACCCCCAGCAGCTGACCTCTGACCTGCACGACATCACTTCCTGGCTGGATCTTGTCACCCCTGAGCTGGACAGACTGCAGAAGCCTGAGGCTGCCATCAGTGTCGAGATCTTAGAAGAGAGGGTCAAACAACTTAAAGTGAGCATCACAGCTACAGTTCTAAACTACATCCGATCTTATAGATTATTGATACAGAGACACGGGAAAGGAAAAGATATTGTCTTCACACTCTAATTTGTTCCAAATTGCACAGGAAATGCAGAAGACATTTGCTCGCTATAAGACCATGATGCTGTCTCTGAACCTGGGTGGGCAAGAGCTGCAGCAAGGAGCTTCAGGAGAAGCACCTGAGCTTCAGGAGGGTCTGCGCAGCATGAATTGCCGCTGGACAGAAGCTTGTGCGGGACTACAGAAGTGGGAGGACAGTCTGCGCACTACCCTAGGACGCTGTCAGGTGAGAGATCCGTCAGACATTTATACAATGGAAAGATTGACGCTGTATTGGGATCGATGCCACATGAAACTTCATCTCTCACCACTGACAATCTGCACTCGTTTAGGAGTTCCACGAGATGGTCCACTCTCAACTGCTATGGCTGGCCCATGCAGAGAGCAGACGCTACACAGTGAACATGAATGACCCTTCTGTGCAGCCCTCCATGCTTCAGGAACACAGGAACACCCTGAAGGTGAGTCCGAGAAACCCAAACCAGAACAACATCAGCTTCTCCATCAAGACTCACCTCTAGTTTGTGTTGTTATCTGTGTGCCGAGCTTATGTTATGCACCCCCTGGTGGCAGGATCTGGCAGAGGAGCTGCAGGGCAGACAGAAGCGAGTGAGCTCCTTGCAGGAGATCGTCTCCGAGCTGCTCCCTGAGGCTGATGGGGAGGACAGCGCTGAAGCCCGGGAAAAACTCCACGTCATTGGAAGCAAAATAAGACTACTGTCCCGTCAAGTCAACCAGGATCTCCAGATGATTGAAGAGAGACTGGTAAGAGCGTTACGCAAAAAATATTCTTCATCCATTTACACCACACAAAAAATGAAAGGGAAGCTCACTTCCACTAAGGTTACAGCACATTTTGTATTTATACTTAAAAAAAAAATGCTTTACAGTGTTTCTTCATTCCAACACATGGATGAATAATTTTCATTTAAATATATAACCACTTTATGAGCATGTTTTGATAAAATGTAACAGTAAATACATGTATAATGTTCTAATTTGATCTTTCTGTTCATCAAAGAATCCTGAAAAATCACAAAGGCTTCCTCAACAATATTATGCACAACTGTTTTTAACATAGATAAATGTTTCTTGAGCAGCAAATCACATATTAGAATGATTTCTGAAAGATCACGTGACTCTGAAGACTGAAGTAATGGCTGTTATGATATATTGAATTTTAAAAATGTACAGTATATTAAAATAGAGGTTTTATTTTAAATCGTAATATTTCTCAATATTACTGTTTTTACTGTATTTTGATTAAATAAATACAGTCTTGATGAGCATACAAGATATTTCAAAAACATTTAAAAAATCTCACAAACCACAAAATTAAAAAAAAAAAAAAAATTAAGAGCATTTTTCCCCATTCCACCATATCAACAAATATAATTAACTAAGATGAAGCAGTTACTGTCAAATATAAATAATATTGAAATCAAAAGTAAATAACATGCTCATAATTTGGATGTGGATTTGTGGTGAAGTGCTGAACTCTTGTATGTCATGTGTTTACAGGAGTCCACAACTGAGGCTTCAGGAGACAGGAAATCCGCACAATGTTCTCGGTATAGTGGCGCACACACACACCATTTTTATTTTTTCCTTTTATTTTGTATTTTATTGATTTTTGTACATTTAAATATAGAATATTATAAAAAATATATACTTTTAACCAAAAATGCATAAACACAGTATACATATGTATGTGTGTTTCAAAGGAGATAAGAGTTTATAAAAAGATTCCTCTTTGTTTCAGGTCAAAGCGTG
Source organism: Acrossocheilus fasciatus (assembly GCA_036784905.1). NCBI lineage: Eukaryota > Metazoa > Chordata > Actinopteri > Cypriniformes > Cyprinidae > Acrossocheilus > Acrossocheilus fasciatus. The sequence continues at coordinate 16,669,200 of CM071957.1, read as the reverse complement.
ACCCATCACCTCAGCGTTCGTTCTTCTATCGGGTGTTGCGAGCGGCTTTCCCTCTGCATCTCTTGTTCCTGTTGCTGTTGGTTCTGGCCTGCTTGGTCCCTCTTTCTGAAGACGACTACAGCTGCACCTTTTCCAACAATTTTGCCCGTTCGTTCCACCCCATGTTACGCTACACCAACGGTCCCCCTCCCACATGAGTCTCTCATCAACTGTTTTCACGTTCAGTCAACAGAGCCATTTTCATGACTCAAACTTGCGAAGCACCTCACTTTTGTCCAAGCTATATTTTAACGGTTGTATTTATATCATTGATTTTATACTATTTATTCCCCTTTGAGAGCCATACTAAGAATTTTGTTGATTTTTATTTTTTTTTTGGTCACAATGCTGTAAAGAAAAATATCAATCATTGTATGAGCTTGAATGTAAATCACTGACGACTTTTTAAAATATTTCTAGATTGAAGCACATCATGCACTGATTAAAGATGATAAGTTTGAAACTGGCAAAAAATCGACTCTTCAGCCACTGTTTGTGGTGAATTGATGGATGGCTGCTATTTTGAGATTGTGGTCTCATTTTTAAATTTTATATGGTCTGAATTAACTGTTCATATTTGCAAAGCCCCCCCCCCCCAAATAAATAAATAAAAATGTCAAATGCACATGGAAACATTTTAATACACCCCTGTGTAAATAACAGTGTTACATATATATGCACTGCAAGGCATAACACAAAGATGTGTACAGAAAGTAAATTTCGAAAACATTTTACAAATTAAACTTTTCTGTTTAAAAATAAACATTGTCTACAACAAATCTGTATTACAGCTGGTTTTTCATGCTTCGTTGCTAAAAATAGTAAAATCAATATTAGAGCTTCATATCAAATCCATTACGATTCAGATGGCTGCCGGCAGATACAATAACATTTATAAATAATCTGTGCGTTCATTAAAATTAAGTACTAAGATCTACCTTTATCTTCAAATCTTTAAGGTAGGTTTGGTTTTATATCAATTAATCCAGTTAATTTTTTTTGTTATAATCACTGTAGGCACTGCAATATATATATGTAGAATGATTCTCACGATAGGGCTTCAGATATTTCACAGAACTATTAAAGTGCAATATCACATGTACTTTTTTTGGTAGTTGTGGTGCATCTCACAAACATAGGTTTTCACAGTGGAATAGTAGCAATAGATTGAGCTGTCTCTAGAAAATGTATAAATGTTTTGTACAAGGCCGTTATGGTGTTAAAGGGGTTTACTGGGTAGAGAGCACATTTTGTGCCGTAATCTGTTTTGTCAAAAGTAGTGGATGCAAACAAAACATCCAGCTGTCCTGAATTAGGCCCTCCTGCATGTGACATTCACAAGTCCTTGTTCTGACAGAGAAGAAAAGGCTTGATTCATTTCTTCTGAGACTTTGGTCCAGAATTTAGTCTCTGCTCCCATTGCATACAAACCTCTCTCATCTTTATGTTTTGCAAGTGAAGGAATCTGATCTGTTTGTTCTGACAATGTCGTCAACAGTCGCTCTATCTACAGCAGATGCTTCAGTTGAGGCATCGGTATGATGCTGTTTTTTCTTTTACAAAAAGCAAGAGTTGCAAATCAACTGTTTAGAAAGAGAAAATGGTAAAATAGAAACTGTACATTTCATTGTGGCCCAGATTTCATGGGAATGGGTGCATGTGGTGACGCTGTCAGATATCTCACTGCATGTTACATTGAAATTCAAAACCGAAACAAATAGTAACTGGTTTTCAAACCACCAGCAATTGATAAGGTTTTGTAAAAATTTTATTTCTTTTCTCTCTTTAGTTTGTGGTTCTGGCTACTTAAAACCAAACAATTGTGTTGACTAAATTAAAAAGGAAAATGTTTTTCATCTTGAGAAATCCTTTTCCACTCTTTTTGCTTGGCTGTTTTTGTTGTCCATTCTCCCGAAAGTATAGATCATTCTTCAGCGGTGGAGAGAAAGAAGAGCAATTTAATGTGATATTTTTTCAGCTTGTAGTTAATTTACGATTTATGGAAGAATGTTAGCTGGCAACACTCCTGTGAAATGAATGTACAAACTAAATATTTTATAAAACCTATTTCCATCAGTAAAACTTTTTATTTCTTTCAGTGAGCTGCATTATGAAAGAAACTACTCTTTCTATGTCTCACCAGAAATGGATCAGGGTCCTGAGGGTCCTGAGGTCCCTCCATGCTGAGAAGTGCAGGCGAAGGCCTCCTGGACGGCTTTGCTCTCTTTGGGAGCAGGAGCCGCTCGAGGGCCGGAGTGAGACAGACGGGAGCTGTGCATGATATGAGCGTCCAGCATCTCCAGAAGCAGGTCATACAGAGGAACCATCTTCTTCATCTTCATGCAGTGGAGGTGGTCCATGCCTTTGTTACTACAGATAGTGGATATACAGTCAGCGGAAGCTTTCGCACAGATCAAAAGTTACAAATAGAGCCAGGCTATAAGATCATTTGTTAAAAGAGTATATAATACAAATGAACCTTTTGGAAAAAGTAGTTAGATACATTACTAATATATATATATATATATATATATATATATATATATATATATATATACACTGTATTTTGTAAAAAAAAAAAAAAAAAGTAAGTTTTCTATTTTAATATACTAATTTAATATATTTTCAGCATCATTTCTTCAGTGTCACATGATCCTTCAGAAATCATTCTAATATGCTGATTTATAATCAATGTTGGAAACAGTTGTGTTGCTTAATATTTTTGGGGCTGTAAAACTTTTTCAGGATTCTTTGTTAAATAAAAAACGGTTATTAAAAAAAAAGAACAACATTTATTCAAAATAGAAATTTTTGTTATAATACACACTACTATTCAAAAAGTTTGGGGTCAGTATTTTTTTCTATCTTTTTTTAAAGAAATGAATACTTTTATTCAGTAAGGATGTGTTAAATAGGTAAAAAGTGATAGTTAAGACTAATATTGTTAGAAAATATTTATATTTTGAATAAATGTTGTTCTTTTTTAGCTTTATATTTATAAAAAAAAAAAAAAGGATCACAACTTTCAAAAAAATATTAAGCAGTACAACAGTTTCAACTGATAATAAATCAACGTATTAGAATGATTTCTGAAGGATCATGTGACACTGAAAACTGGAGTAATGATGCTGAAAATTCAGCAATGTGACAGAGGTAAATTATATTTTAAAGTAAAAAACAGGAAACCAATATTAGAAATTGCAATAATATTTCACAATATCACTTTTTTTTTTTGTATTTTTAATCAGAGCTGTATTTCTCTGGCTCCAAAATAATCAGGGTTTTTGAATGAATTAATCTCACTGTTTAAAAAAAAGTGATGAAGCTTTTGTGCTACACTGCCAATTTCTGGACAAATTAGCAACTGGAAAAGCTACTTTGAAAACAGCTTTTTTTTTTTCTAAGCAGCACCCCAAAAACTGAAAAGAAGAAAAAAAAATCATAATCATTCCAACAACAAAAAAAGGTTGGGTGGCAGACTAGGTGTCTGAATGAACTGTAATTGTAATCAGAATTTAATTGCTCACTGCAATTTCTATGATTTTGCATCGATAATTCTTGAGCATAGAAATACATTTCACAGTCTTCAAACAAATGACTGTATATGAAGCACAAGACACATTTTCTGAGTGAAAATCCTGCATCGAAAGTTCCTTATTCTGGGTTTTTATTGTCTGTACCTGAGGTGCCTTATATGGGAGAGCAGCATGAGCAGATGAGCTAGTCTGGTGGAGCGCTGCTGGAAGCTCAGGCCCGTCTTGGAGATGGCCCACACCAGAGCATCCGTCACCGAGTCCAGCAGACACAGCAGCTTCGACCGGCTCTGCAGCTCCTCTCCTCCCTCCGACGAACTCAAGCACATGTCTGCAATGACGCACAAGCGCAGCTTCTCAGAGATTAAAGCCATGAGACGCTGACATTTACAGCTGTTTAAAATAATAAAGGGTGATACCCAAATAAGCATCCAATCTAAAGAATATCCCATTCAAAAACAATGCAACACATCTGGAGCGATAAAATAAGCGATACTGAGAAGACAAAGTAGAGACAGCTGTTGGGTGCTGAGAATGAAGAGAGAATGTACGAGGAAAAGACCGATCAAAAGTTCAGAGGAATCAGAGCAGGAAGAAATACTGGTTCCTTCAGATGATAAACACTAAGCAGGTACTGCCTGTTACTTACATAAGTGCTTGCTATGAAATGGATACTTTGGTTGAAACTTGAAATCATGGAGCAAAGGCATGTTGTCCCCATTAAGACTTTATACAGTGTGTGAGCGTTTTTCTTGTCTGGCCTTGCCAACGCTCCCTTGACATTAAAGCAAATGTAGTTGTTGTAACCTTCTGAGTTATGGACATCGAGTGAACGCTATTTATTACGGCTTTATGGAGGTCTGCAATTTGCTTGGATTTTTGATGCTTGAGACACTAAGAGGACAGGAAATGAAGGGGAGTATGATCACTGCATGACTCCAGCAGGAATCGAAAGACTGGAGTAATGATGACTTCGTTATCAAGGGAATAAATTACATTTCAAAATGTATCAAAATAGAAGAGTAATTTTAAATTGAAAGACTTGGTGAGATCAAAAACATTATAAAATGTTAATATGCAGTGTACACATATATCCAATAAAATATTTTATGATTAAAAAAGGTATTTATGAATTGATATTGAACATTAAGATTAAATATTCAATATTTCACATTTTCACTTTATTGGCAGCAATAAGACATCCTGGGATATTTGAAGAAGAAAAAAAGCAAAAATAAATAAATGCAATGTGTGTACATTAAAACAACAGAGCTTGATATTATAGATCAAATCATTTAATATTAGACAAATTTAATGAGAAAGTTAAAAAAACAAAAAAAAGTCGTTTTTAGGAATGTATTGTGAATGCACTCTATTTAATCTTCTTGCTAAGCAACTGAGGTCCACTGTGATTTTTATGTCTTATTGGGAAGGTCAAAAAAGCGTACACATTCGTTTTTTCTAATAAAAATAAATTTGTTTTAGTAACGAGTGGTAAAAATGCATGCACATTTAATAAAACTTTTAATGAGAAAAACACTCACTGGAGTTGAGCAGGATCATGGCTTTGAGACACACGTACTCCTCTCTCTGTAACTTCAGTTCTCTGAACCTAGACGTGGCTGCCAGCAGCATATCAAAGATCTCCACAAACCCCTGCACACAGCTTCCTTCGTCCCTGACAAACACAAAGACATTTAGCAGTCTCGCAAATTAGCTTCACACCATCAGAAACCCGGGACCAGGCCTCAATCTCAAACCTCAGTAGTCGTATTCCAAACCTGGCACCTACTGAAAGTACGAATGGCGAAGTCTGTATAAAGTGTCAATGGAAAATCAGAGTACTAGTGCTCTCTGAGATGCTGAGAGGTGCTTCAGCAGTGAATGAGACTGGGAACGGCACTAACTCTTCATTAAAACTCGTGAGAACAGAGAGAACAATAAGGTTACTTCCATTTAGCTTTAAACAAGACTTAGTCACAAACACCATTGTGCTTCATTACTATTTTTAAGTATTATTTTGGGGAATTTGTTGAATAATACTGAGTCATTCATGGCAGCTATAGTCAGAGAGCTGGCACGTTCTGTTTTTGGCCCTTTTTTTTATGTTGACAAGCAGTACACCAAGTTAAACTCAGGGATTCAGTTGGCTATGAATTCCGTATCCAAAATGAAGCCAATGAAAATACAGTAAATGTCTGGCAGCATATCAGATGGTGAGCATATTTACAGTCCACCCATGACTGGAACGGTTTGGAAGTGTATCCCAGTATAAAGTCTGGAGCATCTGTAACCCTGGCCCATTTATTTTCTCACATTACAACACTGGTACACACCATGTTAGAGTGTACAAAGGGCAGCGGAGTAGAGGGGGGGGTGATAATACACAAGCCATAGCAGAATCAGTTCCTGTCTTCCCACAGCTCTCTAATTCCCACCACACAGAGCCTCACACTTGCGCTGACACATCTGCCCAAACTGCTGATTTTGTTTCACAGCTGTATTCTTAAGATATTGTGCTATATTCTACACAAACGACTGTTAGGAATACACAGTTTTTATGCAGTGTGAGAAGACACGTTAGATTTTTATATTACATTATAAAAACTAAAATATTTTAAAATTCCAGTGAAAACACAGGTGGCAAGTTAATAGTATGAATGTTGGTTTTCCGAATGCATCCAGGAGTTTCTTTTAATGCACCACCGATAGGAAGGTTGCATCACCCTGACATTTTGAATTTTACGTCCCCAAAAAAATATAAGAATTACATTTAATTCAGGAATTAAAACATGCTCATCATAGAATATATGTATTCAGGTCACTGAATGTATGAACGGCATTTTTTTGGAATACATTTTTTTTTAAATGAAAAAATGGACACCATGTCATGGACTGATTATATTTAGGTTGGCATGCTAACTTTAAATAACCATGGCTAAATGGCTTTCAACCTTGAAGTGACCAGAGGGTTAACTAAAGTCTGTCTCTTATACCATACTGGCACACAGAACAAACTAACAGCTGCAAAAAAATATTGACCAACCAAAGCACATGAGAATTAAAAAATATATATATTCAAAGCACAGAGAGATGGATGTGCCTGTTCATAAATTAGGTAATGGGAAGGATAAACACTATTAACTGACACTAGTTACCTGCTGAGACTGAGGTCTGGGGAGAAAATGAGCTTTCCAGGGTGATTAACGGATCGCCACATCAGTCCCAGCATCAGCACCTCTAACCAGCAGCACTCCAACAAATGGACCTGGTCAAAAAGACTGAGCTCCACAAAACCTGCAGTGAGAAATAAGCATTGTTAATAACTCCATACACATCCAAAAACAGTTTTGTACAAGACGCTCATCCCTGGGGATCTACAATAACTTAAAAAGAAGGGTCTGAGGGAAAGTTTGCTTATGTTCTCAGAATAAACAAACGGTTCATGTTCAGAATCAGAACAGGATGATTCACTAATAAAAGACTCTCCCAGCTCAAAAGCCAAGTATTAATTAAAATGAAAAATCAGCCAAGAAAACAGAACAAAACAGGCCTCTTGCAGTTCTTTCATTGCAGATTTCAGGCTGCTAAATGGTAAATCATTTTTTGATACACTTGTGTATGTGTTTGTGTGTGTGCACGCGCATTAAAGGGGTCATATGATGCGATTTCAAGTTTTCCTTTCTCTTTGGAGTGTTACAAGCTATTTGTGCATAGATATGATCCCTAAAGTTGCAAAGACTAAAGTCTTAAAACCAAAGAGATATTCTTTATAAAAGTTATGACTCGACCACGCCCTCCTAAAATGGCTCATTCAAACACGCCCCGACATGTCTACATCACTGTGTGGGGAGATTTGCAAAACACCACCCAAATGTTTACACAAAGAAAGAGGGCGTGTGTCTTTTATTCTCTCTGTAGTATTGCTGTTGCCGCCATGTCCTGGAGACGCTGTCTTTCACTGTGAAAGCGAAACTACTTTGTTTGGGCTTCCAAAGGAGGACACAACTAGAATTCAGTGGTTAAGTTGTATTTACAACACTGTTCCAGAACAGTTTAATCCAAATATTCGAGTGTGTGCAGCGGATTTTATCGGAGGACTATTTCCTGAACCTGGAAGAGCAGCTGCCAGCTGTGCTCAAAGACTGTTTCTATAAAGTGGGGGCAATTCCAACTTTGCAAGAACGGTCTGGCGCTTCTGACTCACAGCCTGTAAGTATGTTTTCATATTTAAAGAATTTGCCACTGACTATTTAAACGCTGTTTTGAGCTGTGTACGTTAGAATAGTGTTTGTTGTTTGTCATTTCTCCGATCACAAATGCAGACATGGTAATATTTACGCGGCGCGATGCAACGCGACACATAAAAAGACAATATAAGTCATTATAATCAGCAATTATGTCCCCACTGGATGCAAAGAATGCCTCGTTTGCAATGGGTTTTATTGTTTGTGTGTCATCGCGCCGGGAGGGGCGTAACATTTCCGTCTCACGCTATAGGTATTCGGCCAATCACAACGCACTGGATAGCTGGCCAATCAGAGCACGCCTTGCTTCTCAGAACGATGAGCTTTTTAAAAATCGGCGCGTTTCAGAAAGGCTGAACGTAGAGGAGCAACAATGTACAGTATGTGGAAAATAATGTGTTTTTTTAACCTTAAACCACATAAACACATTGCATTACAACAAATACACAAAATAATGTTATTTTTAGCAATGTCATGTGACCCCTTTAAACATTAAGTATAACATTAAACCTATTTAATCGTTCCACTACAAAAGTTCAGTATTAAGATAATTTTTGCAGCCTTAAACTATAAAGTGAATTAGCATTATTGAGCCAAAGATTCCCTCAGGAATTTCTAATGTGCTTTTAACGATAGTGAGATTTGATTGATGACTTACAATGTTCAAATTGCTATACAGAACAAACAGTTGAGTTTACGTGCTTGATGAATGAAGGGAAATTCAACTGTTGTACACCTCATGCAGCAACTTGTTAGCAACATTTTAAAACACAGATCAACTGTAAAGTTAGTTTGAACCTTGGTATGATGTAATTGATTCTAAATTCAGAAGATGACACATCCTTCTCAAGTAATGTTAACCACATACCTTGCTGTACTCATAAATCGAAAAATGCTGTTCTAAAAACCCATTAGAAATTCCAGAGGGAATCCATGGTGAATCAGCTCTGTGGGTTTGGTCTACAAATTGATGCTATGACTGACGAGCTCTTTTCCATGTGGATTTGCAGTTAGGCAGATTTGTGTTTTTGGAAAGGCTAGTGTTATAACTGAATCGTTTTTTCTTATGATTCTGGTTATACATTCACCTGGGATCTTCTTGGCCCAGCTGATCATGTGAACGAGCTCTTTGTCAGCCAGGTTGGTCAGTGACATCATGACGTTGGCCTCAGTGAATGGCTTCTTCATGTCTTTCATGAGGTAAATCTCGGGTGGCTCTGCATCCATGATTCGAGCGATTAGTTCCTCAGGGCTCAACGCTATGCTAACCACCTTATTTCCACCGAGGGGACATGGGACACTTTGGATTTCTTGAGATCTCGGACCACATGTTCTCATCCTGCCAGAGAATCGCGCCAATCGCTTCTGCTGCGCTCCTCTTTGTTGGTAGCTGCCACGATCTCGGCGTAACCCTGTGAAAAAATACCATGTAACTGCACAATTCACTTCAACCTGATCCATGTGGGTTTAAAGGATTATACTAAAATTTGTAAATTATTATAAAGTGAAAAAGTGAAGTGACATACAGCCAAGTATGGTGACCCATACTCGGAATTTGTGCTCTGCATTTAACCCATCCAACGTGCACACACACAGCAGTGAACACACACACACACTGTGAACACACACCCGGAGCAGTGGGCAGCCATTTATGCTGCGGCGCCCGGGGAGCAGTTGGGGGTTCGGTGCCTTGCTCAAGGGCACCTCAGTCGTGGTATTGAGGTGGAGAGAGCGCTGGACAGTCACTCCCCCCACCTACAATCCCTGCTGGCCCGAGACTCGAACTCACAACCTTTGGATTATGAGTCCGACTCTCTAACCATTAGGCCACGACTTCCCCATTATTAATGTATTCATATTAAGAATGTGTTGGACAAAGAGCCAAAAAAGGTTGGGAACCACTAGCTTAAACCAAAATTAGTTTGAACAGAAAGCAAAGCAAAAAGCTGCAAAAACTTGTTTACAAAACTGTGTATTTGATATGACATTTGATACAGAGCTCAAAACAACCACATGAACCAATGAGATGAGAGCACATCACTTTCTCTTCTAACCTTGAAGCAAAGCTGTGAAAGTAGACTGCACTAAAACAACAATTATGAGACCAGATGAGGATGTAACAGTCTCCACAGCAACACAGACTTAATTCAACTAGCACAAGCCATCCAAGATTACACACAGCTCAAAAGACAACATGCAAGCCCATCTGGTTCAGATATGTGCGTGAATTATTATAATGTGAAATGAGTCAGTTATCTGGGTTTTTTGGTGCAGCCTTTGACCAGCATCTATAAATAATCAGGGCTCTATCACATTATCATTACAATGGTGACGCATATCAAAACTTCACGGCACGATAGCTGCTTAATAGTGGGACATAAATTCCAAAGTCCATGGCTTTGGACAAAATTCAGCAGTAATCGGAGATGAAGTGTTTGGTTACTGTGTGGGTGTCGAAAGGGGTGTGGATAGGGAGGAATGGAAAACGAAAGAGTCCCACCACATTTCATCATTCCAACTTCATAACATTTTCGCAGACGGCAGGCCTGGCAGCTTTTGCGGCGGTTCTTGTCGATGGTGCACTGGTTGGTGGCAGGGCAGATGTAGTCATTGTGTCCTGAGAAAATTAATCAGATGTTCGTTATTATCCACTGAGCAGTTGCTTAGAACTTAACAAGTCAAACAAGTGTTACTATGTTTATGGGCTGTAAAGCAGAGTGGCCTTATAGAGGCATTAAACTAGCACAGCTATCTACAACATTGGTTGTTAGGGACAATGAAAAACAAATAGTAGTTTCAAATCATTAGAATCAATTATTCCAGAGTTAAATTACCATTTCTGAAGGATAATGTGGCTGTCATAAAGATGGGTAATTATGGTTAAATACATGCAAGGAAGACGAGACCATTGACAATTCAGCATGCAATCACATATTAAAGTCCAATATAAAAGTCCAATCACAAACCAGCATGCAAATGTACGATGACATCTTCACCCATCACTCTCAGTTACATATTGAATGCTGAAAACTCTATCAACGTTAGTAGGAGATTTCAACCTTTAATCTTACATTTTAAAGTAGGGATGGAAAGTATATCAGCCTATTTACCAAAACCGTCAATTTTATTGTATATAACATAAGCATGCTAATTTCCCCAATTTTTACATTTAGATTACGCCTGTCATCAACCAAACACACATTTAATCTTTAAGTTTAAAAACAATGTTAAATGTAATCTTTAGCGAATCTCAAAAAATGAATATCACTTTTTCATACTTTACATTATAATGCTGAGAAGCCTAAATTTGCATAAATAATTGCATAAATAATTAAAGAATTCAAAATTAGCTTTTAGCTTTTATTTTTAAGTAATTCAGACTGCTTGAATTGAAATATCAGTCATTTATTGGTTATTGGTAATTTTTGTTTTTTTGTGTTTTATTTTTGATTCATTTTATACTAATTGAAATTTACTATCAGTCATTTATTGATTATTGGTCATAACATTAAAATGACTGATTTCAGTTTTTAGTGATTTATTTTGTATTAATTTAGACTAACTGAATTTTAAGATCAGCCATTTATTGGTTATAGGTCATAACGTGAAAATGATTATCGGATGATCAATATCGGTGCATCCCCAATAATAAACACACAACAAAGTACAGGAGTAATTTCAGAGAACAATACCTTGTATACTTCTCTTGAAGAAGGCTTTGCATCCTTCACACGACCACACGCCATAATGATACCCAGAGGCGTAATCGCTACAGACGGCGCAGTAGTGCATGTCAGCTTTACCTCTCAAAGGGGTAGACGTTTCCTCTGCATCTGCTACCCTCTTTGCCAGTGGTTTGCTATAGAGGAAATTGGGCACATGCATCTGAGCCAGTATTAGGTAATTGTCTGCAATAAAACATAATTGAGTTACCACATACCAGTTTTCCTCTTCGCTGTGATCATGTGGTGTAAGTTCTGCCCAAGTCCCACCAGCTGGATGGTTTTGTTGTAGTCGAGTCTGTTGCTGATGCAGTGCAATTGAGGAAACGTGGCTATGAGGTGGCCAAAAGAGGGTGGGGCTTAGCGACTGCCGCACTGATGGGATAGAGTCGGATAGAGGCGATGCCCCATAACCCAGCAGAGCGGGACTGTAGAAGGGCAGGGTGGTGAAGTCATGGCCAAGGTCTGTGTAGGGTGATGGGATGCAGATGGGGTGGCTCTCCACCGGCAGGGATGGAGAGGAGGAGTTAAAGACAGGAGAGAGGACATGACCTCCCACCCTGCTGGAGTCCACTTCCTGCAGCTGAAGTAGAGGACTGTCTCCCTCAGGATACTCGGACATGGTGAAGGCGGACGAGTTCAGTGCTGTCGTATCATCAACAGGGAGCTGTTGATGTAAGTCATGTTGAACTCCTCAGTCATCGATACTGAAACCTGATGCAGCCTAATGTACAATCAACAGGAAGCCTTTCATTTACAGTGGGAAATTAACAGGAAAAAAACGCAAATATTATTCATTCTGTTTCTCTTCTAGCGAGCAGTTATAAGCAACTCTCTTGAGGAAAAGCACCAGCAACTTTTAAATGAATGGCCAGGCCAACTATGATATAATCAGTCTAGAAATTTTCAAAAGATGTCAAGCTCTGTGTGTGGTTTCAATACCTGTATATAATCACATTATTTTTCACACAGTGTAAATTAGTTTTTATCCAAAAAATGTAGCTATATTTAGGGGTACTTGGCATCAAAAAGCTTCTGCACTGGAAGATATAGGTTCATAGATGTTGCCACTGTTTGGTCATATACTCAGGATTTAACCCATGGCCTTGACATGGCTAACGCCATGCTCTAGAGAAATTCTCGTAAAGCTAGTCTCATTACAATTTAATAGCAGATATTTGTTTAAATGTATTAGCTTGGGGACACTGAAAAGCAGCTGCGTGTCTTGCATATCTGCCTATTTTAGGTCAGTTTAATAAACTTTCAGCCTGTTGCATACGGCTCAGTGATGGTATGAAACTTAAGTTGCATTTGAAAAGGCCTCAGGAACATTTACATTTCTCTTACACGGAATATCCATAAAAATGAATTGAGGCATGAAGACATTTTTATTTCTCTCAGCTCTATGCAGTGCTGTCTAATGGCACATTATTTCTTAGTAGTCTGTGAAAGTGAATCTTACCTACACAGTGTCGTAGACTGTATTTGCAAGAGAGGCAGTTAGCCACACTGCCTCTCCGGACTGCCAACGGTGAGTCAGCCGAGGACTTTTGAACCCTTGTTTTAGTGCAGACAGGCAACTGGCCAAAACATACCCTGCACAGAGTATAAGCACCAGCAAATTGACAGAACGAGAAAAGTATGATGCTATGTTGTGAACTATTTTTATAAATAACTAACATATTATTTGTTGTTGTTGTTGTTATTATTATTATGTATGTTTTAATTAGTGACACATAAAGATGTCAAATTATATCCTTCTTTGCACATCACACACAAAAAGACTATAAAATGCTATAGTAACGTTTGATTGGTTAAATGTAAGTTACCATAATGTATATGATGAATGTAAATGGTTTAACATCACATAATACATCGTTTTACTGTAAACACTGTATTTAATGGTGAATTTCTGGCATTCACAGTTGCCATTTGTTAGTGTAAATTTGATGTAAAATGCTAAATATGCATTTAGAATGCAACTTCAACCTTTTCACCAGCTGTAGAGGTTGGACAAACACCTAGAGTAAAATCCTCTATTCACTCCCGTCCCATCATTCTGATAATGGGAAAACTATTCTTCCCATTAAAAGGGAACACTCTGCATCAACTCTCTCCTGACAACCAGTCTGGCATGATGTGTGCTCTTGAGGCAAAAGAGCGCCCGGCCACTGGCCAGCAGTGCATACCAAAAACAAAAGCCCAAGGCCGCGGTGTGATCTCCCCTCTCACTCCCTTCTCTGGCGGAAAACGGATAAGGGAGAGAAGGAGTGACGGAAACCATGCCCTGTGCAGGAGTTGTGGGAACAAGGGGGTAGACCACCGTTGAGTGTGATGCAAACCCTTAACACCATGAGCCTTCTAATAATATAGTGCATGTTAAAACGCAGTGCTACAACATAAGTCTTAATGTAGTTTAAACAGCAGAACGCTGTGTTAACAACAGCAGGTCATACATTTGATTCCCAGAGAATGAAAGAACTCAATGCAATTTGGATAAAATCATCTACACATACATAAATGTTAAATACGGTATTTTATATTTAAGACTGTTTTATGCAAAATGACATGCATTTCACGTCATCTACATTACCATAAGGTAGATATACATTTATTTATAGACCACAGTCACTGCGCAAAATGATGCTGCTGGAGCTCATTTTTTATGTATTCCTTATTTCTTCAGTGAATGCAACGAACTACTATCGTCCTTCCCGGAAATCTTACCAGTATGTCTTACTGTACTTAGACTTATATTTCCGCCACACATTAAAAACTACATATAACAGCAGCTGACCTGTACGCCAAGTACATAACTGATTTTATTACTGTACGACAGCAGTTTTGTAAGAACATTGCATGTCACCATTTTCTGAAGCTACAAAAAGGCCACTTACTTTACTGACACCATTACCGACTTCTGGAACAAATGTACAAGTAATATATATATATATATTTGACTGGTAACGTTTTTTTCTCTCTCTCTCTCTCTCATCCCCCAAAACTATCAACTTACAACAGCAGGTCTGCATTAATGCGGCCCATTCATTGAACCATAAGTAAATTATTTTATATGATTTCTAGAAGTTTTCTGTGCTGTTCCGTCATTGTTGTCTCATTCGCTTAAAACAAGTGTTATTTTCTATTAACTGGTAATAAATATAGGCCTACTACATTATATGCAACTATGATCACTGAGAGCAGTTTTATTATTTTAATGAAAAAAACAATTGTTGTACTGAAAATAATAATAAATGTACTGACAGATGAAAGTCAGTCATTCTAAAAGGCTATGAATATTTATCACTGTTGAGTACAAGAGTCAAAATAATCAGGTTTTTGTTCACCAACTGTAAAAGCCTACGTACATGTAATATTGTAATGTAATATTTAAAACCAAACATAGCTTACTTGCGGAGTAAAATAACTGTGAAATAGAAAAATATAGCGACATAATCATCATCACAGCTTTATTATTTAGTGGTTTGTTAAAACACTTTCAATGGGAAGAAAATTATCAGTATCAACGCCCGGGTCTCAGAGGGTTAAAACGTTCATCCTCATGGCTCGCAGTGCCGCTTAAAAAGTGAATGAATAAAATCTTCTACAGTCTTTCATTAATTAACCCGCTTGCGTCACTTTATAGTGAACACTGCACGCGTACTGTAAATAAACACGCGCAGAATGAAACACTGCAATGCGATTGATAAAGGACGAAAGTTTACCGCCTTACTACAAACGGGAGATGCAAGACAGTGAACCTACCTGTTGCAGTCGATGTTTAGTTGATCAACAGATGGTCTACTGTAAGGCTCGATTTCTGAGGCGATAAGAATCCCAAAACAGAATTGTATTGCTTAATTTGATTGCTGTTAATGTCTGTGTAATGGGGAAATGGCCAGCTGTCAGGATACATGTTAAAGTGTGCTCTGCTCCGTCTGCCACTGAACGCTCGTACTTATTTGAGAGTCCGGACGTCACTGACCACACCCGCCTGAATCACCTCCTCCTCCTCCTGACCCAACATCTGCTGCTCACTGTGTGCTCTGTAGACTGCTACCCTGATCACTTAACAGCTGGATCATTCCCTCTTTGCAAACAATATTATAAAAAAAAAAAAAAAAAAGCAAGAAAGAAATAATGCTTGTCAAATCATTTTAGAAATTAGGCTACTTATGTCAGTCTTTTAGAAATATGTTTTGGTCAAACGCAGGCAATAAAACTTAATCAACAATACCTTTATTATTTATTCAATGGCAAATAAAAAGAGAAAAAGGGATTTTAACAATTTGTACTTTTGTTAAACTGCACAGAATGTACAAACAAATAGCACAAAACATCAAATTCATCAAATCCTTTGCTAATGTTTGCATGGCTATATCATGATAGATAGATAGATAGATAGATAGATAGATAGATAGATAGATAGATAGATAGATAGATAGATAGATAGATAGATAGATAGATAGATAGATAGATAGATAGATAGATAGATAGATGATAGATAGATAGATAGAAAAGTCACTCCCAATATCATTTTGAGATTAATATTTTGTTAAATTAAAACAGGGACATAAATAATAGTGACATTAAAATTTACTGCAGACTCATTGGAAAGAATTTTCTCCAAATGCATAATATAGTCTGCTTCATTTATAAGCACCACCCCACAGATTATATAGAAACTAAAATGATTTTTCATATCGTGGCAATATTAAAAGTAGGCTGCAAAGAATGTGAACACTTAAAATTATTTGTAAAATTATATTAAAATTGTATTTATTTATTTATTTATTTATTTTTGGCAAAGAGCATTTGATTGAGAACATCACAGCTGGTCTTTTGCTCTCATAAATTCTGACCTTACAGCTGCAAGGTTTGTTATTAACAGGCAAACTTTATGCAAGTGCACGTTGACAGAGATGTACGGTGGCTGAGAGAGCTCAACACGCTGCACCTTCAGAAAACACTTGCAAATAAAAAAAGCACCAGCAAATCAAGAAAACATCATCGAATTGACAGCAGGTGGTGCAAATGCTCACAACACAAACAAATAAAGAAACGCGCTGCAAATGTTCACAACACAACAAGAATTTTATTTGCAGCGTGTTTCTTTGATTGGTTGTGTTGTGAGCATTTGCAGCGCGTGTGTTGTCAAATTGATGAAGTTGTTTTCTTAATTTGCAGATGTTTTTTTTCTATTTGCTGCGCATTGAGCTCTCTCGGCCACCATACTCCACAAATATATTTGCGTACCATGACAATATAAAAAAATGATATCAGTCGATTTATACTTTATATCTTCGCCAACATATATATTGTCATATCGCTATAGCAAACAGTAATGCTTAGTTTAATGAACACATTTGACTAGCTAGTTGATAAAACCAAAAAATAAAAATTAAAAACTATCAAGACTGACTAGTGCTAATGCTATGTTCCCCTTTCTAGTGCTCTTTTTTCCTTCATGCTATTGCTAACTAAATGCAAATCTGAATGGTGTTCCATTTTAACCTTAATCAACAAGTACAACTGACCATGACATCCTTACCTTATGTTATGGTGCCTTCGCAGGCTATCCAATTAAAAAAAAAAAAAAATGTTTTTATTGTATATGACTTTTCTAGTTGGAAATTGGACATGAATGCCGGTGTCATATTTTATACTTTCTACTATATTTTTTTTATACCAAAGTTTCTGAGTTGTGCAGGCCATAAGCTTTAAACATGGATGTGAAAACAGTTGCTGCTGGGACAGGTATGCTTTTTTCCCCACAAAAGCAAGATCACCTTGTTTTAATGTTAAAGTCATGCACATAGTGCAATAACCATTTCAAGCATTTTGTATGTTTTATACACAGCAAAACAGCATGTATTTGACTGAAAATCCAGAATCGTCAACAAGCTTACTATAAAGATAGCACTGTGAATGTTTATATAGTTGTCAACGAATGGGATGCTACATTTTATTCAAAATTAAATAAATATCTTAAATATCTACGATTTTGGCTTCAATAAGATTTTTCCCAGGAAACCTGGCGTCCTCCACGATTCCTATTCTTTCCAACAGCAAAGCACTTAAATGCGACATGCTTGTAATCAGGACTTCTGAAATTGGAAGTAGGACATTTTGATTGCACACGAAGGAATCCAGAAAATTTCATTACCCAATTCTAGATGGAGTCATACAGCTGCAGCTCACATGCATGAAAGTGGCATGTCTGAACTAGCTGATAAAGAAAATCAACAGTCTAATAAAGAGGTTGATTGGCAAAAAGTATTTTATGTATTTTGAAAATACAAAAATACTAAGATTAAATGTATTTAATACAAAATACATTTGATTTTTTTAAAGGTATTTAAATACAAAATCGAATTTTGTATTTCAAATACATATTTGAAATACTGCCCATCCCTGCACGTTGACATTAATGATTGACAACAAATTAATTAAAGACAAAATTAACAGCACAGGCAACACAACAGTTGCAACACTCAAAATAAATCATGATTTCTGAAGGATCATGTGATACTGAAGACTGGGATGCTGAAAATTATATTAAAGTATATTAAAATGAATATTAGAAATTGCTATAAGATTTCACAATATTACTCTTTTCTGTATTTTTGATCGAATAAATACAGCCTTAATGAGCAGAAGAGACTCCCTTAAAAAACATTTAAAATCTTACTGATCTCAAACTTTTGAGCTGCAGTGTATATGGTGAGGCAAAGCTTGCCACAAACCACTGGAGTTAATCAAACCTGACCAAGTAACAACGGTCAAAACCAATACACTGATGATATGAAGAATGTGCAATTTCAGCATAATTTACAATGTCAAATGCCTATCATTTCATTTGTTACTAAATTTAATGCATTTTTTTGGTCCAAAATGGTTTAACCTACACTCTCAGAAATAAAGGTACAAAAGCTGTCACTGGGGAAGTACCTTTTCAAAAGGTACACTTTTGTACCCCTGTTGGGTTCTAATATGTACACTTTAAGTACTAATTTGTTCCTTTAAGGTACCAAAATGGACTCTTTAGGCACAGACATGTACCTTTTGAAAGGGTACCACCCCAGTGACAGCTATTGTACCTTTATTTCTGAGAGTGTAATAGCCAAAAACAATATGGGGAAAAAACTCAAAAGCACATCTAGCAGCACAAATGGAAAACAAACAAATAATTTAACTGAAGAAGTGCAACGTTGTTGGCCTATTTACAGTCATAGTTTTTGGACTGCAGGGAATGGAAGTGGATGGTGGTAAATTGTGCACTTTAACAAGGGCTTACAATGCACTGTAATGGCTCTGTAAATGTGGCAAGGTAGGGTCGTCGCCACTGGAGACCTGGGCTTTAAGCAGAAGCAGAGATGAAATGCTTTTCTCCTACACTCTCTGTGCACCTGCATTCAGGATGTCAGATAAGCAGTCATGTGTCCTGCTGAGATGATTGCCCCTGCTACTCCTGCATCTCACAAACCCCTGCTCTTAGAGGTCTGGAAGTAGCCTACATGTCTGGTGATTGCAGCTACCTTGCCAGCACAAGAGACTAACGTATTTGTTGGGTACCAAATTTGGAATTATCATGACTAAACTGACCACCTGACTTGTTTAGACATGCTCCTCACATTTCCAGATTTGCAACACGGATGTAAACTATAGTGCGGTAAACTTCTATGGAGGTAAATGGAAGGCTAAGGCAAATTAGAGTTTTTGCATTCTTATTAGCTATATCGGATTTTCAAGGACTACGGATAATACTTTGGCCAGTAATTTTAGTAAGTAATAGGAGTAATTTAGTAATTTTAAGAGTAATAGCTGCTAAAAAAATGTAATTTTCCCATTACTGGAATATATGACGTTTTAAAATATATTCAACTATAAAATAGTTATTTTAAATTGCAATAATAAATCGGTGATGGGAAGAGATTGAACCATTTTTTTTATCTATGAAACTTCAGAAAAATTGACCTAAGTCGTTTCATTTGAGCAGAATTAAAATGCTATGTTTTGTGGTTAGTTGCATTATATAGCATACCTATAAATGTATCAAACTTAAATTGTACATGCTTGTGGGGTTAATAATGATGGCCACAACATTTAGATCATTAAAGCAAAGCTGGCAACCAAACAGTAATGTGGGCATAGATAAACCATGGGTTAACTACACCTGAGCTTGTGTTCTATTGTGTCCTCCTCCGCGCACTGTGCTCTAGCAATCTCGATGAAGAGAGTCTGTACCTCAGAAGCGCTGTTCTCTCCTCTTCAGATCTCATTATTGCTGCACGAAATGGGCCCTTCTGATGAAATGAGATGGAAGAATAAGGAAAAGATGGGGCCAGCTGGAGTAACAGTGATGTATCTAATCGAGACAGGTCTGCCTTGGTGATAATCACCATTCAGTGATGGAGACCCCTTCCCAGGCTTTAAGGACTATTTCAATAATCACTATCATGAAGCACTCTGAAGCAAGGTGGAAAATGGAGGGAAAAGTGGGAATTAGCTCTATAATATGAAAAGCAGCTCAGTATTCAATTTGCCTGCCTACCAAAAACTAGATCAGTGATTGGTAGCAAAGGAAACTGTTGTGACTCAAAAACAATTTTGTACCAAAGCCAAGATGCAAGTGTGATATACAACAGTTCAATAAGCAAGTTAATACTGAGTAACTTACATTTAAGACACAGTAATGCCAGTTACTTTGTTTACTTTTGTTGTGGCAATGAAATGAATCATAAACTAAGACTCAGCAAAACAGCGCATCCCTGAATGAATCAGTAGAACGAATTATTTAATGACTCGTAAACACAGTTACAGTTAGGTCCATATATATTTGGATACAGGCACAATTTGTATTATTTTAGCTGCTGACCAAAACATACTCAAGTTACAGTTTTATAATGCTTTAATTTGAGGGTATTCTCATCAAAATTGGAGGAAAGTTTAAGGAATTACAGCTCTTTAAAGGGATACTCCACCCCAAAATGAAAATTTGGTCATTAATCACTTACCCCCATGTCGTTCCAAACCTGTAAAAGCTTTGTTCGTCCTCGGAACACAATTTAAGATATTTTGGATGAAAACCAGGAGGTTTGTGACTGTTCCATTGACTGCCAAGTAAATTACACTGTCAAGGCACAGAAAAATATGATCAGTGGTTCAATCTGAATTTTAAGAAGCGACGAGAATACTTTTTGTACGCAAAGAAAATAAAATTAACAACATTTATTCAACAATTTGTCTACTCTCTGTCTCTCTGTGTCAGCGTAGCACCATTTTGGAGAGCATCCGATGGACGCAAAGTGCGTATGCTATTCTCTGTCATCAGTAACGCATGGATACGTATTGTATGTTTCTTTACACTTTAATTTGAACGGAAACAGCGTATCCATGCATTACTGATGACAGAGAATAGCGTACGCACTTTGCGTCCATCGGATGCTCTCCAAAATTGTGCTACGCTGACACAGAGAGACAGAGAAGCAGTTGGGGAAAGTTACTTTTAAAAGTAATGCATTACAATATTGCGTTACTCCCTAAAAAAGTAACTAATTATGTTACTTAGTTACTTTTTATGGAAAGTAATGAGTTACGTTACTTTCGCGTTACTTTTTAAATATGAGCAGGGCTTGATTGTTTTTAAATTCAAGAAGTTCTATTTATAGCAAATGTAAAAGCCCTTTCACACCAAAAAGTGTAACGAATAAACCTCAGGCTGAAGGAAAAGTAAATTAACGTCTGTACAGTAGAACACAGGAGAAGAAGGTTCAACACTCTTCAGCAATAAAAAACAACAAAAAAGGAAGCACAATTGTTAGTTTATCTAAAGTGAGTCGCAGCACTGTTCTGAGTGGGTCGCGGAGTGTACGGCCAAAGAAACGACATCAACAAAACAAAAACCCGTAATTCTAAATGATTTTCTTATGCGGGAATTTTATTTTAAATGACGTGCATGAAAGCTGTTGACACTTCTGTCATATGCAGTTTAACTAAAGATCGAGTGCCTGCCCCCGAGGGGGAAACGTGATTTCTATTGAGGGGAATGCTAGAGCCCTGTATTTTAGCCCGGGACTGACGGCCGGCCCCGACTTTAAGCCTTTCACGTCTCAGGGGCCGGTGTCCTGACATTTTATCCTACCCGTCAGATTTTCCTACTGCGCATGCGCAAATCAATATTGCATCTTTTTTCTCATGCTGAACAACAATATTTAATGTATCTGCATTACTGTATGGGTAGGTTTAGGGTTGGGGTAGGTGTAGACATTAATAAATCATAATTTGACAGATAGCATTTTTCGTTGTCGAATTGTAGCCTACTACCTACTGTTTTAATGGGAGGTAGGAAAATCTGACAGGGTAGCACAAATCGACAGAACACCGGGCCTCGGGCCTGTTTTAGGCTTCTCCTTATTTTTTTATTTTAGACATCCATCAATTATTGAAAATTGATTTATTAGGATTAACCCCTTGAGATGTACCATCTCGTTTTCGAGGGGGTCCCACAATGTATCACAATCACAACATAGTAACAAAAAAACAAAACAAAACACAAATGAACATTACATCCATAAATAACAAAACAAACATTCATTGGAAAAAAAAAAAAAAAAAGCACCACAACATCAAAAAATAACTAGTAACAGATATAAAACAAAACATACAAAATATACCGATCAGTGTATCTACTCGCAACATAAGCCAAACACTATATATATATATATATATATATATATATATATATATATATATATATATATATATATATATACATATAAATAAAAAAAATCAATAACATCCTCAAAAATAACATGTACAATCCAAAGTAAAATAAGATAACAAAGTTTGCTTCAACATCTTAAATGAAGTGATAGCTCGAATATCAACAGGTAAGTTGTTCCAGTCTATTGGACCTTTAAACATGAAAGCTCTTTTACCAATGTTTTTTTTTTTTGACACGAGGAACAAAAAAATAAGTCTGAACAGAATGCCTAAGTTGATAATTTAAAGAAAAAGGTACAAAATATTGTTGTAAATAACTAGGATATTTGAAATAAATACATTTGAATATGAATTGAAGCCAGTGAATATGTCGTCTTGTGTGCAAAGATGGCCACTGAAGTGCATCATACATTATACAATGATGAGTATAAAAAGAACACCCCAAAACAAATCTGCAAAGTCTATTATATGCTGTGTTAAGAGGAGCAAGATCTAATTTTGATGCAGTCTGATAAACAACATCACAATAATCAAGGATTGGAAGTATAAGTTGAGAGGCAAGTTTCTTACGAACATTATATGAAAAACAATTTCTAGATCGATGTAAAGTACTAATTCCAAAATTGATTTTATGTAAAATATGATTAATATGTGATTTAAATGAAAATTCAGAATCAAGCCACACTCCAAGATATTTAATAGCATCGACTTCATGCAGAGAAGTACCGTCTTTACATAATATGGCACAGGAACAATTTTTGGATTTAAGTTTCCTTCTAGAACCAAAAATCATAATATAAGACTTAGTTTTATTAAGCACTAATTTATTATCCAAAAACCAATCCTGTAAAATATTAAAATCATACTGAAGAGATAACTGAATGTGTAAAATATCAGAATTAGATACATGTATGTATAGTGATTGAAAAATTAGTGATTGAAAAAAAAAATGCCGCGCTGGTGGAAACAACACAAGACCGTGCCGGACTGGGAAGAGCGTCTCGACGGTGTTTAGAGTCCCGCAGCTGAAGAGAGCAGTCAGCGCAGCTGAAGAGTTCTGCTTCAAATAGGCTGAAGCTTGCCGCAAAGACCCATCAAATTTACCATGAATGTGTCCGGGGGAAATAGTAAGGAGATATTTGAATTATTTACTAATAAACTAGTCTGTAAACTAGTCTAAACTATATCTATAGATTTTATTTTAGGCAAGTCGTGATGATTTGAGAAGGCTAAACTGATCAAACATAGGCTATGAGCAGCCTGCCGGTCTGCCGCTGGCCGCTTGGTCGTTACTTTAAGAAAGAAAAAACTTATTTAATGGACAAAAAAAAAAAATGCTCCAAACGTTTTTCTAAATTAACTTAATAAAAAAAACCGAAACGAAATATAATCACTTTGCCATTACATACAAAACTGAACTATTTTAATAGCTGAAACAGTAATATAATCTGATTTGGGAGAGGGGGGGGGGGGGGGGGGGAAGACGGGCTCGACTCGGGCTGTAATATCACATTTAGTCTAGAACTACAGTATGTTCACACAGCGCACTGTCAGTCAATAAATGGGGAAAAAAGTAACTAGCGTTACTTTTTTGAAAAAGTAACTCAGATATTTTCTTGTAAAATAAAAAGTAATGCGTTACTTTACTAGTTACTTGAAAAAAGTAATATTATTACGTAACGCGCGTTACTTGTAATGCGTTACCCCCAACACTGCAGAGAAGAGACAAATTGTTGAAATAAATGTCTTTAATGTTATTTTCTTTGCGTACAAAAAGTATTCTCGTCGTTTTCATAAAAGTATTCTCGTCGTTTCATTTTGGGGTGGAGTAACCCTTAAATCTGTATTGGATTGATTGGACGGCACTTCATAAATGGACGATGATCACTGATCTATAATAGAGAACATATATATATATATATATATATATATATATATATATATATATATATATATATATCAGTGACGATGACTCAAAACATACAGCAAAAGCAACCCAGGAGTTTTTGAAGGTACAAAAAGTGGAATATTCTGCAATGGCCAAGTCAATCTCCAGGGCGAAGCATCACAAAGGAAGAAACCCAGTCTCTGGTGATGTCCATGAATTCCAGACTTAAGGTAGTAACTGTCTGCAAAGGATTCTCAACAAAATATAATAAATTAACATTTTATTCATGATCATATTTATTTGTCCAATTACATTTGAGCCCCTGAAAATGGGGATGGTGCATAAAAATGGTTGTAATTCCTAAGCATTTTATGTTTTATTTTTTATATTTTAAAGCTTAAAGTCTGCACTTCAATTTCATCTTGATTGTTTTATTTTTTAATTCTGTTCCAGAGGCATACAGAGCTGAAATTATGAAAATTCTGTCAGTGTCCAAATATATATTGACCTAACTGTACTTGCTGTCAGTCACCTGCTGGATTCATAGAGGGGGAATTTTCCACTGATGATGACCAAGCGGAGCAAAGGAGTCAGTGTGGACCTCATCAAAAGTCATTACAGTAACACCAGCCAGGATTTCTTATAGACACATGCTGCATAAGATCTTACAAGTTCAAGATGCACTGAATCTGGTAAAGGGCATTTAATACTTGCATTGTCTACAAATGGAAACAAACCAATCGCTTTAGTGTTGCGCATTTTAACCAGAGGCGGACAAAGTACACAACTTCCTTACTTGAGTGAAAGTACAGATACCACTGGTCAAATACTACTCCACTACAAGTGAAAGTTGTAAAGACATATTTTTACTTATGTAAAAGTACGGAAGTACATGTTTTTAAAAGTACTAAAGTATCAAAAGTAAAAAGTAAATTGTTTTATTGTCGCATTGTTGTATACTTACAATACCTTATGCCACTAATGCAACCTACTGAATACACTGATTAGCTTGTAGTATCTTTGGAATTAAGAGCTTTTATGTTACCAAACCTATAGAAATGGAACAACTGAATGAAGATAATCATCTTTATTTTTTTATTTAACACTCCTACAACTACATTGAACTCATTTTAATACTTGTTTAAAAGTTACAAAGTTCTTTTTCAAAGAGATATTCAAGTCTATGATATGGTTCATTTTAGCCAAACAAAGCAAACATTGAAAAGAAAACAAACCTTTAGTCTCTTCAGAAAACTGGAACATACTCTCTCAGTATGGCCATGGGTGTGCAGGTTGTGCCAAAGAACCGTCTTTTTTTATTTTACCATCAACTGATCAGTGTTCATAAAATGCTCAGAAATCAGTGAACTTCACAATATGGGTATTGTTTGAATTTTATCCATTCCGATTCTGATTTTGCTTATTGATTTAAATTCTTATTGATTCCCAGTTTAGATTCTAAAGTTTTCATTTAGCCTACTTTTTGATCATTTGTTTGCAAAAAAAAAAAAAAAAAATGTATTTATGTGCAGTAAAATGAGTAAAGTGAGGGCAGCGATTTTTGACAGGTATGTTAGCCTACCATTTGTATTACCATAGTTTAACTACAAAAATCAAACTATAGTTAATATAATGAAACTATGGTAAATTTGTGGTTACTGAAGTTTTACTACAAATAGCATATGGTTACTATAGTGAGATAATTGTAAATTTGTGGGTACTGTGATTTTACTCCAAATACCATAGTTATGGTTACTATAGTAAAAACATGGTTAATTTTCCAAGGGGCTTTAAAGAGTTAACACGTGCTTTTTTACAGAGCTTTTCGCTGTGCAGTAGCGCGGACATTTACATTATTTTAGTGGGGAAGATCTTGAGGCTGCCAGATTTGCGTAAAAAAAAAAATCAGCCAAACGTCCATTCAAAGCTAGGTGGAAAACTGCAGGCTTAGAAATACTGTAAGACTTGGCAACACAGGAAGGTCCTGGCAGATCGCAGGCCAGATTTTCGAAGAAAAAAAGGGTTCAGTGAATCTGAAAATGCATACACTGTAAAAACCGCTACATATAATGACTTTCTACTTGGGGAACTTGATATAAATGTAGTTGAGTAAAAAGTACGATATTTGTCTTTCAAATGTAGTGAAGTTAAAGTCGCAAGTTTCAGAGTGAGTACAGTACAGTAGAGTAGAGTACAGATACTCAAAAGGTGTACTTAAGTACAATACTCAAGTAAATTTACTTCGTTACTGTCCACCTCTGATTTTAACCAATCACACACCATTCAGTTGAGCTTAGGAATACAATGGCCAATCAGAGGCGTTCAGAGATTTGTTCAGTGCATGCGCTCTCTGAGTGAATTCTGCAGTCTCGCAAATTCTCACATCATAAACAACAAAGTGCAGATGTATGCATGATGTAAGTAAGAAATTCATTTCACAGTGCAGACAGCTTTATTAATTAAAGCAAGCGTTGTTTAGAAAGTGCTTAAACTGATAATATAGATTTGCTCGCTTTCCGAAATATATATATATACTGTATATATATATATATATATATATATATATATGTGTGTGTGTGTGTGTGTGTGTGTGTGTGTGTGTGTGTGTGTGTGTGTGTGTGTGTGTGTGTGTGTGTGTGTCTATATATATATATATATATTATTTTTAATTTTTTTTTTCATTGATATAATGGCGTCAATTATCAACATTTATTCCAGTCTAAAAAGACATCTTATTTTAAATAATGAGTGGTAATGGTGGGCTATTTTAATGTGGCAATAAAAATTATATAATTACATTTCCTGTTGACATAGGAGTCAAAACATAAATTGCCGAGTCAGAGTGAGAAAATGCCAGTGGGCAGAAAAATGCCTTCCTTTTAATAAACATGCAGCAAATGTGCCACAACATCAACAACTTCCTCTCTCACTTCTACAAAGCTTCCCGCTGACCTCTGATGCCCTTGTGGGTCATCTTGAACCCCTGGCATTGGCACGACCCTGGCAGCACAAGTCAGGAGGTTTTAATTCCTTGTTCAAGAGGCCCTGAGTCACTGAACCAATGTTCTCCATGCTTGTTTGTGGCACTGGGTCCGGGATCTTCCTCTTCTTTACAAATCAATCATTCTCTGGAAGCTGATACTTCTTCTTTTCTTGTCAGCTGTTTTCCGGTTCCAGGGCTCTTGTGACCTGTGCAGCAGATGGTAAAGATGAAATGATGGTGGGATACTGATTTGTTGAGTATTGCAGATAAGATACACACTCGAATGTGTTTTCTCAATCTAACCGTATGGTTGCTGGTCAAACTATCAAATGCCAAACTCTCTCAATTAATTTAGACGGTGTCCTCATTATTACAAAAATGACATTTGGTATTCCACCATCTGCTATCTATTATCTGTTAGTTGTATAGTTACTTTGAACACAAAAGTTGTCTTTGAACACAAAAGCTTCAATGATTTCTACATTCAATAAAAACATTACATCAAATCAAATCTATCATGGATGCCAGTAAAGAAACTTAAAGAAATAATAGCCTTTTTGTATCGACAGTAATTGTTTTCCTTACTGTTATTCTGTGGCATTTTTATTACAATTTTATTTCTCTAAATTACACCTTTATTGTAGGGAAAAACAAACAACGACATACAACATGCAGAAAGTTGCATATGTAAATTATTTATTTGAAATAAACAAAACATTAAGAATATTAAAGGTTCCAAGTTATTTTTTTTAAGTTCAAGCTGACTAAAATGACTAAATAAATAATAATAATCACCGATAATCATGTAGCTTGTAAATTAACTGAATAACGTAATCTAACAATTTCTAACCGTAAATCAAGACTTTCATAACTGGGCCTGTTATTTAATCTGTTATGTAATCTGTAACAAATAAATTTTAATAACAACTGAAAGGCAGCAGTAAAGTCAGACCCTTTGAACAGCATACTTACTACTCCAGCAGGTCATTAAATTCACAGTCAATTGAAAGGCTCTGTAACTTCAATTCTGTCTGAGTGGGCCTTAGACTTTTTTATTTTATGGAGGAATTTGAATTTGTATGACAGGAACTTGCGATAAAATCCAATTCTTCAGTGAAAAGCGCAATCGAAGAGTCTGAAGAGTTTCAGGGTCTCAGGCATCGTGACATATTCACATCTGAGCTAGCACTGTCACTTTATTGAATTTCACTGGATATCTGCTGAAAACCATATTATAGTTGATATTCTGACAATATTTTCATAGGCATGAATAAATTAGATTCCTCTGGTTAAATAAATGCTTTCTGGAAAATATGAACAGCTGCAGAGGCCATAGAATTATAGGTTTGTAACTGCGATTAACCACAGAATCTACCCAAATGCAACATATTATTATTATTATAGATCACAGTAGAGAAATTAAGCATGCGCTTAATGTGAAACAGCTTACGAGTAGTGACAAAAGAAAAGTTAAAAAACACTGTAAATCCTTCATGAGACAAGGAGAGTGAGACAGGGAAATGAAGAGAAAGAGAGAATGAAGACATTTCAGAAGGCCACAGTCCAGGCTGCACAATCCCTGTTGATTTATAGAGATTCTTGCTGGCCAGTTTAAACAGACATTCACTTACCAGAGACAGTTACAGGCCAAAGCCCCTGAGATATAAACTCAATGAGCATTAGCATCAGAACACACTCATTCAATAGTTTGTTCAGTAAAATCTCCAGGTTTGCAGATACATGAGCCAGTCTTACAAAAAGATGGGAAAACATTTAGCTAACATAAAACATATTAATGCCTAAGTGGGCTTATTCTGTATTTTCACTTAGAGGAATTAGCCAACAAAAATTAGAGAGTATTTTTTTTTATTCCAGTGACAGATTTTAATATAATAATATATATATATATATAAACAGCACTTTTTCAGCTGATGTCACTTAAGTTATTGTAACAGTATTATTAAAAAGAATAATTCTACAAATCATTAATAAATAAATAATTTAATGTGTATTTAATTTTACCATTTGGTTTTAATCAGTATTGTTACAACAATATTAGCCAAAAAAAAGAAAGGATTTTGTAAAAGAAGCATCACCATTTTGATACTCATATTCTCTAAATAGATTTTTATCCTCCATGTCCCATAAATAGGTGCATTAATACACTGTAAAAAAAAAAGAAAAGTTGAGCCAACTTAAAATTTTAAGGCAACCAGCTTCAGCAGATTTTTGAGTTTTTTCAACTTGTCGTTTTAAGTTTATACAACAAAAATGTGAAAATCTCCCACAAAAATAAGTTGAGCAAACTCAAAAATCTGCTGAAGCTGGTTGCCTTAAAATTTTAAGTTGGCTCAACTTTTTTGTATATATATATATATATATATATATATATATATATATATATATATATATATATATATATATTATTATTATTATTTTTTTATTTATTTATTTTTTTACAGTGTAGATGTTTCAGGAGGCAGTCACCTGCATGTAGCTTGTCAGATTAGTGAAATTTTCTACAAAATTTGATTGTCCATTGTCTGCTCATACATAAGTTACTTTCAAAACAAGCAGCTTTCTTTTGGTCAATAATGCAGCAGATTTGCATGACCAACTTGAACACACTCGCATGGGGAACGTTTTTGCTTCCACATGAAACTCCCCATATGGATCAAATTATTTTCTAAATGACTGCTTTGTCCACATACGCATTAATACTATCCATAAAATCAAGTCTCTCCTAAATGTTCTGTTTCACTCACATTACAGAAGTAAAATGAGCTGTATATGCCATTTCATGCATTTAGCTCAATTTGCACTCAGAAGCAAATGGATAACATGGTAGAAGAATGACCAGATGTTTTGCCTCTCACATCATGCATTAAATGACTCAGAGCTGGTACACGTATAATGGAAGAGCAACACAAAGCATGAGGAATTTATACAGCAGCAAAATATTATCAAAAAAGAGAGATCAAAGAAAGAAGTGAGGGATGCTGACAGAGAAAAGCATGAGGCAATATTGTAACCCAGGCTTGGGCTCCTCCGAGGGCCTGATTTCTTGCAGTAAGACAGCTGGATTTATTGCCAAGCTATGCTTCACATTCTCCACTGGTACATGCTGTGACGTGGGAGTAGGTTTTTGATTCCGGAAAACCATTAAAACCACAAAAAACAGATAAATAAAGCCATAACTTTGATTTTGCTGTCACAGATTAAGATTTATAACTTACTTTAGAAAGAACTAAAGGTAACAAATCTCTCTTTGTTCCATATGATTGTGGAAGAACACGGTGAAGGTCAGCAGCAGGCCGTATTTGATGCCTTGGAGTATTGGAGCTGATCATAACACCCTCATTCTCTGGGCTGACTGACAGGGCTGGATTATTTTACAGCAGTTACCAGATATGATTTCAGGTAACCCTTCAGCAATCCCTTAACGATTTCATCCAAAGAGAGTGGCAGCTTGTATTAGTCTTGATCTTTAATCATTATTTAACAAAAAAAATGTTCTGCTGATAGCAAACAAACACTGGTTGCTAACATTTGTCCACTCCAGCACTCCTCTCCCTCTCACAAGGGGGTTGGAAACCTCGGCTGACTCAGTTTTCAACAGTTTCGCAATTTTACACTAAGATCATAAACAGCCATAATAATATTGCTCATTTTCTCAATTCTAATCGTTATTGTTTATTTTATTTTATTCTTTGAGAACACTTTACTTAAAGCCTTTATGTATAATGCATCACTGAAGGGTAAGTCTATAATGCATTATAATTATTCATAATTTGTGTAATGCATTATATCTTGTCATAAATAATTATAACTAAATTATGTTATATAACAGAAATGTATTAACTGTGGTTACAATTGTTCAGGAGATTCTACAATGCATTAAGATGCATAACAAGGCGTAATTAATGCATTTTTTTTTATATGCATTATGTATTAAGGCTTTAAGTAAAGTGTTACCGCTTTTAATAAATAGTCAGTTTTAATGGGGAAAAAGTTACAGTATATTTTCACAATTGTAATGCACTGTTATCTTTTGGATTTTTTTTAAAAAAAGTATAATTGGGGAACAATATGGTGATGAATTACACTAAAATTCTATTTTTTATTTGTTTTCCTGTTTTATATGTCTGTAGAGTGAATTAATAAAAAAGGATAGCGCATTATAAATATCTCAATCCATTGAATTATTGCTGCTTGACAGTTTAAGTGCTCATAAAATTGCATGTGCAAATGCTCTAAAGTGCAGTTCCATCTGATGTTACAACATGGAGCCATGAAGAGATCCTGCATCTGTATATTATGTTTTGTTTAAATTACAGTATACAGTCACACTTTTATTAGTTCATATACCAAATGGATGAGCAGCACAATGGCGCCCTCTTTTGACACCACTGCATCTTCATAGGACTCCCAAAAGTATTTAACTAACACACTCACCTTTTTTCGACAGTCTGTATTATGGATATAACTCTAGCCTTGAGTGCTGTTGCTGTTTGATTTGATCTCTCTCAGTTACGTTACTGACCTGCTTGATGTCAGGTAATGACTCTGAAGATGTTTAAGATAAAAAGTTTTAGGCTAATTGTTTTCTGAATAAATCAACAAGAAATATCCCTGTTTCCCCCAAGTAAAATATCTATATCATTCATTATAACTCTTATTATTATCAAAACATTTGTGCTGTTTAATATTTTATGGAAATCAAGATAGAAAGTTCTAAAAACAGCATTGATTTGAAACAGATTTTTTTTAATAACATGTTATACATTAATGTATCTACTGTCACTTTTTAATCAATTTAATGCTTCCTTGCTAAATAAAAGTATTAATTTCTGTCTTCTTTTTATTTCAATCTTATTCAGCATAAACTTGTGAAACATTTGAACTTTTTTTGTGCATCACGGTCTCCACAAATATAATAAAAACTGTATCAGTCACTGATAATAGTGAGAAATGTTTCCTGAGCAGCTAATCAGTATATTAGAATGATTTCTGAACGATCATGTGACACTGAAGACTGGAGTAATGATGCTGAAAATTCAGCTTTGCCATCACAGGAATAAATTATTGTATGACATATATTTCAACAGGAGATAGTACTTTGAAATTGTAATAACTTGTAGTACATCGTTGCAAAACTACTTTACCACAGTATTTTTTTTTTTAAATTGATAAAAGCATAGTCTGCCTTTGTAAATCATATTTAGTAAATATGCTACCAATCCAAATCAGGTTAACTTTTTTTTCTGTGGTAGCCATCTACATGCTGTAATGCATTGTGGCACACAAAGTGTTGAACTGCAATCTCTGCTTGAACTGAAGAGGGCATTAGCACACAACAAAAAGCCGAGTTTTGTAGTGTGTCTCTCTTCTAACAAGTTTCAAATCTGGGACATGCTTCCTTAGGGAGTAACTTCACAAAAAGCTTTTAGCAAATAAGTTTGATGAGAAACCAGTCATTTTAACAGCCCCACCTCTTCACACTAAACAGTAAAATAGTATGCTAATTATATGAAACTACTGTGCTAAGTTCATACGAGACAACTCCACACATCTACACCTCGTTTCCTCTGCATCTGATTGCCAGCATGAGACAGAAGGTTATCAGTAAAGCAACAACAGGGAAACAAGCTGTTGTCTACCTGAGGGGATACAGGACTGCGCTGTAGCCATCTGAGTGAAAGGAGGCTGGAGTTCAGCCGTAGGCTGTTATCTCGCGCCTGTAGAGACAGGCCAGGCTGACGCGCGAGAGAGGGTGTGCCAGCACAATGCCTACACACCCTACACAGGGACGGCACGCGTCAGCCTCCACCGCAGCCGCTGCGCCCGCATTGCACCCACACTTGCCGTCATACACAAAACCACAGCCCTTGGGGCTCTGGCTTGCCATCTGATCCTCATCTGATCACTTTACAATGCACTCTATACCTTTACATGACTAACACATCCAAGAAAAAAAGAAAACACAATTGGCTGTGTTTTTAATTGAGTGGCACCACAGTTTCTGAGGCTTAATAAGAAGCACATGCTGGTAAATCTGGAAATAAACTGAAAGTTTAATGCTTCTTTTACTGTGGTTTGACTATCTATCTATATACAGTAGTATAGCAGCCATTGGCACTACAGCCTGGCTCCATCAACACTATAAAACTTCATGAAACTTAATGGGATAGATCACCCAAAATTAAAAAAAAAAAAAAGTACTGAAAAAAGTTATAACTATTTCTTCTGAAATATCACAAAAGAAGATATTCTGAAGAATGCTTTTGCTGCTTTTCTTTATATTATTAAAGTCAATGGGCAGGTAATGTGATTGAGCTATAAACATTTTAAAATAATTTGTGGAGAAAGTGTATTTCACATATTCATTAATGATATGACGCTCATTTGTTTTGTCTTGGTGTATTAAGCTATTTAAAACGCTTCAAATTTTATTATTTCCATAATAAGCAATTTATTAAAAAAGATAAAAGTGAATTTTTTCATATTTTTAAAGTAGGTGTGAATTGAAAGTAATGGTATTTGTCATACATTTAATCATTTACTTACCCTCATGTAGTTCCAAACCTTCTGTGGAGCACTAAAGAAGTTACTTTAATGAATGTTTCAGCTGTTTTTGCCCATGTTATTAAAGTCAATGGGATCCAAAAGTTCCAAACTCCACTAAGAACATAAGTGTAGTGAGTTTTGGGTCCCATTGATTTTAATAATATGGGCAAAAACAGCTGAAACCTTTTTTCAACTACATGAGGGTGAGTAAATGATGTCCGAATTTTCACTTTTGGGTGAACTACCCCTTTACGATCAGTGTTTTGTCAGTTATGCTTATAGGCAAACAGTAAGGGTTTTCAAAGAGCTTTCCTACTTGAAGAGAGCTCTTGATGGATGAGTGACTTAAAGACAGGCTACGTAAAATGTTTGAAGACTCACTTCATGATTAGTAATGTCTTAATCAGAGGTCTTATCTGCTGTAAAATCGAATGATAAGAGCAGGTCTGGTAAAAGAATCATTGAAAGCTGTCGTTACTCTCTTTCCTAATCATTGCTCATATGCTGGCATAACTCTCTTTACAGGCCAGGCATGCCGTTGCATGATTTCACCATCAGCATTTCTACAATACTCCACCCGAGAGGAATTATATTGCCTCTGAGGGATAAAAATTAAACTTCAGTTTGTTGCATAAGCTCTGTGTTTTTCAACAACTTCAAAATTCATGGAATTCAATGGGCCACGATACAGCACAATCTGGGGCATGAATGATTTAGTGCTTTCGCTCTATGGGGGCGCTGGTTAAGGGTCCTAGATGGTGTCCCAAGAAGAGGTGACCCTGTAACTGGAGAGCTGTTGAGATCCCAATCCTCTCTTACGAATGTGCCCTTAAGCAAGGAGCTCTTAAGGGACTGTTCCTGCAATCTGCAAACTGTACAGTAAGTCGTTTTGGATGAAAGCATCTGCTAAATGGTTGTGGTAAACTGCAATGGGAGGAATAAATGATTCAGTAGCTTCATGCCCCAGTCCGTACCTCACCAGCACAGCTATATATATATATATGTTCAGATGTAAATGCAGAGAAAAAAGCAGGTGGAGAGCGAAAGCAGGTAATGTAACTGGGTGTTAATGTAGACGTGTATTTCACATATGTGACCCTGGACCACAAAACCAGTCGCTGGGGTATATTTGTAGCAATAGCCAAAAATACCTTGTACGGGTCAAAATGATTGATTTTTCTTTTATGCCAAAAATCATTAGGATATTAAGTAAAGATCATGTTCCATGAATATATTTCGTAAATTTCTTACTGTAAATGTATCAAAACTTAATTTTTGATTAGTAATATGCATTGCTAAGAACTTCATTTGGACAACTTTAAAGGCGTTTTTCTCAGTATTTTGATTTTTTTGCACCCTCAGATTCCAGATTTTCAAATAGTTGTATCTCGACCAAATATTGTCCTGTCCTAACAAACCATATATCAATGGAAAGCTTATTTATTAAATAATTAAAAATGCAATTAATCCCTTGTGAAAAAGAAATCTATTTTAGCATGCCTTTAAAAAGTGCTTATAATAAATAATATACTTAAAAGAATATACTTAAATGTGAGCTGAATGTAAAGTTTTTAGACACTTAATTGTTAATTGCTATTAAATGAAAAAGCATCATAGTTCAAATAGATATTAAATGCAATCTGCTACTCAAGTGGTCTTTTATTAATTGTTATATTATCTGTAAATACAATATAGTTTTAGTAATATACACTACATGTGCACATTTACGTAATACAATTAGTGCACTTATTTTTCACAAGGGATACAATGAACTTGTTTTCTATTTTTGAATAAAAATTCATTTTAATTATTTTTGTGGGGCTTAAAATCACATGGCTAGGTGGTGTAATGTTCCTGGAAATGGCACAACTATTTTTAAAAGGAGTTTAGTCTATTTTATATTATATAAAAATACATAATTGCATTAGTTTTTGCTAATTACAACACATAACATTTTTGCGTAATTAAATCAAATATTTTCACATGCATTTTAAACTAGATGCTATAGGATTTTATCATCCAGGACTAGGGCTGGTCTGGACCAGAATATTCGAATATTCGTTCGGTGGGTTTGCATTCCATTCCATTCTGCTTTTATTCGCCATGTTAATCAGTAATTTTACGTTTTTATGTGATAAAAACGTGCACTTAATCTGCTTGGGAAATACTTGCAATATGGCAGTCATAAAAAAAAAAAATATTTAAACTGTTAATTAATTAAAATGTGTGTTGCTGTTATTGAAAATATGCTACAGTGTTCTTTATTTATTACAATTCGTTTAACTTCATTCCTTTATTTTTCATTCTTCTTTTATTTAAATAGCATACCCTTTACGGTGTCAGTAATTACTGTGCTGCTAATTTCTGATTTAGGAGTGATTTGTTTGTTAGAAAAATGTTAGGCTGCCTTATTAAAAGTATTGCTCTTAACAGACCTGTGTGTTTTGTATCACTAGTGCAGTGTCCGTTCACGGAGCATTTAAGCCCTGCCCGCATGAGGCGCGTCGCTTCTGTCAAGCCCGGTTCTGTAGTTTATTAAAAGTTTATTAATTCCGAATGTGTCCATATCGCACCAAAACGCCACACTGCATTCCCTTGGGTCCGCAGAAACACACTCGCCACGCGTGAAGTCGATTGGATGAACGGTTCTCAACATAATAAAAATGCAAACAGACAGACACAGAGATTCCTGCCTTTATTAGAGAGAAGAATATGTTCAGCCCCCTCCCTCTGAAGCTTCGAATATTCGGTGCTGATTACTACCGAAGCTTCGAAGCTCAAAAAATGGTATTCGGACCAGCCCTATCCCGGAAATCCTTATTTATTACTGACTCATAAAATGACATGAGTACGCATGCAAATACAGGTCTAGGTAATCCATCTGTGTAAAAAAAAATCTGTCCCAAACAACAAAAAAAATTAAATAAAAAAATGCCTTACTCAAACTCGAACAACATAGAACACTGGCAATCATACTTTTGTTTGATTTAGAAGATGTAATGCCAAGTGAAAGCTGTATAACTTAAGGGCTTATGAGCTGTGATTCAGTCAAACAGAGACCTACACCCTACCTGGAGTTGCTTCTGAGTGCCAAAGCGTTGCCCAACAAACATGTAAACACCCAGAGTCCTCTTACCTCACACTGATTGACTCCAAAAGTGAAAGCTGATTTCTGTCATACTTGTGGGAGTTTAACAAACACTTACATAAGTGTCTATAGATCTCCATGTCACTTTAACTGCCAGCAATCACCATGCCAACTGAACCTCAACTAATAAACGTGGATATAATAATGGTTTCAAGGTTTCGTTCAAGCGTTTATGATCC
Source organism: Acrossocheilus fasciatus (assembly GCA_036784905.1). Taxonomy (NCBI): domain Eukaryota; kingdom Metazoa; phylum Chordata; class Actinopteri; order Cypriniformes; family Cyprinidae; genus Acrossocheilus; species Acrossocheilus fasciatus. Next base: position 16,632,169 of record CM071957.1, on the reverse strand, counting down.
AATTCACGTAAAAGAGTGCACTCAACCCTGAATTATCATAAATGGTACGTGACACTCAACCCTCAAAGGATAGCTGTCTAACTTTCACTTCGTTTTCTCTGAATGCGTTCTTTAAAGAGTCGTCATGGAAATCAATAAATATTATTCCACAACTTGCCTAACATTTGTAGGTGATGATCATTGCTCAAAGTAAACCATTTCCTTTGAAATTGGTCTGCTTGAGATCAGCAGTCACTTGTTTGCAATCCCTTCAGTATCAAATGCAATTATACAAATATGCATGCAATGTTTCTTAATCTGAGAGTGGCACTCCTTTGCCGATTCAAAACCTCTGTGTTTTTGAGGATGTCTGGTTAAATCTCCTGAGGCTCTCTGAGTGAGTCTGCATAATCAAGCATACCACACGCATTTCAAATATAAGCCAAGCAAGACCATCTACTCAGGTTAGATGAATGCTCAAAGGCTATAAAAATAGTGTTTCCTGTGTGGCGGAGGGAAATATGCCACCGCCTTGTGGGGGATACTTTGCACTTAATCTAAGGAAGACTGAGTGAGAAACAGGATCCTAGTCCCCCCACCCAATGCTATTAGTCTTTGCGCAAGTGTCACTTGTATGTTGTGCCTGTCGTGTTGCAATATGGATATGCTCAAGATGTGGCGAGGTGGGCTTCAGGATTCATTTAGTACACGGCAGCCTCCTGAAGTGCATGTGTTTGTGCAGAAACTCAGGAATAAATGTAACTGTCTGTAAAAACCTACCTCCCCAGATCTATCAGGACAGGTAAGACGCCCCCACTCCTTAGTATAAGTGACTCAAAGCAACAAACACTTTTGACTTAACTAATAAAATGTTTATGTAAACTGAATGAATGTAAATTGGTTTTGTTGTTTTCTTTTACAAAGGAGAGAATCAATTACAAGTTCAATCAACTCTGAATGAAATAAGTGAAAAAAAGAAGTAAAAAGTACAAAATCAACAAACTTGTGTCAGTTTCGATTCATTCTCAAACAACAAAATGACAGTCAGTGCCTCCTTTTAACCACACAGTTCCACAGTGTAAATTTACGTTGAAATTTCAAAGTAGGTTCACTTGAAAGTTCACTTCAATTCTGTTCAAAAAGTTTGAAGTCCAATTCAAAAAAAGAAATCCAGGGAAAAGAAGGAAAAAGTTATACTCTGTCCATTATCGTGCTCCGGTATCAAAAAGTTCACGAATGCACACAGAAGAAAGTCTATGAACTCCTTTCCAGGAAAGTTCACTACTCACAGTTCCATGACCGACAGCTGTATTATTCAACAGTTCAGTTCTAATTACCCACTGAGAAATAGTTTGCTTACCAGTGTTCAAGTAGAGAAAGAGAAAAATAGTGCATATCACCATTCTTAGTTTGTGGATGAGGTGTTGAATGACGTCCTGTGGACAGCAGGGTAATGTCTCTTTACTCAATGACTATCAGTGATTGTCCCCGAGATCCAGACGACGGCAGCTTGATCTCACGAGGCCGCAATCCCAGCTGATGGAGGCATATTGAAGAAGACGAACAATACACAGCCCTATCCGATGACTCAGCGAATCCTCTTCACACGATCAGTAACAGCATTCACTGCGTTTCAAGTTCGTTTAGACAAATGAAACAAAAACTGAATGTAAACACAAAGAAAACACGAGTAGGGATGCATGATATATCGGCCACCATATCGGTATTGGCCGATAAATGTTAATTTTTCTGTTATCGTTATCGAACCGATAAGAAAATTATATATTAAAGCCGATAAATAATGCATTATTTTTGCAGAGGCACTTCAGATGGGCATTGTTTGCCAAAATGGTTTTTGAAATGATGGCTGCTTGAAATATTATTGGCATCACTTCGAAAAGGAAAATACAGTGAAGTGCAACATTCATGACAAGTCTGTCATATAATAATGAGAACATTACTGTAAAATAATGAATGGAATCTTTGTGCGCCCGTGTTTTAGCGCGTTGTTACGGGAAGAGTGAATCCACAACAAAGCTCTACATTCATGACAAGCACAGTTAAATTCGTTTGTGCATTTGCAGCCTTTTGTGGGTTGTAATATTGTGTTTATTTTATTCATATATATGTATATATATATATATATATATATATATATATATATATATATATATATATATGATTTATCTCATAGGCCTACAGAATTATTCTATTTACAGAATTATCGTATCGGCGCAAAATTTTCATATCGGTGCATCCCTGAACACGAGAATATTCAACTCCTCTGACAAATCACTAGCAGGCCTTTTGCACAGCTTCACGTGCAAACACGGAGAAAAACTCATTAGCACTATCAGACACTTTAAAACAGCATCACACAGTTCCGATGTGTATCACGGGTCTAAACATAACTTTTTCCCGTTATAAACTACCAGAAGGCTAACACATTCTTCAGCGCGTGGCATCCCCCCCCCCCCCCCCCCCCCCGTCTGCTTCTCTCGTGCGCATACACAAAGGCGGTGCCTGTAACAACAGTCAAAATAAAACTCTCCACGTAATAGACTTTGTAGATCCCCTACACCTGGAACTGAAAGAGACAGTTCAAGATTATAATTTATTGAGATTATAATCCAGACATAATTCATCCATCAAGAGCCCAAAAATGAAGATTCTGTCTTTATTTACTCATGACCTGTATTTGACTTATGTCTTTCTTATGCAGAACACAAAGAAGAAAATTTGAAGTGTTTTGCAATTGTTTTTGTCCATTACAATGAAAGTCAATGTGGTCCAAAACAACACTGATTTACTGCATGGAAAAAAACACTGAGACATTATTCATTTTTTTTCCATGTTCCACAGAAGAAAGTCAGTCATGCAAGTCTGGAAGAACATGAGGGTGAGTAAATGATAACAGAAATGTCATGTTTAGGTGAAATATCCATTTAAAGAAAGGAAATAAGAGTGTCTCCATCCATACTCAGAAAGTCTTAACCTCAACATGCCAACGCCACTGTCAAGAGCTTTGGCTTCACACTCAAGTTGCCATAAAACCCAATGACATCAACTGAGAGTTCCCACATCATAGTGTGAGAGTGATTTCACATGGTCTCATGGTCTATACGAGTCCATTGTGTCTAATGCCTCACCAAGAATTTCTGTCTGGCTGAATGCTGTAAAAATAGAATTATTGCGATAATAAGAAACACTGCTCTGAATGGAGCTATAATATTGCTAATGCGAGCAAGAAGCTCTTAGCAACCCAACAGCAGAAAGCGAAACTGCTCGGATGTGTGAAATGATAAATGATACGTAATGCTTGTCAGATTCTGTCACACACACAGTATGCTGCTGTCTAAACAACATCACCAGCACTAGACACCAATTTCATCTTTTCCAGCTATAGAACAATCATCGTGGTTTGTGTCCTTTACACATTGATACTTAGCAAGGTTCACGCTGTGCTGAAGTGTTATTGAATCAAAATAAGGCTCCTCCACAAATCAAGACAACTATAATCTTATAAGCAACAAAAATACAAGGTTTATATCCTTTGTACTCTTTTGATTGATTGCATGGCAAATGGCCGTGTTGGGCTTGTCAGTAGGAGGCATGTAAAATTAGTTTAGTGTCCTGCACAAGTTCTGTATTTCACGGCAGTAACGCTATCAGATCTCTGTGCTGGCAAGTCTGTGCAGACATAGCCATTTATCAAGAAGGTGTGAACATCTTCCTGTCTATCACAGCCCACACTGTGTGGATCACATCAATCAAAGAATGGAGTCCTTGAATTGAATTTATGTGAATTATAAATGGCTATTTTATATTGAGCAGTATATCATGTATGGAAGTTTTCGCTGATTGAATCGCACACGTTTGCGTTTTCTAGACTGTGCATTAGTGGTGAGCATTTTGCAGAAATTCTTTCTGCAGGTTACATTGTTACAATCAGTAGGTGGCGACGAGTGACAGTCTTTCTGAGCGAGTCATTTTTAATCCCCTAAAACTACTGAATCATTCAAGAAAAATACAAGTGAGGGGTTGCATTGCCCTGTTGAAAAAAGAAAAAAAAAAACAGCATATGCTGGTTATGTATGTTTTAAAGCATGGCTGCTGGTTGAGCTGGGCCTTAGCTGGTCATGTGCTGGTTCTAAACTGGTCCTGAGCAGGAGCTAGTTGCTTAGGACCAGCACATGACCAGCTCAAACCGGCAGCCATGCTTCAAAACATACCTAACCAGCATATGATGGTTTTTTCAACAGGGCTGAAATCGCATACTCTCTTTTGAATAAGTATTTACTTTGTGACCATTAAAAAGTATCTTCTATATAATATGAATTTTTGTAATATGAATGTAATCTGAACATTTGTACATTTGTTATATTGTAATTGTCATGCAGCTCCAGTTGCATTGCTTCACTGCTATTTACATGCTATTCCTCTCCTGTGGCCATTAGATAGTAATGTGTCCACTAGTCCACTTCAGAACCTCAATGGAAGCAGTAGGTCCAGGTACTTTTTGATACTTGTTTTATAAATACTAGTCTTCTAGTATTTATATTTATACATACTGCTCTTCTCACATTTTTAACCTAGTGATCTACTATATAGTAGAGATGTCCCGATCAGGTTTTTTTGCCCTCGAGTCCGAGTCATTTGATTTTGAGTATCTACCGATACCGAGTCCCGATCCGATACTTCTATAATACATAAAAAAGACTAAAGAAGAGCGAAGAAACAGATCCAGGATGCTCCTTATTTTTTATTTAATTCACCTTATTTTAACATTCAACAACCCTGTTAACAAACAGAGCACTTCTGTGAGGTAGCTTGAACAATCAAATAATAAATAACAGAAATTCTTCACTTTTGGACTTTAGTGCAACAGTAAATATAAAAAAAAGTGTAATATAAAAACAAATAGCACCTCAACTTAAAATACCCGGCAGGCATGTAAACAAATAAAAAAAATAAAAGTGCCACAGTGTTTGCAAAGCCAGTAATGTGCTTTTAGGAACTGCACTCCTAACTCACAGAAGGAAATGTATGATTTTCTTAATGAAAACTAACATCTCTACCTCCAGACCGCAGACATACTCGCACTTTCTGCTTCAAGCTGCTTCCGTGTTCTACTTTGCCGGCATTTAACCAATAGTGTCTCTGCAACAAAGTGATGTCATGCTGCACGCGTTGCTGTTTCTGTGTGGAGTCAAGAGGTCTAACTCTGTGCCACCGCGTAACTATAGATGTGTTAAAAAATAATGAGAATATATATACATATATATCCGAGTCCTGATCGGGAGGTAACGTCCGATTCCGATCGAGTCTGAAATAGGGGTTGCACCAACTAGTCGACTAGTCGACTGGTCGACTTTAATGCTCTGCCATGACGCTTTTAGCTTGACGTCGACTAGTCGCTGGTCCTATAGAGGGCGCAACAATATAAGAAATCTCTGAAGGACTTCCACATTTAAGCTCCATTTCCAAACTAAAATGACAAATAAATGCATACTCTGAAAGCGCTCCACAAGACATGTGTGATTATATTACTGGATGCTCGAAATTGAACGGGAGAATGCACGTTTTAAACAGCTTATAGTACAGGTCAGTTAATCGCCATTCTAATATAATGCGCTGCTGCTCTGTAACGCACACTCATAGGCTTCAGACAGTAGGGCGTACATCACGTGCAGATCGCGCGCGCAAAGAATCGTTCAGCGCGGAAATGTATTGTCAACACTGTTCTGCGATTTATCAATAAAATAGCTTAGAAACTGAAACGTTCAAGCATATATTTCTTATTAACTAAATCCCACAACTTCATTACTAGTAGAGAGTAGCTGCCAGGTAGAATTAATTCACACACGCGATCGCTCTCAATAATGCATTCATATGAATGTAATCTTTACTGTGCAACTTTATCTGTATGTGATTTAGAACGAGCAGAAATCTGTGAGAAATATAACGAATATAAAGACAAAAGAACTGATAAAAATGAGCTGTTATAGGAGCAATAGCCATGTGGGCGGCACTGTGTCATGCCAGCTGTGCACAAGGTGTTTGTCACAGCTCCAGACTTATTTGTTCATTAATGACGTCATCAGCGACTAGTCGACTTCGAATCGACTTTCATCACATAAAAGTCGACTTTAAAAAAACAGAACTCGTTCAACCCCTAGTCTGAAACCACGTGATCGGGCCCGATTTCCGATCCCTGTTTATTGAACTTCTGTGTAGAAGTCATGTTGGCATGAGGCTTGACACTCACTCTTCTGATATGAACATTCTCAGTTGTTAACATGGGCCAAAAAATATTCACTGCATAAATCACTTATGACTGCATAATGAAATGAGTTAAATTTCAGTGGTTAGGTTTTCCTAAGTAAAAGCAATTTGTAAAATTGGAAACTGAGCTGAGTAGGGGGTCACTGCTAAAAAGACACCATCGGTGATTATACAACCAGTTAAAGTGGGTATAAATTTTACTAGCTGTTGCAGGTTAAGTACTGTGGCGAAGGTGACCCCCAGTCACCACTAACAACAGTTTTTCAGGAAAGCTCCAACCATGAGTCCAGTAGAGGTCGAAGGGCAGGACATCCGTGAAAGCAGCTTCTGACATCTATACAGAGCTCACAGGAGACAATAAGATCAGGTTTCTGACCATCAGAAGGCTTTTCTGCATCTGTCTTCTCTACTCCTTCACTCCATTTGTGCTATACCTTTTTTTTTTTTTTTTTTTTGTGAATTTAATTATCAGTCTAATATCTTATCCCATTTAATTGAGTTTGGTATAGAGTATGTATACCACAGTATGTCAATAGAATGTAGTTGTCATTAGGCTAGAGTAGTTTACCCCAAAATGAAAATACTTACATTTTGGTCTGTTTCTTACACAAATCTCTCTTATGGTAAAACTTCTACACTCTTAATAATAAAGGTTCCAAAAGGGGGGTTTCACATCACCAATGCCATAGAAGAATCAGTTTTGGTTCCCCAAAGAACCTTTCAGTAAACAGTTCTTAAAAGAACCATTTTTTCTTAGTATGAAGAACATTTTAATCTAAATAACCTTTTTCCACTGTAAAGAACCTTTTGTGGAATAAAAAAATGTTCCATGGATAGTAAAGGTTCTTTGCGGAACCATTGATGCCAATACAGAACCTTTATTTTTAAGAGTGCACTGTTCAAAAGTTTGGGGTCGGTAAGATTTTTTTAATAATAATCATAATCATAATAATAATGCATTAAATTGGTAAAAAAAAAAGTAAATTGACAATATAAGACATTTATAATGTTATACAGTGATTCCAATTTTAAATAAATGCTGATCTTTGAACAATGGTTCATGGTTTCTATAGAAATATTAAGCAGCACATCCATGTTCAACATTCATAATAACAAGAAAAAGACTGGAGTAATGGCTGCTTAAAATTCAGCTTTGCATCACAGGAATGAATTACATTGTAAAATATATTAAAAGAGTTATTTTATATTGTAATAATATTTATATTACTGTTTTTACTGTATTTTTGACCAAATAAATGCAGCCTTGGTGAACATACAAGACTTTGTTCAGAAATATTAAAAACATGTACATTTTTTTTTTTAAATGTGATCTTGCTGAACACAAACATTTGAACAGTAGTGTATGACACAGGAGTTGTAAGAACCAATTTTATGACTTTTATTTTCCAAACACATTGTTTTTACACTCACTGGTTAATGTGTAAAGCTATACCCACCCAAAGTGCATTGATACGTTCACTGACTGATATTACAGGAAGAGTTCAAGAATCTGATGTCAACATTAACTGTCAGAGAGAGCATTCAGAGACTTTAAAGCATGCGTACATGCAGTTAAACACATGTAACGGATTTAAATAGACCAAGATGGACAAATACAACTCCGTTTTGAAAACATTCCAACTGTCGCAGACGTAACGTGGGGATCACCATTTCGTCTCCGCTATCCCAGCTGCCCGTCCACATTTCACAGGGAAGTCAACAGCGTATACATGTAACCTTTCAGCTTGGTGTCATCCCTCTCGCCGTCCTCGGCTCTTGTCTTCACTAAGAATTATAGGTCACAACTGCTTCCTCTTATAGGTTCAATCAATATCGTGACCCTCTGTTCTTGGGGGATTTCATGAAAGCTTTATAAGGCTGAACAGAATCACCCCTTCCCCCAGTTAAGAAACCTGTCCCTTGAGGCATGGGCTTGGGCTTATTCAAGACTTCCACCCTCCTGTCAGATCTTATGGGATGTGTCTTGCTGTCTTGAACAAACAGATGTGTTCCATGTCCATCATCGGGAGTAAATGGGCCATATGCTTGTCCTGGCCTACAACCTGCCAAGTTAAAATGGCTTCTTGACGTGCATCGGTTCTGTTCCCGTCCCCACGTTTGATTGATAGCCACAGTCCCTCGAGCTGTGTGAGCTGAATCGGCTCCGACAGAGCTGAGGCTCCTGGGGAGCCAGGGGTCAAAGTTCAAGCTGGACTCTCTGTGCTGTTACACTTCAACGGTGCGTCTCAGAAGATCTGTGCAGCGAGAGAGGTCACATGTCACCCCATGAGGTCACTGTGAGACAGCATGGGCCATACACACACATTCCCTGCCTTTTACAAAGTTGTGACTAGTCCTGTATTAGTGGGTCTTAGACAACATGGTTCAAGGTCAATATGGACTTGTCGCCCACCTGTCCTGCTCAAAAGAACACGTAGAAATCAATCAATGTCATGCAAGACAGTTAGATGTTAAAGGGATAGTTCACCTTCAGTTGCTGGTCCCCATTGACTTTCATGGTGTCTTTTTCCTCTCCATACTATGGAAATCAATGGGGACCAGCCACTGAAGGTGACCTATCCCTTTAAACACAATGCAGGTTCCACTGATGATAATGTTAAGTATTTTCATGTTACTGCTATATACAAATGATATAATCTATAATTATTTAAATACTTCAGACACAAACATTCAAATAATTATGGTCAGTAAGAAGAAAATTAACCTTTTAGCAGGGTCACATTAAACTGATCAGAAGAGGCAGTAAAGACATTTATAATGTTATAAAATATTTCTATTTAAAAAAAAAAATGCTGTTCTTTTAAATTTTCGGTTACACTTTTTATTAGGTGGCCTTAACTACTATGTACTTACATCAAAAAATAAGTACAATGTAGTTATTGTGTTCATATTGTATTGCAAAACACTTTTGCTGCTATTGAGGTGGGATACGGGTAAGGTTAGGGACAGGTTTGGTGGTATGGGTAGGTTTAAGGGTGGGTTAAGGTGTAAGGGATGGGTTGACAGTGTAATTATAAATGTAATTACAGAAATTAATTACAGATGTAAGTACATATAGGTATTTTTAAAAATATAAGTACAATGTAAAAACATGTATGTATACAGTAAGTGCATTGTATCAAATTATTAATTTAAATGTAAGTACATAGTAGTTAAGGCCACCTAATATAAAGTGGGACCAAATTTTCTATTATTTAAAGGATCCAAAAAAAAAAAAAGTCTGTTTCCATAAAACAAAACAAAAAATAGTGCCGCCCACTAATATTGGCACCCTTGGTAAATATGAGCAAAGGCGGCTGTGTTTCATTAAAACAATTCACAAATTTTTAAACTTTCACTGAAGTAAAACAATTTAAATTTGGGGGAAACTCACATGATGAAATAAATGTTTTTCTCCAATGCATGTTGGCTACCATTATTGGTACCCCTAGAAATTCTTATGAGTAAAGTATATTCATATATACATGTTTCTTTAGCACATCAGGGTGATTATGAACATGAAATTGTCCAGCCATGACTTCCTGTTCCACAGGACTATAAATATGAGGAACACAAAGGCCAATTTCCTCAACCATCCATCACAATGAGTAAAACCAAAGAATATAGTTCTGATGTGCAGAACAATAATGTTGAGCTTCACAAAATAGAAAGTGACTGTAAGAAAAGAGGCTGTATTACCATCAGGGTAATAATTAAGAGGTTCCAATCAACTAAAGATGTTACAAATTTGCCTTGAAGAGGACGTGTCTGTATTGTCCTAATGCACGGTGAGGAGGACAGTTTGAGCGGCCAAAGACTCTCCAAGGATCACAGCTGGAGAACTGCAGAGATTAGTTGAGTCTTGTGGTCAGAAAGACTAAAAAAAATATATCAAACAGCCCCTACATCACCACATGTTGTTTGGAAGGGTTTCAAGAAAAATCCTCCTCGCTCATCCAAAAACAAACTCCAGCATATTCAGTTATCAGACTGGAACTTCAAATGGGACTGGCTTCTATGGTCAGATGAAACTGAAAAAAGAGCTTTTTGGCAGCAAACCCACCAGATGGGTTTAGTACAAACAGGGATAAAAAAGTACCCCATGTCCACGTTTAAATATACTGCTGGATCTATAATGTTGTGGGCCTATTTTTCTGCCAGAGGTCCTGGACGTCTTGTTATGATACATGGCATCATGGATTCAATCAAATACCAACAGATAAAAAAATCTAAACCTGACTGCCTCTGTAAGGAATCTTATAACGGACCATGTTTGGATCCTCAATCAAGACAATGATCCAAAACAAACATCAAAATCAACACAAAAATGTGTCACTGAGCACAAAATGAAGCTTCTGCCATGGCTGTCCCAGTCCTCTGACCTGAACCCTTTAGAAAACGAGTGGGCTGAACTGAAGAGAAGCACCACCAACATGGAGCTGTGAATCTGAAGGATCTGGGGAGACTCTGGATGAATGAATGGTCTCTGATCTCTTGTCAGGTGTTCTCCAAACTCATCAAGCATTTTAGAAGAAAACTCAGAGCTGTTATCTTGTGAAAAGGACGTTGCAATAATTGGGTGCCAATAACTGTGGCTAACGTGAACCATTTATTTCATAATGTGAGTTTCCCCCACTTTACATTGTTTTACTTCAATGAAAGGTCAGAATATTGCACATTTTTTGAATGAAAGATCAAAAGGATAAACAATGCAGATTTATTTTCACAGCCACCTTTGCTCATATCTACCAAGGGTGCCAATATTAGTGGGCAGCACTGTAGATAGATAGATAGATAGATAGATAGATAGATAGATAGATAGATAGATAGATAGATAGATAGATAGATAGATAGATAGATAGATAGATAGATAGATAGTGCCGATATATCATAAAACCAAAGCAAACTTCTTTTTCTTCTACAATTTTCTGACACCATGAACAATTACACATAAGTATTTGCTCTCTGATCCCCTCTGAAAGTAAAACAGGTGTCATTATGATGGGGCAACTGTGCGTCATCCCTACAACCTCCTGAAGGCATTATGTCGATGCTTGTCTAAAAGCCAAAGCTGGAGCTGATTGGAGCCCCGGATCTCCCGTGTTTTGTTTTCCCAGCGGCTGGATGCAGGAGAGGCCCGGATGGAGGAAGGGGTCTGTGTGTAGGCCATAAGCCCACAGGAAACCAATATCAGGAAAAAGAGATCAGCAATCCCAACATGATGCAGTGAGCTAGCGGAGAACTCCACACCAGAGCAAATCCCACCGACAATGAGCGCCCTCCGAAAACAAGCCATCAACATATGACAGCGGTGATCAGCAGCATCATACTCGACATTAACTCACTTTAACATCTAAAAGTAAATGTTAGAAGGTTTGTGGATGAATTTAAAGCCTAAAGACCTAGTGCTTAGATTGTCAAAATTTGTGTCATTTAATCACTGAAGACCCATGTCGCATCAGCCCCACCCCCAGCTCTTGTGGGCTAATGCGATAGGTAGTTGAGGCAATTTTAAGGAATAGAGTTGAGGACAATGTGGATTTGAGGGCAATATTGATGGGATAAAGGCGGGATGTCAGATGAATGTCAGGTATTGTGAGGGCTCATAAAGGAGTGAGCCGTGGACCATGAGGAGGTCAGGCATTAGCCATGTGGAACGCTGATCCATAGAGGTGGGGAGGGGCGATTAAGCACACATCAGCGCCCATCCCTGCTCCCCAGTCCCATCCTGTGCCGGTACAGACACCCAGAGAAAAAATACAGAGAAAAGAAAAGACAGAACAATGGAAAGGAGAGGTGCTCAGAGGGTGGAGAAGATTGACAGGGAATTAAAAAAGGTTCAGGGGTTCATAGGATCATAGTTTCTCACCTTCTCATATTTCCAAATGATATTTTAAAGATGACTACTACTACAACCATCCTCCAACTATTAGCCTACCCGCATAAGAGAGCGCCATGCCTGTACAAGGTACTAACACATAAAAAAGGACCTTGCAAGTGCTAACAAGCAATCGCAGCTGAAGAAACTTCACACAATCACCACAAGAACTGTAAAATGAAAGTTGCAAGAAAGAAAGGTGTATTAGACAGATTTTAAACACAATGATTTTGATTTTTCTTAATTGTGTGACTGTGAATCAAGAAGGTGACTTCTTGGATGACTTTAATTAATCAATTTTTTTAAAGTGCCCCAATTATGGCTAATGAAAGGTTCGTATTTTGGGTTTGGGAGTCTCCAACAACAGGTTGACGTGTATGCAAGGTCAAAAACACTTTCATTGTCTTAGGGTTGTATCTAACGATACCTTTTTTTGGTACTTTACTCTCTGTGTAATAACAAAAGCATTTATTTCAGTGAAAAAATAAGTCCAAAACTCTCAATTTCAACATTCTGAACAATAAGGCCCAACAATTTTTTGAGTTGTTTATTTTTTTTCTGAGAATCAAATGAAGGCATGAAGCATTTATTTATTTTTAATCAAATTAAAATTAAACCCTTTTATTTTTTTGGCAAACGAACAGAGGTTTACTGTTCAAATTGATAGGCCTACATAGTAGAAAAATTGTGTGAATATTCCTTTTAAAAAGTTTTAATAATAATTGTATTTTTTTCTACAATTAAGTGGTTAATTTGGTTGTAATAATTACTTTTTTATCATTTAAATGTTTTATTTAAATTTCACAGTAAATGTAATATATATAAATACGTACATTATACTGTACAAAAGTAACACAAGAGTAATAATATTACATGTTAAACCGCACTTTCATTTTGACAGTGAGTATACAGTATGATATGATGCTAGTTTTCTCAAATGAAACAGTAAAATTCTCATGAAATGTCTTTCACAGCCTGTAAGTTCATGTCATCATGTAGTGAGATGCAGAGGCCGAAAATCACCGCGAGTTCAGGCGTGCTTCAGTATTTGTGTAGTAAACAAAACCGCGTCTCCGCCATTCATATACTGAGGCTAGCAGAACATGCAGGATTCATATTTAAACCGTCTTTTTGCGTTTTAATATTCACATACACTAGTTCATATCGCGATTCGAATGAAGTGACAGACCTTCTTTTATTCATCCAAAAATTTACGAAATCTGTGGCATTCCGCGCTAGTAAATTCCGTTTTTATGAATGGACTCCGACATCATGTCCGCGTTTTCTCGGAAACCATACACTAGAAATATAAGCACACTTCAGAACATTTCGGTTTGAACCCTGTGTGTTGTGTTTTAAAAAGTTCATTCACTTAGAGCTGTGTTACACACTGCATGAAAGGTCATTTTCAAAAATTCATAATAGGGGCACTTTAAATAAAGTCTCTTACTACTTTACTTAATTTGTCCACTTATGGCATTTGTTATTTTGTGCTGACATTTTTTAAAATAAAATGGTTAACTCTTGCCTTACTAAGGCTTCTTTCATAGCCAGCATTTATGTATCTTATGTATAATTTTATCAAAGCTTGATTGGAACAGCACATGTATGTAAAAAAATTATAGCCTAAATGAAATATTAAAATGTTTATTTATGCCCCATGTTTATTTGACTATTTGTTGTTTTGATTATCATAGTTTTCAACATAATTCCTATTTTGTGGGGAATAATCTTTTCATTTTTTATAATAATGACAGTTTTAAGGCATTAATACATTTAAGGAAATTCTAAAAGTTTATTTAATGTGATGTTCAAATGTAACCCCCCCCCCCAAATAAATAAATAAACATAAAATAAAAATAAATAAATATATAAAAAGTTGAAATCTGTTCATTTCAATCAATTTAACCCCTGAGACATAAAACCATCCAAAGCTTAAGAGACACCCATTTAAATTGTATATATGTGCTTCCCTTATATATTTAGCTTTGTTGTTGAACTAACAGTGCATCAAAATAATCCACTACTGCAAGATTTGCACAAATTCTCCAGAAATCGTGACTGAGAGCATCAAATTTTAGTTAGCATTGCTGCAATGATAGCTTATTAGCTCAACTTTGACAGGGGACCCTAGTGCCGGTCCCACAGGGCACAGAGGGCCAGGGACCACCTCCCTCTGCTGTCCACAGAAGGACAGTCACACAGCCACATTGTCCTGCATTGTCACTGGATGACATCACCAACTGATTTATAATGCTGCCTCAGAAAGGGATTCTTTGTGTACAAACAATACGACTCTAAATGTATGACACCCCATTAATTGGCCTGCTCTGTGTATTTGCATAGTCGGACGGGTAATGATTAAACTACGGCCCACCTCCTGCTAAACTGACGAGTAACAGCGCTTCAGCTTAGTCAGTGTCACCGGCTGAAATATTGCCCGAGCATGAATATTCTTTCACTACTGGCAATGTGACAGATGTTTCTGAGTAACTATGATTGCCAGCCTCAAGCTATGCATGTCCAAGCATTATTTGAAGAAACCTAATTCTGCTCAAGCTTTTTTGAGTACTTTCCCGATGCCTCATATATTATTCCATGACCACAACTTATTAATACTGTCTAGTCCTAGTCATAAGTTGTTACTAGAAGATTCCCCTTTAGTTTAAGATTTCAGATAAGACGCAGCTGTGTCTGTTTCTCTGAACATGTGACACAGGCCGGCAGGGGGCAGTAGGAGGCAGTGTGGATTTGACAAGATTCAACCAGCAGTACACAATTGACACGCATGATACCCAATACATACTCTCCAACATACAGCACATTCACACACATGCTCAGACGACTGGCTCTGTTCCACACTGCCGACACACTCAAACTCGGTTTCATATAATGATGCAGCTTCAGGGCAGTAAAACCTTCTGCTCCTTCATCCACATCTACACCCTCATCAGGGTTTCTGCTGGTGTTGCCTGGACTGGCACGGCTATAACAATTAGAGACAGACTGTCTTCTGGCTTCTCACTGTTTCTTTGAAAGAAGTCCAAAATGGTATGAAACATCAAAAAATCGACAGTAAAAGCTTTTCAATTTTAGAAATTATCCAAAATTAGGGGGCAAGAATGTAGTCGATATTTAAAATGTGGAAACAAAAACGCCCCTGCAGTAGCTACATTGCATTTTATTTTAATAGGCCTATGTTGTTATTTTTTTAGTGCCTCTGCAAACTGTATTGACCTAGTGGTCAAGTATCTGCTTCATGTGAAAATGTGGAAGTGCTTTTCAAAAAATAAAACAAAACAAAATAAAATAACTAAATAAGACTGGGGGTGCGCTGATCCCATATTCAGTATCGGTAACAGTTATCACTCCTATACTGGAATTTTTTTATTTTCAGAAGAAACCGATCCAAATCCAATATTGTGCGTATAGCTACTATTGTGTTATTGTTAAGCCTCACAAAAGCCACAAACACATTATAATACACCATAAAGTTTTCATGCACTATATTTCAAGTGTTACATATAGTTTAATGTGAGGTACAGATTAATATTTATGTCAAGTTCACATAAACTCACATAAACAACAACACTGGACTGGAACACAGTAACTGAAATTTAAAACTGTTAAAAGAACTATCGCACAGATTTAATACACTACGCATTAATGTGTCTTTACTTTGTGCTTTTGAACCTTTCTATGCGGAGCGCTGTGCGCTGTGACTCCGTGCTGCTTCAAGCGCATCATTCTGCGCACAGAATGCGCATAAGCGCTTTGTGCCGCTCTGTATTTGGAGCCTTTCATATTATAATACTTTTGCACAATGAAAAATTATTAATAGCCTTTCTTGTTCGTCTTATCTATCATATGTTTCTGCCTCATTACTGTGCTATATATTTAAAAGAAATGTATTTTAATTTTACAGTAGCCTATATATACTTTACCATACACAGAGCACTGTATATCATTTTACATTATCATTTTAGATTTTGTCCTACACTTATTAAATTTTATTTGTTCCCCACTAAATAATGTTTTTTTCCCACTAATTTTAGATTTTATTTAATTATGCACTGCGTTTTTTTTAATTTTTTTTTTTAACTTTTGCTACTGAATTATCCACTAACCTAGTTCATAATAGTATTTTTGTCATAGATTATAACTATATATGCATTTGCTGTTTTTATTTACAATAAACTTTTTTGTGTGTAATACAAAAAAGTCATGATCCCCCCGGAGCCGTGTGAGGGCCGTTTTATTATGGATGTGCGCACTTTATTTCACATCTTCTGGACTGTTGACAAAAAGCACCCGCTTACCCCCATTGTAACGCTTGGAGGGGCCAGGACTATTTAAAAAAAAAAAAAAAAAAAAATCTGATTGGATTCGTCTGAAAGAAGAAAGTCATATTCACCTAGGATGCTTTGAGGGTGAGTAAAACACAGATTAATTTTTGGGTGAACTAACCCTTTAAAAAAACACTGGCCCTTAATGAAAACAGTGCTACTTTACATGCTACTTGGAATGGCTGATCACTTATAATTACTATATTGTTATTGCTAATAATTTGTAGAATATTCTAAAAATAGATGGTAGACAACTCTCAGAAAAAAAGGTACAAAAGCTGGTTGGTTGCCTTTTAAAAGGTATACCTTTGTACCTTATTTAAAAGGTGCATATTACCTAAATGGTACATTTTAGCACCTAAATTGTGCAATTTAATATCTTTTGAAACTGTACCGCCCCAGTGACAGCTTTTTTACCTTTTTTTTTTCTGAGAGTGGAAAGCAAATAAGAAAAGCATGATGTTTTTCCTACAGCTGCTTCCACTAAATCTACTGTCTGCTTGACGCACACTAGAGCCAACTGCAACCTCCAATGTTGGCACTTTCTCCTGCATTTGGCTGTTGCGTCTTCCTCCATGCTCTTGGATGGTGAAATTAAAGAGGTCTCCTTCCTATTCTCGTCTTGCTCAGAAATCTAGTCACCCCACAACCTAGTCACCAGTTCTAGAGAAGCCCTCCCAATGACTGTTCAGCATGAAATCCCCTCTCTTATCTTCCGGGCAATCCTGCTGCTGCGGTGCCAGTTCCCTTCGTGCTCAGCCCAGCCCTGGGACCAGAGGAGTTTTTGCCACCTTTTATGGGATCAACCCCTTATTTACCCTGTTATTTATTTAGGGATGCTTCCGGCCTCCGTCTTGGCTGCATCACCTTATTAATTCTTCTGAGCAACTGAAGCGGGTACACGATATCCTCTTTCTTCAGCCGAGCCAGACCCCCTGCCAGACAAAGTTAACTTTGCTCTGTTGCCAACGACTCAAATCCAACTTGGCCTATGCTTGTGGCTCTGCCTGCAAAAAAATGCTGTTAACATTTGTCAGCAATGATGCAAATTTATAAAGAAGAATGGTGGCCCTTTAGTGTGTAATAGTTGAATATACAAAGCCAGAATGTGCCTTGTCAGATTCTGTGATTAGGACAGTTATACTCTAGTTTAAAAATGTGTGGGGAAAAAAAAATGATATAAATGATAAAATGTAATTTATTCCTGTGATGGCAAAGCTGAATTTGATGCATCATTACTCCAGTCTTCAGTGTCACATGATACTTCAGAAATCATTCTAATATGTGACGCTGGACCACAAAACAAGTTTTAAGTCGCTGGTAACAATAGCCAAAAATACATTGTATATTTAGTAAATTTCCTACTGTAAATATATCAAAACTTAATTTTTGATTAGCAATATGCATTGCTAAGAACTTAATTTGGACAACTTTAAAGGCGATTTTCTCAGTATTTTGCAACCTCAGATTCCAGATTTTCAAATAGTTGTATCTCGACCAAATATTGTCCTGTCCTAACAAACCATATATCAATGGAAAGCTTATTTATTCATCTGAATTTTTTTTATTTTTTTTTACTGACGTCATTGTCATTTTCACTTTTTCACTTTCACTATCATCAATTTAATGTGTAGATACAGACTGAATACAATTATTGGTAACGCTTTATTTTAGGGTCTCTTATAGTTGCTTATTAGCATGCATATTACTAGAATATTAGCCTTTTATTAGTAGTAATTAAGCACATATTAATGCCTTATTCTACATGACCTTGTTCTACATCCCTAATCCTACCCAATACCTAAACTTAACAACAACCTTACTAACTATTAATAAGCAGCACGTTAGGAATTTATTGAGGGAAAAGTCGTAGTTAATAGTGAATAAGTGTCCCCTATTCTAAAGTCTTACCAAAATATTTTATTAATAAAAAAATGAAAAAATCCTACTGACCCCAAAGTTTTGAACAACAGTGTATAATAATACATATATTACACAAGATACTTTATGCTTGAGTGTTTATATTTTCTACACATAAATGTATCTATATGTGTATTTGTGTAAAATTCTAATATAGAAAATAAGAAGTAATTTTAGAAAATCATATTAATCTACACACTGATTGTATGCTTCATTTAGAGTAAGCAGGAATGAAATTAGCCCTTTATAAAGCATCATCCATTGTGTATTTGCTTGTCATGCACAGTAAGTAAATCTTCTGCACTGACAGAAGCAGTCAACACTGGAAGATGTGCATTAACAGCATGGACCCAATATACTCGATTAAGCATATATTTTATTTCTAGAGGACATCTTACTGTCAAATAGGGACTGGAACAGGTTCATTAGCTCTGACAGCCAGTGTCTCGTGGTGTTAAAATATCCCCCATTCTGCCACTCTGGTCCTTCACTATATAGGTGCCGCTGTGAAGCATGTCGGGCCCTGTGCAACTATATTGCTGACAAGCACTGCACACCGCTTTATCAAGTGTGAGTTGAGAAGCTGCCATCTGACACAAAAGGAGATGCAGAGGGCTAATCATTCATTCTTTCCACACAGGCAGTGATAGGTGTCTGAGTTCCACACACATCAACTACCCTGAGCCCTCTGCATCCCCTCTGGGTGTTTCAGACTGGCTACTACTGCTGGAGCAACTCTACTGCTTGTGGTAAGGTGGGGCGAAGGGTGCAGGAACAGCTGCAGTCACAGGACAAACAGAAGCTGGAGGACTCTGGTCTACCCTGACCACAACCAGACACCACTGAAAGCAATGCCAGAAAAGACAACTGGCAAGAGTTATCTGATGCAGTGGGAGCAAAACTCTTGCATCTTGGACATTTTCAGCAGTAGTTAACATAAAATTACGCCATAAACATTGCAGATATTGACTGACTAATTCTCAGGCTTACTCGTAGGAGTACTTTTTAAAGAAATAATATTTTAAAAGAATATATTACGGTGCAAACAGAATGCAATGTTTTCAGACACTTACTCTACAGTTAAATTAAAATCTATTATTGTTTAAATTTATATTAAATGCAATTAGTTGGCTTTTTTTGACCTTCTTAAGTATGCAAATTAAGTTCATTCATAATTTATAATTAAGAATTACTATATACATGTTTGTAATTAATGTGAATAATGCAAATTGTGTAATTAATTCTAAATTGAAGATCATGGCAATGACTATATTACCAAGTCGTTCATAAGGAATAATTAGTTTTTTGGATCCATATTTTTTACTCAGTGAATTACTCAGTATTTGGATCAGCTTTGAATGTATATGTAATTCTTTCAGAATGATGTGTTAACACTTGAGTAATTACTATCCAGAACCTAACTTAAATGCTACACTGTAAAAAAAAAAAAAAAGTTGAGCGAACTTAACAAGGCAACAAACTTCAGCAGATTTTTGAGTTTTGAGTTTTCTCAAAAATTTGAGAATCTCCCATAAAAACAAGTTGAGCAAACTCAAAAATCTGCTGAAGCTGGTAAAAAATGTTTTAAGTTCGCTCAACTTTTTTTTTTTTTTTTTTACAGTGTACCTCAAAAGCTTATCCAAATATTGAGTCATTTAATGAGTAAAAAAAATATGGTAACATTTTATTTTAAGGTGTCCTTGTTACACGTTACATGTACTTATTATTATAATAACAATAAATTATGCATAGCTACATGCAAGTAACCCAAAAACAAACCCTAATCATATATAATGTAGGTAATTATAATCACACTGTAATAAGGACACCTTAAGATAAAGTGTAGCCAAAAATACTGATCTAAATAATTAATAATTCCTTATAAAGGACAAATCTTCAATTTAGCATTAATTGCACATTTTGCATTATTCACATTAATTCTAAACCTGTATATAGTAATTCTTAGTAGTTCTCTGGGAGGTACCACTTTCAGCTGAGCGCTATTACTTATTAATTCATTAACCAGGGTTTCTTGTTAGTTAATAGTTGTTAATAGAGTGCTAATATTGTGTTACGCATGCATTCCTGTTTAGTTATTCATTAATGATGAAACTAATTCTAAAGTGTTGCCAATTAAAAATATAATCAAGTACTTTGCATGCGCTTTAGTATGCAAGTCAACATCAAAACAGCTGTACATTTTTAAAGAACAACAAAAGATTAAGACATAATGATTTAAATTTGACTTTAAAGTAAAACCTTTAATCTGACATTATTTTAAAGTGCAATTTTAAAAGTGTACCTAAGTTATCATTTTAATGTAATTCTAATTTTCTACACATCATTGAAGGGATCGTTAACCCAAAAATATTGAAGAATTTATGAACTTTTGAACTTCTTGTTCGCTATATTCAAAGCCTTCTCAAGTCATACACCAGATTTGTGAGGAACAGACCAAAATAGAAATCTTTATTCACTGAAAACCTTGATATCCAACCCTAGATCCCCTAAACACATCAGAAATTTTGAAAGAAGTAGTGTTGTCTGATTTGTGAATGAATTACTCTTTTGAGAGTGATCTTTTCAATGAATCAGTGGACAAGTGCATAGAACCGGCCTTCACAAAACTGACTAAACTTGAGTTCAACTCACTGTCTCAGTGATTCTTGGTGGTTAACAGCTCACTAGAAGGGATTACCAGTAAATTTTGGTCTGTATGAAGGTATCGTATGATTTCAGAAGACTAATATATTACTATGGACCACTTCATGACATTTTAATGACCTTTTTGAAGCTCAAACCCCATTCATTGCAATTATAAAACAGCAACCAGCAGAAATTCTTCAATATTTCTGTTTTTTACATTTCACATACAAGTCATACAGGCTTGAATAAATGATGACAGAATTCTCATATTTGGGAGAAATATGCCTTTACAACACATCGGATGTGACCATTGCAGACTTCCTCACCTGACTCAACCTCACTTGGAAGTAAAGCAATGCTGTGTTATCCGTGCATGACCTTTAATGCTCTAATATACTCTAATTCATCTCAGCCACAGAGGGAGTCCATGCAACCAACTAATCCCACAATGCCTTTCATGTCTGAAACACCAATTACAGGGGGATGATTTGAAGCCACACACACATTTACAGCGTCCTGACTTGCAGTACTGGTGATCACGGCCAGGACCAGCGTGGGAAAACTGACATGAAAGAGAGTCTAGGGGTTGGTCATGACTACTTAGATGCAAAGTGAATCAGGGGCAAAGAGACTGATAAAAAGCTTGTTCACTGGATATCAGACGCGTTGTCTCATGCACAGAATTACTAAACATCACTGGCAATTAGCCACTGATATCCAGCCAGGAAGAACATTAGACTGTGAGCCAGACAGCCAGGAACGCAGGCTGGAGGTGGGGGATCTCTCTTATAACTGAGCTGGACACTGAGCATTGAGTACTGCTATAAGTGGCTTCGTATAACAACACCATATATTTTTATGTATAATTATTTGCAATAGTGCTATATATCTTTTTCAATCACTTGGACTTAGTTCATTCATGGAGGAATAGTTCACCACCAAAAAAAAAAGAAAGATAATTTACTCACCCACAAGTTGTTTCAAACATGTATGAACTTCTTTCTTCTGCTGAACACCAAAGAATATATCTTGAATAATGTTGGTTACTGGTTTCATAGTAATTTTTTCCCCCTCCATAGTATGGAAGTCAATGGTAAGCAGCAGCTGTTTGGTTACACACATTCTTCAAAATTATTATTATTATAATTGTAACCTTCAGCAGAATTAAACTTAAATTTGCAGGTTCAGGATGAGTAAATGATGACAGAATTTATATTTTCGGGTAAACTTGGAGAAAATCAATATTGTCAGGTAAAATATCTCAAAACTTAAATATTAATTTTCTCTTCTGACCCTAGTAAAGAAATACCATAAATATAGTTTTATATGAAATACAGCAATTAATAATTGTTTCATGCTTCAAGTCGGGACTGCTAAATGATTCAAATGTCTAAAGAACACGGCTAGAATGTTTTCAATTTTCAAAACTGGTCTGAAGATGTTTAAAATGTATCATAAGGATGTATCATAAAAAGTTCAAGTGCATCAAATCCATTGCAGATAATCAGAACCAAA
Source organism: Acrossocheilus fasciatus (assembly GCA_036784905.1). Lineage (NCBI taxonomy): Eukaryota > Metazoa > Chordata > Actinopteri > Cypriniformes > Cyprinidae > Acrossocheilus > Acrossocheilus fasciatus. The sequence continues at coordinate 16,609,600 of CM071957.1, read as the reverse complement.
TGTGATGAGAGGCTGATAAGAAAGAGATTTACATTAGTTGATTCAAAAATGAGGTGTAATTGAATCTCTAGGAGTCATTCGTGTCAAAAAAAAGATAAAAAATGAGGAGTGTCAGGTGTGTAGAGGAGTGAAAGATAAACAGAACAATGATGTGAATATAAGATGTTCTAGAAAGGATGCCCTGAGAAGAGTTCCACATCTCCAATGACATGCTTATATTTTACAGTAGTCTCATGACTGTAACACTCACATACACACACCTTTGTGTTCTCCCACTAAGTCAAAAGTTCAACTGTAAGATTAAATGGTTACGAATACAGTAACTAATGACACATTCAAACCAAACAAATGACATCAACAAAATTACTTGAGCATGACTAATAAATCTAAAAAATACCTAACCATGCATTATTTATTAGATTTTTTGTATGTTTAATGACATGTCTTCTCAGCATCACAAGGCATAAGAAGCTGTTCATTTTATCGGAGGAAAGAAGATGACATTACTGGAATAAAACTAAACACACATATTTTTGTCTGTAAAATGTATTTTATTCAACATCACCCACATTTCTCTGAAAACATTTAATAACACACGATTCTTAATGTTATTTTAAAACGAGTCATTCACTTGTTTTGTTGATTGCATAAGTGCATGGATGAATGAGTTAGTAAAAGCATGAGTGCATGATGAATGATTGAATGTTTAAGTGCATATTGTAAGTAAATGAGTGCATGAATGAGTGAGTGAACGCATGAGCGCATGAATGAATGAGTGAAATGTGAATGTATGAATAATTGAGTGAATGTATGAGTGCATGAATGCATAAGTGAATGAGTGAGTGCATGAATGTGTGAGTAAAAGCATGAGTGCGTGATGAATGAGTGAATGTATGAGAGCATAAGTAAATGATTGCATGAATGAGTGAGTGAGTGGATGAATGCATGAGCGTATGAATGAATGCATAAATAAATGAGTGACTGTATGAGTGCATGAATGAATGAATGAAACAATGAGTGCATGATGAATGAGTAAATGCATGAGTGCATGAATAAATGAGTGAATGCATGAGTGTATGAATGGATGAGTGAGTGAATGTATGTATTATATCTAGAAATATAAGCAGAAGTACCAGCTACTTAACAGCTATCAGATACCTGACTCACACATGATTGCGCCATAGCTTGGAACTTGTGACCACTGAAATCAACACTAAGCATGCATCAAAATGAAAGAGAAAGCTCCTCCTGTGCTGCTGGGGTTTGGGGGCCACATCCTGCCTTGGGTGTCCATTAACTCATTAGAACATCTGATTAAAATATCAGACTGCAAGAGCAGCGAGTCTTAAGTCAATCAGCAGCCAAACTGAGAAACCTGAGGCCTCCACATCAGCTCATCAGTCACTGAGAGATGTGTAGCTACAGTACACACTCTTCAACGCTTCATACTGTAGAGTATTTCAGCTGGCAGGACTAATCATGCTCCATTGCTGAGACAGCACACTCATCTGTTCTTCTTCTTCTGTGCTTTTCAGTGGTTAAAACACATAAAGGCACATAAACACCTTTTCAAATGCCGGGTACAGCATTTTTCATGTTTTTCAGTTGTTATCATTCGCTAAAACTAAACATCATTTTCAGTATTTGAATTGAAAGAAAATATAACTATTAATTGAAAAAGTTTAACCAAAAAAATGAAATTAAAAAGTTTGTTGAAGTACTAAATATACTAAATCTAAAACTGAAATGAAAACTAAATAGAAATAATAACAAAAACTAATAAAAATTAGAAAACAAAACTAAAGTTAAAATGAAAACTGATAAAATAAAAAAATAAAAGCTAATTCAAAATATTAACAAATACTATTAACGAATTGCATTGCCATTTGGTATAAAGTGTAAAACAATGTGATGCTAGAATGTTACAGAGTTTAGCAACAGAAAAATCAATATGTACTTCCTGAATGCTTACTTCATTAAATTATTCATAAGCTTCAATCCCTCTAACTGGAGAAAAGAAAAGATTACTTAATTATTGTTTTAATATTGATATTAAATGTTAAATGAGTTAAAATATTAAGTGTTTTTTTTTTCTTTTTTTCTTTTTTTTTCTTTTGGGAGTCCAATTAGCTTTATAGCCCTCATAATTATGTAATAAGAATGTTAAAACCCATGGTTTATAATACAGTGTGAAATCTTGAAAGCTGATAACCCAGGATTAATTACTAACTCCGAGACAAATATGAAAAGCATGAAACATGAAACAAGATAACCCAAGATTACGTTTATCCAGGTTAATTGGCTTTGGGTAAACAAGCAAGCTTGCAGAAGTTTTCTATGAAGTCACAAGTACGCCCTCCCACCCTCCTCGGTGAGCTTCTGTTGTTCTGAAACCAAAAACCAGCGCTGTGAGTACACAAACTGTCAACTCTTAAACTACCCTGCTCTTCTTTTGGACAACCCAGATGGAGCAGGTCTACAGCAGAACCCCCTCCATCTCCTTCAGAACCCCGTCTCATGGGTTATTTGATAAAGTGTTGAGGGGGTGCTGTGAGCGACTAGACGGGAATAGGCTCTATTTTTAGAGTGTCAACATGGAACACATTCTAGAACATGCTCCTCAGGGAACACTGGCCTTCAAGTTCCTGAAGGACATTAAGCTACGGTCACCTGGTGACCAAGATAGAATTACTATTGTGAAAATAAAGAGTTATGAAAACCATATTAAAATGGATTCATCATTACTTGACCTATTTAGGGTGCATTTATAGCAGCATAACCTTTGCCTTTAAGCATCTTCTTCTATTAGCACACATATGTTTAGTAAATGCACTTTAGCATAGGACAGGCAGGAACAGGATAACAGGGTGTATTTCAATAGTGCCAACAGTTAAATCACTGCATCAAGTTCAAAGAGCTGCTCGTAAGCTACTAACTTCTTCCCGTCTTCTGTAGCACAAGACAGCTGCTGTTGCCATGCTGTAGCACATGATAGTAGTGACACATCAAATAGCGATTATGTTTCACAGGGCCTTGTGGTTTATGTTTTAAATACTATCTGGAGTAAAAAGTCAGGGCCAAAGGTCACAAATCATGAAATCAATACAGGCATTTAACTAAATTGTATTTAATTATTCTGCAAATTGCAGCTAAGCATCAAAACATATCAGTTCTCATTTGCCACAGCTATCATCTTCAAACATTTTTGATCTTTTTTCTTCTTTTTGTTAGACAAACAAAATAAATTAATCAAAAACAAAAGTAACAAAATGAAAGTAAAACAAATCTAACAAAACCAAACAAGTATTTCTCTTTCATTTTGTTTCATTTATTTAACCAAACAAAAAGCAAAACATATTGTGAAGATGATGTTTTGTTTTAAGTGTATGTTTTGAGTGAAGATGATTAACAAGATTAACAACCTTTGATCTTTCAGTAGAAATAACGCTTGATTATTTGTATTGAGTGCTCACAATGAAGGCAAATCAATAAAATTTCAGTTATATAACTAAAACTAAGTTACAGTGTGCTGTAGTTTGCACTATGGAAAACTTTGAACGAGGAGCATTATTCATACTCCCAAAACAAATTCTTCAAAGACAGATTTCAATTGAGTTCGAAATAAATGTGTGGGATTGAATTGTTTGTGTGGAGTTCTCGCAAAACATTGTTTATTGGGAGGAATTTTCTGGCCTTTGATGCTTAACCACGCATCGCTATTTTTACACCAACACTTGTTCTCCTCAAACGACGAGATATTGTTTTCACCCGGTGCATAAACACACATAAACACTAGTTGGCTTGGAATAGCGTGCTGCTTATCAACAGGAAGTCACAGTTCCTACTATGGAAATGTCATTGTTTGACTCCTACAATACACATTAAGGGGCTTTCTGTAATCAGCTCTGGGGACTGAGGGGCTGGGAGCCGTTTCTGTGCTCAAACAGAGAAAGGAATGAGTGTACTTCACAAACCAAAGAAAGATTCCTGAACAATGGATTTGACAGGATATAACTTATAGCAGGAAACTCTGAATGGTTACCCAGTCTAATGTAATCCACAATCCATCATACTGACCAGTCATATTGTGCCAACAAACAGACCATTTAACAGCCTTTCATGAAATTAATAACAGTCTGTAGTTCAATGCATCACGTAGACCCACAGAAACGTCTACTATTTATGTTTGGCAGGACAAAAGAGGCCAAAGCAGAAGAGCTTGTACTCAAGGTTGAGATGCAAAACAAGAACGTTCTCAGTGATAGCACACAGCATCCTCTTTCCTTTAATCATTAGCCTTATGGCGACAATCAGACAGTCTTGTCAGAACATTAATCTGGTTACTGAGGCCTTTTATGACAGCTTAAGCTCTGCTAAGTCTCATAACCCATGTATCACATTTCCCTATCAGGAGCGATGGTACGTCAACTGTGTAATTACTTCCACTCGCAAGCAAACAGAGAACTTCATATTCCTCCCCGCAAGTATTTTCTCCATTCATTTCCTTTGCTTGTCTCGATGTAATCATGCTGAGTCAGAACAAGTGGATTTTATAGGTAAGATAGGCTTGTCAGAATACAGGGGGGTTTGACAGCATTGACAAACGGGACTAAACAGGTCAGCTGGTTCACTTTAAGTAATTCTTAAAGCAATGAGAAGAGAATATCTCATTAAACCTACAGTTCACTGAAGAAAAATCATTTGGTTTAACTTATATTCAGTTGTGGACAATGGAAATGGGTTTTCTCTTCTCAAATGCCTTGTGTAGCAGAACCTTAACTCAGTCGAGCAAACACTATATAATTAGGCAAAAGCCAATACAATTTATGTAAAAAGAAACTCCAACTAATTTGAACATGGAGATTTTGAGTGAATAAACAAATGCATTTTTTTTTTTTAAAACAAAATTAATCTGGGAAGAAATGTTGGAATAAAGCACATGGACAACATTTATGGTATGTTTATATGCTTTTCATTATTCAACAAAACAATGAAAACTGGAATAATATACAGTGTGCAGTTTCCAATGCATGTTTAAACAAATACTGTTAACAAATAAATAAGTCTGAATGAACATGCAGTTCACTATTGTCAGTATTTTTCAATAAACACATAGTAACTGCTAATATTCCATTTTCTTCCCACATGCATCACCTTTTAATTAATACATTTAAATTATTATTATTATTTATTATTTTTGTTACATTTTTAAAATCTCCAACACTAAGACAGTCATTTTAGGGGGTGTAAAAGTTTTTTTCAAAAGTGGAATGTCAACAAACAAACAAACAAAAAATAAAATAAAATAAAATAAAATAAATCCACTCACCTAAATATTTTATGATTTAGTGCAAGACTAACGGCACGATTTCAGCCCTTTTTTATTACAGCCCAATCACCTGCCTCTTTTTCAAAAACCATTTACAATCCAGTTTGATCTCAGATTTTAACGGGGGCTGTAGCCTAATAAAAGAGGGTCTGAAATCAGCAATGAGAACAACAGTTAAAGCTATGCTAAATGTACCTATTTTACCATGTGTATTCCATAGTGTTGGAACAAAACAACAAATATTCACCCATCCTCACCGCTCTTCATCAAAATGGCGAAAACTCTTGTAATTCCCTAAATCTAAACATAACATAACATAAAAAATCTATTTTTTTCTCATCATGCTCAGAAACCCATCATTCAGTTACCCTGAGATAAACCAACCTTGGCCTGAGCTAACCTGGGCTAATATTCCACTCAGTCTGATCTCACAGTGTCTTTCACAGAGGTCACATTGAGGGAAGATGCTGCAGCTCTTCTTCTCTGCACGGCTCCTCCCTTAACTCTGCAGTCAGAGTGAAGATGCGGTCTGGCTCGACTTGATCTCTGTCTGATATTCGATACATTAGAAACATCCTCAGACTGTTCATCCTCAGACTGTTGAGGTGCAGGGAACAGGATGGCTGCTTGCTGTCTTAAATGCACCTGGATGGAGGGGAGTGAAGATAAATGAAGATATGGAGAGGAGTAAAATGGCTCTTCACAGTCTGAACACCACTATAAAGTAACTGTCAACATTGAATGACAACTTAGAATGACAAGCTGTCTTAGTACTGTAAGTATAGGCTGGCCATGGTGGGCAGTGGAGCACTGCAGCTGGAAATGAGCAGAGAGACACAGGGAGAGATGTTGATGTGAAGAGCACCACACAATGCCCCTGAAATAGATTTATCTTTAGAACTGATCAATGGCCTCCAAATACAGAACAAGAGTTCAGCCAGTTCAACATAAAAATGCCCACCCCCTTGTCAAGAAGTAGTACACTTAAGCATAATTTCATAAAGAGTATTATTACGGACGTAATACTTTAAAAAGAAGAATATACTTTAAACGTAGTATTTTCATTCACTTAATTGCAAATGTGTGATAAGAATGAAAATGTGTTCAAATTTATATTAAAATGTAATTAGCTGAACTTTACACTGCCTTTTTGACCCAATCAAGTAGAACTTAAGTATTTTTATACAATTAAATATATTTGCAATTACGTTTTATAAATGGCTTTAAATTTAACTTCAAAAAACACTAAAAGTACTTTACACGTGCTTTTAGTGTGTCAGTCAACTTATCAAAATAATCGTAAAGCACAATAAGAATTTAAAATAAAAATTTCAAGTTAACCTTTTAATTTGACATTATTTAAGTGCACTTTTAAGTGTACTTAAGCGTGTTAAGAAGCAGTCATGAAAGTCTCTTTTTAAGAACACTTAATTATTCTAATACTTGGTCACTGTCTAATACTTGATGGCTGCTCTGTAAATTCTTCGTCATCAGCTAGGAACCTAGGCTTACTTTTTGTTAGCAATCTTTCCTTCGAAAAACATGTTTCTAGCATTTGTAAAACTGCATTTTTCCATCTTAAAAATATAACAACCTATGCTCTCAATGTCAAATGCAGAAACATTAATTCATGCGTTCATCATCTCAAGGCTAGATTATTGTAATGCTTTATTGGGTGGTTGCTCTGGACGTTTAATAAACAAACCCCAGCTGGTTCAAAATGCAGCAGCTTGAGTTCTTACTAGAACCAGGAAGTATGACCACATTAACCCGGTTCTGTCAACACTGCACTGGCTCCATATTAAACATCATATACATTGTAAAATCTTGCTAATTACCTATAAGGCCCTGAATAGTTTGGCACCTCAGTATTTGAGTGAGCTCTTATCTTATTATAGTCCTTCACGTCCACTGCGATCTCAAAACTCTGGCCATTTGATAATACCTAGAATACCTAGAAAATCAACTGCGGGCGGGAGATCGTTTTCCTATTTAGCGCCCAAACTCTGGAACAATCTACCTAACACTGTTCGGGAAGCAGACACACTCTGTCAGTTTAAATCTAGATTAAAGACCCATCTCTTTAACCTGACTTACACATAATATACTATAATTCAGTTCCGTTAAAGATTGTTAGGCTGCATTAATTAGGTCATCCGGAACTGGGAACACTTCCCAAAACACCCGATGTACTTGTTACATTGTTAGAAGAATGGCATCTACGCTAATATTAGTCTGTTTCTTTCTTATTCCGAGGTCACTGTAGCCACCAGATCCAGACTGTATCCAGATCAGATGGTGGATCAGCACCTAGAGATGACCTCTACAGCCCTGAACGTCAGCGGAGACGAGGACAACTAGATGAGCCCCAGAGACTGATCCCCAGTGAAGACCCTGTCTCCTAGACGGCCATCGGGACAAGACCACAGGAACCAGACGAGTCCTCTGCACAATCTGATTCTGCTTTAGCCTAGATTTTAACTGCTAATTTTGTCTGGCCAGAGGAGAAGGACACTATTTCGACAAACTATTTCCCCATCTAAATTCTGTAAAGCTGATATAAAGCCACCCAGCTTTATATCAAGCTGATGTAAAGTTGCTTTGACACGATTTGCATTGTTAAAAGCGCTATACAAATAATGACTTTAATTTTAGTACACTTAAGTGGCATTTTATTTCAATTATATTAAGTTATAATACATTTTATTTTTATGTTAAAATTAACACTCACTTTTTCCTCCCTTTTGGAAAAAAAAAAAACGTGGCTAGTAATGTTAAAAGGAACTGTGACATGATAGCTTAGGTCAGACAGTACGAATAAAACTTAACTGACCAAAATATGGGTAATAAAAATAGTTGCTACTTTTAGTACTTTTTAGTTAATCTTGAAGACCAGTACTCAATAAATTCAAATCTTACAGTATTATAACGTGCAAGCAGTGTGCACATAAAGATACTTTAACAACAGAGATTCTAGGAGGGTCTGTGTCTCAACAACTGTCAATACTACAATCAATTTATTAAAGTTGAAATGGCGTCTATGACCATGCTGTCCTTTGACACAGAATGAGATCCGTACAGCCCAGAGTGTTTGCCTGGGTCATATCGCAGTGCCTGTGATAAGTTAAGGGCTCGAGGTATCAAATCAGACACCTTGTCAAGAGAGCGCTATCAGCCTCTGTCTGAGAGTGGCACTGAGTGCCAGACGACTGGACAGACACAGGAAGGAAGGCTGCTGACTTCATAGTCGCTACCTCTTCCAGCCATACAGGATGAAAGAAGCATTTCGTATGACCTCGACTACCGCAGTAACCCCAAAAGCAATGGGGATCCTGTGCTCATTGTGCATGTCTGTTTTAAAAACAAAGCCACAACTTAACGACATTACAGGTCTTCTCTCTCTCTCTCTGTAGTAAGTCACCCTGTATTCCCCGCTACCTATTTTTGCATTATCATTGGCAGTGCTGGTCAGTGCCTCGTGCTGGCCCCTTTGAGATAGTAATATAGCCCTTCCGAAACGACTCACATCTCATTGACCCAGTTGGATGGAGTAACCGAAAGTTTGTAAACACACAGTAGGCCTACGTCAATGAAGAGATGATAAATGTAAAGTAAAGGGACAGTCACTCTACTTTTCATTCCATTGACTTCCATTCACATGCATGAGAATGTTATAGATCGGAAAGGCAAGCTCATGCAAAGAAGTTTTGTGAACTCTAGCCTGTGAATTTGTATCACATGAAGAGACCGACCAAAAGTCACAGCGTGACCTATTAGCTGAATTAAAAGAGCACTTTAAAGTTGCAGGTTTGCAGTATTGCTGGAGATTGAAACATTGTTACATATTGCATCCATAATTTAAAATAAAACTACATGAAACACATGATTGTGTGTTTACATTTTTAAAGAAGTCATATCTCATTCCTTGCAGCGTCTGAAGAAAGCTTGCATGGTCAAAATCTAGTGGAACCGCAGCTTAAATTGGTCATTATTGCGAAATACAATAAATCAAGATACAGTAAAGAGCATTCATGGTTATTACATATCTATCATGAAATAAAGAAACATGTAACTGTATATTATCTGAAAACATGCTCTAAACAGTCCAATACAAGTGCAAAACAATCAAGAGACTGAGTATGCGGTGTGATAAAAGAGACAAAAACGTAATGCCAGTTTTAGTCACTAGATGAGAAGTCTGAGATACGATGTTGCCATTAATGACAGCAAATATTATGAAAATATGCTACAGTTTGCCCACATTTTCATTGGCTTCTGATTGGTATTTTTTCCATATTTACTTTTCCCATAGAAAAAAGCCTTTGTTAAAACATGTCATAAGCTATTTATAAGCCTTGAAACGAACCAAAAAAGTGGATCCCGACATGACAAATACTGATTTGAAGCAAAATAATCAGAATCAAGTATTCCGGAGAACCATGTAATAATCAGATCTAATAAAAGCTAATAAAAGGGATACAGAGCTCAGACATCATAGGAGAACCAAAGATGAGGTGCAGAATCCTGAAATCAGATGCTACCCATATTTCCACCAGCAGAAATTATTCCCAGGGGAATTCTGGGTACCATCAGCTCCACATGTTGTGCAAGGGATCAAAGAGTAGCATCCGAGCCAGCAGGGCAGCGTGCCAGCATACATGGTGACCTGCCAACCCCAGTTGTTCCTGCCATGCCCACGTCTATCGTGTTCAAACCTGACCTTTTGCATAACAAGCTGCAGCTTCATCACGGGGAGGTCCCTTCTCTCCCTTATGCCAAAAATCTCAATTACATTAGAACCCCAGCAAGTCTTTTTAACTAATGCACATGACGAATTAGTGCCCGTTTCCTGTTTGGGCTTGTGGAAGAAATTGGCTAAAGTAATGTTTGGTGGATCTAAGTTCCTTTTCAGATACAATTCAAATGAAGGCCACCACTCCCCAAGCTTTTGTAGAAGCAGCTGTTGGAAAACACAACATCTGCAGTCCAGAGCAGCAACAGGACCCAACCCTACTGCGGCATGTGACCAACTCCTTGGGCTTAGTTCACCCCACGCACATAATGCCTGAGTTCTGCCCTATCTAATGGACATGATACAATAAGGTGTGAGAGAGAGCCGGATTATGATTATGACAGTTATTGCACTGAGACACGATATCTCTGTACTCACTGGTCAACATTTTATTCGATGCCCCTGGTGATTTTCATACCTTTCGCTATTCAGCGCTGTGTCAAGTATGTGAAATCATTCTTTTGAAAGTAACGTTACACTAAAGTTGAGGGTGCTCAAGACAAGCCTGAACTGACATTGGAATGTAATATTACAAAATGATTCTATCAGATTTGTTCATTTGTTCATCAACTACATCTGGCAGGAAAATATTACAAAAAACAAGATCCAGAGGGAGATAGGAAAAAATAGGCCTATAAGGGTATTTCTTCAACTATGAGCACATTTGGTGCATTTAGTATTTTATGTACACTCTCAGAAAAAAAGGTACAAAAACGGTCACTGGGATGGTAAGAATATGGACCCTTTAATATGGACAGCTTTCATACCTTTATTTCTGAGAATGAGATCCTATTTTGTATTATCTTGGGCAATGGCAATTTATGTATCCTAGATACTTTACATTTTTTTTTACGTTTGTTGAATTATTTGACAAAATTACAGACTGATTAAAAAAATGGGTAAATCTGTTAATATTATTTAATGGACCAAATGTATTTTTATTTTTCAATAATAATAACATAGAACAATTAATACTGTAACAATTGTATAGCTCATTGTTAGTTCATGTTAGATAATGCAAAAAAAAAGTTATTTATACTTAAAATGAGCAAAAATATAACATACAATTAAAATAATTTATTAAAGTAATAAAATGTCTGCAATCCTAATGTCTGTAGTTATAATTATAGGGTAACCATAATGCTAATGAACGTAACTTCTTTCATGAGCATCTATTTAGCATCTGAGAAAAGCATGAGATCTTACCATGTTGTGTTCTACTTTTTTGTGTGAACATAACATTTAGCAGCACCGTTGAAATGTTTCACATATACATCATTAATCCCACTTGCAACCTGATACAGATATTGGTGACTCAATAAAGCCATCTATGCATATGTTTGTTGTTCTTTAAAATGAGGATGTGAAAAAGAGACAATGAGATTTTGTGCACAAAGGAAAACATTGTGAATCATGTTATAATTACGTGAATGTTTCCATCCAGATCTACAGAATCTGTAAAACAAAAATAATTCCCCTCTCATCAATTGGTATGGATTGTTTTTAGTTGACCAAAATTTGCTAATTTAATCATCATATTAACATCTTAAGGTTATGTTACTGAAGTCTACACAGTGAGCATACTGACAATGCAGGCAAAGAGACACAAAACTGAAGAAAAAGGAATCGGGAACGGGAACAATGAATAAGTCCCATCAGGGTCAGGAAGTCTCTTTCAAGTCTGTTTGATGTCCATGGGCAGCAAGGGCCTGTGGATATTTGAGAGGTGAATCTGTATGAATGTGTATATTTTGGAAGGCCCTCTCTTTGATGTCAGTGGGAATTTTTTGGTTTCTAGGTCACCAAGACAGTGGTCAACAGTTATTCCATCCAAGCTGAGAAAAGCATTATTTGAATGTCAGCTGACTATGAAAATAGGAAGATCTGGCTTTGAGTTGGAGGAAGCAAAGCCGCCCCAAAGTCAACATATCAACTCAGAATGTTCTCAAGGATAGGGCATTCGGCCTGAACTCTTCTTCCTTTTTAAATTCACCTTCTTCTGCAACAATAACATTTCAGCTGGTCCTTGGCAGCATGATGAATTTCCCAGTAGCCTCTAACACTGTGGGACACGAGCAAACTGGGCCAATGATGTGTCTCATCAAGTGAACGCAAGGATTGGAGCAGAAAAACAAGGTACACAGCGCAGCCATCTTGAGCTGGACTAGATGAATATGAACATAGACGCATGATGACAGTTCCTGCCATGGGAGTAATTCTTGATCTTGTATGGAGGGGGTGATGCTTGCATGGGGGCTCATGACCTTTATCGTGCTGCCAAAGCCTTACCCATGAGACCTTGCCGCATAATCCATGCCTCATTGCTGGAATAAAGGCCCCTGGGTGGAGATCATCTGCTCCATCCCATATCTAGATGGAGGTAATGTGGAATATGCACACCAATAAATGATATAATATATCTATTAATGCCAGTGATTTGGTTTATTCAAGATCACAAGAACTTCTGCAAGAAGTGCATAGTGCAATTTGGTGTCAAGCAACACTACTTACTTAAAAACACTATTGCAACATTACTGTTCATATCCAAAAGAGGTGCAAACAGCATCTTGGTGCACAACCCAACCCCCATTTACTCCTGTTTGGTTAATCGCCAACACTGGCTTCAGGCCAGAACACGTGCGCTTGTGTGTTGAGCCCCACCAGCTCTGCCACAGGTCACAAACGCTGTGAGAAAAGCCCTAAAAAGACTGTATATATGTTATGCAATTCTGGCAAATTTTGTCCCACCAACAAATGCCTGAGTATTCCTCATGTTCTGCATGTGCAGGGATATAAGGAGAGGTTCTATCGCTGGTGGGAATGGTGTACAAGATCTGAATCTGTACACCCGTGTGATGAGCATTTTCTGTTCCCCTGGGATTTGTTGGAATGACCTCACTGCTTTGACATCCCAATCTCATTCTTCTAAAGGCCAAAGCAGTAGCAGGATGAGTGACAACCTTTTATCGAATTATAATGATCTGACCCACCAGACAGAAAACGAGCAAATGATTCTGTCCATCAGTGGATGACGATGGCAGTTGGATATTGAGCAACAGTGATTGCCTATTGTGGGTCCAGTGTTCGACAGTATTTTTCTCATGCTTTATACCAATAAGGATAAAAAATACAAACATTACAACATTACAAACTTTGGAAAAAAATAAAAATTAAAAATTAAAAGTATCTGAAAATTAGACATAACTGCACACATCTTCAATAAGGGAATGAACTACAATCATATGAAGCATGTGAAAGAATAAAAAATGATGGAAAAACATAAAATGATTGACCTAAAGCTGTTGATTAAAAGCATATTATATATGTAGAATACAAAACAAGTAATTGTCTATATTAACTAACTATAAAGCTATTTAAAGTAATTTTCAGTAAATAAAATGCAGCTGGAGTATCATAAAAATACAAATATTAGATGGAAAACTTAAACTTAAATAAAAAAAAGAAATATTGGCCTGTCAACTAAATTACATGTTTAAGTTCAAGTACTAAAACTAATTAAAATAATGCTAAAAACATATTTAAAAAAAATAAAAAAAAATAAAAAAAAAATCACAAAAACACAACAAAATTACTAAAACTTTACAATTGGAATTATAATAAAATAAAAGGTAATTCAAATTATTATATTTATAATAGTAAAATAACACTGATTACTTGATTGCAAGTAATTTGTTTGCTTATGTTTTCTAATCTGCGGATTTCTCTTCAGGATCATAGGTAGTGCAGTTTGAAACAAAATTGCACAGCTAAATACAACTTTTAGGAAATAAAGATAAAAAAACGCAAGCATATACTATCAGTTAACAACCTTAAATGAGATTTTTACTTTCGAAAGACAACTGTTCACTCACTAAAGTGCACTATATTCATATATAAAAAAAAAAAAAAACAATATACAAAACAGTTGACTGGCAGTTGAAATGTGGATCCTCTAGAAAGTGAGCAAAGAACAGAAGAACTGTTTAAATCAAATCCACCTGCATAAATTATTAGACTGGATACTAACAACTGAACCATTTGAAATCCAGACAGGAATAATCCTCCATCTCCAGTGGGGCGCCTAAGAGTTGGCAGTTGCAAAAGTAAATAGTCTATGTTGGCATTTGTCAAGTGTTACCAATTACAACCTTTTTTCTTCTAAAGGGGAGATACGAAAAGCCAAGAGGAATTATTACTGAAGGCATAGGCTTTAAATTGGCCACCATACTATTCCCTAATTCTGTAAAGCCAAATGTTTCAGTTTCAGATCAACTCTGTCATCTCCTTAAAGGCTCAACAAAACCACAAGTCAACCCAAATGGTTTTGACTTTCTCAGTTTCTTGATTCAGCACATTTAGAAAAAAAGATCTTGTAGGATCCTGTCATATTGCCATAGAGGAGATGCACTTTAATCAGTCAAATAGGCCGTTTTTGGATAGCTTGCTTAAATGCAAGAAGAATGGAAGGAGTTTTTCTTGAATGCAGCAGACAGACGACTGAATGAGACGGACATACAGTACCTTTCGTTTGGGTCATGACAGGCACAAAATGTTTATAAATGTGTGCACGTCAGACGTCCTTGACTGCTGAGAGACACTTCAGGAATCCGGTTTCAGCTTTCAGCCACATGCAGCCGTCTTGTACGGGGAGACGTGGGCCAACTTTATAGACTCCATCACACATGTAGGTCACTCAAGCCTGTGAAAAACACATCAGTTTAAAGGTGCTTTATATGAACAAGAAGGTTATACTGCGGTGGAATGATATACCAGATGTTAAAGTATGTGTGTTTCAACTAATGAGACATTTTTAAGCAAGAGACTACATTTTATAACAAAGTAGAACTTTGGTGGTGTTTACTTGAAGCTACTGTATACTGTCAGATACTGCACCAAATTACCATAATGATTTCTGAAGGATCATGTGAGACTTAAGACTAGAACAATACCTGCTGAAAATTCAGCTTTTTTAAAAGTTAGATAATGGACTGATTATATGTGCTTTACATTTACACCCTGAAAGTTGTCGTGAGACTTTATTTGACATTCAACAAAATCAAAGCTCACACATAATATTTGAAGCTCATGCATAATAAAGACTTTAAGGAAATCGGTGTGACTATTAATTTTTCATTCCTGTCATACAGTACACTTTGAATGCAGTAATTTTGTTGTGTATATTAACAGTAGTCAGAATTCCTAAGAGGAACCCAAAAAAACCCCTAAAGTTAACTGTTGCCCAGTGTAGGATTGAAGACTAGCTTTAATGAGGGGGTTGAACTGAAGCTAGTTTTTATATTTTAAACATTTTTCAAAATGTTGATATTATCACAGAGTTTTCTGCAAATTGCAACAGGATTGAATGTTCTAGAGTGAGACAAACCAACACAAAACATAAGATAGATCCACTGCTAATACTTAGGCTACTTATGTTTATGTTGTTTTCTGTCTAAAGTGATGTTACTTCCTGGGGTATGATGTAATTAAGGAACTTGCTTTTGTAGTTAAGAGGATACTAGCATAGTTACTCCCTGAAAAATACTGCATTTCTAACAAAATATACAGGTGCATCTCAATAAATTAGAATGTCGTGGAAAAGTTTATTTCAGTAATTCAACTCAAATTGTGAAACTCGTGTATTAAATAAATTTAATGCACACAGACTGAAGTAGTTTAAGTCTTTAATTGTGATGATTTTGGCTCACATTTAACAAAAACCCACCGATTCTCAACAAATTAGAATATGGTGACATGCCAATCAGCTAATCGACTCAAAACACCTGCAAAGGTTTCCTGAGCCTTCAAAATGGTCTCTCAGTTTGGTTCACTAGGCTACACAATCACGGGGAAGACTGCTGATCTGACAGTTGTCCAGAAGACAATCATTAACACCCTTCACAAGGAGGGTAAGCCACAAACATTAATTGCCAAAGAAGCTGGCTGTTCACAGAGTGCTGTATCCAAGCATGTTAACAGAAAGTTGAGTGGAAGAAAAAGATGCACAACCAACTGAGAGAACCAGCCTTATGAGGATTGTCAAGCAAAATCGATTCAAGAATTTGGGTGAACTTCACAAGGAATGGACTGAGGCTGGGGTCAAGGCATCAAGAGTCACCACACACAGACGTGTCAAGGAATTTGGCTACAGTTGTCGTATTCCTCTTGTTAAGTCACTCCTGAACCACAGACAACGTCAGAGGCGTCTTACCTGGGCTAATGAGAAGAAGAACTGGACTGTTGCCGTGGTCCAAAGTCCTCTTTTCATATGAGAGCAAGTTTTGTATTTCATTTGGAAACCAAGGTCCTAGAGTCTGGAGGAAGGGTGGAGAAGCTCATAGCCCAAGTTGCTTTAAGCCCAGTGTTAAGTTTTCAGTCTGTGATGATTTGGGGCGCAATGTCATCTGCTGGTGTTGGTTCATTGTGTTTTTTGAAAACCAAAGTCACTGCACCCATTTACCAAGAAATTTTGGAGCACTTCATGCTTCCTTCTGCTGACCAGCTTTTTAAAGAAGCTGATTTTATTTTCCAGCAGGATTTGGTACCTGCCCACACTGCCAAAAGCACCAAAAGTTGGTTAAATGACCATGGTGTTGGTGTGCTTGACTGGCCGGCAAACTCACCAGACCTGAACCCTATAGAGAATCTATGGGGTATTGTCAAGAGGAAAATGAGAAACAAGAGACCAAAAAATGCAGATGAGCTGAAGGCCACTGTCAAAGAAACCTTGGCTTCATTACCACCTCAGAAGTGCCACAAACCGATCACCTCCATGCCACGCTGAATTGAGACAGTAATTAAAGCAAAAGGAGCCCCTACCAAGTATTGAGTACATATACAGTAAATGAACATACTTTCCAGATCTCCTACTTCAACAATTCACTAAAAAATTGGTCTTATGAAGTATTCTAATTTGTTGAGATTGGTGGGTGAATTGGAGGGTTTTTTGTTAAATGTGAGCCAAAATCATCACAATTAAAAGAACCAAAGACTTAAACTACTTCAGTCTGTGTGCATTGAAATTATTTAATACAAGTTTCACAATTTGAGTTGAATTACTGAAATAAATTAACTTTTCCATGACATTCCAATTTATTGAGATGCACCTGTAATCAGTACATGTTAGGATACTGCTGATTTTGCACTTGTACTACTTTTGCTGATATTTCCAACTTTTTGAGGAAGAAACGTAATGTATTGCATATTTTATTGTATCAATGCAATCACTCCTTTGGTAGAATTTAAATTATCTATCGCCTTTTCTTTTTTTCTGGAAGTAACAATGCTGATGAACTTGCTGTTTTTTTTTGCATTGCAAATGTATTTTAACAAGGACACATTTCTTAACATTTTGCTTAGATTTAAATTCTACCTTGAGTTTGACTGTACTGAAAAATCTGTAAATTTTCTTTCTTTTTCATTTTGTTTGCATTTACAGTGCTGTCATTTCTTTGCAATCAATCAGTAAAGAGATATTGGATTTCAAAAGTCTAACAGGATGAAAATATAAGAGGAAACTATAAATTTATTAGCAGTTAAAAACAGGTTTGATTTGAATACATATCAAGTCAATTCAAATGGGTTAAATAATTAAAAATTCACCCCATGTTCACATAATTGTGATTAAAGAAAGTTGTGTAATGTTTTAATAATGTATCATATATTAAAAACTGCAGTAAAACTTTACATCATCAAGAGATCTGAGAAACTGAGATTTTGCTTGTTTTTTTTCTCGTGGCATAACATTCACACAAAAATGCAAGAGGTTTATGGTATATGAGAGCACTGTTGATACAATCCTTTTCATAAAACATCTAAGAAGAGATGCAACAAGTTTGCTAGTTCATTTCATTTATGACCATTTACCAAACCATCATTAGTTACGGCTCCCAAAAGCGCTGGTCTCCTCTTCTTCATCAGGTTTTCCTTCTCTCAAAATACTTTACTTCTACAATCCAAGTTCAATTACACCATCAGAGACACCTAAAACCAACACTACGGTATTGAGTGATGTGAAACACGACTCCAGGCCTCTGTCCCATTAGTGCCCGTTACTTATGGAACAAAACCATAACAAACTCACTGCATCATCATAAGCATCCTCATAAAACATTCACACCAGATGAAGCCACGAGAAACCCGTTGTCCATTGGCCAGCCAGCAGTCAGCCGAGAACAGGAGACCAGTTACCATTGGCTGCTCCGTGTCAGTAGCATCTCGACTGGAAGCACAAGTTCCTGTATCGATCCGGAGTCGTCCTCACCTCTGGCAGAGGAAGGGGGATTTTTTTTTTGTTGTATCGGTAATACGATACAATGAAAAGACTTACCACAAACTCAGACCAGCGCTTTTAGTACTAAATACCAGACAGCGGTTTTCTTGAGCACATTGTTATAAAATGCTTTAATAAATAGTTTGATTTATTTCTAAGAACAAACATAAATTCCACTAAATGAACCAAATAACTTTTTTCAGAGCAATTCTTCTGTACAAAAAAAAAAAAAAAAAAAAAAAATTACAGCTTAAAAAACAAAGCAAAACAAAAAAACTCTCCTACAGCTCCACCCCGTTTCCCTTCCATAACGGACATTGAGCTTAACTTGCTTATTTATACTTGTTTACTTGCATTTGATTATGAACCAGTTGTTCAGGAACAGTTTTAGACGTTTCTCATCTTCCCGTAAGCAGAAAAACTAAATCTTAGATTTAACATCATGATGAAAGAAATCAAATCATAGCCAGCCATTTCTGAGGTAATCCATTTCTTTGAGCTGGTACCTCGAGTACAAATGCTTTACAACATAATTGTTCCCTTCATGAAGTTTTGTTCCAACCAAACAAACAAACAAACAAACAAACAAGAAAGGAGAAAACATCATTTTGACATATCAGCATCTTTACAAGAAACAAGCAGCATGGTTTTATGATCAGCAAGAAAGGACAGGTGTGGAAAGGGAATAGGGGTCTTTAAGGAGGCGAATACACACGCCACAATACAGCACACGATCGTATAGGTGTCTAGTGAAAACAAAACCAACAACATAATAGGATGATCTCTGATTATATTTTTGTTCTGACTGTGGGACGCTGTATACATCTTACAAAACCTGCCATATCAACTGGCATAAATAAAAGGAATGGTGTAAAAAAAAAAGAAAAAGAAAAAAACAATAATAACCATAATATTTAAATCATAATAATAATAATAATAATAATAATAATAATAAAAAAAAGTGACTTAAGTTACTAAATTCAAATATACACAGCGACTCCTTTATTATATACACATATTTACAGATCTCTTGTCTTTGTTGAATACCTTGATGGTGATATGGGAGCTGCTCTTAAGACCAGCCTCTCCTCTTTGTCGTGATCTATCGGGTCAGGAGACCCTGAAACCGAGGGGCTTGTCCGAAGGCACTTGCGACCGACTCAAAATACTGCAATCCGTTTTTTAAAGAGCGTTCAGCCAAGACGACAGAAAGGACAGGAAAAAAAAACAAGGCCACTTTATAGGCACTGTAGCCCTCCTCATGGACGACGAGTTCGGTAAGGCAGGCGTGGAAGGAGAACAGATGAACGGTTGAAGGGGGATCCCCCGAAGCCAGCGTCCCCCACCCCCCGCACATGGTCTGCACCGAAATTGGGCCACTCGAAACAAAACCGAAAGCACAACCATTTGTAAACAACAACGTAAAAGTCTTTATACGGTTTCTCTCACGAGTTCCTTAGTCCTGCTCCTAATCCAGCAGTTTTTTTCTCCGAAAACAAAGCAAGGCTTCTCACCGCCTTCTTATAGAGAAATAGAATTTGCTTCCTCTGTACATAAAAAAAAAAAAAGGAACGAAAGATATTTGCCACTTTATCAGCCTCAAAAGAAGTCAAAAATAAAAAAAACAACACATGGGAAAAACTCAGTCTTTGCTTCTGAGATGGCCTTGGTCTCCTCGTCCTGCTCGTCGGAGCTCATACGCAGTGTTCTTTGTGCTCTTGGCCGGTGGCGGCGTTATTGACATTTTTACAGTTGTTGTCCTTTGGGCTGAAGCCTGTCCAGTAGGGTGCTTTGAGGGAAGGGCTGCTGCAGCTGCTGCTGTCGCTGCTCCGCGTGGTGCAGATCAGCCCGTTCTTGGTCCGCGCTGCAGGTTTAGAGTACTTTTGGATGGGACGCTTGCCCCCCTCTTCCACCAGCTCCAGCTCTTCCTCCTCCATCTCCTCCTCCTCCTCCTCCCCACTTGTGCAGGTCCGATCCGGGGAGCCCATGAGCTTGGTGCGCTCGTACTGCGTGTCCCGGTTGTCCTTGTGCTGCGGCCGCGTCAGGGGCCTCAGCGGTTCCCACTGGTTGTTGACGCTCTCCTCCACGGGCACGCGCTCCCGCCTCTCGCGCTCTTTTCGCCGCTTACGGGTCCACCACACACAGACAATGACGCAGAAGACCCAGAGAACGCACAGGACGACGCACAACGCAGGCACCAGGTAGTCTGTATGGAAAGAGAATCGAGTCAGACATCTCAAAACTGGGATTCATGCCAAAAAATAATGAACAAAGTAGGGATGTACGACATAAAAACTATATTGGATATTGGCCGATGTAAGTCAATTTATCAGTAAAGGTCATTAGTGGATATTTTGATTGGCCAGAATTTGATATTTAATTGTAGACACTCGTTCCACCAATTTTTAAATAAATATTATTAATATATAGTGTATATATTAATAACATAAAATGGTGCATATATATGATATAAATATTAGTGCTGTCAAATGATTAATCGCATCCAAAATAAAAGATTTTGTTTACACAATACGTGTGTGTACGGTGTATATTTATAATGTATATATAAATACACACGCATGTACATATTTTAGAACGATGTTATTAGTGCTGTCAAATGATTAATCGCGATTAATTGCATCCAAAATAAAAGTTTGTTTACATAATGTCTGTAACGTTTATATTTATTATGCATATACAGTATAAATACACACATGCATGAATATATTTAAGAAAAATATGTTACGTTTATATACTAAATACTTATTTAATATAAATTATATGAATATAAATATATACATGTAAATATTTTCAAAATATATACTGTCTGTGTGTGTATTTATTTATATATACATAATATATGAGTACACACATATATTATGTAAACAAACACTTATTTTGGATGCGATTAATCATTTCACAGCACTATTAATAAATATATGTAAACACTATTTTGTCTAATTCAAATAGCAATAAATTTATATAATTCTATAATTAAGATCAAGTCACTTATTTAGTTTTTTAATAATTAGACAAAATAGTATATATTTCGTAATGTCAGCCATAACATTACACAAAAATAACCATCATCTTAAAGGTATTAGCCCTAACTTAAAAAAACAGAACTGCAATAATAGATACTTCCATGGGCCAGCATTAGATATTTAGTTATTTAGATATTCACTCAATCCATCGATTTTTCAATGTTATTTGAAGTAAAATAATGTAATGTAATGTAATATAAACACTATTTAGTATTTTGCTATATATATATATATATATATATATATTAAAAACTCATTTATACTAGTCTTAACCAAAAAATAAGTTTGTCCCATCATTCTCGTTAATGTATCGCTGTGGCGTGACAGATGACTGTGGAGGAGTTAGATGACTGTGTCGCAGGTTTATGGCCTCCTGCCCACAACTGCTGGATCCTCTCAGTACCCTTCCTCCTGTGACTCACAAAGACATTTAAGCTGCACTAATTGGTGGAGACGGGGAATTGACACTCGGTCGGGGGATGAAGGCTGGCTTTAGCCTTGAGGCCAGTTGGCCCCTGCTCTACTCACCCACTGGCTGGGACATGACCGGCATCTCCACTTTGACCTCGATGACGGCAAGCATGACGGTGCTGTTGTGCCGCTTGGACAGCGTGCTGACTATGGTACTAGCTGCCTCCTGGATCTGACTGTGGTTAGGCTGCTCGTCCTGCTGGAACGACTGCAGGAGAAATAGCGGGGATTAAAAATATATTAGATTGCCTTCCAAAGATTCCAAGTAAAAACCAACTACAAAAGGAACAATCTATAGTTATTTACTGTAAGTGTGAGGTTTTAGGGCGTTGCTGCGATGACACTTAACTATCCTTTATTTGTTGATCTTCTACATCCAAGTTTATTTCTTGTAAACCAAAATAAAATTTGGTTGTGGAGGAACCAGTAGGCAATGGATGGTTGAACCACGACACAACTCGAATGTTTCAAATTTGTTTACATCATACAAGTATTGTGGTACAGACCCCAAAAACTAACATTTTGATACAAGAACAAAAAGAGACTTGTAATCAATCAATGACAATACACTCAATAAAATAACTGAAACGAGAGCAGTCTTTATCCAAATAGCAGTAGACTCAATCATCTCAACTCTATTCTGTTTTCAACATGCAAAAACCTGCAGCTGTTCAAAGTTCCTGCCTACAGGTTCCATTTTAATGAGTCAGGCCAGTTAAACACGGGCTTTCAGTAAGTGACTTGTTACAACACTGCACGGATTTAGTGTAATATGATCGAGGATAAAGGATGCATTTGTAGGTAACCACTATTTGTAAGTTACTTCCGTAAGGCAAAATGTTTCAGGTGAACGCAGGAAACACGGCTTCAAATTACACAAAACTTGCCTGGAAGCACAAAGATATTAATTTCCATATCATTATCCAAGTATGTCTTTTTTGGTTATTTCAAGGATTATTTCAGGATTATTTGGTTGTGCAACATTTCCTTGTCTAAAGACAAAAGTGTATATCCTAAGGCTGTGTGAGATGCGCTGAAGCCCAGTTCCAGCGCACTCCGTGTGGGTGGAGGGAATGCTGCAATGCAGTACGGCCCGCTGCTGGTCAGTCAACTGAATCTCATTACAACATAATGGGCTGGTTTGAAGAGGAGGCCGGTTGGCATTGCTCTGGGCGTCTGGGCATTTCGAGAAACTGTGCTCAACTCGGTGAGGAAATCAAATTTGCATCCATTAACAGATCTGTGCGATGAGTATCCAGGACCCCCATGGTTTTGACTTTCTATTCCACTGATAATAGATCTTAGGGGCCCACACAACACTGCTGTGTGAAGGGTACAGGCGTGCAAAGGACTCATGAATATAAAACGTGCAAGCACAGAAAGCTCTCCTTAGGGTCTTTAAAATGTACTTACGATGGCCACCTCTACTGCATCCTGGTTTTTGTAGGAGAGGTCACAAAGAACCAACAGCGCGTGATCTTTCGCCAGGCTCCGCGTGGAAGGCATATACCTCAGCTCTGAGCAGACGTTCTCCACTGTTGCTCCCTAGAAGGCACAGTGCGTACTTAGAGGAACATTTCAGAAGAAAACACTATTGTGGATCATAATGTAATTACGTTGGGAAAAGGATCAAAAAGGTACGGTACCATATAACACTACCATGTTTTTTTGTTCATTGTGGCTTGACAATATAGCATTTTTAGGACAGACAGATTACTGGAAATACCAAAGTACCAAACTAACACCATTGATTTGTGGACATGATACCCTGGTAATATCATATTTTCTGGAATTTTTAGACACATTTGGACAACTACAATGGTACTATGATATTTTCAGAAATATACCAGCGTTTCTTGAGATAAGGCTATGGTAATATTAAAGTAAAGTTACTGCTATGTCTTTGTGATCATGTTACCCTGGTAATACCATGATTTTCAGGACACAACACCGTTCAAAATTAGAAGAAGTCAGTAAGATTTTGTGAAGTTACTTATGCTCACCAAGGAGGCATTTATTTGATCAAATCTACAGTAAAAACTGTAATACTGGGAACTATTAATATAATTTTTTCATTTGATGACAAAGCTGAATTTTCAGCATCACTACTCCAGTCTTCAGTGTAACTTGATTCTTTAGAAATCATTCTAATATACTGATTTGGTGCTCAAGAAACATTATCATCAATGCTGAAAGAGTTGTGTTGCTAAATACTTTTGTGGAAAAACTGCTGTGTCTTTTCAGAATTCTTTGATAAATAGAAAGTAAAAAACACAAACCATTTATTTGAAATAGAAATATTTTGAAGGTATTCACTGTCACTTCCGATCAATTTATTGCATGCCTGTAGTCTGTCTCATGAATTGGATGCAGACAATGGCAATAACAAAGTGTTATTACCATGTTTTCAGGACATGGTAGCTTGTAATACCATGTTTTTTTAACGTATCTCATAGACTATGGCAATGTCATGGTATTACCATCACTGTACCATGGTACCACCACAGGGTTTTTGTGTAATGGAACAAAACAGCAACTTATAGGGGAATACTTACTGTGGGTAATTTGTCCTTGTTGAATATAAGGGTGATGCGAGCACAGCTCTTGTCCAGATAGACTGAGTTGGGCTCACATTTAGTTTGAATGGTTGGGGCGGCATCAGGGCTTGAACAAAACCCCCACTGGTGGCAAGGGGGAGAGAGGCACGTCAGGAAGTTGTGCTCCAGGCATTCACGACCTCCTGGACAAGAGTGAAGCTCTCGCCCTGGGGTCCCTGGCAACAGGCACGGCCGCCGGCCACACACCACCTAAGAAAGTGTCATGAACACATTGATTTATTTCTATAAATAAAAAGAGAAAAAGACTTGTTTTTGACATGTTTTCTTCAGACACTTACCTTGGTGCACTCCACTTTGCCGTTGACACATTGACAAGTGTTGCATTCTTCCTCCCAGCGGCTGCCATGCGGGAACTGAAGTCCAGCATAGTGACATGTCTTCCCAATGCCAATGACTGCACCACAACACAAACACAAACACCGTAAGACTGGGGCCAATTCTAATTTAGGAGCAGATGCCTTTCCTGTCTGGAA
Source organism: Acrossocheilus fasciatus (assembly GCA_036784905.1). NCBI lineage: Eukaryota > Metazoa > Chordata > Actinopteri > Cypriniformes > Cyprinidae > Acrossocheilus > Acrossocheilus fasciatus. Next base: position 16,584,604 of record CM071957.1, on the reverse strand, counting down.
TGATTTAAGTCACATGATGCCAGGTCAATGCTCCTACAAACGATGCCGTCTGCCTTTCATGTCATTCACTCCTTAGGAACCATATTCCCTGTTTTGTGGCTTTAGATCCACATCTATTAGCTTTTAGCTCATCTTGATGCTAGTGTGGCAAATCACCATATTATAATGATTTCTGAAGAATCACGTGACATTAATGGCTGCTGGAAATTCAGCTTTGCCATCACAGAAATACACAACGTTTTAGAATATATTAAAATAGAAAACAGTTGTTATTAATATTTCACAATCTTACTATTTTACTGTATTTTTTTATCAAATAAATGCAGCACTGGTGAGCATAAAATACTTTTCAAAACATTTTAAAAACTTACCAACTCTGAACTTTTAGAGTATAATAGTATACGCATTTAAAATGAACAGTGTTTATTTTCCAGGAAACATACAAAACATATTTATGACTTATCCGGGACTAGAGAGCTTTTTGTCCAATCAAATGCTCTCTAGAGACAGAATGTCTCACCTGCTTCCGACTAACATGTAGAAATAATGTTCTTGGCTGTGAAGTAAATAAACCATTCAGGCTATTTTTGAGGCTCTCACTAAGCACATGATTGTATGGGGTCTTTAAGTTCTATTTCTCAATCAGTCGCGTAGCTACAGGTGGGCCTGGGTGGGCCCGGGCCTTCATCTGTGGCCTACCCAATAAGAAGTTTGTAATTTTCCAAATGGATGTAATTTATTAAACGATACTAATAAACGTCTTATTTCACTGCAACTTTATTTATTAACAATATTAAACGCTTGTTTTCATGGTCAATTACAGGTCGTTTTCTCTGTTCCTATAGGTGCATCATATGCTTGTCAAAATGATGATTCGTCCGTTTCTGTTAGTCCCACCTACAATGTTATGTTTACGACGTACAGATATAATAGTAAAATGTGCGCGTTTTGTGAAGTTAAATTTGAAAATAGCCTAGTGAAGCAAAAAAATCAGATCAATTCTTTTAAAAAGTAAAATTCGTAGCAATAAATCCGGACCGTCTACAAATGAAACCCGATAGACCACCTGAGGGTGCTGGATATATCGATCAAGCGTGTTTGAAACATCATATTAGCATAGGTACAGTGTTTGGTACGCTAAACAGATGCGTCCTTTGTGGAAAGAAACACATAAACATTGTGCTAGATCCTGGTCGCCACAACAAACTGCATAATTTGCAGCTGCGCACATTTTTGCGGTCCTCGATGTGCGCAAACTGATGCTTGATTATAAAATCATTAACTAAGCCCCGTTGTTTCACACTGAGGTAATGCTTTTTAATAAACTTCCTTTAGTTAACGTTAGTTAATGCATTAACTAACATTAGTAATACGTTTGTTACTATGTTTATTCATCTTTGTTAACCAGCTTACGATATAACTACAGAAGAGTCAAGTTTTAAATAGGACAAATATCGAAACTCTTTGATCGTTTTTGAACGCGATGCTACTGGTCTAATTGGATTCAATGATCTATGCTAAGCTATGCTAAAAGTGCTATCGCCAGACCCGGAGATCGGCTGAATGGATTCAAAAACGGTAAAACTCAACTTATTAACTCTGGGGGAGTTGGAGAATGAGCCTATTTCCAAAAAAAGTGGAGTGTTCCTTTAACAGATACAACTTTTAATTTTAATGTCCTATTAGTAAATTTTGAAATTAACATTAATATAACAAATTATATAAATTAACTAATGTTAATGCATGCTTTAGAAGTACTGTGTAATGAACCTTGGTGCTCTATTTTTTGTTGGCAATCTGACATGTTTTCATATACACACCTAGCCCACCCAGTTTTATGTAGGCCCACCCACTTAAAAATTTCTGGCTTTGCTAGTGTTCTCAATATAAATAAAGCTGAGCGATAAAAAGAGATGGACAGTTTTAATGATTAAACAATAACTCTTACACTCTTGGCATTGAGGTCCGGTGCGACCGAGTGGGCAGACACATCGGAAGCCATTGATCTCATCCACACAGGTGGCACCGTATGCGCAGGGTGATGACTGGCACTCATCAATGTCTGGTGAAGCAAAGAGAACATGCATTCGCATCAATACGCCTACTGCCCAGGGCAGAAATGTCAAATGGTTAAGAAAGCTAAAACTGTGGTTTGAAATCAATACATAAAGTGTCAGGATTGATGGCGTTCCCATGGCTGCACCTCAGAAAATGAGGCTGAGGAAATGCATGGAATCCTTAAAGAGTAAGTCAGAGCCATCAATGGACACAAGAGAAAACAAGGAGAGGAATTTTTCCACTGGTTGAATAACTTATCTCCTCTGTCTGTTTGTGAGCCATGGCTAACCTTTGACCCCCGAGGAGGTCAAAGGCCACGAGATGCTCGGTAATCCACCAACACCCTCTTTCTATACACCCCTATTCTTTCCTCCCCGAGATACTCACTGATACGACAGTCGGGTCCAGCGAATCCAGGGGCGCATTCACAGCGGAACCAGTTCACCCCGTCCACGCAGATTCCTCCATTGTAGCTGCAAGGAGACGCGAGGACAATGAGGTTATCAGGCCAAAGAGACACCTTCGCCCCAGTGATTGACATAATACTTCCAATATACATGCAAAGAAGTGGAAAGGCAGGAAAAAGGGGGAAGACAAGAGTGAAAGAGAGATGGACGAAGAGGGATGCGGGATACCGGCACCTTTCAGATGCAAATCCCCACAGTGGCTCCTTGCTGGGATCCCCACCCCCTACTCCCACCCCACCTCCCAAATCCCTTGCTCCCAGGTCAGCGATGAAGAAAGGCAGGAGGACAGAGCAGGCTGGGAGAAAAAGAGCCTGTCCGTCCCCTCCTCCCCTCACCGCTGGGGGTGCTCTTTTAGGGCCATCGGCTCCATTGTGGTCCCCATTAAAACCAGCCCGGGGTCTCCTGAGCTGTCGGATTTAGGGGTGATTTAGGGACATCTTCTCCAGTCTTTACAACCAGCGTCCCCCCTCGAACCCCTCCCCTCGGTGCATCCGCTCGCAGAGAATGGGGGTTAGCGGGGCAGGAACAACAGGGTGGAATAGGGCAGAAAGCCACATTAGAAGGGTTATTCCTAGCCGTCTGTTGTACAGGGAAGGGGAGGGTCGCCCCAAACAGAGGGCACAACAGATCTACCAGCGTCCCGGGGCAGAATAGAGTAAATAAGAAGGGAGATAACTGCAGAGCCAAATAGGTCTTCTTACCAGGGGTGAGGGTTGCAGTCGTTGATGTCTGCGAGGAATCAAAAGAGAGGAAGAGGGCGTCAATGCGAGAGATTTGCGCATCGATCGGATGTAATTTAAGACTTTTGTGGATCTTGATGTTTGCTTTCAGTGGTATGCAGACATGCACTGGCAGCTAAATTGTGAATGGTGGAATTCACTCACTCTGAGCGCAGGTGGGCCCCTCCCAGCCGTCTTTACAGATGCAGGTGAACGCGTCACCACCACCCACGCATGTTCCTCCGTTCAGGCAGGGACTGGATGCGCAAGTGCTGTTCTTTGCTGAAGTAGAAAGATGAAATGGAAAAGTTACAGCAAGTGATTCTGTAGACTAGTCTATGACAAATTAGGGTCTTCCAAGGGCCAAAAGCTATGGGGTCTGAAGAAAATTTCAGAATTAGCTACTAAATCAAAAACTATTTTCATTTTCAACTAAAATTACACTCTTAATTAAGGTTTTAAGCCTCGAATCAAATGAACCAACTTCAAAATGAATAGCAATATTCATTTTGAAGCAAAAAAAGACAAAGATAGAAGACTGACTGTGTACTTTTATATACATTGTGTTAAATCAAAAAGCAACCATGATGCAATATAAAAGTGAAAATATAAGTATATTACTAATTATATTAGATGTTTATGAGAAAAGTGTTTGGGAACTGATATTTATGCATGCTCACACACACACTTAATATATGTATTTTGGATTCATTTTCTGTATAGGCATTTAAAAAAAAAGGTGCATTTTTTTCAAAAAATGTTTTTAAATGTTTCAATCTCTGAACCAAATTAAGAAGCAATAATAATATAAATACATCTAAAAATAATGAAATAACAGAATGAATGAAGAGTTACACTTTATTTTAAGGTGTCCTTGTTACAGTATAATTATACATTTAAATACTGAGAAATATTTATTAACTACATGTACTTACTATGTGGTTAGGGTTAGAATTAGAGTTTGGCTTAGGGTTACTTGCATACTATTATAATAACAACAATTATTTATGCGTAATTATTTAGTACATGTAACGTGTAACAAAAACACCTTAAAATGAAGTGTTACCGAATGAAGGACCATTTACATGAAATTAAATCAGCAACCACAATACAATATAAAACTGATTATACGGTATGTTTAATGAGCGTTGAGAATGCAGGACTGCAAAACAGAGTGCTGAGAGGGTTTTGATTTGCTTATATACTTTGTAATGTTTCATGTAAGTGATGGGAGTCTATGAATAGTTTGAGCTTATGTTTTTGGTTCAAAATGTCTTAGAAACCCAACTGTGAATAAAGTGAGTATGAAACCTGAACTTTCACAGAGGTCTACTCACCTGTGTTGCATGTACTTCCTCCCCATCCAGGAGGGCAGGCGCAGCGGAAAGTGTCTACGTGGTCATAGCAGGTCCCTCCATTACTGCATGTCATGGCATCACATTGATTTTCACCTAAAGACACCAACAACGATTTAAAATATTACCAGTCAGTTGACATATGCAGTTAAATTACATAATAGGAAAAGAGGAAGTACTTTGACATAAAACAAGGAGCGGTAACTCACGTGAATGACAGGTCTTTCCTTTCCAGCCATCGGCACATTCACAGTAGAAGTCATTGACCAGGTCCACACAGTGGCCGCCATTCTTACAGGGGCTCCGATTGCACTCGTTCACATCTGAGTGCAGGAACAACAAGTGAAAAAGGTTAGATACTGAATGTAAAGAGGATCAAGATGATGAGGAAGATGAAGATGGACACTCACTGAGGTCGCAGAGGTCACCCTCCCAGCCGTCCGGACAAAAGCATTGGAAAGAGCTGATCCCGTCGATGCAGGTGCCTCCGTTTCGACACGGATTGCTCACGCAGTCATTGACATCTGGATAGTCGATATAAAAAATTTCCATGAACATCAAGATTTTAGAACAAAATGTACATAAGACAATGGGTTTTTTTTTATATAATAATTTTATGATGAATACATTTTCAAATATACTATGCAACTAACGAATACAAGCTTATTTATAAAATTATTAAAATCAATAATTACGACTACTAATAAAATAAATGTTATTAAAAGTCTTATTTTAAAATTAGTCTTAATTTTCAATTTCGAGGGGTAATGCTAGCTGTAAACAATTGGAAAAGACTGGCTCATAAAAAGTTTTACAGCACAAGAACCTGCTAAAATTGCTTAAAATGTCATGTCAATGTCATGTAAATATCTATTATGTAAGGATAAACTAAATGAATTGAATTGAAAAGCAAACAAACAAGGATGAATAGGCATCACACAAATATGATATAAAAAAAAAATAAAAATAAAAAAAAAGGAAAAAATGGTAAAAAAGTAAGGATGACTCACTCTCGTGGCAATAGGTTCCTGTAAAGCCGAGCTCACAGGTGCAGGTGAAGTTGCCGCCCGGCTGGCTGATACAGCGGCCATGAGGACCACACACATTGGAGTTGATGTGTCTCACACCCCCATCTGAGCTGTTACTCGCCACAGCAATTGTACAGCTGTCAATCACTGGGAATGAGAAAACAAGACAAGCAGGAATAAGATCAGATGGCTGTTAAGGTGGACTGTTGTACAAAAGCAGGTCATCTTTGGCTATTGCATCTCGGTCGGCAGCAGAACAGGAAGGGCAGTACCTTGGCAAGGGGTTGTCTTGCAGTGGTCCTTGCGGTTTTCACAGGTCTTGCCCTCGTAGTCTTCAAGACAGGCACAGTAGAAGTCACCCGGCAGGCTGTAGCACGAAGCCTTGTTCTGACAGGGGTTCGGTTCACAGGGGTTTGGGTGAAACAGACTCTCCACCTTCAAATGGGACAAGGAGGTTGAGTTAGACCTGTCTTCTTAAACTATAGTGTCTTACTTAACAGTCAGGTAAGTGGTGGAAGGCTCCCATAAGCCTACAGCTAAAGGAGACAGCACCATTATACTCACACAAGAGACCAATCAAAACAAACTGTGCAGCTAAATTTAGACATCCTTCCTCTCTTACCGAGCATATTCAACTGGGACGAGGAACACTTTTGCACATCTAGTTCTTCTTCTACCTCGACTTGGCCTTGTTCTGGTAAATATTCTTAGAAATGAATTTCTAATTCAGACAGAAACTCATGACTCTTACTATGTTCTTTTAATATGTTAACATACTAAATATAAACTTTACATAATTTTATATAAATTAAAAAATAAATAAATAAATATATATTTCTCTTTAAATGGCCCTATGTTATGACCAATGAATTTTCAAATATGCCATGTAATTATTTAGTATGAGCTTAATTATAAAATTATTAAATCAATAATTATTGCTATGAATACCAAAACTATTAAAACACAAATTTATTATATTATATTATACACAAAAGTGGCTTCAGTCAATCACTGGTCTTCAGTCCACAGCAATCTATCATTTTGCAATTGAGTTTGCCAATCTGTCTGAGGTAGACTTAGGACACGTTTACATGTTCTGTTCACATGCGCTATTTGTTAACTATGGTCTAGGACACAAGCAGACGGACGTCTTTACCCATTGCATCACCTCTCTCGCCATGGGTGCCACATTTTTAGGATGCTGTGTCAAATTCTCTATGGGTCAAGGGTATTATTATTATTATTATTATTATGCATTCATTTTTTATAATACATTTTTCTAAATTAATGTGTTAAATTGACAGCCAAATACAATGTTATTTTTTTTGTGAACACTTAAAATAAAAAGTTATTTTAAATTAACACCTCACAATATTACGGTTTTACTGTATTTTTTTGATCAAATAAATGCTGCCTTGGTTAGCATAAAATACCCAAAACGTTTGAATAAAACAAAAAGAAAACAAGAAAAAAAAAAAAAACTCACTACAAAGACCTGTTCCAATCATGTTTACTGATTAATGTAGGTTTCTGCAGCTATGACCCCCTTAATATTCCAACTTCCCATTCTTCTCACAAATGTATATCTAGGGAGATGAACCTTTGTTGGAATGTAAACAACCTCTCTAAAGTACACATCATGCCAGCTGCCATGTAAGGTGTCAGTTTGTACTATAACGCTGTTTTCACGAGCTCCAAGACTAAATTTATTTTATTAGGGATATACATTGTATATACTGGAAGCAGAACGCTTGCACAAAGCACTTATTCACAGTCAGTGATGTAAGCGGAGAGTCTGCAAACCAGACTGTATCAAGATACATTAAACTGCTAGAGCAGACACATGTACGGGATAATCAGCCATCTGTACCAGATCCAAAGAAGAAACCCAGTTGGATGGCTTTCATACAGTGGTATGTTGGTAGTTAAAACTGGTCAACATATAATTTCAAAATATGAATCTGAGGCTTACTATAAGAAGTTAACAGATCTTAGAAGATTTTATATAGTTGTTTGAGAATTTTACTGCATCTAGAAGTAGTACAATCACAGATTTATAGTAATGACTTAGTTCAATTAACAGATCTGATCCCATATCAACACATGTTAGATGTCAATGCTGGACCAAAGCTTTATATGCAGCCTCATGTGCACCTGCACTGAAAACAGCTCTACCAGATCAAAAGCTTCCCTAGTATAGTCTCACTTCTCCAAGAGACTGCAGACGGTATGGTCTAATGTGAGCTCATGGCACGCTAGGCATGAATATAACGTGAAAATCAAGGTCTTCTCTTTCCCGGGCTGATTGTGGGCAGGCGGCCAGGAGGGCAAGAGAAGAGTTGCCTCATTCACTACAACTTATTTTTAGTCTGCACAGTAAGATGAGACTGGCTCAGGACCAGCTTTCTATGGAAGTCCATCTTTAGCCTGCCACTAGACTTAAACTGGCTCCAGACCAGTAATAATGGCCACATGAAGAAAAAAAATACTCCAGCCCTCCACCCAAACCCTACTCTAGTTACCCTGGCGCACCTGTGGCGGAATAGCAGGCTTGATCTGCCTTACACCAAGGCTTTAAACGTGCATACATGCAACGGCAGGGGTTCTGACCAATTTAGCCGTGCCGAACGAGATTGTGAGCAAAGCATGAACGGAAAAGTGACCATCTGTAGTACTAAATTTAATCGATTAATCAAGACTGAGCCCCACTGTTTCCATTAAATGTTTATAAACCAACAGAAGCATTCTGACTAAACCTGAATGACTCATTTCCTGTCTGCTTTACCTACTATTTGTAAAATAAAACAGGGAAAAAGGCAAAGGCAAAAAAATAAGAGCACAAAAACAAAACAAAACAAAACAGTAAAAACATCTGGGCATAAAACAAAGCAAAAATGAAAACATCTGGGCACCACAAACAAAACCAAAAACAAAACCTGAAAAAAAAAAAAAGCCCAAAACAAAACCTGAAAACAAAACAAACACACATCTGGGCATAAAACAACAAAGCACAACAAAAAACATCTGGGCATAAAATAAAACAAAAAAAATCTGGGCACAAAACAAAAAAATGAAAACATCTGGAAACAAAACAAATCATCTGGGCACCACAAAACCAAACCAAACCAAACCAAACCTCCTATCATGCTGAACAATACTACTGCCAAATATTGTAAAAACGCAGTTTTGCACTATAGCAATGTCCTTAACACTATAAACAGTAAAGTTAATCACCTCACAGAGCATCCCTGCATAATTTGGCGGGCATTCACAAACAAAACTGTCCAGAATGACATGGCAGCGGCCGCCGTTTTGACAAGGACCACTGGCACATTTGTTCCTTGAGACTTCACAGTGCAAGCCCACAAAACCTGGAGGACACTGACAGTGGTAACCTCCATGAACCAGCTCCTGCACATACACAAATAATATGACGCTTAATATAAATAACAATTAATTGATACGCTATAGTAAACCAAGAATTGTAAAGGCTGTACCTTGCATGTTGCTCCATTCTGGCACTGTCCGTGGCAGCCATTGAGATCTGCAGTCATGGGCAGAATAAATGAAGCAATTAATCAATGGCTAAGTGGAGGAAATCAGGACAGCAGTTAGGGGCAACTGAAGACGTGCAATTAACTCGAATTAGATGAGCTTGGTGAGTGTGCTGAAGATGGAAATGTTAGTACAATCAACAAATGTGAGGTACAACCAATAATCCAGCATGCAACAGCAGATGAAGCCTAAGACAAAATATACAGTGTGCAGAGCCCCGCAGGATATCAAGTGTCCAAAGAGGAAACCCTGAGCGCCACTATAGTGTATGCTGTTAAAGATGGAGGAAAGGAGAGGAGAGGAGAGGAGCATGAGGAGATACTGACTGATGTCACAGTTCTGTCCGGCCCATCCTTGAAAGCAGTCACAGTGATATCCACCAATCATGTTTTTGCAAGAGTGAGCATTTACACAAGGCTTCCCCATACATTCATTTGCATCTGTGAAAGTGAGGGAAAGAAATAGTTGGGAGATTTTGTAGACAATTGGTAGATTGGGAGATTGAAGAGAAGGAGACGGGAAGTGTAGAGTAGCAGGAGAGGGGCAGAGAAATTTGAGATCTCGTTGTGTAATCCCACCACCATTAAGCCCATTGAACAGTCTGCTGGCTTGAAACTCTAAGAGTCCCAAGGATGCCAGTCTGCTTGACTTCCTGATCAATGACCATTACACAGCAAAAAAAAAAAAAAAAAAAAAAAAAAACCCAAAAAAAACAACAACAACCTTAATCAGTATATTTGGCTTGTTCTATGAGAAAAAATCTAAAACATCCGTAAGACAAGATCATTTTACTTAAGATATTAAGACTTGTATTCAAAAGATGCATCTTAAATGACCCTACTATAATATAATATAATATAATATATAATATAATATAATATAATATAATATAATATAATATAATATAATATAATATAATATAATATAATATAATATAATATAATATAATATAATATAATATAATATAATATAATATAATAGTATAGTAAATATACACACTACCAAGTTTGAGATTTTTTTATATTTGGGAAAGAAGTCTGAACAAAGCTACATTACTTCTTTAAAAAGTAATATTATTACAATTTTAAATAACTGTTTTCAATTTGAATCAATTTTAAAATGTTATTTAATTCTATGATGGCAAAGCTGCATTTTCAGCAGCCATTCAGTCTTCATTGGCTACGTTTACATGCAACCAAATAATCCGTTTGCAATCAGATTGACGGCTCAGTCGGACTCAAAAGCCTTCATGCAAACACCTTAATCGATCCGATTGAGCTCGATAGGAAAGAAATTTTGATCGGATTGAAGGGGGTGGTTTATTCCTTTTCTAATCCGATTGAGCGTGCATGTAAACACTCGGATTGAAAACCGAAACTGAAAGGAATGCGCATGTGCAATGATGCAAAATAGCGTAATGACGTATGATGTGCGGAACGAGCGGTTCTTCATTTTGAATAAAGTGTTGTATAAATGCTTGTCCTGTCATTATAGAACGCTTTCACTCGGCAACTGTGAAGTGGAGCAGGACAACCTCCCACCAGTCCTTGTTTTGGATTCTCAGCCACAGGCAACCCAGTTGAAAACATTTATTTTAGAAACTAAGATTCTTTTTTTTTTTTTCACAGCTTCTTTGAGAAATAGAAAGTTCAAAAGAACAGCATTTATTTAAAATATAAATATTTTGTAAATGCCTTTACTGATACTTTTGACCAATTTAATGAATCCCTGCTCTTAAATAAAAACTCTTACTGACCCCAAACCTTTAAAAGCAGTGTGTGTGTGTGTGTGTGTGTGTGTGTGTGTGTGTGTGTGTGTGTGTGTGTGTGTGTATGTATATGTATGTATGTAACAAAATTATAAACGCAACACTTTTGTTTTTGCCCCCATTTTTCATGAGCTGAACTCAAAGATCTAAGACTTTTTCTATGTACACAAAAGGCCTATTTCTCTCAAATATTGCTCACAAATCTGTCTAAATCAGTGTTAGTGAGCACTTCTCCTTTGCCGAGATAATCCATCCACTTCACAGGTGTGGCATATCAAGATGCTGATTAGACAGCGTGATTATTGTGCCTTAGGCTGGCCACAATAAAACGCCACTCTAAAATGTGCAATTTAACTATTACTTGGGGGGGGGGGTTGGTTGGTACAGATGGCTGTCCATGCAGTGCAACACATCTCATTTGCGTAGAGTTGATCAGGTTATTGATTGTGGCCTGTGGAATGTTGGTCCACTCCTCTTCAATGGCTGTGCGAAGTTGCTGGATATTGGCAGGAACTGGAATACGCGGTTGTATACGCCGATCCAGTATGCTGGCCATGCAAGAACTGGGATGTTTTCAGCTTCCAGGAATTGTGTACAGATCCTTGCAACATGGGGCTGTGCATTATCATGCTGCAACATGAGGTGATGGTTGTGGATGAATGGCACAACAATGGGCCTCAGGATCTCGTCACAGTATCTCTGTGCATTCAAAATGCCATCATAAAAATGCACCTGTGTTCACTGTCCATAACATACACCTGCCCATACCATAACCCCACCGCCACCATGGGCCACTCGATCCACAACGCTGACATCAGCAAACCGCTCACCCACACGACGCCATACTGTCTGCCATCTGCACTGTACAGTGAAAACCGGGATTCATCCGTGAAGAGAACACCTCTCCAAAGTGCCAGACGCCATCGAATGTGAGCATTTGCCCACTCAAGTCGAACTGCAGTCAGGTCGAGACCCCGATGAGGACGACGAGCATGCAGATGAGCTTCCCTGAGACGGTTTCTGACAAATTGTGCAGAAATTCTTTGGTTATGCAAACTGATTGTTGCAGCAGCTGTCTGGGTGGCTGATCTCAGACGATGTTGGAGGTGAAGATGCTGGATGTGGAGGTCCTGGGCTGGTATGCTTACACGTGGTTTGCGGTTGTGAGGCTGGTTGGATGCACTGCCAAATTCTCTGAAACGCCTTTGGAGACGGCTTATGGTAGAGAAATGAACATTCAATTCACGGGCAACAGCTCTGGTGGACATTCCTACAGTCAGCATGCCAACTGCACGCTCCCTCAAAACTTGCGACATCTGTAGCATTGTGCTGTGTGATAAAACTGCACATTTTAGAGTGGCCTTTTATTGTGGCCAGCCTAAGGCACAATAATCACGCTGTCTAATCAGCATCTTGATATGCCACACCTGTGAAGTGGATGGATTATCTCGGCAAAGGAGAAGTGCTCACTAACACAGATTTAGACAGATTTGTGAACAATATTTGAGAGAAATGAGCCTTTTGTGTACATAGAAAAAGTCTTAGATCTTTGAGTTCAGCTCATGAAAAATGGGGGCAAAAACAAAAGTGTTGCGTTTATAATTTTGTTCAGTGTATATGTATGTATGTATGTATGCATGCATGTATATATACATATATACACACACACATATACATACATATATATATATAAAATATTTACAATTAAAATAAAATTGATATAGAAAATAAATATATTCTAAAATGTTCTTCTCAAATATATCTTGTTTTAAGGAAGTTTAAATTTTTTTACTGACAAACAAGACAAAGTATGTAGAAAAAAAGATTTTTTTGCATCGTAAACTAAAGGTCCACTCGTAGTCACCCCTCCTTCTGCTCATCTCTCCTCAATTAGCCTACAGCAGGTGACCAGCCAGTTCAGGGGGCTATGACTCTTTTGACTTTTCCATGAAAAAAACTAGTGCTTATTAGGTGTTTAAATATTCATCAGAGGCCCCTAGTGAGTTGCGCTCCGCTCCCCTGCACACCTGTCCTCCAGGAAACACGACTCCCCATCATGTTCAGGCCTGGCTCTTGTGAGTGAAACCCAAGCTGGAGGCTAAGGTTCGAAGCGTAAGATGAGCAGCCCGACTCCTGTTCCCACCCCACGCTTGTTTACAGGTCACAATCCACTTCCTTTCACATTCATCACTTCCCCTGACGAGGGCTGCACACTATTGTGAGCAAAAGGATGATGGAAACTCCAGTGGCGCCTGCAATGCCATCTGATCTAGTCTTAGATCCAGGTCTAAGGCTGGCCCTCCTTGTTACATATGCATATATGGCTGTCTTACAGTCAACAAGGATCAGGTTGCCACTATTACAAGTTCTTCATGCAGTCTAATCAAATCACTTGTTTCAACTCTTGCTTTGCCTAAAACATATGCAGGCTTGTCAAGTGCATGCAATTTATAACTAACGCACCATATTCAACCATTCGGATGCATAATGGTTCATATTTTTCAACTAATGGCAATGCAAAAATGAATAATATGGTATGAGTGGATGGTCTGATGAACGATGCGTATGTTAAAAACTCAAATGCTACAGTTCAAAACACAACTGCAATACAGGAGGATCTCAATCTTACCGATTTGACAGGTCTTCCCAACCCACTGAGGAGGGCAGACACACTCAAAGCCATTTTCCAGGTCGATACATGTTCCGCCTTGTGCACACGGGCTGGAGGCACATTCATCCATGTCTGCAATATCAACACAAAATCATGTTTCGTTCTGCAGATATGAAAAACACACCTGAAATTGTGCTTTACAATAGCATGCTGAGAGACAGTTTGCATTAAAAAAAGCTATTACAGGAGTTACATATTATGGGATGTTTTCAGTTTCATGCATATAAACATTCAAACTGGCCAATTTTACACCCAGCATGTGTGTGCAGGCTATTCACCGCCCACAACAAACACACACACACACACACACACACACACACACACACTGCAGATACACATACTAGAGAAAGAATCAGTTATATTGATTAAAAATGATACAAAAGTAGGTCAAACCATTATGATGTATACAGTGCAATGGAAACATCAACATATCTGCTTTATTGTTTATATTGAAAACAATAAATGTGAGCAATTTAGATGATGAATTGCTTCCTGTGTCGGCAAGGTAGGTCCCAATCTACATTCACACAGTACAGTCACACAAGTGTAAGTATAGGGATGTTTCATAATGGCTTCACACATAACCAGTCATGTTTACACATATTGTTGTTTTTAATAACTTGTTACTTTATGTAATGTGAAGCTGTCTTTGTCTTCTCCTTTGCATCATTCAAAAAATGATGCATTATATATAATATAATGGTGGTTAAATGGCTATGGAGAAAGGGCAGGAGAGAGCGTCAGTGTGTTCATCAGAAAGAGCAAAGGCTTTTCTTTATGCAAGACAGTGACATGATTAGAGTTCAATATAATCCAGGTCGCCAGATTAGCTGCTATTAGAGCACAAATCGTTACAGTTTTAATACGAGCACAAAGGCACAAAGAACTGAGCAGCAGCCATTTGAAATTTGGAAGAAAATAGGAGGAAACAAAAACAAGAGAAATTCCTCCCTCCTTTCTTCTCGCTCTAGTCTTATACATATATTGTGGTGAATGGGGTGGAGCGGGGTGTGTAAAAGGGTCAGACAGGCAAGTGAAGAGGGAAGAGGTGGGGGGAAAAACCTTTATGGGCAAAATGGTGGGGGGGCGAATGTCCAAATTCCAGCAGGGGACCCTGCTGTTGCTATGACGATGGAAACACAGCCCCATATGTGTGGTGGATGAGACCAAGGAGGTAGGATGTGGAGGGAGCGATGAAGAGTGCGAGAAATACCAAAAATTAAAACACTGGGCCTCCTGGAGGTGAGAAACACATTTGCAACCGATCAAATAAGAGCTCTGTGGAGCTAAAGTGGGATGCTTTGTGGAACGGGAGGGGTGGAGAAGGAAGGGCGGCCCATGACACACTGCGTTCTCAATTTGTGAAGCCAAATGCTGGTTCAAAGTGAAGACAGATTATGCAAATCCCCCCTGTCTCAGTGATGGGTATCACCAGACTCTAATCCGGGACCCGTAAGAGCTCAAGCTACGCTCGCCATGTGATGGGACCCCGCTGTGCTGCCAAGATCCAAGACCGGCTTCCCCTGCCATATACCTGACACATCCCAGCATGACAAGCAGCCAAGCGGCCAAGCGGCACACTGGCAACAGCATCTGGACACATGTTGGGGAGGGGACGGGTGTCTGTGCTCTAGTCTAGGTCTGTAACTAGGTCTCCAGACAGAACAGATTGAGCCCGGAAAAAGACAGACGGGAAGGTGCAAGGAAGGTTTACGCACCTTTAGCACAAGTGGGGCCCTCCCAGCCTGGTGGACACTGGCACTCAAACCCGCTCGAGACTTCGTGGCACGTGCCTCCATTCGCACAGGGGTTGGAAACACATGCATGTTCAGCTGCAAAGCACGACAATGCATCATAAATACAGACAGAAAAGACACTGATACTGACACTAAGACTTTGATTTTTTGGTCTATCCATCCATCCATTGAATTTTCCATCTAATTATCAATTTATCAATCTATCCAATTATCCATCCATTTATCAATCTATCCATTAAAGGGATAGTTCACTCAAATTAAAATTTGATGTTTATCTGCTTACCCCCAGGGCATTCAAAATATAGGTGACTTTGTTTCTTCAGTAGAACACAAACAAAGATTTTTTTAACTCAAACCGTTGCAGTCTGTCAGTCCTATAATGGCAGTCAATGGGTTCCAAACGTTCCAAAGCTTTGAGAGTCAAAAAAAACAAAACATAGACAAACAAAACCAAATTAAACCCTGCGGCTCGTGACAATACATTGAGGTCTATAGACATGAAAAGATCGGTCTGTGCAAGAATAATGAACAGTATTTATATCATTTTTTTACCTCTGATACACGCAATGTCCAATTGTCCTAAGCTCATTCACAACATCTGGTGCATAACGCGTCAACGTGCTCTGGCACATAGATATATATACGCAGATATTTTGTGTCTAAAGACCTCAATGTATAGTCACGAGCCGCAGGGTTTAATTTGGTTTTGTCCGTGTATGTTCAAAGCTTTAGAATGTTTGGAACCCACTGACTGCCATTATAGAACTGACAGACTGCATTTTCTATCCATTCCTCCATATATCCATCATTTTTCTATTCATCCATCCAATTTTCCATTTATCTATCTATTTACTAATCTTTCCATTTATCTATCCATTTATCAATTTATAAATCAATCAGTTTATCAATATATCCCTTTATCCATCCATCTATTCATTTATCCATGCATTGATTTATCTATTTATTCCATCCATTTATAAGTCCATCGTTTATCCATTGTTTCTCTATTCATCCATCCATCCATAATTTTTTCTATTCATCCATCCATTCATAATTTTTTCTATTCATCCATCCATTTATCCTTTGAATTTCTATTTATCCATCCATAATTTTTTTCTTATTCATCCATCCACAATCATTTTTCTATTAATTTATCCTTACATCCATAATTTTTCTATCCATCCATCTGTACAACATCACATAATTAACTGTTCCATGCTCTTTTATTTACTGAATCCTCTATCCATCTCTTACCTATTTCACAGTTCTTGCCTGAGTACCCTTCGGGACAGGCGCAGTTGTATTCATCAGGTTCAGAATTCATGCAGGTACCGCCGTTGACGCAGGGATGGTGCGTGCCACAGTAGTTCAGATCTGTAAAGACACATAAAACAATGAACTGGAGTACTTAAGGCCATGGGGAAAGCAATACTAACACTATATTCAGATTTTTTTAAGCCTGCAAATATTTGCTCTTTAAATGAAAACAGTTGGCAGAAACTATTGCTGGGCTCCCAGCCGGCCTTGTAAGGCGAGGCCGTGCACATAAAAGCTGGTAAATAAATAAAGAGAACTGTAGGCACCTCTCAGCTGCTTCTCATTCCTAACCACCTTCCAGGACGCACGCTGACCAACAGATCAGATATCCGAGCGCCACTCCAATCACAACCACAATATCCAGAGTGTGTGTTTGTGCGTGCGCTGTCACATGATGCACAGCCTGTGCTGACATTGCAGCCAACAAACCAGCTCAGTGTAAGATGCTGTAATTCTATTTAACACCATGATATGAATTTGCTGCCCTGGCACCTCCGTGGCTGGATGTTCACAGGCTTAACGTATTCATTCTGATCTACTGCTGACCATTTTACGGGTCAATTCCAGGTTGACCTCAATTTTTTGAAAACTAACTAGGTCAAACCTTCAGTTTCAGCATGTTTAGGACCCTTACCTTTATCGCAGAGGAGGCCACCCCAGTTCTTCTCGCAATTGCACTGCCAGGGCATGAGACAGGTCCCGTGCAAGCAGCCAGGGTACGGCAGACACTCGTCACAGAACTGGCCCTGCCAGCCGTAGTTGCACCTGAAAACAACATAAGGGTGTTAACACTTAAAGGACCAAACCACCATGACATCTTAATGACAGACAGGAACAAACATACAGCTGCACATCGCTGCACTGACACCTAATCTTAGACAAGGCAACATTCCGGGCGACAAAGGTTAAGAACACTTTCACGACCAAGCAGACACGCACTCCCCCCTTTGGGCAGTTTGGTCGCACCCTGGGGGTGCAGAGGGAAACGCTGGAGAGGGGTTAACTAATCATTGGTTTATAGCAGCACTCTGTTATTCCAAGGCCAGTGGTGCGCTCTCTCCGTCCACCACCGCACCCCTCACCCAGCTGTCTTGTCATTTCTGAGCAGGCTATTTTAAGACAGCTCTCCTGCAGAAGAGGTATGGCCTAACTCCAGCTGCCGAGTGGAGAGACGCTGTCTGCATATCTCGACCTCAGTGTTCTGAAGAGAGAGAAACAGCACAGACCTAACACTTACAAGCCTTACAGATAAGTACTGTGGTGGTACCAGGGTAATACCATGGTACACAGAGAAACAGACAGCACTGAATGATTATCTTATTAATTTACCATGAGATTCACATGGTACTCCCAGTAATAACATGTTTATTTATATATTAAAGTTCATATGATACATAAACAAGGGTAACACTTTACAAAAGTTAAGAATCAGTTAAAGCAATGGACATGATGAACTAACAATTAACACAATGTTTACAGCACTTATTAATCTTGGGTAGTGTTCATTTCAACATGTTAAATAATAATGCATTTTAAATATTCACATTCAATTAAAATAACATACTAACCTAAACTGAACTAAAATGAATTAAAAGTGGAAAATTAATTAATAAATAATTAATAAATGTTGTAAAAATATAAGTTAATTTATACATATAATATTAAGTTCATAATACATAAATGCAACAATACTTCAGTTTGAATATCAAACATGTTAATATTTAACATTAAAATAATATTAATATTATTAACATTAATAGAATTTATAAATCTTGGGTAGTATTAATTTCTAAATGTATACAAACAAACATTCTATAAATGTTTGCTGTTAATGACACTAAAAGTAATTAAAGTGTAATTATACTTCTTTTATTAGTTTAATATTCTATTACTACATCTTACATGCATTTACATTTCACATTTACATATACATTTTTTCTCCATTTATCTATAGGTGATATCAATGCATCAATAAAAGTTTAAATTAAAATTAGGAGCACAATGCCCAGCTCACAACGACTCCAAAAGCATTTAAGGTGAAAAGCAATGGTGTTTACTAACTAAATAAGGCAAATGCGCTCTTCGAGGAGGTGGGCGAAGTGGATTTGGCCATTGCATACACACCTGGCACATTTTCTGCACGGAGGCCTTGATCCAAATCCACTTTTAACATCTCCAATGAGGTCTCTGAAATAGCCCCCCAGATCTGTGCCCAAGGGGCAGGCCAGAGGCTGGATTACTTACACCAGAGCACACACAGCCTTGCGCTGCCCAGTAACAACCTTACTAGTATTGTATGCAAGAGCATGTAGGCAGCAGAGTGTGTGGGGAGAGTCTGAACCCTGCCTGTGCACGGGGGCGTTCAGCTCTGCCGAGCACTGCCAAACATAAGCTTGCTCACTAACTTAGAGAAAGAGAAAGTTGCATTGCATTTACTTTATGTGTCAGGACATGTCCATTACTACCATAAAAACACCTTAAACTTAAAATCACAAGTGCATTTGTGTTTCATTTTGTTTTCATATTGATTTGAAAATTGATTTGAAAATTATTGATTTTTCTTTTATGCCAAAAATCATTAGAATATTAAGTAAAGATCATGTTCCATGAAGATATTTTGTAAATTTCCTACTGTAAATATATCAAAACTTAATTTTTGATTAGTAATATGCATTGCTAAGAATTTAATTTGGACAACTTTTAACTTTTGATTTTATCAATATTTAGATTTTTTTGCACCCTCAGATTTCAGTTTTTCAAATATGGTCCTATTCTAACATACCATACATCAACAGAAAGCTTATCTATTCAGCTTTCAGATAATGTATAAATCTCAGTTTTGAAAAATTGACCCTTATGACTGGTTTTGTGGTCCAAGGTCACATATGAAGACTAACACAACCCAAACCACACAAATCCAAAAAATAAAACAAGTCGACTAGACTACGATATGATACACTTTTGGCAGCCTAATAATAATAATAATAATAATAATAATAATAATAATAATAATAATAATAATTTTTGCAGCCTAATAATACATCTACTGGTTAATTGTCTGTGGCAACCTCAGTCCTCTTGTCTCCACCTCCTTCCTTCCAAGGGCTATCAAGTTAGTGACGGCAGGGAAGCGAGTCACCACATCCTGCAGGGGAGCGAGGCTTCCCAAATACTCAGAACTTCCCAAATATTCAAACTCTGAAATAACATATTGGCCTCTGCTTCCTAGCCCCGGTTCCAGAAACTCTTTCTTCCATGCCATCAAGAAACTTGAGTACATGATGTTCTCAAGCATGTTTTGGGTCCCAGCGACCCTTGAGACGCTACTCTTGGCCTTTCTGATGTCTGAGGCAGAAAATACTCATGTCCTTCTGAAACCGCTCAGGTCTCAGAGAAGGTAAAGGAGGGCAGAAGAATGAGGGCAGGTATCTGTGCGCAGTAGTAGTAAGGACTGGAAAACTCAAGCCAGAACGGTCCTTAAGTGTCTGAATGATTTGTTGTTAAAAGATTCCAGTATGTCATCATCGTCTAGAGTGACTTCCTGGTTTAGACACCTCTGGATCTACTCGTTCCCTGCCCTTAGACACAGTGAGGTTGTAGGTGGCATGAGCAAAAAGCTTTCCTCGTGCCAAACACTAAGAGCTTTTCCTGTGGCAAAGGAAGAAGGCAGAGCTAAGCTACAGGAAAAGACCGAGAGGAGAATGCGATGTGGGATGGTGAGGTGGATTTCACGCTGTTCTCCAACACAGGAAACATCAGAATTTCCTGTGACAGTAAGAGCAAAATACCACCATTTGACAATTATCATATGATGATAATGTCCAAAAGGTATGTTGGGTCACTTCTTTGGGCAACTTTCCAAAATTCCAATTCAAACTAGATTTTAACAGTTTATAAAGAAAACTTAGAGCCTTTGCAAAACATGTGAGTGGCTAGAGTGTTCTGAGAGGTTAGCCTAAGTAAATCCAGCGGTTTAATACAAATTTCCGAAGAGACTCGATTGCTTTATATCATGAACAGATTTAAATTTAGACTTTAATTCATATATAAACATCAATCAACACATGTACAACATGCTCAGCCGCAGTTGTGCGACACTCAAGAACAACACACTGGTTTGAATATGATTAAAAGTCTTATGGGTTTAAGGCGACATGAGGGTGAGCAACTGATGACAGAATTTTCTTTTTTATGCGAACTAACCCTTAAAGTATGAGCAACAGTAATTGTGATGCCTTAATGCATCTCATCCCATCAAATGATAACCTATCACAACTTTTAAGCACTCCAGAGAAAGTATAGCGTGATCAAAAAAGCATATCAAACAAAAACAGCTTGCACAAACAATGGCTTCAGTGCACTAATTAATTAATGGAAAGGTAAACAAATGAAAAGACCTTATCAGCATGAGCACATATGGCTCTGCTGAAATTAAGGAGCCAGATTAGCCCGGCCAACCGAGCATGAAATGATGCTCAAACACTTACTTGCATTCTCCAGGCACCGCACAGCCTCCGTGAATCAGATTACAGCCCTGCTTGCAGATTGCTGAGAGAGGAGAGGGAGAGAGGGAGGGAGGAGAGGTCAGTCTTGTTTGTTTGTGTTGCCTTACAAGAGCGACAAGATAAATTCATCATGCTCGCTGTGACAGAAGACAACTTTATGGCCCGAACACACATACACGCTTGCCCCTTTCCGCCCCTGTTACGCCCATCTACTCGTACCCTTGCTCATTAGGACGGTGGCTGGTGATTTACTGCCTTTCTTTAGCGGGGTATATACACACATACGCACTCACAGCATCAAAACAGAGGTGTTTAGGTTGCCTGCAGTGGTCGGGGTAAAGACATCAAAAACCCCAGCATCACTCAGATTAATTGAGCTAATGGAAAGTGTGACTCCAGGACCGCAGAGGTGTCGTTTACAACACAATCTCACCTCCAGGCAAAGGAGCAAAGATCACAGGCCTGTGAAAACACTGATAGCAGCAGGTCTCTTTACAGGGTGGTAAAGGGCAAGATTTAACAGGGTTTCTTTTTATACGCTTCAAGACATTAGCCAGCTCTAGTTCATCCTTCATGAAGGGCAACATGGCTAATAACAATTGGCTAGATATTGAAGATGCCAGATAAATCATTACCATTAAACCATTGAATGTAATCTCAAAATTAATCTCATGTTTTCATACTGTATAATGCTATGATGCCTAAATTCACTTGTAGCATTAAAAAAAACAACACAACATATTTTAGTGCAGTATTTTTATTGTTAACTAAGACAACTATAATTGTTTTTGTTAACTGAAATAAAACTGGCATACAATAAAATTTAAATATTAGATAAACTTAAACTTAAAATTAAAACTTAGAAATACTGCCGTAACTGAAATAACTACTAAAAGTACTAAAGTATTAAAATGACTAAAATTGGAATAAAAATAAAGGTAAAAAGGTAAAATAAATATTTTTCAGCTATGACATTAAACTGCAATGGTAAGTACAAAATACAGATAGTCAACATAACTCACCTGTCCGGCAGTCCTCTCCCATCCAGCCGTCTAGACATACAATATTTCCTGATGGATCGCAGCGGTAATGGCCAAAGTAATCGTCTCTTGGCCGGCACTGTTTGTTGCACTTGATCCCATAGTAGTTCTCATCACATCTGACCCGGATGCGGTACTCAATGTGGGCCGTGATGCCGGGGTGCCGGATGGGCTGCCAATGATCTCCGGGATTCACCATGCTGGCGTGAATGTGTCGCTCGATCAAATTCTCCTCACCGGCTGAAAAAAAAAGAGAAGTAGACACATAAATCTTGCACTTTGTTAATGGTCTGAATGAAAAATTATATTTTGAAACAACACGGTTATAAGAGATGGTCAACTTGTAGTCAAACTAGTAACTATTTAATTAGATTCTAGATTTGATATTTTAGCTGTGATTGATTTAGTGTGTCATTTTAGTCAAAAATTAATACATACAATTTCAAAATACTCATTCTATTAATTCACGTCACACAACCAGTACAATGTGATAAGAAATGGGTGCGTAGATCAGCTGTAAGACAAGAGACAGGACAGACCCCGATTTAAAGCTATAAACTCGCTAGTGACTCAGACTATCCTGTCCTTGCCAACTTCCTGCCTCACAAATCCATTCAGACAAATCACTGCACAACAAAGACACTCACACATGAATGACACCATTGACAAAACAAAGGCTTTTCAATCAGCTCTCGGTTAACTATCCGAAATCAAGTGATTATTACAGCTCATAGTTAACTCAAGTGTGAAATTTTGTCATGGACATGATGATACCTCAAATCAGGAGTGAGGAGAGGTGAGGTATTGTTTTTCTAAGTGACCAGACTTGTGATTTTCAGTAAGCAGGCAATAAAATGGACAAAAAAAGACTAGAATATTATACAGACTAAGGGTTGGACCAATAACCATCAAGTAACCATCCAGAACACCCTAGCAACAGCACTGATATGCCCTAAAATCACTCTGAACACCTTAGCATCATAGCAGTGACTTCCACAAGCAAGCACCGTTTGCCTTTCAAGTGAGTTCTAGTCAAAATCTAGTTCTTCTAATAAAAACGTTGATGTCTGGCCAGAGGGAGGGGTGCGAGTTTGACTGCTGTTACCAGGGAGATCTGGGCAAGAGCGGAAGGCAGAGGAAGCCACTGGTCTCCATAGTCGACCACTTTCAGCTTTCAGCCCTAGCTGTCCTTGAAGGACCTGGATCCCACCCTAGTCCTAATCATCAAGCACACTGTCCACCAGGACACGGACCCTCGACACAACAGTGAGAGCGGTTAGCGTTCACATTAAGAGCTCCATTTTCCCAAGCTTTCCCAGCCTCTCTGCAAAGAAAGCAATCTTTATCGCAGTGGGATCGGAGACGGCGAACAATCATGGTGGAAACGGGGGGCCTGCGATTTCCTCTGTCCCGACGTGCAGAGCGCGTCCGCGTCTTTCTCCTCTTGCAAACACACATGCGGACCGCACATACACATACCTTCCTCTCCGTCCCCTGACAATGTCGACCGAATTAAGCAACAAAAACAGAAATAGCCCCGGCGCTTCCAGATAAAGAACAATGGAGCGAGCTTTTGCCGGCCCGTTCTGCCCAATGTCTAAACACTGGGCAGTCCAGAGCCCTTCCTGCAGAGTAAACACAATGCTACAGGACTTTTCCTGCGGCCTGCATGGCCCTACCACGCACACGTACATATACGAACCATTCTGACAGATGTAACAGAATTATTTAAAGCATCTATAAAAAATGCATGTCGGCTAATTCTGTCAGTTCAACTAGAATCCCAAGATGATGTGACGGGTTGGGCAGGCCGAACTTTATTCGCCCCAACGAGAGAGTGAGAGACATTTTTTGCCCTTGGGTTTCTGATAGACAGACAAGGAGGCATGGGGACGTGTCCGGTTTAAGAAAAGAGGTGCGGCAGCTCTGAGCGTTCACACTGCATACTAAACAAGTAGTATCAGAAGAGAAGAGGATGTACTGGCGCTTTTCTCGCCAAGCCTTGCGTGAGTACAGACTGCAGATAGTCAGTCTGTACAGATAGACAGACAGACCTTGGCAGCGTTCTCTCTCTATGACAAGATCATTAATGTCTGGCACGCCTCTGTACTATGGGCTCGTGTGATAAATGAAGCCACTGTCTCAAACAGAGCTCTGCCAAATCATTGAGTGCGCTCCAGATCATCAAAGGGAGCTCATCAATTTCAAGCATTTCTAATCAATGGTCACTAGAGCTTACAGATGGTCTGGTGAAAACTTCTAGAGTCATTTTTAAACTCTAAAGCTAATTTCAAAGAATTTTGTGTGTCCTAAATAAATAACTTAATCATATTTTCAAATGTTTTCAATAATTTAATAAAATTACATTTTGACTGCAAATCAGGCACATTAAAAATGTGCTCTAGTGGTATTTATCTTGATTTCTCAGTTTTCTTCACACATCATCTCAAACTCTTCACTGACACTGCTGTTGTAAACAATTACTATAACATTTGGGGTGGTAGAAATCAAGCCACAGATTTGCTTTAAAGCAATAATGTGTATCTCTATGATGAGCTTTTATAGTTAAAGGTGCACCGAGCAATTTTTGAAAGACACTTTTGACCACAGCATCAGACCATGTCCCAAAATACACATGCAGCCAATCAGCAGTAAGGGGGCGTGTCTTGTCATGATACAGCGCTCAATTTGAGTGTACAGGACAGATATTAGCAGATTGACTATAGATAGAGAGAACTGGAAGATGAAAAAAAAAGAGGAGATTAAAAAGAAGGGTTACGATCAGGAAAGAGGTAGGACCCACGTAAATATCGGAGCAGCTTTCCAGAAACGAGCAGAAACAGCTCGAATCGGACGCAGAGGTTGCATTGTTTCTTTTTGATAGGTGAGTAATGTTGATTTTGCAATGTTTCACACAACTTATCTGTGTTGGCTTTTGTTTAAATATGCTTGTGAGTCATCTTCGCTTGCTTCCGCGATTGTCGTTATGCCAGGGTTGTTTAATACATGTGGGGTGGAGATATCAAAATAAGGGCGAGGTCCTATTGGGTTATGGGCCTGTGGGCCTGCTTGTTTTGGTGCTTTCAAATATCAACATTGTTTGGCAAAAATCGCTTAGTACATCTTTAAAGATTTAAATTTATACTTAAAATTGAATAGCATTAAATAGAAAATGGTGTAAGCAAGTTTACAAGTTATGTGACTATCAAATAACAAAAAAGAAATATTATTATTATTATTATTATTATTATTATTAATAATAATAATAATAATAATAATAATAAACAGAAAACCAAAACAAAATCAAAAACACCAAGCAAAACCAAACAAAAACAAATGAACAGGTTTCACTTTATTTTGATGGTTCCTTTAACACATTCTGTTGTCTAAGTAATATTGCACCTGCTTGTCTACTAACTCAGTGTGTTAGTAAGAGTTTTAGTAGACTGGTAGGGTTAGGGTTAGGGTTAGGGTTATAATAAGCTGACATGTACTTGCAAAATTACTTCTAGTAAGTAAAATGTCTGTTGGGAGATCATCACAAAGATTTAACAGATATTAATCAGACAGTCTACTAATACTCTAATGAGAGTTAGTTGACATGTAGGTGCAAAGTTACTTATTATCAACAGAATGATCAAAAGGGACCATCAAAATAGTGTTACCAAAAAACAAACAAATTTAGTCAGTCTGGTGGTCAGTATAGCTCAAACACTAATTAAACAAAACCAGACACCTGCATTGCATTTCTCTAAAGTCAAGCTCAGCGTACTCCTAACGAGCAAACTCCATGAAGAAGAGGACTACAAGATGCTTAACTCACTGCAGTGAGTCACACAAGCATCTTCTGGACCACTGTTTGGGGCTGAAATGCATGCAAAGATGAAAACGAAAAACAGGACGTAATGACTTCAAGCAGAGAGAGTATTTGCATTTGTAGTTTTACAGATGCTGGGATATACAGTGATTCTACAGATCACATCCGCAGATCAAAGCCAGGCTCCCCCTCTACCTCACCCGTTTTACCAGCGTTCACCTTTCTTTTGCATACGTCAAATTCCTCTGCGTGACCCTTTCCTACCGACAATTCCTCAAGCCAGACAAAGGCGTTGGGAGAAAACAGGATACAGCTGTGGAATAATGGTGCCAATGTTGTTTCCCCAAGATCCTTACACGATGGAAGCCCCCCAAGAACCAGGGTTAGGGGATTACAGCCCAAGATCTCATATTCAGTTGAAAAAAATGTGAATGCATTTAACACATTTGGGCCTGAAGGAACTAAAAATAATTGCAGTTCTGTTTGCTTTTGACTCTGATCAACAGATCTGTCTTACAAACCACAGTAATCCAAACAATTGAACATTATCATGCTTGCTGACTATGTGGCAATAACTCATATCTGTAATTTATGAGTATGACTCAATATTCAAGATCCTCGGGACATTTCACCCAGCAATCCATAAAGGCCTTCAGATGCTCAGGTTTATTGGGAAATCTTGGTGGACTTGTGTGCACTACTGATACAGGTGTGGAAGACACAAGATTTTGCTCGCTTGAGTCTTAAACCACACATTTGTGTGAGGTTTCCAGCTCTGGAATGCTTTTGGAAGCTCAGGTAACGATTCTTGCCATCTCAATAATTCTGTCAAAAATGATGAGCCCCTGCTTAGTGCGGTTTGAGATATCAAACTCAATGCATACCTCCAACCCTCTATATCAGTACCTACATGAAAACTAACAACTTTTACACTTAATGCCCACAACAAAATCCTTAAATAACCCCATGCATGCTCAATAAAACCCTGACACGCCCCAACGAATTCCCCCACGCTAAAATTACAGCACGTCAGCGGGGCAGCTTTAACGCTTTCATCTCATCCGCAAGTATCTCCACATATGAAGTCACTCTCTAAAGCACAAAACTATAGACTAACAACGCTCAACAGCCATTATGAGTATCAAACCCAAACCAGAAAGGCTACAGCAGCCTGTGGCAGTAAATCATATAGCGGTTAAAGAGGAATACTCACTGTTCTGAGTGGAGTTATCCCAGTCCCAGGCTTCCAGGATGAGTGTGTAGGACCGCTGAGGGAGAAAAAAAAAACAATGTCATTATGAGATGAAATATTAAAATGCTATTGAAGAAAACATAAAAAACAAACAGATTTATATATATATATATATATATATATATATATATATATATTTTAATGTTAAAATATCCGGGTCAAAAGGTCCCACCCTCAAGATATTCTGATCCCTAGACATGGGTCAGGTACACCTTCCAAATATAAATGACCTGTTTTATCATCTTTCAGGTGAGGGGGAAAAAAAACAAAACAAAACAAGAAAGGAATAGCACACCTCCTCTAAACAAAACCTGTGGTGGCAGAAATTGTGCCAAACAATTTATGCAGTTTTAATGTGCTTTGGATTAAAAGCGTCTGCTAAATGTTAAATGTAAATGTAATACAGAGCGTAGGGGGTTTATTCAAACCCCTAACCTCAAGTATGAGCAACAGAAATAGTGATGTTTGTCTTAGCGAACAGCACTAATGAAATGACAGAGATGCTAAAGCTCCATTACAGTCCTCTCTCATGACAGCGGGCAGCATTTATAAGAGTTGAGTTACGTTACACATGAGATGGAGGGAGGGAAAGATTTTCAGCCACACCTTGAATGTTCAAACTAAATCTGGAAACATTCTCGATGCTCGTCTGATATCTGAGAGTCCATCTACTAAAATGTTGCCCATAATCCCTACCTGAACAGATCAAATTATCAACTTTCATGGAATCAAAAACAGGCCACTGAAGCAGGGCATCTTCAAATGAGGAAAAGAAAAATTTAATTGATGGGTTTCCTTTAGAGACGAGTTTATTCACACCACCTTCTTACTCCTGACACTAGACAGGTACATGACACCACTTTTAGCACTTTATACAACTTCGCTAATCCTTCTGAAAAGATATCTTTTCTCTCTCCAATTCTGGGGAGAAAAAAAAAGAGTCACGTGTTAACTGCATGTGCTAACCGCTAGGCTTACATCTCCAGGCACAAACTTTTAGTTGTGAGAGTACAGACTGAAAAGTGTTTGTTCTTTTAAATTAAAATGCATGTCTGCGTGCTAGTGGAAAGTGTTAATGCTTCTTCACACCAAGACAAATAACCATAAAAATAACTATATAAGCCTCCACACAAAAACATGATAACATTTTACTGATTATAAAGCACACACCGCAGTTGTCATTTGCTCAAGCTCTGTAAAGTCAGGTGGATTCTCATTGGCTGTCATTGTTTTTAAAGTTCATTAACTGGAAAATTTATTGCTTTTGGTTCAGACTTTATTTTAATGTCCAATTCTCAGCAAAAACAACCATTAACTACAACTTTTGCCTTAATGAACTCGTAATTTGCTGCTTATTAGTAGTTAGTAAGATAGGTATTGGGTAGGATTAAGGATGTAGAATATGGTCATGCAGAATATGTGCTTTATAGGTACTAATAAAAAGCCACTATGCTGATAATAGGCATACTAATAAGCAACTAGTGAATAGTGAGAATTGGTTGCTATACTAAAGTGTTACCTGTTTTTTGTTATAGATATGGTGTGGACTTCCCCAAGTCTCCTAAAGTTAGAATAATTACTGTAGTTTTCATTAGTAAACTGTCAATACCATCGCAGTATACATATACTCACTAGAAATTCCCAGAATGCATTGTGAAAACGAGTACTGGCTGTATGCTCACATTAGACAAGAAAGTTGTTAAACACCAACTATTGAAATATTGAAATGGTAGTCCAATTGTAGGCCAAATGTAGTCTGAATAATTTGTATGCATGCTATAAATACAACATCTAGGTCCTCACAAATAACAGAAAAACACCTTAACCAGACTAACATATTTATACTATTTTAAAAAGACTGATTACTGCTTTGGTTCGATTGAAATCAAACCTTTAACGTGCACGTAAACCGACCGAGCTAGTTGACCTGTTCGATTAACACACACATCTCATTCATCTCCAGAGGTGGAGTGAGAGGGGCGGAGCCAGACAGTGAGGTTGGAGAGGTTGGGGGCTGTGGGCTGGTCTGGTGGATGCAGTCAGGGATTAGCGGCAGCACCAGGTCTGTCTGGATGGGTTGGAGTGGGAGTGGGTGGGCCACATATCCATGCAGACGTACAACAGATGCGTCTTAAAAAGATGGATTATTTGACATGAACGTGGATCATCCCACGACATGCTGCAGGGCTTCTGACCTCTCCTCCCATCCCCCAACATGGGGGGCGGCCACTGTGAGAGAGCGTATTAGTGGGGTCTCGTGGTAGCGAGCATCTGTGTGGACGCGAAATGCCTGTGTTTGTGTGCATACGCTTATCTGTACATGTGGATTTGGTCCAAAGCTCCATCAGTAAATGAATATGCTGGATTGATCCGGTTGGCCGCGCACATGTGGTCATGCGTAGCGGAGCATGGCATGCGCGCACCCGAGGAGAAAGGTCAGAATGTCAGGGTGTGTGCGCGTGAGAGGGAGAGAGAGACGCGGTAGCACGGGGACGGTCCTGTTCCCACACACTCGGTCTCTGATTAGCTGGATTATGTGACAGCTGCCCAAAGGGCTAGATGCGGATAAAGACTAGTGGGGGGAGGTGACCAATGAACAAAGACCTCCATCTAAAACCCATCACTGCAAGACACCATCAACCTGAGTCTCGTGACACTCAGAGAACATTCCTCCGGCCACACACACACACACACACACACACACACACACACACACACACACACACACCCTCCGACCCCTAGAAGTGGCCCAACGCGCAACGGTAACACAAACGCACCCAAACAAACTCCCTTGGAGAAGTATGTTGCAAGTAATTTTTTCCTCCTTATCGTGGACTACTTTTGCTGATAGCAAGGATATTTATAGTGGGCTGTGAACAAGCTAACACAGAACGCCTGGCTTGGACGTACTTAGGAGGGTACGCATCACAAGCGAAACTTCGGGCGATCAAATACCCTCATGTTGGCACGTTAAACCTGTGAAGACCCTAAGTGTGTGTGTGTGTGAGTAGGAGGGTGGCTAGTGGGGTTGTGGTGGAGGGAGCCACAGGTGCAAGTTCCCACAGTCAGTGGATGGGGCAGTTTAAAGAGGGGCAGGGCTGAAATTAGAGGGGGCTGAAGTGAGAGAGGCTAAGAATGACCCTGGAGACCTTTCATCAGGCTTCTCATCAGCTTCAAAAGGCTCCCACGCCGCAGTTTCAACTGGCAGCGGCACACACGCAATCGGCTGCAACACTCTGATGCATTCGCACACAAGACCCTACTCAGTGCAAACCATATGATTATTACATTTAACAATGTTAACTTTAACCAAACTATTATCACATGACAGGATGATGATGTCGGGATCTTCTTGCTAAGAAGGCAAAGTGTTTTCCACCAGCAGTCACGAACAAGTGACGTCCAGCTGACAGGGAGTGCGAGGCAGTCTGAGAGCTTTCACACGCCTTATCTAAAGTAGCGAAGCCTTCAGCGCCATGTCAATACCCTACAAAGAGAGCAAACGAGAAAAGAAAGAAAAATGGGTCTGACATGCGACACTGAAGGAGTCCAAAAGAAATCAACACAGAAACCGCACAAAAAAAAAAAAATAGGTCTCTGTTCCTCTGTGACCTCAGTGAGAAAAAGAGTACTTCATTTCCTCATCTGTTTTTGGAAAAGGAACTGCAAAGAGAGGCAAACTTCCCTTGTCTGACCTGGCAGGAAGATATCATCCCCACCCACTCTGCAGACTAGGGTTAGGAATTGAAAATCGTTTCCAATTCCAGAATCGGATACTTAAGGTTGGGAATCGGATACTTGCTGTCAAATTAAAATTTTTATTCCACCTATTGATTCCTATGTGCTTTTTTTTTTCTTCATCTCCGAGGACCTGACTTAGCGATCTGCCAAGACCTTGCTCGCTAATCTAAGCGCTCCAAAGTTTGGCTAAATTTGCAATCAGAAGCCAAAAAAGCTAAGTATAATATGTGTGATAGCTAAACATGTTGCAAGACCAACATGACAAAGCACTTTAATTTAATAGATCATTAAAGATCGCAAACACGATTCAAACACCAATGCGATTCTATTACTAAATTATAATGATTCGTCTGTTTCATTCCTCAATCTTTGACGTGTGTGGTCACTTGGTTCATCCGTGCAGCCCAAGATCACATCAGTGTTGCGTTCGCAGCTGTCATGTATATGAATGAAACAGCTTCACAGTCTTTCCAACCACACAGTAGCATTATTTCTGTGTTACAAACATTAAAATGTTTAAAATCAATGTAACATTTTTGTTTAATAATATTTTTTCTTTTGTATTTTGAGATAATTTCATGGTACTAATTAATATTTATACAATAATTATATTCAAATTTTCCCATTGAACATAATACAACATTTTTTTCTTCAAATATTTTCTATTACTTTTCAATTATGGCAGTATTTCATGTTAAAATAGAGCCAATGCCTTTAAAATCCAATTTAAGCCAGATTAGTGCCATCTGGTGGCAGTTAAAACATCTGTAATTCCATGGTTTAGCCCATAGATTCCTACACAGCTCTATATAAAAGGCCTATAAATTCTCTAATTGTTTTTAGACATAAATACTTATTTTTATTAAGTTGTGAGTTTGGATATATATTTAGACCCAAAGACAACTTTTTGTAAAGGTTTAGATTTTTTTTTGTTTAAAATGTTGATTTAAAGCATCAGTTTTTGAATTATTATTACAACAGTCAAACCTGAACACAGAGAAAGCATTTTGTTGATTTCAAAATATTACAATTTTATAAAAAGTAACAAAAGTGTTATCAGAGCTTAATCCTTCTGGGTCTGATCTGATTTCATCCTCTTATTTCCAGAGTTGTTATGGCTATATGGTTATAACCATACCAATTCATTTGAATGTGTACATTTGTGTCTGTGTCTGTGTCTGTGTGTGTGCGAGAGTGGATGTGCCCGTTTTGCACTCTTGATGTTTCAGAGTGTAACCCACTTCCTTGCTGTCAAATTCTCTTTTTTTTTTACTGCCTTGTAGTTGAATTATTGCTTTTAGTTTATATATTTGCTGTGTTACAGTCACACTGTAAAATTAGCTGAATTTGTGTTTTTTTTTCGATTTCCCATTCATTTTCTATGGTCGGTCATTTTTGACTGAAGGGCACAAGTGTGACTAATTCTTTACGAACACTTAGCCTGCTTGAATCAAGCCCTCAATTTTTTTGTGTGTTCACATTCCAAATGCCATAAGTCACCAAGTTTCGTACCATTCTGATGAAGCTGTGATTTTTAAAAATTCAAAACAGAAAATTTTTTGGTCAAAAGTACCAGAGGTTTAAGGGCATATTTTTTATGACTGAAGGCCAGTATCACTGATACCAAGTAATAATGATTTCCCTATAAAAAAATTTAACCTAATATTTAACCATTGACTATATCCATTACACATTACATTATAATTAAGCTATCAATTTTTACATTTATTAGACTTTAAAAATAACTTCTAATTTAAGTGAACTTAAAACAATCTTCACATAAACCCATTATAGCAAATATTTAGCTCGGCTACCTATGCCACACAGCGGAAATATACAGAAATTGAATAGTTATCAAACCCTAAATTCTAAACTAAATATGGATAAATACTTACATCTATATAAAAGTTATTGATTTCCTCTTTTTTCTTTTATTCTTGATGAACAGACATCACAGCAGCTGGTTATTAAGTTGTTTTTGGCTGCTATTTCTTTAAGAGGTGCCGCTGCTGAACGTGATGCAGATCTGACACGCATCGTATTTTCTTTCAACTCTCATCACCTTTTCTGTCCCACTTCAGTTCGGACCCATTTCAGTCTCTACTAATGAGCTGACGAGTTGAATCGGGTGTGTTAGATGAGAGACAGTGCTGGGATGCTCCAGGACAGTTTGGACAGTTTTAAGGCAGCTTGTTTGGTTTCCGCGCTTGTTTGACTCACGCCTGCCGCTGAAGTGAAGCTGAAGTGAAATGCACTTCTTGTCAAGAAAAAACAGACAGAAACAGCAGTTATGAGTGGGGTGGCCAACCGTAGGCTCCACCCCTGCGTTAACGGCGTTAAATAATTTTAACACGTTAAATTAAAAAAAAATTAAAATCGCCTGCAATAACGCGCTAATTTTGATTAGTAATAGAAAGGCAAACATTACACTAGTTTCTAGTTTGCAGCCAGCATTCAGCAAATACTCATTTACATAATTTCAACAAATCTTTGAATGTCTAATGAACATTTAATTTCACAAACCTTGCAAACTTAGTTGAATCCAGTTGTGAGCTCTTTTGAAGTGTGCAATTGTATGCTGCATGATCGTGTGTGCTCTGTGACGGTCGATCCGTGTGAATTTAATGCGGACAGGAGGAGAGTTTAGCTTCACTGAAGACACGCAATCGACAAACTTTAAACTCGTGATTTAAAATTATGCTGCATTTTATGCATTTGCCCACTGTCATATTCATGTCATTTTTGAGCTGTATGCAAAATGAGTGTTACCTTGGCTTTATTTGAAAAAATATGATTCCCAATGCCCACAAACTTCCCAGAACACTGCATGCCCTGTTGGTTACAGTGTTTAATTCCTTTTTAATTATATTTTTATTAAATATTTATTTATGAGAAATACTTTGTCATCAATAGTATAAGTATGTTTATTTTACACATTTATATTTAATCCATTTTCAAATTATTTCAAATTTCTTAAATATTAATTAAAATAAATACAATTATACCGGCCATCAGCCACCCTGCTTTCCAAGATATCGGCAGTCAAAAAAACAATATTGGTCGACCACTAGTTAAAATGTATTTGTCTTTGAATCATACAAGAGATTCGTCCAAGAATGCTGATTCATCCAGTAATGAAACAAGTACATCTTGAGTGAGTCACTGAATCATTCATTCATAAATTACATGTGATTTTGATTACTTGTCTAATGTTTTTTCTTCAGAATCATGAGAACCACAACTTCCACTGGGAAAAAAAAGAAACCCCCCCCCCCCCCCCTCAATTTATCCAGAATCATGCAGTTCTTTTTTGCACATAAACAGCTCTTAAAGAGTCCAGCTTTTATGTAGCCTGTTGGTTTTTGTGCACGGTATTCAGCTGCAACTAAATGGTTTGCAAAAAAAAAAAAGGAGACATAGGATAAAAGTTTGATATCATTATTTAAACATATTGGAATCGAAACTGGAAATCTAAAAGAATCGGAATTGATCAAATTCAAACGATACCCAACCCTATGCAGACCAACACATTACTAGGGTCAGAGCGGTTCAACAACCAAATATATAACACATGGATAACTGTTTTGTTAGTTCAGACATTTTTGTGGCAACTAGCTTTAGCTGTTAGATTGATAGGGTTTTCACATTTAGATGGATGTCATTTTGTCCCACACTCTTTTTTTGAGCATCACACCATAACAGTTTAGACAACAGTCCAACGTTTAAAAGCTCAAACGGAGACCTCTTCATCTTGTTCCTTTGGGATCCGTTTTTGCATGCAAATACTTGTCTTATGTGAACACCTCTTGAGAAACACAAGCGATCAAGGTCAGGTAAATCTGAAACTGGCCTAATTATACAGGGCTTTCTTGCCTGAACTAGCTACCTATGCCTAGTCATTTTTGAAACTAACATTTTACTGTTTAATACACTATATTCAAGTACATGTTCACATACACACGCGCACACACACACAAAACCTGTCACTCAAAGTCTAAGCACCAGTCGCACAAGTTCTGTGCTAGACTTTGACTGATTGTCCTCAGGGGACCCACAGGTCATTTATTCATTCGATGGCAAGCGACCACCGCATATAATCTCCATTAATCTGGGATGTCAATCCCATCTTTTTATCTGAACTGTTGACTGACAGAGATTTGGGCCAAACTGAGGGTGAAGAGGCAGTGGACAGCACTGACCGCAACCATCAATTACCACAAAATATAAGACACCACCAGGCCAATTAAAGGACACTGAAAGGCTTTTTTGTATCATAAGCCTGGAACAAGATGATACGGTTTCCCAAAACTAACGGACAGTTTTGGAGCGGAGCATGTCCTCAAGATTTTGTGACGCAATAAGAAAATCCTCATTCTAGTTTGATATATTGAATTAGCTCAACATTATGCTGAAATCAATGTATTTTCAATCAAAATATTTAATCCTTGTTAAGCAATAAGGCAATGAATGCATGCAGTTTTGAACTGCAGCTGAGCAAACAGAATACTGATTAGTGATGCACAGTATATCACCATATCGAGCAATATTAGAAATTAATGAATTGGTATCAGCTGATACTGTGAGTTTCATCTAACGCTCACTCAGAGTTAATCTAAAAACTGTTAAATATAATCTTTAGCTAATCTCACAATCAGCATCCACTTTTATAATGTGCATTATAATATTGCAGTGCAAAAATTGTATGATTTAAAAGGATTTATTTTAGTTTTTAGTGTTTTATATGTAATGTATTTAGAAAAAAACGAACAGAACAGATACTTCATTCTTTTATCAATAATTTATGTGTACATCTATACAATTGAAGCAGCAGGACATCTAAATAAGCCACAAAACTCTAAAACAATTATTCAGCAATGGCATATAAAAAATGGTGGAAAAATCAAAAAGCCAACCCCCTATGATAAATTCAGCACAGTAGAGAACAAAAACACCCCTCCCCTTTAGGAAGTACAGTGAAATCAGCACAGATCAAGACGGTGCAAATTCAGACTCCATGTTCCTCCCCAGGGTCCTGCAGCACAGGTCTGATCACAAATGAGGGCACTTTGTTCTCACCGGCCCTCTAGAACAGGCAATGAGCGGTGTGATGATGGCTGTCACCCACCCCAGCATGACAAGGTCATGTTTGTGTCAACCAAGTCTAGACTTGGTCGGGGAGTGATTGGGGGTGTCGGGGAGGTCCAGTCACCTCACAGGGCCCACATCACGCCTTCAGTGGTGGGAAGAGGAGCTTGAAAAGCCAGCTCTGTAATCAATCACTCACAAGAGAAAGGTGTCCCCTACTCCATCACCAATACACAGGGGTCTCGGCCACACTGCAGACACGGGGTGACCAGGTCGCTACATTTGTGCTCTTTCTCTCGCCCCCTCTCCTAGTCTGTCAACCCTATATCGATCACTCATCCATCTTAAATTCTAAACCCACAACCCCATTTTTTTTATGTCCCAAGTATCCAGCTTTCTCACAAGACCAGCCACAACAACTCTCTGAGGAAAACAACATTGAGCTTGCAGTCTAATTAAACCAAAGGAAACAGCTCTTTGGATCTGGGTAATGACAGGAGAGCGGGGTGGGGAGGGGACAGGATCAAAGAAAATGGCTGGCAAAAATTGCTAGGGTAGAACCTGGAGGAACACCCTAACCAAACCTGTAGCTCAAGAGGGATTCTGGGTGGCTTTGATGGTCTCTCATTCTGAGAACAATGTGGAAAGTCTTTCCCACCCTTGTCGAAAACCCTTCCTTCAGCCCCAACTAAAATGGTTTAGCTGAAAAGGGATTTCTAGGTGGCTTTGTTAGATCCTCTTCTAGAGGCCAATGTGAAAGGTCTTTCCCATCCATCCTCATCAACAACCCAACCTTGGATGAGCAATCCATGGCTATTCCATTCCAGAAATCCACTGCAGCAGTGACCTCTCCACACAACAAGTCCATATGACACGACTCGTTTCAAATCAGTCAATTGTCATTTTCCGCCAGGCTTCCAGAGCACAAAAGCCGACAATAGCTTTGTTTAAGCGGCATTATGGCCCTGGGAGGACAGGAAGATGCAGCCCGACGTGCACTCTGTGCCCTGGAGCCAGTAAATGATATTCTGTGCTCGGTAACCTCCCCTCTTTCAGCAAACTCCCACACGGGGGTTAGGTTCCTACAGACACAATAATAAAGCACCATCATCGACTACAATGCGTCTAGTTAACCTTGCATACTCATGAGACACCATTATCAATAAAGCGAGTCGAGAGTCCGGTGAGTCTGAAAGGCAGGAACACCAAGCGAGGTGCAGAATTATGCTTGCGTGGTGCTTATCACTGCAGACTTGGCCAACGAAGGGCACGCTCTGGGTGAGTGTGTACACACACGGCCCATTTAGCATTCCGCTGCTATGCCAACAAGATCATTAGCAATGACAATACAACAAACTCCTCCCCTCTGGGTGCTAATTAAGCAGGAAGGGACAGCAGTGGTCGCAAACACACACACACACACACACACACACACACACACACACACACACACACACACAGAGACAGAGTTACAGCCCATATAGAAACACAAGCAAAGGTGTGTATGGGGTATCTTACTCACCCTGAGAACAAGGTTAGAAATTAAAGACAAAACAAAGAAATTAAAAAAGTGGTTGATATTAAAGCTTAAGGTTTTGGAGGTAAAAAATGTGCAAATAACAAGCAGTTTAAAAAGGTACAATACAATGCCCACCATGTAGTCATTTCATGGACAAAATCAAGTTAAATAGTCAAACTTACTATTATGTCATCAAACCATACAGTATCTATATAATCATATTTGAAAAATAATTTTTTGATGTTATCCAAATCAAGCATATCATATAATTTAATAATGTTTACCCTAAGGATAAAAAGACTTAAGCACTGGAATTACAATATACTTGTATAATTTGACTACATATAATTAAATACATATTTTAAGAGGTATAGTATAGTATAGTATAGTATAGTATAGTATAGTATAGTATAGTAATGAAAAAAAAAGGCTAATAACAAATCAATCACCCGAACACACATTGATCGTTCAGATCTTCTCAATTTCAGAGAAGGTTTAACTGCAGCATTTGTAGAAACTGAGGCATGCATGGCTGCTTGGCAGCAACAGAAACAGGCTGTGAGGTTGGAAGCTGCCATATCCCAGTGGGCACAGCTCACAGATCTCCCAAAGACACCGGCCTGGATCAATTCTCACAGCTCTAAATCCTTCCAAACCGTGTATTACACATTAGTCCGGCCATACTAATCTAAAGTAGGCTTCCAAAAAATTAACGTGAACACATCAACCACATCTGTGAAACTCTTCCACCTGATAGCTGTTCCTACACTGGTGTTATAACCCCAATATGGAATGACAATATTCCATAAACTGCTCATGGGCAACCTCCCATTTGGCAAGCAGCGCAGCCCCTCGGTTACTACAGTGAGACGGCCATTTGACACCCTAGACTGCTAGCTCATCATCAAACCATCTGACAAGCCAGTTGTCTCCCTGTCGGTCTTGTGCAGTTACAGTACTGTCGATTACTCCGGTTTCAGCATCTAGTTAAAATGGCAGAGCCATTGCTAAGCAGCTTCACTTCTCACTGAAAAGCCCTAGTTGCAGTATATCAAGCTAACGGAGTACTGTTATGGCCACATGGGCTACAACTCCATTACAATTATTATCTTTTTGAACAAGGTCAGAGGTCAAGCGGGAATTAAACTTGCTGTGCGGTAATGCACTTTAATCACTGCAGCACACCTGCTCACAATTCATTAGCCTACTAGCTCGCACAGGAAGATGCACATGCATTAGTCAGACACAGTCACACATGCGCCACATGTATGCCAACACAGCAAAAACAATCAGGCTCCCCCTGAACATATTCATACAGCTGGAAATAAAAAACAATCATCATTCATGCTGTCATTTGTGAAATTGTGCTGAAGCAAAGGAGAAACTTAGTACCAGGGAGGTAGAGCATCATGGGTAGTCGAAAACAATTAGTTGAGCACCAGGGGCTAACAATAGAAACGGTTCTCTCTCTCTCTCTCACTCACACACACACACACACACACACACACACTAGCTTCCAGTGTTATTGGGAATGGACGTCAGGGTTAAGCTCGCTAACTCCCACTTCTGAAAGGACCCCATGTTTTCTATGACCCTTCTCAGGGGAGACAGAAAGTCCATTATAATTGCACTGCCTAATACAATCATGTCCACCACTGGTGGCTCGGTACATTCAACCTAATGGAAGCTCTTCTGTTGGGAACCTGTTTATCTTGCACTCTTCGTGAGGGCGACACTCAAGATCTCAACATACTCTAAAAGCACAGACATGCTTTCTTACATACTCAGCTGAAGTACCGCACAAAAGAAGAGTGCTTTTTCTTCAGCTCTCCCTTCCTGATGCCAGGCCTAAAGGCTCATTCATACTAAGAATGGTAATTATAAAGAAAAAATAACTATAAGGATATATATCGTGATGCTAACATTCTGTGTATTATAAGCACAAGCTGCAGTTGTCGTCTGCCATTTTAAATGCTCGAGCTCTTTAAAGTCAAGTGGATTCTGATTGGAAGTTGATGTTTTATAGTTTATCACCAGGAAAAACGTGATTTTTATGACACTGCATTATCAAAATAGCTGTGATGTGGACTTCTCTGTTCTTATAGAATTAGAAGGATTGTTAAAACTTTGTGGTTATACTTATCGTAGTTGGTGTACACAGGCCTTAAAAAGATAGTTCACCTAAAAATGTAAATTCTGTCATTAATTACCCACCCTCATGTCGTTCCCACCCTGTAAGGCCTTTGTTCATCTTTGGAACACAAATTAAGAGATTTTTAAAGAATTCTGAGAGCTC
Source organism: Acrossocheilus fasciatus (assembly GCA_036784905.1). NCBI lineage: Eukaryota > Metazoa > Chordata > Actinopteri > Cypriniformes > Cyprinidae > Acrossocheilus > Acrossocheilus fasciatus. The sequence goes on along the minus strand of CM071957.1, from coordinate 16,544,654 downwards.
TTGGACCCTTCCATAGCAAGGATCCCAACACAATCAAGGTCCAGAAACGTAGTAAGGACATCGTTAAATTAATTCATGTGACATCAGAGGTTCAACCGCAATGTTACGAAGCTACGAGAACACTTTTGTGTGCAAAGAGAACAAAAAAAAAAAAAAAAAGACTCGAATCAACAATTTCTTCTCTTCCGTGTCAGTCTTCGACATGTGTTCACGAGAGTACCGTGACACGCATGCTGTCAAATGGACTATTTTAACGATGTCCTTACTACCTTTCTGGGCCTTGAACAGGGTCAGAAAGCTCTCGGTTTTCATCAATGTGTGTTCCAAAGAGGAACAAAAGACTTACAGGTTTGGAACAATATGAGGCCGAGTAATTAATCACAGAATTTTCATTTTTGAGTGAACTATCCCTTTAAAGGTGCCATAGAATGGAAAACTGTATCTACCTTGGCATAGTTTAATAATAACAGTTCTGTACATGGAAATGACTTCCCGTGAGCCTCAAACACCATTGTTTCCTCCTTATGTAAATCTCGTGAATGCAAAAGACCACTGAAAAATAGGTGAATCAGAACATAACACCGACTGTGACGTTACAGTCGGGATCACTAATATGTACGCCCCCAACATTTGCATATACCCGCCCATGTTCTAGGCCAGCCGCCAGCCGAACCTGCACAGCTGAATCATCAGAAGTTCTGCAGGTATTTTGAAGAAACAAGCGAGTACAACAGCGAAAATGGCAGATCATGGAAATAAATGTTATGTTCCAGGCTGTGCAGGGGATGTGAAGTGCAGGGATGGGTTGGTGTCTGTATTCAGAAAGGCACAGAAAGCAAATAATGCCTCTAATAAAATAATGCCAGCCACTAAAGGGACATGGCTTCTTGCTAGCGGCAGCCTGTTACATTACAGAACATAAGATTTCACTTACCACATAAACAGAGTAAGGAGAGATGACTGAGGATGATGGTGAATAATTTACAGATTCTGAGCACCATTGACAAGCATCTGATCTTGTAAAATATGTGGCAAGTACTGCCGTTCCATAGTATAAATAGAGTACGTGCGATCGTGAATCTCGAAAGTGAAAGCGAAACTAAAAAGTGATTGTGCGTTCCAAAGCAGTTTTAATGCCCGCATATTAATAGCAGCTCCCTGATGCCCGCATTTTATTTACAATATAATTACCCAGTGATATAACTGCACGAGAAAGTACTGAAATATATTCAATCAGAGCAGAGCTCAAAATTATTATTCATGACCCTTCCAAATTAGGTAATAACAGACCATTTAATTCTAGGAACAAATCCTAGGGTTTTAAATGGACATGTAAAACCATTTGTGGAGATTTTTTGCCCTTACCTAAGCCACATTCTTCTGTGTAGATATCAGAGAACAATTTAAAATATTGTATCAATGCATTCTATGGCACCTTTAAATTTGTCAGAACCCTACCACAGCAATCATGTTACCAAGAAGTGGATTTTTAATTCAAGCATTTTAGTCATTAATCGATTAAGAGCATTTTGGCAGAGACCCTTCTAAATAGACTATTTTCATGGGTTTAAAGAGTCCATCATGTGGGAGTGATGGAGTAGGAAGTGCCTGGCTCATGCGCTTCACGAAGAGTCCAAACAGTCTCTCTTTATATCATTATTTCGAAATCCCCGTCCCCATGTAAAATAGCTATTTTACAATTAAACGTGGTCAAAACTAGGCGGGAAAACTGTCCGTGTTTACAAAATGCAACATAACCAAAGACAACCTCTCTCAACCCACATTGTATCATAAAAGGTTGCTTCATAAAGTCACCTCAGGCACATCGCGTCTTAATTGGTCCGGTCTCTCTGCTGCTAAAAATACCTCTACCATGACTGCTGCATTCAGGAGAAGGAAAATGCAGCCTTTCCCTTCATTTAATGGGAAGACATGGGTACAAAAAGCCGTGCTCTGCCCCAGGTCACAAGAAAGAAAATGTTTATTGTGGTGGCAGAACAAAAAGCTATTTCAGGGTCAGGAAGGGAAAGAGAGAGAGTCTAGCTAGAGATTCTTCATGATCTTAAACTTCCTGGTGAATCACCACAGCGGGTCTCCATGGAGAGACAGGAATCAATACTGGCTCTTCCTGTAACATCACAAACCACTGCAGATGACTGCAAATGGTGCAGCCAGTCAAAATGAAAGCTACTCTGCCTTGACTCATTTATTTGATCTAGAGATGTGTCACAGGTCAACTAGTCACATCCAATAACTGACTACTCTAGTAGTGAGGAGCTAGCGTTTTGGTAACACTTCACAATATGGTTAATAAATTAGGAATCACAAACTAAAGATGAACAACTGTTTTAACAGCATTTATTAATCTAGGTTAATGTTAATTTATAAATATACTTTAAGGAACATTAAAAACGTATCTTTAATGTTAATGTACAAATGTTTTGTTAATTGTTCATGTTAACCATCGCACTTAAGTTATCATACAGAACCTTATTGTAAAGTGTTGCCATTCTTTAATTAGCATGCTAATAGCTAGCTGTTAAATAGTTTGTAAATATAAAAGTCTCTTGTAAAAGTTGTATGTCTAAATTTAACATTTTAAAGTGTCACTTCAACATCCATACACAATCAGACAGATGTCTTTGGCTATTGCGTAGCTTTTCGTGCTGTTTTTTTTTTTTAAAGAGTCCCGCCACAAACCTTGTTTTTTTTTTAAGATGCTGTGTCAAGTTTTACAATAGTAACTTTTAAAAATGTGGTTTTCCATTCCGTCTATTTGTTTTTGAACACTAGAACTATGTAAATGCTTCCTAAAAACATGTCCGACTGCATAGATCTTATTTTATTTCAATGAATTTGGTACCATTCTTAAAAGGCAGCATGTGAAAATGTGACACTGTCCCACCCACGACTTTACCGTGGCTTCCGGTCAACCCCCATGAAAGACAAAAGCAAAAACAAAAGATGGACACCGCTTACTTGGACATTTTGAAGCCTTGGGGGAGCAGCGATCTATAATCAGTCCCAATCAACAGCCACCTGCTCTGATGCTGAACTGGACAATTACTGCTTTTTGTTGACTGAAGACATGGCCAGCTGTGACTGGCTAATTACACAGTCAATAGTGTAATCAGTTGTGAGGCTCTAGCACTTCTTTCCCAGGTGAGACGAGAATGAGTGGCTTCGGTGAAAGACCAGTTAAGGGGGAAGGGAACTCGGAGGGCAATAGATAATTGTTTACTAAAGGCCCATGTAACGGTCTCCTAGCAACTGCCCAGCAAGCTCCCAATCAGGTGTGGCTGACTCTGCCGTTTAGCCTTGAAGCGTAGTGGTCCTCCACTCTGACGGACGGATACAGCTGCCGTCTCTATCATCAACATTCACTGTGCCACCAGAGAGGCTCTTTAACGTCTCTCAATCTCTTACGCTGGAGTTACACATCCACTAAAACTGTAACTCAACTCTATGTTACACAACTGCAAGGGACTAGAACTAACAGATGAGGATCTTAGGGTGTATTCACACCTGTCTTGTTAGGTTCAATTGAATCTGACTCAAGTTCGTTTGCCCCCTTAGTGCGGATATTTTGGGCAGGTGTGAATACAGCAATTGCACTCGGGTATGGACCAAACAACTGTACCGAGTCCCAGCTGAAGAGGCGGTCTCGGTCTGGTACCAAACGAACTCTGGTACGGTAGAATGGACGAACCAATGAATGGATGTCCTTAGCACACGTGTGGTTGTCTACAATTTCTGTTTCACTTGCAAAAACGGCAGTGTGAAAGTGAACCACACCAAATAAAAAAAATAAATCAATCAACACCGTATTTGGTCCAGACCAAATCAAGCAAACTACTGGACTTTCCTGGTGTGAATACACTCTAACCGATAAATTCACCTAAGTGGACCTAAGTAGCACATAGTGCATTTCAATCTTGACATGCACTTCTTAAAAACAAAAGATCAATCTTTAACTCCATGCAAGTGTTTCCTGCATTCCCGCTACTGAATCTAAATCCCAAAAGCAAAAAAAAAGCCATATTTTACTCTAGTTTGCAGTCCAAATTTTATTTGATATGATAAAAACAACAAAATAACAGCGAAAAAAGGTTGCACGCAATAACACACAGTGTGAACAGTGTTGTCCAATTCACAAAAAATTACTCTCATGAACTAGTTCTTGTTAGTGAATCAAAACAAAGAATGCAACTAGTGTAGCCAAATTCATAAACAAATGACTCATTCAGACTAATTTTACTCTTTCAGAGAAGTCTAAGTGTAATTTTATAATAATTTTACACAAGAATAAAGGCTGAAAATATTAAAAGCATAAATGTTCCCACATTGTTATAACAAAACATTGAAAGAAATGGCATTTAAAATGTACTAGAATTCCAAATGCAGTAGCAAAAGGAATCAAATTAAATTCAAAGCTTCTATCAAATCAGGAAATCTGTATTGATACTAATAAGCAAACTATCAAGGCAACGGCTTTACCAAAACCAATCTCTGAAATCTTGACAAATAAACCAGAGATAGGCTAAAAGAAAACAAACTGCACCTCCGACAGGTGGCGGACTCAATCTCCAAGGTGAGGTTCTAGATATCTTTATACAATGCACTCTAGATGAGGTTACACAGAGCACACCAAACAGATGTCCGGATGCACAGGCACTCAAGAACACATTCCTCTGGCAATTTCATTAGCATCCATGAGACACTAAGGAACTGCAAACACACAGCATTTGAAATTCAAACTCAATCACAGGATTTCAGACACGGATCTACAACCACACATCATGTGATCAGAGTTATACAGGGACATATCTAGGTGAAATTTCAAGCGGTGGTCAGAAGAGAAGCAGGTGTAGCATCAAAGGCGGCCCCGAAAGGGTCAGTTTGATAGCATGTTACACATTAACTTAAAAGGTTGAGTGTTTGTGTGTTGGGGGGGGGGGGGGGGGGGGGGTTAGTCTTTTATGCCTACGGGAGGGTTAGTTAGTTTTGGGTCTTCCAGGTGAGTGTGTGCCTAACTGGTCTGCCATCCAAAGCTGACAGTCAATACTACACAACATCTCTTTTTTTGTTGTTGCTGTTGTTGTTTGCGGGTGTGACACCGAACTGCATAAAACATTGGAGCGATTTGCTACCTGATATCAGCATCAGTAATGTGCCTGCGTGTCTGGAGAGACACTTGATAAGTTTTTCACATATTAACACAAGGGAGATGCAAGTAGTACAAGGCTACCCTTACAACAAATTGCCGCGGTAACTATATTTCCACTAAAATCCCACAGTTACTAGTTATTGTGTAGCTACTATCTAATATAAAAGTGCAATATTAGCCACTAATGACAAAATATAGCTACAAACTGATCAAAAATCTAGAAGCTTCTCATATTGTTTCAAGGTGATTCTAAAATAATTCATTAGCGCTGTACAGATGTAGGCTATTTGTTGTTGAGCATTTGTTAGGCTACCTTGTCAGCTTTACCAATTAAAACTTATTTTAATTTTTTTAATTAAGTTTTTTTTTTTTTTTTTTTTTTAAAGTATAATTTCACATCTGGATCTGTGATTATTTTACTAAATGTTTCAACTAATTTGAAGCAAAAATAATAATAATTTGGTAATATCAAAGTTTGATAGGAAACCATGCACGTTGAAACGCTGTTACTTACAACATGTTTCCCTTAACAATAAGAACAGTAACTACGGAGTTTTAGCTGAAACTTTGGTTGCCGTGGCACATTTTTGTAAACATCATAACCTACAAAAGAGCGTTTTAACAAATTCACAAAAACCAGTAACACCACAATTACGGGAAATGTAGCTGCCGCTGGATTGTGCGTCGTATTTGAATATCAAGTAACGTTACACTAGAAGCTTTGAGAAAGATTCGCTTCACTCGAAGCCAACTAAAAATCAACGGAGAAGTCAGAACCTAGTAAGCTGCCTACATAGTCAGCTTTATTCTCGCGCCTGTGATGCCCAAAAATGAGACACAACCAGCTACGCGTGATGTGTTGTTTCAAACCTGACTTTCTTCCGTTAGCGGAATGACAGTCCCAATTCACTTACAATACAAGTGAATGGTGACTGTCATTCCGTTCAACATCTCTTTTTGTGCTCCAAGGAAAGCGAATAAGTCACACAGGTTTGAAACAACATGATGAGTGTGACTACAAGGCAGAATTTAGCATTATGAGTGAATATCTCTTTAAGAAATGTGTGTCACCTTAAATGCACCTTATCGCAGCCAGTTTCAAAGACGCACAGCAAAGTGAATGTACTAAAGATAACCGTTCTTAACCATTATAACCTTTTTCTACACATAAATCGTTTGGACACAGCAGCCTTACACGCCCACGATTAAAAAAAAGAGACCCTGTCATCACAGTAACAATATAGTGCACTCAACTTCCGAGCAGTGACAGCTCACCGCGGCGCTTTATTATTATAGCTCATGCAGAGACGCGCACTTACCGGCCAGGCGAAGTGAAAGGGGATGATGATCTTTCCCACATCGCTCGTTTTGCTGGGGTTGTTCTTTGCAGTCTTAAAAGAAAATATATTTCCACCGAGAACGTCAGTAGATCCAGAGCCAAAGGTGCACGGCCCAGTGGTGGTGACTTCAGACTGGTACTCCTTCAGACACACTTTAAAGTAAGTATCGCACTCGTCCCGTACGCAGCGCTGGTCTTGAGAGTTCCGCGTGCCGTCGCAACATTCCCCGTCCCACAACTCACCGTTTACATTTTCTACAGCAATCAGCTGCAGCTCAAAATAGCCAGAGGACTGGGACACCTAAAAATAACATTTGAATAAAAAATAAATAAATAAACAGAGTAGCCATAATACTGGTTGCTTTTTAGTAAAATGCAGATCGGGTTTGCAAAACTGATAGCTGGTAGCCTAATTTTATTTGAGGGAATGTGTTGCGTGCGCTTGTGCATTGAAGTCTCCAGAGAATCAGTCTACAATTTTGCTAACCTGTACAGAGGGTGGAAACAGCTATTTTAAATGACGGGGTGCAAGTTAACATTTATTACAATCTCCAGACATTTCCAAATGCATGAGCACATGTGGCTGCGTAATTCAAATATCGATTACTTTGAGCAAAATTCATTGAAATCGTCTGCCCACACCCATCAACTTTTGCCTGCTGATCACTGCTATTGCAATTAAATCGATCTGCAATAGGCTACTAGAAACAATCAGCGCGCTCACCTTCGTCCATATCGTTAACAGCAGGCACGCGATTGGGAGCCAATTCCTAATCCTGATACAATTCCACATGCCGCTGATTTATGCGTTATGAATACGAGATGGAAAACGGCCGTTGACCGGCGACAGGATCCTCCGCTCCTGACATGCAAAAATTCACAAGCGTGGTGTGTTTGCGCGGTGATGTCTGGGCTGATCTCTTCACGGCAAAATGATGTGTTCACAGCTACCACACGCCTGAGGAGATCTCGCGTGATTGACAGCTGGTTGAACCAATCACAAAACCTCCTGCTGATTCGTTTGGCCAACCGCCACTCGAGGGCGGAGCGTTGTCAAAAACTTACGCTGTCTATTCCCCTGTTTCACAACGAGCAATAAAACGCATGGTCTTTTTCCATCAAGAATTCTGGCATCTTTGTAACAGAATTTGTATGTTATTTGAATGGTCACTAAATACATTCAGCAACAATCACACAGCAAATGTGACAGATTTAGCATTTTAAGCACTCAAACATGATCCCGTTGGCTGGAAATGTATCTGTCCATCAACCATATTCGTTTTAAACACTGTGGGATATTTTAACATTTAAATTGACATATATTAAATTAACTTTGTATTTGATTTTAATTCCTTTTATATTGTGATTATAATTTTTTATAAAAAAATTATTTTATTATTTCTTTAGTAGCCTATTATTGTGTTTACTGATGCTTTGGCAATATTATATGTAAAACAGTCAAGTCAATCAAGTGCTTTAAAATTTTATTGAAATTCACAATTGAAAATATTATGAGAAAAGCACAAAACCACGTAAAGTAGTCCGAGCCTCAGGAAACCCGTATATCCTCGCTGCAGTTCAACGTCCTGATGCGTGCTCAGCCTGCTAGTGTGATTTGACACAGGTGAGAGCGCCCTCTACTGTACATGTGCATTAACCTGAAAAGAGAGACCCCAAGAAGACAGAAGACAAACATCGAAAGCCTTTACATTTAAACTATTTACCGGGGGGAGGTATAATCTAAAGCTATAATTACCTTAGTGCCTAAAGCAGTGGTTCTCAATCCTCAATCCTTGAAAGTAAAAATAATAAAACACCTTAAAGGGATAGTTAACCCAAAAACGAAAATTTGCTGACCCCTCAGCCTCAGGTCATCGAACAAGACATAGATAAGATTGTTTCTTCATATGAACAAATTTGGAGAAATTTAGCATTGCATTTTCTGCTCACCAAAGGATCCTCTGCAGTGAATGGGTGCCGTCAGAGTGAGTCCAAACTGCTTTATCACAGCAGAAAGCACTATTATGGACCATGGCCAGAAGGAACGATTTAAAGTTTAAATGCTTAATAATGGATTTGCTTCTTACAAACATGCAGATTTTCACTTCACAAGATGTTAAATGATGGACTGGAGTCGTGTGGATTACTCGTGGATTATTGTGATGTTTTTATCAGCTCTCATTCTGATGGCACCCATTCACTCCAGAGAATCCATTGGTGAACAAGTAATGCTATTTCTCCAAATTTGTTCTCATGAAGAAAAACTAATCTAGTGAAGTGTTCATTTTTGGGCAAACATTACTTTTAAAACCAAGCCTAAAAACATCTTAAACCAGCCTAAGCTGGTTTGAGGGCTAGTTTTAGAAGTGTTTTGGGCATCTTTCAGCTAAGAGATTGGCTTGCCGACCAGCTGAACACCAGCTTGGCCAGGCTGACAGACCAGCTAGACCAGCTGGTCCTGGATAATACCTCAACACACCACATTTTGCATATCTCCCTTATTTATCACACCTGATTTATATCATCAGCTCATTAATAAAGGCTGAGAGACCTGAACTGTGTGTCAAATAAAGGAATCATACAAATGAGCAGTACTGAGCTCCTCCATCACTTTTAAATATTGCTGATCCTGATTTGTATTAAGAGGCAGGCGGCATGCTTTTGTGAGCGCATGAAGTAACGCAGACAGGCAGTGTGGCCTAACAGGCTCTGGTTTTCTTATGCCACCCAACACCCTCTCACCTGGCAACTGCCATATCACTAGGCACGCTGTAAATAAATGCAACGATTACTTAAATACTGGGGGAGGCTGAAGGAAAAGGAAGAAGAAGAAGGTAGGGGTGGGTAATAACAGATTTGTGGGGGAAGGGGGAGTGCTGGACTGCCGGACAGAGATGCTGGTGCTGGCAGGCGTGTTTTGGTGGCTCCCCTCATCCATATTTCATGGCTTTTCCTTTGAGGCCTCGCATATAAAACTATGGCCAATGCATTGATTCCCTTTTATCTCCAATCATGGCCTTGACCCACTTTAATGGCTTTCACAATTGTTAGTTGCTCATTTCCTCCTAAAAGGCAGCTGCGACTGCGATATCAGAAAATAATGAATCCCTTGTTGCGATTCTGACAAAACCATATGTTAAAGTGACAGCATCATTCAGCCATGCAGAAACAAAACAAAACAAAAAAAACAGGGCATCAAATAGCAACATTTGTACTTGCTGACAGGTTATAAATCAAATGGGATCCATTTGCTTTTTGAATTGCTGTGCTCAATTTTTATCCCTATATTTGATGCATGACCTTATTACTGAAGCTTGTTTCCATAGCGATAGGCTTACGATTTTACTGTAAAGCAAGCACAGGAAATTAAATGTGATATAAGTAGATTTCCCAAAGGTGAGAAATTATTGATAGGAAAATCACACAGATTTATTGCCGCTAGACACTGGGCTCTTCGTATCAAGTCACACAGAAGTTGCTATCTTTTTTTCACAAATGCTCTTCATAACATATTTTTGATATGCCCTCCTCCTTTTTGTCTTAGTTTGAGGTTAAACAACATCTTTTGTTAACATATATTGGACTCATGAAGTAAGGCAAAAAATGTCAACCATTCAAATATCATGTGTCAAAATATAGGCATGATTAGCAGAATATTTACATGAGATCTGATGAAGAAAAACACAATGCTAATTTTTGTCATTCTTACCATTATTTTCCCATGTGTAAAGTAACTGCAGGATACTCAGTAACTGAATTATAATTGCTTCATGAGAATTTCTTAAATGGTAATGAGGATTTTAATTTGCGAACAAAACAATTTTATTGGCAACCAAATATTTTGATACTTTAAGTAAAATAAAAAGTACAGGTTATGCCTCTAATCTTTGCTTTACTGTTAAGGAAAAGAGAAAAAAGAACAGATTTTGCTTGACCTTTAAGGGAAAACAGTACAGGTAATACCCCTACTTTTTATTTTTATTTATTTATTTGCTTCAACTTTAGGCCGTTGGTCTCAAATTCAATTCCTGGAGGGCCACAGCTCTGCACAGTTTAGCTCCAACCCTAATCAAACACACCTGATCCAGCTAATCAAGGTCTTCAGGATCACAAGAAACTTTCAAGCAGGTGTGATTTGGAGCTGGTTGGAGCTAAACTCTGCAGAGCTGTGGCCCTCCAGGAATTGAGTTTGAGACCACTGCTTTAGGCAAAAAAAGTGGGAAAAAATAAGTACAGGTTTTACATCTGTTTTTTGCTTTACCTTTGTTCATACCTGGCCAATAACCTGAGGCAATTTACTTTCATCTGAACATAATCCTTACAAAGCGTGACTCACATATATGTTAATGCAAAAGGCTCATCTTGCCAGCCCTGACATTAACTAATGTCATCCGTGGAGGTGTAACACCTTCCATGAGGCTGTCAGTCAATGGTCAGTGAGTTTTAAGTTTTTTTTAGCCCATGGCCATAATAACAAATGTGTCACAAATGTCTTTTTTTTTCAGAGCAGATTAGTTTCAATGAGGCATTACAACAGAAAGGTATCAAGGGAAAAAACACAAATTATATGTGGCTTTAAAAATCTGAAATAAACAACTTATCCTCCCTTAACTTTAAAAGAGCAAATAGAAGAATGAGGAAATGGCATCGGTTGTTCTCAATGGAATCTCACTCTTCACGTTCCAAAAAACGATTCTCCTAGTAAGCCGTTGGACACTAAAGCCTCATTTATGAAGACATGATAGACAACTAGTGAAGTATGTCACATTACATAACGTGAATGACTCCTTGTTATGTGTTTTAAAGTACTTTTCTCATTTGTTATTGGTAACTAACATTCATCATCTGAATCATAATGCTGACTGAGAAAAATATATCACGTGTTGATGGGAATTGTATAAAGTAAACTGTAAAATAATATCTCTTTTCAGGGGTCAAATCCCTGTCAAGCACTCCGTGACCTAAAAGTGGTGTGCATATTTGCAGTGGTGCATAACACGAGGGCATCCGACACCTGACGGAGCTGTGACTCCCCACACCCTGATCACTGATCCCTGCTTAGTCTTCTTATCTCCGAGGAAACATTACTTCCTCTAGCACTGTAACCTAAACAAGGGATACATTTTAGGACAGACAGAGCTCATCTTCAGTCGGTGTGTGCTTGTGTAACAAGTATGTAAAACACAGCCAGAGGTGGACAGTAACAGTAAGTAAATTTACTTGAGTATTGTACTTAAGTACACTTTTTGAGTATCTGTACTCTACTTGGGTATTATTTTTTCTGGAAACTTGCGACTTTAACTTCACTACATTTGAAAGACAAATATCGTAATTTTTGCTCAACTACATTTATATCAAGGTCCTCAAGTAGAAAGTCGTTATATGTAGCAATTTTTACAGTGTATGCATTTTCAGATTCACTGAACCCTTTTTTTCTGCGAAAATCTGGCCTGCGATCTCCCGGGACCTTCCTGTGTTGCCAAGTCTTACAGTATTTCTAAGCCTGCAGTTTTCTGCCTAGCTTTGAATGGACATTTGGCAGATTTTTTTTAACGCAAATCTGGCAGCCTCGGGATCTTCCCCACTAAACTAATGTAAACGTCCGTGCTACTTGCATGGTAAAAGTGGTGTGCATATTTGCAGCGGTGCATTATGTTTGCTTTGTTTGCCTAAAATGAACCATATCATAGACTTCAATATCTCTTTGAAAAATAATTTTGTAACTTTTAAACAAGTATTAAAATGAGTTCAGTGTAGTTGTAGGAGTGTTAAATAAAAAAAATAAAGATGATTATCTTCATTCAGTTGTTCCATTTCTATAGGTTTGGTAACATAAAAGCTCTTAATTCCAAAGATAATACAAGCTAATCAGTGTATTCAGTAGGTTTCATTAGTGGCATAAGGTATTGTAAGTATACAACAATGCGACAATAAAGCAATGCATTTACTTTTTAGTTTTTAATACTTAAGTACTTTTAAAAACATGTACTTCCGTATTTGACCAGTGGTATCTGTACTTTCACTCAAGTAAGGAAGTTGTGTACTTTGTCCACAGCCTAGTAAAAAATGTAAACTTACTATTCAGTGCTCAAATTGAAATTAGGTTTAATATCAAAACAATGCTTCAGATATGTCTCATGATGATTGAACAAATAGGCTATCCAGAACAATGGGCTGTCTGTAATGACAAGTTGCAGTGTGTGTAGGCTTCTTGTGTCTGCCCTTGAGAATGACCTGACACACCCCCGACTGATTCGCTCCTTCAGAGCAGGTGCAGATTGCTCTGCTCAATAATCTTTACAATTAGACCTTATACAATGAGCCCAATCAACCTTGACACTCTGTAACAAGGAAAAAGAACTCACAGATTCACTGCACTCTGCAATACAAATACTACAACACCAATAAAGAACTAACCTATAGATAGATAGATAGATAGATAGATAGATAGATAGATAGATAGATAGATAGATAGATAGATAGATAGATAGATAGATAGATAGATAGATAGATAGATAGATAGATAGATAGATAGATAGATAGACACACAAACAGATAGAGCACACAGACAGATAGATACACAGATAGATAGACAGACAGACAGACAGACAGACAGACAGACTATTCAGAATTCCGGAAATGTTGGGACGTTTTTTAAATTTGAATAAAATGAAAACTAAAAGACTTTCAAATCACATGAGCCAATATTTTATTCACAATAGAACATAGAGAACATAACAAATGTTTAAACGGAGAAATTTTACATTTTTATCCACTAAATTAAATTTGATGCCTGCTACAGGTCTCCAAAAAGTTGACAACAAAGGGCTGAAAAAGCAAGAAATTTTTAAAAGATTCAGCTGGGAGAACATCTAGCAACTAATTAAGTTAATTAACATCAGGTCTGTAACATGATTAGCTATAAAAGGGATGTCTTAGAGAGGCAGAGTCTCTCAGAAGTAAAGATGGGCAGAGGCTCTCCAATCTGTGAAAGAGTGTGTAAAAAGATTGTGGAATACTTTAAAAACAGCATTCCTCAATGTCAAATAGCAAAGGATCAGAGAAACTGGAGAAATCTCTGTGCGTAAGGGACAAGGCCGTAGACCTTTGTTGGATCCCCATGGTCTTCGGGCCTTCAGACGGCACTGCATCACTCATCCGCATGATGCTGTCATTGACATTACTAAATGGGCCCAGGAATACTTCCAGAAACCACTGTCGGTAAACACAATCCGCCGTGCCATCTGCAGATGCCAACTAAAGCTCTATCATGCAAAAAGGAAGCCATGTGAACATGGTCCAGAAGCGCCGCCGTGTCCTGTGAGCCAAGGCTCATTTAAAATGGACTGTTTCAAAGTGGAAAAGTGGTCTATGGTCAGACGATGCCAAATTTGACATTCTTGGTGCATAAGTGCATACGGTATGGGCAGCTTGCATGTTTTGGAAGGCACTATGAATGCTGAAAGGTATATAAAGGCTTTAATAATAATAATAATAATAATAATAATAAATTAATAATTATAACATATACAACATATGCTCCCCTCCAGACGATGTCTATTTCAGGGAAGGCCTTGTGTATTTCAGCAGGACAATGCAAAACCACATACTGCAGCTATTACAACAGCATGGCTTCTTAGTAGAAGAGTCTGGGTGCTGAATTGGCCTGCCTGCAGTCCAGATCTATCACCTATAGAGATCATTTGGCACATCGTTAAACGAAAAATACATCAAAGACGACCACAAACTCTTCAGCAGCTGGAAACCTATATCAGGCAAGAATGGGACCAAATTCCAACACCAAAACTCCAGAAACTCATAACATCGATGCCCAGATGTCTTCAAACTGTTTTGAACAGAAGAGGAGATGCTACACCATGGTAAACATGACCCCGTCCTAACTATTTTGAAAATGAAATGAGCTCATTTTATGCATAACATTTTAAAATTTCTCAGTTTAAACATTTGTTATGTTATCTATGTTCTATTGTGAATAAAATATTGCCTCATGTGATTTGAAATTCTTTTAGTTTTCATTTTATTCAAATTTGAAAAAACATCCCAACATTTCCGGAATCGGGCTGTAGATAGATAGATAGACAGACAGACAGACAGATAGATAGAAAGATTTTATTTAAATTTTATTCGTCTAGAAAAAATTTGCATATAAGTTTGTATTTTGAAAATATACTCAAATAAAACACATAGCCAAATACATAATTTACATTACAGGAATATTCTAATGTATTTTGTACATAATAATATGCATAATGTAGCTGCACTTTTGTTTCAAAACAATTTCACATTCACCCTGGACATGTTTAATGAGGAGCAGCAGCAACTGATAAATTATGCTAACAATATATAATTAGAGTCCACTTGAGAATGTTAATGAGTTGTGTGTAATCAAGAGACTCTTCACCCTCGTTTCATGTGGGTCTCTGAAGAGGGCAGAGTGCTGGGACATGCCTATGCTATTTGTGTCATTAAAGACATAATACATCTGCACAGAGGATTGTTTTGTTGTCAAATTAATTCAAGGGGGACACATATCTGTTTATTATCCACATCCCCCATTTTCAAGTATTTTGAATATCCCATTCCCAACTCATATTTACCGCTTACCTTTATTAATTTTTTATCTACTATATTTCAGCTGTGCTATGTATGCATGCTAAACAATAGATTTATGCTATTATAATCACATCTGGAGCTCATGCCTTAATTTTTTCAGGGTTGTTTCAGTCTTATGTACTAAAAAGCAGAATTAACCTCCACTTGAGAAGGGTATTTTTTCCATATGTGAAATGGTTATATTTGGGCTAGAAATGTCCAGGATGTCCGTCCTGTTTATGACATCACACACTGACTTCTGAATCTCATGAGAGCAGAGCATATCGAAATCTACATGCTTTGACTGCCCAAAAACAGCAGCGACATGCACTCATCCAGGATATCCTACAACAGAGTCGGAATGGTGACTCCCCTGTTTGCTTGTTTTTATTCTGCTCCATTCCAAGCCCCACATCCGTCCACTGGTTCAAAGAGGGTTCACCAAGTCTAACAGTACACAGTGGAATCAGAACTCCTTTCTTGCCTATCACACAGAAAGGGAGAGAAAGATAGAAAGAAGCCGACTTTGTAGGAGACAGAGCAGCAGGGGAGTGTAGTCAGCGAAGCCTCATAAATATCTACAATGTCTCTGATAAGCAGAGAAAACCTTGTGTTCTCACAGCCTCACTCTGTCAAAACATGCATCATTCCTGTCACCCGAAACAGTGAAGAGAGACCCCTCCACAAACAATGACCAGGACATGTCTGTAGCTGAGTTACAAAATGATGACACAATGAAAATGTGATGCTTTAGAGGCTACAGAATTGAGTATTTTTAATAATTGTAATAATATAAAAACTTTTTAATTTTTTGCTGCATTCATATAATCAAAAATATATAATTTTATTATTAAAATTTGTATAAAATGTTATTTTCACCAAAGCTACATTTATTTGATCAATTGAAATTCAATATTTTAATATTGTTTTTAAGTTATTTTTTATTATTTATTTATTCCTGTGATAGAAAAGCAGAATTTTTAGCATCCATTACTCCACTATTCAGTGTCATACGATCCTTCAGAAATCATTCTAATATGCTGATTTTCTGCTTAAGAAACATTTCTCATTATTATCAAGGTTGAAAACAGCTGCACTGTAATGATTTTATAGAATAGAAAGAACAGAATTTATTTGTTTACCTTTTTTTTATTATTATTTAATAAAAAATGAAGGAAACTACTGATGCCCTCATCCATGAGATTCCTCCACAGGGATCTGCTTCAATTTTTCATTCAGGATCTGAACTGCAACAATGAAGCAAAAAAAAAAAAAAAAATTCGACACCTGTTGACCACTCCATGTTTGGTGACCACCATTTCCAAGCCAAAAGGCTCTCAGGACACAGAGTGGGCAGTCATATCCTGTTTCACTGCCCCCGTGCGCACACCATTTCTCATTAGCATACAGATGGACAGTGTGTTGGAATCATATTGTGTGTCCCCCTGCTCTTTGTTTGCCAGTCATAACTCCAGAGGTGGGCACAATGCTCGCTGCTCTTCAAAGACCTGGTCACACCTGGGAGTGTTCTGAGAAAGGGAGTAGGCACCCATAGCCAGCTGCACAGATGGCCTCTCACGTTAAAGCACAATGGGCGAGCTGTAAGAGGTCCATGTGTCGGGTTACATATGAAAGTGCTCAGTAAAACTCAGGACGAATTTGGGAGCTATGACGCGTAAGAGGAGCTCATTACTATTTCATCATCAGTAGTGACATAGTGGAAACATCATGTTGTGATGGGCTTGTGTGGTGTATGCTAGGGTTTCTCATTACCTACAAACATTACATTACCCAAACTAACACACTCATTACTGCAGAAGCTTGTTTGCTCCACATGGAATAATAATACAAAAATAATAAAAAGAGCAATTGCAACTTTTCATCTCACAATCCTTAGGGGGGGAAAAGTCATAATTTTGAGATATAATCTATGTAAACAGGCTTACTTTGTTTTTTCAAGTATTTTGAGCCAATGCGGGTATTCATGATAAAAAAAGGAAAAAACATTTAAAAAGTTCTTGGAAATGTCTTTTTGTATTCATGTTGATTTCATATGGTTTTAAACCATATAAAACTTTTTCAAGAAAAAGACTCCAAAAGTGTCATGTTGTGTAGCCATTAAGCAATTATGGTAACAATTTAGTATAGGGTCCAATCTTCATTACTATTAACTAGTTGCTTATTAGCATCCCTAT
Source organism: Acrossocheilus fasciatus (assembly GCA_036784905.1). Taxonomy (NCBI): domain Eukaryota; kingdom Metazoa; phylum Chordata; class Actinopteri; order Cypriniformes; family Cyprinidae; genus Acrossocheilus; species Acrossocheilus fasciatus. The sequence continues at coordinate 16,527,340 of CM071957.1, read as the reverse complement.
TATTAAGATATTAGCTGTTTATTAGTACTTGTAAAGCACATATTCTGCATAACCATATTCTACATCCCTAATGCCCAATACCTAAACTAAACAACTACCTTACTAACTATTAATAAACAGCAAATTAGGAGTTTATTGAGGCAAAAGTCATAGTTACCGTTTTTTTAATAGCGAGAATTGAACCTTAAAATAAAGTGTGACTGCAATCATTTGTTTTATGTGATTTTATATACATATATGTGACCCTGGATGACAAAACCAGTCTTAAGTGTCAATTTTTCAAAATTGAGATTTATACATAATCTGAAATCTGAATAAATAAGCTTTTCATTGATGTATGGTTGGTTGGGATCGGACAATATTTGGCCAAGATACAACTATTTGAAAATCTGGAATCTGAGGGTGCAAAAAACCTCAATATTGAGAAAATCGCCTTTAAATTTGTTCAAATGAAGTTCTCAGCAATGCATATTACTAATCAAAAATGAAGTTTTGATACATTTACGGTAAGAGATTCACAAAATATCTTCATGGAACATGATCTTTACTTAATATCCTAATAATTTTTGGCATAAAAGAAAAAAACGATAATTTTGACCCATACAATGTATTTTACAATGTTACAATTTTATACAATTTTGATAAGCAGTACAATATTTTGTTAATCTTTTTTTTCTTACCTTTGCTTTTTTCTTTTCTTTTTAGGAAATAAGGCTTCATTATAATGTCAGGACTATGGTGCTAACCTGATATTTTTTACTCTATGCCCCCCAAAAATATTAAAATGAATTTTAATTCAGAAATTAAAAATTCATCACTCATCATTGCATTTGTAACGTATTGATGAACAAGTTAATAGATGTGCATTATGCCATTGACGTGATGTACATTGATAAATCCAAAATGAGTAAAAATGTGCTTGGAAAATGCAATAACTGATGTTCAGTTAATGAAGAATACTAGAAGATACACTGAAGGTTAGCAAACGCTCTAAGAAGCAAAATAGACAGACAGGAAGACTTGCATCTCATTGAACAAAACCCTGAGGGGGTGTTCCATGACCTGTTACCATCTCGTTCCCTGGCAACAAGTTTTTCACGCAGCGCTGGTTGTACTATAGAATTTTTGAGGAATGCTGTAGGTGGATTGAAGTCAAGTCACGATTCATAAAATCCACCTCTTCCAAGAAACTCAGCCTTCAGGTCTGCAGTGATAACATCTGTTATGTACAGTACCTCAATCCAGGAACTCACAGCATCCATTTCAATGCGATACACCCCAAGGAGCTTCGCTTACAGTGTGGAGCAAACTCAAAATACTTAAGGAAGATCTGAACACAAGCACGTCAGTGTGGGTGATCCATAGCCAAGGGCAGTGGAAAAAGAAGCCCTTATCTGTAACACAAACCCACATGCTGATCATGAGATGCTCAGAAGCTGGTGTAGCTTGAAAGAGGAAACAAATGATCACTTACATGTCAGATTCCGAGTGCCCTGCCCTGAGGCACTGGAAGCAGAGTGAAAGTGAAAGCAGGAATTACTGGAAACCAGGACCAGTCTCAGCAGGACAATTTAAAAAAAAAATGAATATGCTGATGCCATGAAATTATTATTATAATATGATTATTATTCCAAAGGCTCAAATGCAAAAGAGGCCTACTAAAGAATTAAAAGAGCGGTTTTGATGCACATTTGCAAAATACTATGATTATATGGTTAGATAATAATTCTTTAGACACAGACAGATGGTAAGTTGTGGCTATAGATATGCAAAAGGCTACCTAAAGATGTCATGCCACAGTCTATGTTTGAGTGGTTAGACCTGGGAGGAAATAACAGGATGGGAGGACAATCCCTTGTTGACACCTGCAGTCTCATGTGCACTGATTACAAGTATTGGTTCTGGCAGCTTAGCTTGGCTTTAGTCATCTACGCATCCACATCTACACAATTGAAACATTCCTCTCATTTACTGACATTTTATGCAACTATTAAGCAAGAAAACGAATGCTGAGTTGATGGCATAAAATTCACATTAAGTCGATAATATATGTAAACAAAATCATCACCTTACAGGAGCGATGCAAAGAGAAATATTTGAAATGAGTTCCATGAGTGAGGACATTTCCAGCGGCAAGCAGTTCTGTTGATTTGTGCTGCTACCCTGTCAGATTTTGCTACCTTCCATTAAAACAGTAGGTATTACAATTCGACAGTGTAAAATGCTACCTGTCAAATTATACAGCTTTTCCATCACACCCACCCCAGCCCTAAACCTATCCTTACAGTAATGCAAATACAGTAATTATGTGTTGTTCAGGGTTATGGCTAGAAGGGATAAAGCTATGGCCGGAAACCAACAATAAGTTAATTTTTCTACCTATTAGATTGTGTTTTATTACTGTCTACACCTACCCCAACCCTAAACCTACCCCTTACAGTAATGCAAATACAGTCGTTCAGCGTGAGAAAAAGGACGCAATATTGATGTGCGCATGCGCAGTAAGCCATGGTAGGACAATGACAGGTAGGATAAAATGGGGCGTGGCGCAACGCAATCAATCACAATAACGCAGCCAATTGCTAAATACGTTGCGAAAATACAAGGTATGTGTTTTAATGTTTAACTTTAACGGTCTTCAGCAGCAGCATGTTGTGAGTTTGAGAAAGTGCCAATCGGAGCAGTTTCACTCTGTTTGGCACTTTCTCAAACTCACAACATGCTGCTGCTGAAGACCGTTAAAGTTAAACATTAAAACACATACCTTGTATTTTCGCGATGTATTTAGCAGTGATTTTAACAAAGTAGCTAGCCTATAGTATTAATTTTGTAACTTTAAGATTTTGTCACAGAAAATCCCATTCTAAACATCTATAATCAATCAACATGTCCCTTTCCATGTGTGATGCTAATCGGTCCAATGAGATTTCAGTGTGGGCGGGGCTACCTGACACAATGCCGCCAGTTTTCCGCTTGTTGGTTTTCATATATTTAATGATTCCAGCAGTATTAGGCTAGACACTATTTTTTAAAAATTAACCCTGCAGTGTGTCAAATTTTAGGTTATATATACTGAATAAGTTTTCAATTTGTATCCCATCTTTACCCTATAATAAAAATTAATTAGACTCCTTCTAAAATCCATTTGATTTATAAACAACAAAGAGCCATATGATTTTTTTTTTTTTTAATCGGTATTTTCTTGTAATTGTTCTTGAAATTGTTGTGCGATATGTTTGTTATTAATAAAAAAAAATACTTTGAAGAAGGCGGTTTAGAAGTTTGCTATTGCAGGTTTTTTTTTTGAGGAGAGCAAAAATGAGTACATATTGTCTTGTCATCAGTTTACGTACTTTCCCACGATAAATGTTCCATGGTGGCTTTTAAAGGGGATACATGTGTGGTACATTAGGCAGCTAAAGATCACGTCAGCTCTGCAAATAAACTCAGTTGGATGTAAGTTAATATGACATAGGCCTATCTGTGGCTCGCATAAAAGTAACAATATGGGCTATCGTTCTACATTTAAAGCCTAAAACAGAAAAAAACAGGCCTTAATTAATCACCCTCCTACCTGGCGTGACAGAACTCCTGGAGGATGTCTGGGTATTCCCCGCTGAAGCTCACTGCAAATCAGTCCTGCCATAAGCTACTGCTAGAAGCAAAGTCGGCACATTAGAGGGAGCCAGCGGTTGACATCAAGATGGGGCAAGTTCATATAAACATTCAGCAGCACCATTAATGCATTGAGCTTGTATTATCTACAGTGAATCTCATCAGCTGCGCTTGGTGTGTGGAGCAGCATGGGGGAGTGATGACAGATCAGGACTTCAGGGAAATGGAAGTGCCCTTTCCTTTAGCGGAGGGAAAGATCGGAACCTGCATGGAATTTAGAAGCTGCCGCTCAAAATGAGCTGAAATGTTGACCTCACCTCCTCATCAAGAACATTGTTTTGATACATTGATTTTCCTCCATGTAGATGATTTATGAAAGCACTGACAGTGAAGAATAACAATGAGAGTGAACAACTCCTTACAAGTCAGCCCGTAACTTAAGAAATGGAATAACAGAAAGGTTTTAGGAAATGTAACTGGTTGCAATGGAAAACAAAACCCACACTTTCCTGATACAAATAAGTGAGCTTTTCTCCAGATTTCCATGTACTTTTACTGGGAGCTCAGAAGATAGGCCTATATTAACAGGTGGACTAGAGTCAAAATTATGTATGCAAATTATGTGAAACTATAAAATGCATAACTGACTGAAGAAATTGGCAGCCTCAAGATAACCGTTAGGGATATTTGCTCAGGATTCTGAAACCTGTTTCTGCCTCACAGTAGATTAAAAAGGTACTGTAATTGTGAAATTAAGTTTGAGTCACATTGTGAAATAAAGTCACAATTATGGGAAGAAGAAGTCACATAACTGCATAAATTGAGGTATAAAGTCACAGTTATATTTTGTGCTTGATAAAAGTATGATAAAGTGCAAAACATAAAGTAGTGCAAAACATGCCTCCCACACATAATTTTTATTGTAAAGTGAGTCTCCCTCTGCAAATCAAACCAATGCCAGGCTTCACAACGACAACATCTGGAATATACAGAATCCAGACTGGTGTTAAAGGGATCATTTAGACAAAAATGTCAATTCCGTCATCATTTATTCACCCTCACGTTGTTCCAAACCTGAATGTTTTTTTTCTTCTTCTGCAGAACACAAAAGAAAATATTTTGAAGAAATAAAGTCATACGATATGAGTGAGGTGAACTAGTCTTTAAAACCACCTTGCATAGACACAGAAGTCAAAACCACTGCAGACTTTGGAAATGATTATTAGATATTTAAAAAAACTAGATGCCTAGTTCATTCAGGAATGAAATCTCTTGTTCGGTGTCTTGTTTAGACTCAGTGAATCATTCAGTGAAGGGCGACATGTTCATTCAGTGGGTCTTTAAAGGAAAAGCTAACAAAGTAATCACACGCTTCAAAAGGAAAAAAAAGACTTCAGCGAAGGAAATATGAGGAAATGAATAAGATGATTCGTTCACAAATGAAACACCTGTACAAATACTGTAGATGTAGACAACAATGTTTAGTTATTGTTTGATGGACGGTTTCCGATATTAAGAGGGTCACTTAGATAAACTGAATGTTCATGTGATCTCGATGGCTGCCTCATTATTTATATCCAGGTCGCTAAATTATCAACATCAAATACTGCTGAAAAACCTGTTGTACGCAATATTCTACATGCCTTGTGTCATCTGCTTGAGTGTTTTTTTTATTTTTATTTTATTTTTTAGCAAGTAAAAGGCCTTTTAGTTTAATTGTGGTTCATATTTCAAGATAACTGGAAGCAATTTAGGTTTACTTGATTATATATACAACAGTTTTTTAAAAAGTCATGTTAAAATGTATCAAACATGGTACATCAGTCTTTGAGCATTTACTTTGAGCATTTTCTCTCAATCATTTAATGTCCATACTAAGACATATTATTGGGAGATATAGACTGATATTTACACGCATTTTAGGTAAATAGTTTGCAATGCTGTTATACATATCTCATTGATATTACAAGCTACAGAATTTCAGAATTGCACCTTTTTGGCCATATAAATATGAGCAACTGCATCAAACTGCATATTTTTGCTCAGTTCTGGGCTTTTGTTTTTGTTTATTTTTTTTTCCCACAAGCTTGAGCTCCATATTCTTACTATATCATAGTATACATGTCATAAAAAACCAATGCGTCAAACACGATAGTCAACAAAAACACAAATGCAAACTTTAAAAAAACAATTTTTTTATTTAATTAATTACAATTTCAAACAAATCAAATTTATCTAATATTTCATGTCAGGCATCACAGGGTTAATGATAAAAAAATGCACCTGAAAGAAACTTCATGTAAATTTGTCCCGCCCCCACTATTAATTTCTAATAGCAAGCTAATCCCATTAAGGTGTACTATGAAATACTCATAGCATCTCTAGAGCGGTTGCAAGTTCATTACATTAAACGCACAACAAGAAAAGCCAAAAAAAAAGGGGCTTAGGGCCTGACAAATGAACGATTGTTTTGTATTGATAATGTATTCAGTCTGCGTACAGTGCACAAGCCCTTTCTGGGTCATCTGAACAAAGCCATCAGTAAATCAAGAAGCATAGAAAACATGCTTAAGTGCCCTTGCCATGTCTTCTCCTCTCTCCTGCCCCACAGATCACACTCATTGTGTGTCTTGTTGTGAGGCGTGCGGTTGCTATAGCAAAGTCGTGGTAGTTGCACTCAGTTACTTAATGCTATTATTTGTGACCCCCTCACCCAACCACCTGTCCCTCCTCCACAATCCCTCGCCCCGGACATCCGTCAGTAAGGCTGTCTAATGATTACCAATGTGCCTAAAAAGAGCAGAGAAGAAAACAAACATTACCTTGACAACTCAACTCCTCTCGAAGCTCTACATAACGAAGAGCTCAATCTGACCCCTAGAGAGCTCTGGATGAGAAGGACTTGACGAATTGTCCCTTAGCTTGAACGAAAACATCACGCTCGTTTGGCACACGAAAGCCAGATTGCAACCAAAAGGTGTGGTAATGTGGGGGACCGAAGAAAGGACAGTGACATGAGGGCAAGTGGAGTGGATCTCAACACTATTTGAACATATTACAGCACTGCATCTTGAAAAAAAACCCTCCTATTTGCAACAAAGGCTTAATATTACCTAATTTGATGATGCAAAGTTTTGTTGATGGCCATAATTCTAACCTTGAAATCAGGATTAGGTATAAAATAACGTTTTCAAAATCATTCATACATGTGAAAATTGGCTGAGAATTGAACAAATAGTTGTAACCTGGATAAAGGAAGATAGGAATTATTTCTTTGTGGCAGATTTGCTAATGATTAAGGGATAATACAAGACTTCTTAAAAATGGTTGTTCAAAATACACATATTTTGTGGAAAAGTGTGACGTGCTAGAACAAACCATGCACTGTTTTTGGAATCTGCTCTTCAAAATGAGTAAGAAACAAGTTCTGGATTTCATTGAGCAAATATAATGCAAGGTATATTGTTAATCAGTCATTACACCACTTTACAATTTTACATTTGTATAATAATTTTGCATGGATACCGACCGAAACTGACACAAATAGAGACTCCGTGACCTAAGGCAGTAACCTTTTTATTCATTTAAACTGAATGCAGATCAATGTAATACAGAGTGCACATGCAATATTTCATTTTCGAAATATATATATTTTCAAATGTCAAAAGATACTTAATTGTGTGTGTATATATATATATATACATACACATATATATATATATAACATATTTGAAATATATATATATATTCGTTCGAGGTGCCATAAATGAAAACAATCAGTAAACAAATGTTGTGAGATTCAAAAGAAGAAATGTAGTGAACACCTCTCTTGAAATACTGAGTCCGAAAATCAAGCATTAATAACAGTGGCACATGACAATAAATCAACAATTTATTATTATTTTTTTAAAAGAAATCAAGCCCTATCCTGAGATAAACGTACAAAACACTCAAACAAGTTCAAAGTTTCTTTTATAAGAAGAGATTAAGAAAATGAGGAAATGATATCTGAGGCATTGTGATATGAAATAATGCTTCCAAAACAAATGCATAATTCTTAAATGTCTCATTTGCATACTTTAAAAGGAGCGCTTGAAGTTAAAAACACTCCTATTGTGGACCAAACCAAACCTGTTTGTCTTTTTCCACACTTGTTTTGACTGATTATATGAACATGGCAATTTGTAAATTTGCACACTGACCGTATGTATTGATAAAGTTATAACACTCAATCACAATAGAATATAGACTACAGAGTACAGTGATAGGACAAAGGAAAATGCTTTACAGTAAGATCCAATCAGCTGACAATATTATTCAACACTGTAGTGATCGTTGTCATGACAACAAATGTTTGTGCACTTCAATATCATTCACAAAATAATTAAGCCAACAAGATATAGGAAAAACGATCGACTGATTAATTGATCGATTGAAATTAAACTAGTGAATGCTTTGTGCATAAGAGAATCTGAACTGAACTACAACAGAGCGAAAATCTGATTCAGAAAGCTTCGGCTCATCTTGCAAGCAGCCTCTCAAATCTTGGAGGTATCATGGAGAAAATTGAGGGCATATTGATTATAATTCAAGCATTTATAGTCATCACCCTATATATTCATACAGTAAACTGTAACAAATGATTTTCAAGTATCGTATTCGGAAAGTCACTGTTTTGTTGCTGTGACTTAAGGAGGTACCAGTCTTCTGACACTATATGATATTTGAAAATATTAATTTCTTTTTAACTTCAGCAGGCAAGCTCATGCACCCCTCATATATTCTGTTCCATAGGTTCTGAAAGAATTCAGAACAGTGTTATAGATATGATGATTATGACAAAGCAGCTTTAAACCTGTAGCACTAGCACTGTACTCACACTTTAGGTTATTGTAGTAGATTTTTCATAAATAAATTCTGTGCAAAACACACACTCAGAATATCAACTTAATTTTAAGCGGCAATAAAAAACATCTCAGTATTTTTCAGCATCGTCACTAACCCTGAATGTCCCAAAGTCAGCTTTGGACCTGAGATATATGCAAGAGCGCAATTGTTTTTCTTTGTCAATGATTGTTTTATAAGAAGTGGCTCTCAAGTTATCTCATTTGTGTAGCTGCCTGTGTGTTGTTCACATAATTCACATTAATTATTGTGATTATTTACTTGCTTATTTATATTTAAAAATGAATGTCATTCTACTAAATGGCCTGACTGCAAAATTGGTGGGAATATGGCTAGAGGTCTCACTTTCTGACCACAAAGTACAGCTTCAATCACGATTGATCCGGGTCTGTGATTCTCTCTCTGATGGTATCAACACGGTCTTTCAGATCTTACCCTCTCAAATTAGAGTGGAATAGATCACTATTACAAAGTCTTTAAGGGCCGTGGTGTGATTTCAAATGGCTGGCTGAAATTCCTGGCATGTTAAAAACAAAGCATTCAGTTACACAAAACAAACTCACAATGAACCTTTTCAGCGGATGGCACACAAGTGCGGCTTCAGTCTGAAATAAGACAATAGCTAGAACCACAACAAACAGATAAAAGTGTAAGAAATAGCAAAATAATTAACAGTTAGTGACCATTTTGATTACTATATATAAAAATGTACGCAATGACTTGTATTTCTCGATGGCTTGGAACCGTTATGTTACACGTTGGTGGAGATCTTGTACTTCGGTGACATGTTGCTGTGGAACCAGATGAAGCTAAAAATAACACCCATCGTTTTCGGGATGCTCTCATCGAAGGCGAAGGTCATGGCTTCATGAAGGGGAACTTTGACCACCTCGATCAATTCACCCTCTTGGGGTTTACCTCCTCCCTCTCCGACGCGATTCTCATCAGACACCTCAGCGTAGAACATGGTCTGCTTCGATCCGGTCACTCCGACTCCTGACCTGTGGGGGAGGAAAGCACAAGAGACTCAGGACACTTGATAATGACAAGCCAAAAGGAGCAACACAAGAACACCGAAACCTTGAGATGCCTCAGTTTGCCTTCAAAAAACAATACAGCTATGAACTATGAATGTTTTGCAAGATTAAGCTAAAGAAGCAACATTTGAGTGAAATAAATTCTAATGCTAAATACAACTCTTAGATTTTATTTCTGATATCAAATGTTATTGAACTGCAACTTTGACAAACAGTGTAGTACATTTTTAACATTTTTGATTTGAAAACAGCAAAAACCAACCTAATCTGGTTGGCTGGTTTTAGCGGGTCATCCAGCTTGGTCATAGCTGGTAAGCAGGCTGGTTTTAGAGCGCTTTTGACCATTTCTTTAGCTGGTCAGGCTGGGAGACCAGCTGGCCAAGCAGTAGTCTCGCGCTGCCAGACCTTCAGAGCGACGGCAGAAGATCTAGGAACCTTGGTCGCTTTGAATGGCCAAGGACTGCCCAAGAGGCCATATGACTGACAGGTAAAGCAAACAATCACATTTTGTTTTGTGCTGCATCATAATAAGTGTTCATCATCACAGTTCCAATAGGGGGGTTTGCCATCACGGCATCTTTGTTTCCAGGCGGAACTTTAACGAATGCAACACACACGTCTACCGGAAATACTGTGGAATTCAATCAATCTGATGACGACTTCGACTTCTGAGGTGTTTCCATTTTTTGTGTGCCACATGCATCAGATTTTCAGCCAATGGTCCGTGGGAGCGTGATGTCTGAGGCTGAGACTAGCCAATCAGCTAAAACAAGCTTGGCCAGGGCTGAGAGACCAGCTTAAGCCAGCTACTTCCAGCTTACACCAGCTAAGACCAGCCAACCAGCTTTGGCTGGTTTTAGCTGCTTTTTTTCAGCAGGGATGTTAAAGCTAAATACAAGTGTAGTCTGACTTTATTCCTGATTTGAAATGTAACCTTGAAAAATAGCTCAGCATATTTTTAGCATGATTTAAGCTAAAGATGTTACATTTTTGTTAAATATTAATGTCAAATACAGTTGATGTTAGAGTGCATTCCTGACTTGTATTGAAATTGAACTAAATAGCTTAGTACATTTTCATGATTTAAGCCAAAATTTTTGCTAATGCTAAATACACTGTTATTAGCTTTTGTTTCAGACTTGAAATGCAACCTTGACACACAGCTCATAATTTGAGCAAAGCAGCATAAAGCTGAAATACTGTACCATTGTTGTCAAATTGTATTCCTGATTTGAAATGTTACTGAAATGTAATCTTGGCAAACCACTTAAATTTCTGTCTTTCCCCATTCAGTTCGATAGGAAATGTGAGGTTGTATGTTTATTACCAACCTAGAAACTAGCTGCTCAGGGGTGTGTTACCCAGATGGTCAGTGAATGTACTAACTGCCACTAAAAGCACTTAATCATGAAAAAAAAACTCCCATCCATTAACTGATGATTAAAAAAAACAAACAAAAAAAAAACCATCAGGGATTTACAAATGAGGAACTTTACACCACTCAAGTAGCTACCTGGCTATTTTGTGAAATGGCTAGATGAGGCAGGGGCACAGAGGTTTACTATGAAGACCTGAAGGCATGGAGAAAGACCTCTCACACCTTAATGGACAACAACATAGCAGCATCTGGTAAGCGCCACTGTGACTGAGGCGTTACCTCACCTGAGACACTGTCATGGAGACATCACCATGGAGATCTCCCTGACACCCCAGAGCATTACAGAGATGGGAAGCTTCCAAAAGCCCCTTCTTTTCTTAGTATTTTGTAGACTGAAACAGATTTTTTTAAATGAGCTCATGAAATATGGAAGAAAATTACAAGGCCGTGATGCCTGCGCACCATAGAAGTGATGGATGATGGCCTGAGGAGATAAAAATGGAACAAGCCCCGGCAATCACAATGGGTGCATTGCAAGCCATGACTCTACATTTCAGGGACGACTTTCAAGAGAATCTCCAGGACTCCACTGTATCTGTCACCAATGAAGAATGTGGTCTATGCTGACACCCACTCATGAAGAATAGAGACAAGATATGACAAATGAACTATTCTGAAACCCTCCTGGAGCTCTAAAGGGGCCAGAAGATATGGCACAGTACTTTTACAGTATTTCTATTAAGTCTATGGACAATTCTGGTTTCATCATGTATTCAACGCAGAAGATGGAATCCTCATATCTTTAGGAGAAAGTTTAGCACTACAAATTGTAAACTCAATGCAGAGTTCCTTCAGTACTACCCAAAATAACTTGGCTTAAAGGGGTCATGAACTGAGAAATCTAAATTCCCTTGATCTTTTGACATATAAGGTCATCGAGCTATAAAAACATCCTGTACGATTCACAACTCAAAACCATCTTGTTAATCTAAAAACAGCTTATATTAAAGTCTGCCAAAATGACAGTTTATGGAATGTACCACTCTAAGATGTAATAGTGTGGATGAGCACTGCCTCCACAGAAGATGATCAATGCCTGCTTCTACATCACTGCCTGTTTAGCCCCACCCACCAATCCGTGCATGTAAATGACAAGATGCAAACCAAACGATAAAGATGGCTCTGAAGACAACAGAATTCTATGCAGTGCCAAGTTGTGGAAAAACTTTGCATTGCCTTCCTTCTGATCCCAATGTTAGGAAAGAGTGGATGAACTTTACTTTTAATGAAGATCCAGACCACATCAGTAAGAACTTGGTCCTTTGTTCACTGCATTTTACAGCAGATTCGTTTACAAACAAGGCACAATTCAAGGCAAGATTTTCAGAAAGATTGAAACTAAAATACAATGCTGTGCTGACTATATTGGATCCGACAGTAATGTCGAACCACACAAGTGTGAGTATATATACATATTTTTCTAAATGTTTTCATTGCGTGATCACTATTGAACACAGCACTGGGCATTTACTTCTGAGTCTACAATACAACACGCCAATTCAAACAGAATGTTCTTAAGAGGAGGGTAAAAACAGGACAAAAATAGCCTATTACTTATAAATTATGATGTTTATTATGTAAAAATCTTGATAACATTATAAGTGGACCTCAGAGAACAGCACAAAATAAAAAAACAAAAGCAGTTCATGACAACTTTCATTTCTTTGAACCTCACCAAAAAGAAAAGCAAAAATAATGACATATGCAATGTTTTGATAGAGCCACAGTGCTTGTTTGCTACTAAAACCTTATGGAGCTAAATGTTTTCAAAATTCATATTAAGAAAAGCTTCTTGAGCATTAAATCAGCATATTAGAATTATTTCTAAAGGATCATGTGACACTGAAGGCTGAAGTAATGACTGCTGAAAATTCAGCTTTGCCAGGAACAAATTGCATTTTAAAATAGAAAAAAAGAAGTTATTTTAAACTGTAATAATTCACAACATTACTGTTTAACATATTTTTGACCAAATAAATGCAGCCTTGGTGACTATAATAGTCTGAGGTTAAGAATTGTATCAAATGATAAACAATGTCAGAAAGAAGGAGAGAGTAAGTTCATTTTGGCTGCTTTAACCAAGTTGACATATTTATAAAGCGGTCTGGTGGGTCCTGTGGTCTAGTGGTTAGTGTAAATTCCCACATGGACAATGTGTCATTTTCTCATCCTCTTCTCTACAACATTTCCTGTTCCCTCTTACTTCTAATTATTAAATGTGGAAAAGGAAAAAAAGACAATTTCACTGTTTAACACAATCAAACAGAAGAAGGTCATCCTCTCTCTGCATTCCTTCATGTCCCTACCCAGCCCATGAAAGCAGCAGGTGCAGCGTGAGGTTCACAGGTGTTTATGATGGTGCAGTCGGCAGGTGCGTCTGACCATGCCTGTGTTTGCCCAGTGTGCATTTGAGAGGAGGATCCTTTGTGACTCTGTGTGGTATTTTTAGCTAATCAGAGATTGCTGTGGCACAGGTCACAACAAACAGCACCAGGCAGATGTTGCAGCGTCACACACACACACACACACACACACACACACACACACACACACACACACACACACACACACACACACACACACACACACACACACACACACACACACACACACACACACACACACACACACACACACACACACACACACACACACACACACACACACACACACACAGACAGGTGTGTGACTCTGACAGGTGTGAGGCGGCAGGGGTTTACGACGGCCTCATCAATGAAGACTGATAAGAGCATAATGCAGCACTGTTTCTTCTCCTTTTACACATGAGATCGGGACACATTTAACACCTGAATACTTTATCTGAGGTTCTTTACTCTGGGGGTTTAAGGCTGGTAATGATGGAGATGAAGGTTAAATATTAAATAGGGAGAGGAAAATCAGTTGAGATAAAAATGTATGTCAACCATGACAGAGTGCATTTTACCAGATATTTATACATTCCTTTCTCACACACACAATCTCTAATCTACTGTTCAAAAATTTGCGGTGAGTACTTTTTTATGCTTTTGAAAGGAGTCTCTTATGCTCACCAAATGTATTTTATTCCTCTTATGACAAAGCTGGATTTTTAGCAGGCATTACTTCAGTCTTGAGTGTCACATAATCCTTCAAATATCATTCTGATATGCTAATTTGCTGCTAAAGAAACACTTTTTAATTTTAATTTTTTTTTTTTTATTAATGTTGAAAACAGGTCTTTTGCTTAACATTTTTGTTGAAATTGTGATTTTGTTTTTCAAGAATGTCTGATAAATTGTAAATTCAAAAGAACAGCATTTATTTGAAATAGAATTTTTTAAAATATAAATATATTTTACACTACACTACAAAAAATATCTAATTGCAGAAAGCTGTGATTGACCAATCAGAATCAAGCATTCCAGAGAGGCATCTAATAAACAAAATAAATAACCATGTATAAACCTCATGACTTGTTTCATTATCAGTGTATCACTGATGAGACTGCTTGTGTTATTATTAGCCACTTTCACACTTGAAAGCTGCTAAATTTCCAGAACAACTTTCCCACATCCATTATTAGCAAAAGCAGCAGCTGTCAGTGTTTTATACTCACTGACATCACCAAAATACATTACATCTGACACCATTTGCAAGAAATAACCTACTGAAATTTAATTTGATTACATTTCTTAATGCAATGTCAGTAGCTACAAATAGATTGACTCTGCATCACGTGGGCCGATAACTTTATGTGTGAATTACACATAAGAACTTACCATAAGATCAGAAATGTGACTTCTTTAAGATGGGTTCTCACCTGTATGACGTGATCTTTCTCAGCTTGGTGACTGGTACATCATAGCCACACTCTTCTAGCACTTCCTGCCTGGCAATCTCTTCCAGGGAGAGGTTGGGTTTGTCCACCAATCCTGCGCACAGCTCGTAGGTCACGCCGGCCGAAGCGGGAGGTTGGTGGCTCGATGTACCTTCACTTGTCTCTCCTGCTTTGTCCTCTTCCGGGACTTTAGGTTCTGCTGGTGCAGCTTCCGCTGACTCTTCCTCCACAGGTTGCAGGGGCTTCGGTTTGCTGCGCTCCCATTCGCTCATGTATACAGCTGTGGAGAAATAAGACATGTCACTCATCATTCAAGAGTACTTTCAAATACAAAGACACGAGAGTACACAAGCACTTTGATTGATGAGGTCTCAAGCATAATGTTTTAGATCATGTAGGCACAAGTATGTGTTTGAGAAGAATGCAGAGGGGTCAATAAGGGTGCCCAAGACAAAGATAAAAAAAGTTTTTTAGAAAAGTATAAATAAATCTTTTTATTAGGGCTGTAAAACCCATTAATCACATCCGAAATAAAAGTTTACATAACGTTTGTGTACTGTGTGTGTGTGTGTGTGTGTGTGTGTGTGCGCGCGTGCATAAGTAATATATTTACAGATAATATAAATATGAACATAGGAACACATACATACACACACACACACACACACACACACACACACACACAAGTAAATATATATATATATATATATATATATATATATATATATATATATATATATATATATATATATATATATATATATATATATAAATAAATATATATATACACAGTACACACTCGTTATGTAAAAAAAACAAAACAAAAAAAACCCTTTTATTTTGGATGCAATTAATCGATTTGACAATCCTACTTTTTAATACATATTTATTATTTACATAGTGTAACCATCACCAAAAAATAATAATTCCCTATTATTCCCTATCTTAAATACTCAAGTAGCCTACACAGAATCATTATTTTCAAAAATGGTTTTAAATATTTCAAACCATTTTGAAATTATATAAATATAAAACAATAATAAAAAAAAAATGCTAGCTGAGTGGAGTTTCATCAAAGCTGACTAAAAGTGATCGAGGATGGATAATTTCAATGAACTTGATGAACCTGTGATATCTTCTTCAGGGTGTAAAAGGAAAAAGGCTGCAACGTTTTCACGGAACCTTGCAAAAGCAGCGCGTTACAATGGTGAGGGAAAAGCTCCATGTATTGCATGTAATCACATCCATACAGTTTATGATCACAACAACAACAACCTTTGTCAGGCATCTACATTGTCATCTGAGGAGATTACAAAGATTAAACGAGTGTTTTTTTAAACTCAAAAACATGAAATGTGGAGTTATCTGCTTTTGCTATAAAACAAACTTTTAATATGTAAAAAAACAAACAAAACATACTTTCAATGAACTTTAATTTTGTAAATTACCTGTATTTGTCTAAGTTATTATTACTTAATCAAAACAACCCAACTGCAGTTTGATTGATATTACTTGGAATGCACAATAAAAAAAAAAAAAAAAAAAAAAAAATAGAATGATCAGTTTTTGCAAATGAAGTCTTCATATATTAAATATAAGTGAGAATATATATTCATGATATTTTACATTTATAATGTTTTGGGGGAAAAATTATCTTCGAGAGACTTACTGACCTTGTAATAATAGTAATGGATCATTGCACATTATGTCTATAATTGTAATATGTCTACATAGTTTTTATAATGATTTAGTTATGTTAGTACTTCCACTTAAACTAAATGAAAATCAGAAATCCTTGGCAACTATCTGTAATAAAAGATTTTGATGTTATTTTATTTCAGTTAATGACATTTCTTTTACGGTTTTAGTTTTAGTTAACAATAATAACCCTGAGCTGAACTCATGGTTCACCACACATAGGTTTGAACCTACAACCCTACAGATATCTATACCCAGATCTTTAGTACTACGCCCTTCAGACGAATGTACTGTACATTTGGGACTAACGGAGAGCTCACTTAAAGAAAAGCCATCCTTGAGAAGACTTGTTCTTATGTTTCCCTGCACAAGGCCTGCCTTTTCATTTCAAGCATTGTTTGAAGACTACAGAAAAGAAAAAAACTGTAGAAAGACGTCTCTCTTTCAATACAAGGCTTTCCTTCCATTCTGAGAAGCAGGGCGCCGTCCCTGGCGAGCATGTATAGAACAATAGTGTAACAGTGTAGTGCGGGGCCAAAGCTTCACAGAGAGCACTGAAAAATGCTCTGTTTGCATGACGACCATCAACATGAAAAATGTTCCATTATGAGACTGTTATTGTTTTAGAGGCTTTCTACATTGCATTAGGTCAATATATGTCTTTGTGGTTTTCTCTGTGTGTAATCTAAACACTGAACGTTTAATTTAGAAGTGAATTAAGATGACAGGTCACTAGACCAAATGAAAAGCCTAAAAAGTCATAGAAAGTGCAACACATTTGAGAGAAATTAACTGAATGGATGTGGCAAGGTCCTAA
This sequence comes from Acrossocheilus fasciatus, assembly GCA_036784905.1. Taxonomy (NCBI): domain Eukaryota; kingdom Metazoa; phylum Chordata; class Actinopteri; order Cypriniformes; family Cyprinidae; genus Acrossocheilus; species Acrossocheilus fasciatus. The sequence continues at coordinate 16,510,013 of CM071957.1, read as the reverse complement.
ACTGTTTTACCAGAAAAAATGTCTATCATCCATGTTATTGTCAAGCAAGCATTTCAACATAGCAACGCTCTCTAATAGCAGTTATAAAACGGATACCTGATATCTGTTGCATATCAGATGTTTTTAAAAATCTGCAGCAGAACAAAAGATTTTTCATCATCTCTTTCAAATAGAGATAACAGAGGGATCTGGGTGTTGTACGTCACTTTGTAACAAGATACAGTATAAATGAAGTACGTGTGAGAATGTTTGGATGGGAGTCTTTGTAAAATCAGTGTCAAGCTGTTGTTCTGCTGTGAAAACATACTACAAGTGAGAACACATTAAAAGAAGATTTTAGGGAAGTTTTGAATGTATCTGTCCCACACAGGCGCCTGGGTTGTGTAGGATGAGGGGGAGTACAGGTTAGCACAGTCTCAGACAGATATCAAACAAACAGGAAGCATTAGTTTTGGTGTAAAATGCCTCAGAAGCTTTCTTGAGAATTTTTTTTTTTTTTGAAGGCTTTTTTGTAACAAGGTTGTGCAAAATTCACAATTGAATTGAAAATGGTTATTAAATGCAAAATCAATTTCTGAATTACATTTTAATGAACAAACAGATGCATCATCACAATTCAAATTTAAGGAAGCAGAATTGCATTACCAGTGCTAGATTTTTCTAATTAGAAAGACAGGGAGTGAAATTTGCTGAAATGCAATTCTAATTCCAACTCATTAAATAAGGAGGAGTCGTAACCCTGATATCTAAAGTAACTGAAAAACCTTACAGCCTTAAACCTTCTGAAGGTCTCAGGGAAGTAGAAAAGTAAGCTGTACAAAACAGTCATTAAAAAACAATATTACAACTAAAATCAATCAAAATCAAAGACTCAAGTGTGGAAAAACATCAGGAATTAACAAGGACTGCAGGGCATTACCTGGGCGGAACTGCTTGACCAGGATGAAACAGTGTGAGGTGGTGTTGAAAATCAGCACAGAGACACTGGAAAAAAGGAAAGAGGGAAGAGCAACGAATTTAGAAGTTGAGTTGGCATTTAGAGAAGCGGTTCCAGTTTGATCAGTACTCAACAATGAATAGCTTTGCTTCCTGTTAATGCATCCAGTCCTGCCAGAGCAACAACATAACTGATCCAACAACTCATCTAGGCTTAGTGATAAAGAGAGAAAGTGAACATGAGCATGTGTGTGAGAGAGAGAGGCACATGGACACCCTTGCTCCATCAAGCCCCAACAAATCACCCAGGATTAACACCTTGGATGTGGTCTTGGCTTTTCACTTTATCTCGGTTTGAGACTGAACATAATGCCCTAAGAAGAAGAGAATAAATCCCTGTGTCTTAAGGATCTCTGTATAATAGGATTTACCCACTGAAGCATACTGGGATAGCCAGGCCTCGGTGGACTGAAAGCAAGCTAATAGCTCAGCATGGCATGAGGTCAGAGGACAGAGTGTTTCTGTACAGCACGTTCACACTCATACAAGCAACTCGAGCTCTGACTCGAGCGTTTATGAGAGTTATTAAAATAGAAAAATCATTGATAATAGGCTGAAAGTCAAATTTATTTAGTCAACTGTCTGTATTAATTGAACTTTTAGAGATGGATCTTAATAGTACGGGGCCTTAGTTCAGAAAATTTGCTCACCCTCAGGCCATCCAAGATGAAGTTGAGTTTGTTTGTTCATCGGAAACGATTTGGAGAAATTCAGCAATATATCAATTGCTCACCAATGGATCCTTTGCAGTGAATGGGTCCCAAAAATTACGAAAAGCTGAGTGTGTTTGTAAGTAATAAATCAAACATTAAGGCCTTTATCTTTAAACCATCGCTTCCAACCCCAATTTGAGTACATAATCTACTGTATAATAACATTTCCTTGACTTGTAAATGGTGCTTAATTTATTCATATTTCTTTCCTGACAATGTTTCTCTGGAGAAAGCAATATTATGGATAGATGACTTGTATTTTAGCTGGAAACAACAGTTTGAAGTAAAAAATGTCTTACTGATGGAAGACGCAGCTTTTCTTCATGAAACTTTAATTGAAGGACTGAGTCATGTGGATTACTTGTGGATTACTGTGATATTTTTATCGGCTGTTTAAGTCTCTCTACTGACGGCACCCATTCACTGCAGAGGATCCATTGATGAGCAAGTGATGCAATGCTACATTTCTCCAAATCTGTGTCTTTTTGGGGTGATGTATTCCTTTAAGGTGTGGACATATTAATGAAATTTCTGCAAAATATTGCATATAGCAATGTATGAATTGCAGCTTGCAAAGTAGTCACTTTCAAAACAAGCAACTTCCTATTGGTCAACAAGGAAAATGCGTGGGCAACTTGAACCAGCTACAAAATCTGTTTGGGCAAATCTTTCAGCTTCACACGAAATTCCCAATTGTCTGACAGCGCTCTATTGAAATGACTGGATTTTTCCTGCAAAATTCGGTAAACGTGACCGCACCTTTAGAGTGCAAGATTTGCCAATTGTCACAGGCCTCAGATCATTCTATGCTATAATACGTTGTATTAGTGTGATTGTTTCGATGGCAATGGAGAGAGACGGCTCTTTGAGTGGGGAAAGCGGATATGTCTGTAGAGGCAGGAAGCCCTGCCCTGCCTTTCCCATGGTGAATGCGTGCCAGAGATTACCACACAGCCTAAATGTAAACCAACACACACTCCTGAATCTTACCCACAATATGTATTCACATACAAGCATTTGTTCTCTCCTGTAATATTTTTTTTACATGGCTACACATAGAAATAAGGTAAGAAATAGAGTCCTAGCAAAGGGATGCATAATAAAGTAGATCAGTAGCATTACGGTTTAACTTATCAATTCATGCTCATTTTCCATATTTTATACTTGGATCACCTTACAGTTAATCTTTAAAAACACCAATGTTTAAGTGATGCACCAAAACTTCAGCAATTAAATATTCAGATGAAGCAGCAAAAAAAAAAAAAAAAAAGAATTTCCAGTTTCGGTCAAAATTGTTTTGGAAGGCCACAATCATTGACCATAAAACATTACAGCTTCTTCAATGATGAAAGTGCTCCTGAACTGATATGACTCAGATCATGCACAAACATTTGGTAGGAAGCGCTATCATCTGGAGACACAATGATCTGATGTTTTGACGCACAGTTCTGTAGTTTTTAAGGCACAAATCCAATGTTTATCAGTTAAGATCCTCCCTTTTTCTTCACCGCTGATGAGCTGTGGACCGTCCCGAATGGAAAGTGCAGTCTGGGTCACCTTTTGAAAATTGTGCAGCTGACAGGTCTGTGCCCCAGCGAGCCGAGACATGTCTGAATGGCGCTCTCCTCGCGCTTCACCTCTCCACCCTGGAAATACTGTCGAAGTCACGCAGGACGTGTCACACACCGTTAAGCATGCTGTCCATTAGGGGTGTTGGGCTCCCGCTGCAGGATGCGATGCAACCGGAGCAGCAGGAAAGAAAGCAGAGGACTGGTGCTGGTGACTATAAGAATTACTCGCATCACAACACTGATGGGCATCATCACACGCACATGATACACACTCATCAACAATCTTCAAAGTCCTCACAAAAGACAATGGCTACCAACTCGTTACCTCCCAAACACCAGCAGAGCTCTTATTAGACTGTAGCAGTGGCACTAATGACCTGAACAGATGCTGCTTTTAATGGCTTTACCTTTCATCTGCAGATCACCTCATTCATCAAGCCACCAAACAGTGCAAGAAAACAATGACTTGGTCAAATGGTGACATCAAATAAGAGCATGCACACACACAAAGTTTGGGGTTGGTAAGTGTTTTTAAAAAAAATACGTTTATGCTCACCAAGGCAGATTTAAAACAGCAACTGTGTAAAATATTAAAAATGTGAAAAAATAACCTATTTGAATATATTTATTAATTTGGAAAGTTCTGAATTTTCAGCAGCCATTACCTCAGTTTTCAGTGTCACATGATCCTTCAGAAATCATTATAATAATACAATGATTTGGTGCTCAAAAACATTTCTTATTATCAATTTTGAAAGCTTTTTTTGCTTTTGTGAAAACAGTGATTTCTTTTTCTTCAGGAGTTTTAGATGAACAGAAAGTTCAAAAGAACAGCATTTATAACAAATCTTTTGTAACAATAAATGTCTTTACTGTCACATTTGATCAATTTAATGTGCCCTTGCTGAACAAAAGCATTAATTTCTTCAAAAATTCTTACTGACCTCAAACCTTTGAATGGTAGTGTTTGTCAAAATAAAACCACAAACTCCCATATTCAGATAATTTTTCAATCTTCAATGGATTTACAACAAAACCTCCATGGTTTTGGTGGTGAGTACCTTGGTTTTAGTGGCTTCACTTCAACTCAGTTTTGTCCATGCACCTTGTCTAGAACTGGTGTGACACTGTGGTTTTATATTGTGACAATGTTTTCATTTGAGTTTTTCTTCTCGTTGTTGCTTGAATTGAGCTGTTGGTCCATGCAGCCATTCTGATCGACAGTCATTTTCTTTCCTTGCTTTGTCATTTTCTCACTTTGAATTTAACAGGGTCGGAAAAATGACTTGTCATGTTGTCAATGGTTAGAATATGGTGTTAAAAGCCCACAGAAATCATGTTTTGGTTCGCAGACCATTTTCTCACAGACGTGGTCCAGACGCTCCTCATCGAAGAACAAAGGCCTTCTTAAGAAACCTAATTTAGGAATGTGCTGTGACTCTTTTTATATTATTGGCCCGAGACTTTGTAGTCGCTTTGTTCTTCCTGCTGAGAATGATTGAATCTCCATACATCTCCATGAGAAAATAAAAGTGTCTGGCAATATTGACACATGGTCCACAGAAGTACTCAATCCTCACCGATAGCTTTAATGAACCCTGTATGAAAGGTCACCCGTGATCTCAAGGCAGCAGTTGACAACTGGAGAGGTACAAAGAGGCTGCTCTTAGGTGTGTAATGACCCAAAAACCGCTTTGGGTCGGTGGGAAGGGGTTGTGTGGGAAACAGAACTGAAGTTTAGCTGCTTCTGCCTCCATCTTGGACACTTCAAACCTGGTCAGGGATCAGCGAGTGCATTGAGGACAGGTGGAGGGTTGCAAATGCCTACCTGAACCTACTAAAAACAGAGCTGTGTACCAAAGTTAGAAAAAAAGGGACAGATTTATTGTGACAAATCTCAATGGAGACATGATCGTGTAAAAGACAGAACTGAAGAGAGATCAAGATGTGCACACATTAAGACTTTTGGGGCAGGGGAGACCTCCTTATTGTTGCACCGTGGTAAGACATTCCAGTACCAAAAGGCTCAAATCCTTCCAGGTTTACAGTTGTCAAAGTATTATGTGAAAACGTGCAGCTTAAAGGGATAGTTCACACAAAAATGAAAATTCTGCCATTAATTATGCACCCTTATGTTGTTTCAAACCTGTACGACCACCGTTCATTTTCGGGACATAAATTAAGATACGCACATATGTTGTTTACCTACAGATCTAAGCATGCGCATATGTCGTGAATAAGAGATTAACTGCGATTACATTTAATGTAATTTTACAGTAAAATATTGTTGTTTTTTTTTAAATATGTTTTTTGGAAGTTTTTTTTCTTATCAGTTGTGTACATTAGGGTTTTATCTTAAGGGTTTTTATCTAACGTTGTTAAATTAATGTTTATTGCATTATTTCAGTATCATGTGTTATCATGATGGTGTTTGTGATGAGCTTTCTGTGATGTGACTTTTATCAGCGTATTACAATGGTACAAAACAGATATTAGTATTTCAATAGGTTGGTATATTAACATTATATCAGTTAATGAAATATGTTTTTTTTTGTACTGTGAATTTACCATATTTTTTTTCGGTAAAGCTCGGCCAACCACAGCTGCCGGTATTTTACTGAATTTTTTTTTTTTTTTTTAATACAGTGTACACTCCAAAAGGAAAAAGACACAGTCAAACACAGTAACCAAATAAATTATTCAAAATAAGTCAGAGAGGGTTTACTTTTACTAAAAACAGTAAGACACATTCTCACCTATCATGGGTTTGCATAAAGTCCCAGGACTTCTTTGTTCCATTCTGTGAAAAAAAGAAAAATTAAAATATCATATAATTTCTAAAATAACAGTTCAGGTAAATATGTAAAACAAACAAACAACTGAGACAGACAGTCTGAATATTCAAAACTGTAGAAAGCCTTAATCATTGCATCGAATGTGCTTACATTTGTTTTGGTTTGTTTTTTTAAAGTAACCTTAGCTATTGTAAACTTTTAAAATCCATGTAAAATCCATGTACAGTTTATCCAAAGATGAACTGTAAAGAAATCTTAGATCTACTGGAAAAGTGGCTCATGAAAAGAATTTAAAAGATTTTTTTAAAAACATTAAATACTGATTTTTTTTTCATGCTATAACTTGCCGTAAATCAAGTGAAAGTGTAAATTTCCAAGGTTAAAAGAGGTAGCTGGGCTGATGTTTTGAACAGTGCAAATATAATTGCTAGAGTAGTTGCTAAGCAACCAGATGTGTCATCCATCCCAAAATTACATAAAAAGCAATTAGTCACAGATCTTTAATTAATGCAAAGTTTAATGAAAGGGATAAATAGATGTTCAATAATAATAATAATAATAATAATCGTTGTTGTTTAAGCCAAAAGAAAAAAAAACATGCTGGATTGCTATAACAATGAGCATGTTCACATTAAAGATCTCATGGATATACAAAAAAATATATACCAAGGTTAAAGAGATGTTATTGATTCTTAAACTATGAAATTGCAACTTTTGGATTCAAGCTCAATAAGTAGGTTTGTATATTTGAGTTGTCAAAACACCCCAGCAATAATGGGAAAGGGTGTGCAGCTCTTAAAATGTTAGTAGTAACAGCCTAGGCTTATGTTTTGTGTACAGTGCACGTACAGTGTCTCACCCTTTTACATAAATCTCTAGCACTTTTGATCACCACAGTGCCTGAAGACAGGGATTCTGTGAGACATGAATCTCACAAGAACGGACATGTTTCTGAAAAAGGTTGTTGGTGTTGCTTAAGATGATGGGGGATCGGCCTAGTGCATGTGTGTTTACACTCTATTTGAAGGAGCATCACCTCATGTGCAATCTACATACTTGTAAAACATCACCTTTTCTTTATACTTGTCATTTGGGATGAAAAGTGACTGAACACTCAACCAGTTGAGCTGTGCATCAAAGGTGATGCGCCCTGTAAGATGCTTGGCATCACAGAAGTGTGTTCTCTGCAGATCCTGTATCATTTTTTCCCAAACAGAACACTTCAAATGATATTAAGACTATGCTTAACTGAGACTTTGCAGCTGATATTTGTCTCAACACATACTAGACCATGTGTCATAGCTGTGAACAAGTAGCCTACAGCCTTTATAATAAGAAGGTTTTGGAAATGAGTAATTTTCTTTTCATAGTTGCTCTTTATACTTACACCCACAGTAACTATTCATTCACCATAAAAGAGTGAATTAACACATCACTCCCAACTCTGAAAAATTAAGCATAGCTCAGCATAAGCAGCATCTTGCAGGACTGTTATGATATCTTGCATCAGTTTGATCATGGTAACAGGCAGCAAATTTCAGGCAGAGACAACTTTCAAATTTTGAAGGGATGTTTATTATACAGAATGTGGTTCTATTAAATAATAATAATAATAATAATAATAAAAATAAATAATAATAATAATAATAATATGCATGATAATAATATGCATGATATCTCACTTTCACGCAGAATTTCACTGTGGCCTAGTTAAACCCTTAAATTGACAGTCACTATGCAGATTTGACCGTTTTTTTAATATGAATATCTAAGTTGGTTGGTGTATAAGGACAAAGCCAGAAATAATCAAAAGCTTCATTACATCTCTCAATGAACAGACACTGTGCTATTTAAAAAATGCAGCACCTTTTTCCAGTTGAACAGCTTAAGCGTGACCTACCTAATCATGGTTGCAGGTCTGATCTGTTAATAAGAAGCAAAGCTCCATTAATGGAAACAGTCATCGGTTACCTGAGGCACCAGTGTAAAACGAGAGTGTGGAAAGTGAACCTGCATACCAAGCATGGTCAGTGGATCCAACGGGGTCATGTTTGCTTTGGGCAATGCCGCTTTTCGTGCTAATGACCTGTATCTTTTGGCTCCAAAACGTGGCTGTTTTGGAGGGAAGACTGAGAGAGCGGAACAAACTTCAGTCTTGTTGCTCTGTATGGTGTCAGATCTGCTCCATTAATCCAAGAGCACCTAGTTAAATGCTTGAATAGGGTCTTTGAATTCTTCATACTCAAGAATCTGCTGCTTTGCAACATGAAAAAAAAAAAAAAGCATCCTTTTGACTAATGAATTTCCAGTCATTGGTGATTATGTTTAAAATTCAGTGATTCAGGTTTGCTATAATGAATCATCTAGACAAGGGCTGTCACGTTTCCTCAATTAAATTTGAGTACTCTATTATAAAACATCCTTAATTGCATTTTGTCTCTATCGATTAACTGGCAAAATAACGTAAGTGGTGCAACTCCATGGATGAGAATCCATGAAAAGCATTATTAGGCCCTTTTCTAAGGCTGCACGAAATATTAAAACCATTTAAAAATGATAATAAAACATAGTGCTATTGTGAATTCAAAAAGGCTGTGATTCAATTAAACAAATACGACCTTCTGGATTAACATGCCATTTACATATGCGTGTACACTGTAAAACCGAACAGTGAAATTAATGAAATGAAATGAGTTAATTTCACTCAAATAATAATGAAAGTTCATTAGACTTAATTGAAATAAGTTCTGTAAACTCAAAATGTTGTTGTAGTAAGGTGAACTTAAAATTATTGCGTTTTGTAGTTCCCAGCATGCTTTGCATCACACAAGGAAAATAAATACAGAAATTAAGTGTTATTTTGTGTGTTTTTGCACAAGATTAACAGAGTTAGTACTTAAATGTTGTGTTATGTTAAGATTTACATAGATTTCTGTTATGCTGGTTTTGTAGTGCTACCATTGTGGTGAAGAGTAGAGCCTGTGGTTAGGTTGAGGATGGATAGCAAAACTTAAAGACTATATATATATACTTCATGTTGTTTGACTACTTACATGCAAGTGTGTCTTGAGTCTTAGATAACTACATTAGCGTGCCAGTGTGATGTTGCAAACTAGCACTTAACTATAAAGATCTGAATGAATGTGCTGTTTATGAAAGCAATTTGTATGTAATTATCATTGTGATGAGTGGGGTGAGATCATGGAAGTGAAGCTTGGATTGGCTCCCATGGCTCTCAGCCCCGCCCAACTTGTCATAAAAATTTTAAGCTCTACTAACTTAAAAAAATTGAGTTTTGAGTATTCTTAACTTATTGTTTTTTACAGTGTAGGTTACGTGCATCTCAGAGCGGCTCCATTCAGAGTAAATGCTGCTCCACACAAACAGTTAGCATTTCCATGCCTGGGCCATCTCAAACTTCAGTTGCTTAAAACATTAATCTGAGAACAATGTGCATCATTTTATCAGATTTATAATGTAACTCATTTATAAACCTATGCCAACACAGGAGAATACATCATTATCTTTCTAAATATGCTAAATGTTCAACGCGACTTCAAAATTAAAGTCTCTGAGTTTGCTTTTTTTTTTCTGAGTCAGCTCTGAGTTTGCATATTTTGATGTCCATATGTTCTTGTTCAAGAAATGAAAGTGGCTGTAGAATTTCTATTAAGAAGTGGCCAAATATTAAAGATTAAGTAGACATTTAAATGAAATGCTGTTTAGTCAATATTAAACAATATTAAACAAGGATTAGATCGTGCTGCAAAATGTAAAAAACAATTGTCGGGCCTTTGACGCCCTCTGCAGGCATTCGAGATAACACGAAGTATGTAAATTAGGATTAGGCCTATATTGTTTTAATACATTATGCATTTTAACTGTTTTGTTCAATAAAACAATATGATTACCGTATTGTCCCGAATATAAGACGATGTTTTTTTCTTGGAAATACATCTGAAAAAAAACTCGGTCGTCTTATATTCGGGGTTTAGACTTTAACATGTCAGTAATACACCCACAACAATAGGTGGCGCCAAAAACGCATATAACGAGTGTGCCATGAAATATGTAATGTAATGTATGTTGTAAAGTCTTGACTGTCATGTTGGCCTGATGGGACCAAACTTCTTCTGTAAGTGATTTTAAAACATAAGACTATACCCAGATTTGAAGACTACAATAAGATTTCACTTCTACTGTTAATGAAATTTTGGTACGCTACTATGAGATGGATAGCCTAAATGTTACATAATTCAGATGGGCTACCTGTTATTTCAATGGTATATTAAAAAGTGTATGTCATTGTTGGTACATTTTACCAGTATTTACCATACTTTCAAAACAAAAATTAAAATAGGAAAAATATGCAATTTGAAAATAATTTAAGAAAAAAAAAAGTGTTTTACAGAGAGAAAAAAACAAACAAAAAAAAACAGAAGATTTGGTTTTCAAAAAGCCTTTTTCCAAAAGGTACATCTGGAAAAAGGGGGGGTCGTCTTATAATCAGGGTCATCTTATATTCGGGACAATACGGTACTTCCTTTTTTGAACCAATTATTATTGCCTCATTGCTATTATATATGTATTTTAAGTCATTTTTAAAGTCTATTGTTTACATTGATCATTTTTAGTGGTAAGAAAAATAGACCTGAGTAGTGCTGTCAAAATTACAGACTGCGAAACCATCCAGTACTGAAATTTTAAAAATAATAGATGTGGTTGATAGACACAACCTTCAAACGCTCTTTGTGCTTCAGTGTGAGCACTCGGTGAAGAGTGTGAAGTGATGATCATTGTAGCCAATCATAGTCATATCTGTTGAGCGTGTGAACACAATGACCAATCAGCACTGTTTAATATTCTGCTCAACAGCACTCAAATGTTAGCAGGAAATGGACGTTTTTAAAATTTCAGTACTGAAACATATCACGGTCTGTACTTTTGACAACACTAGATCCAATTACTCGATTAATCGTCAGAATAATCGACCGATTACAGCCCTAATTTAGATTGATCTGTGAACCGGTTTAATTGGCATACTGATTGACTCACAAATTGGATGAATCTAGCTGATTAAATATTTTGAAGCAAACTGTACAGTAACTAGCAAAATGTATATTCACTACTGAAATTTCATGACTTTCCAATTATTCCAAGGTTTTCCTCGACCATGATAAAACAATTATGCTTTGGTAAATGTTGTAAAAACAAGACTTTTCAACAATTAATTCAAGTTGTACTCAATTTTTAAAACGATATTTGAAAACTTTGGACTTATACACTGCAGAAGAGATGATGTTCACTTTTCAAAAAGTGTTATAAAAACACCTGGGTCAGGAAAGAGGTGTGTGTCCGCTTCCCTGATCATGTCACAGTGATCCAAACGTTTTTGTGTAGGTGCTAAATTCTTCAATCTTTCCCGCAGGGTCAGACAAGTGGGGATAAAAAGTGCCTATTCACGGCAAGTGTATACTTGAGTACATACTTGTGGAGGCGAAAGTGGGTATGTTAATGAATGGAGGGGGATGTAACGTGCAGAGTTTTAGATTGTCAAATGAAACATGAAAATTTATTTGGTTCATAAGGGATGCCAACTATAGTATCTGAAGCAGAGACGACCCGCAGTTTACTGAGAAGCTTGAACATTTGCATTCCATGAACGCAAACCCTTAGTCTTTGTCTGAACACCAGTATTAACCCAACCATCACCAGCAACTTGAAAGAGCACAGAGAGGGAGAGGCTATGCAAGTTCATGCACCTCAAAGACAAGCCCAAAAAACGAAAGTACTTCAAATTGAGCATTAGATCTTACAGGGCAAAGACACAAGAGCAAAGAGTAAGGGCTTTAAGATGAGGGTACAACAGATTAGAGTTAATGTTTGTTGCTCAACAGTAAACGATGCACATTCACATACCACAGACACCAAGTCTATTGTCTACATAATCACTGCCATGACATCCTGAAGTATAAAAAATGTGGGATTTCAGCCTCTTTGTAATACTAGTGCTGTCATAGGGAATGCTAAGTATTTCTGAGATACATGTGTAAAGAAAAAAACCCTTAAAATCAGTGATGAGCCTGTTGCGCCAGCCAATGGTCAACAGTAAACGTGACTAATCACATGGAGCCAGCATCCTGCATTATCGCAAACAGTTTTATGAGGGCTGTTTCTACTTGATGGCACTTTATCAGTAATGGCTGGCTACTGATTTCACTAACTGATTCAATTGCAATAGTGTAAAAACATTAATACAAAGAGTCATAATAAGAAGGTCTTAATGAAAAAAGAAATCTGAAATGGACTGATTTATAAAATGTATCAATCTCAATACAGTTTCTTCAATTCATTCCACCTCACTGTAAAAGAGATACTAAAAATGGCCTTGATTTCAAAGTGGTGGACCAAATGCCCACAATCTCATCTGCAGATAAACTCTGCAGTTGAATAAACAGCATTTAAACACCACAAGCTTTTACAAACCATGTGAGATATAAGCAAAAGATTGAGGCAGGTACACAGATGCCAACGTATGTTGAGAAAGACGCATTTGCTGTAAACATACAGGCAACTGGGAGCAATATGCCATTAGAATGGGAAAGAACAATACTTCGCAATAAAAGACTTTTTAAAAGTAATGTAATTTATTTATCACTGTAAGTTATTGATGTTGCTTAATGAAATTCTGCAAATCATCCCATCTAAACAGAGGAAGTGAAATCAGCTTTCAGAGAGCTGTTCTGCAGGAATGAATCTAGTAGAACCAGACACATCCTAACTCAAAAATTCAACTATAGCCTACTAAACCTACTATGGCTGTTAAATGCACTAAAGGTAGTTGTTTTTAAATCAAACGTTTTGTGGTAGGTCATCACAAGATGATTTACAGAAAATATATTTTTTTAAATAATAACAACACCAAAGCAAACAAACAAACAAACAAACAAAAAAAAACATTAAGGTCTCATCTAACGTAGCTATGAACTAACAATTATTAAAGAATTAAGGCTCCTGGCTCATAACATATACTGTTGAACCTAAGGTCAAATGACTCTGTTGAATAAATTATTCTGTTGTACAAGAAATTCTGGTTTAGTGGAGGTTCTATTGGCTTCACTTCACAAGAGAAATGTGGTACACGTTGTATGTGGTAGTAAAAGGAAGTACATAACATACAACGTTAAGTCAACATCTGTCTGGGTTCTAGCCAGATTTCAAATCAACAACATCAGGCTCCATGACACTTTTGCATCTTTTTTGTTAAAGCTTGAATCTGGTAAGCATTCACTGCCATTATATGGACAAGTGAGAGCAATACTTTTATTTTTAAATTTTCTCCTTTTGTGGTCTGAAAAGACAGAAGGTGACATTAAAATGACACCAGACTGAGTAAAAATGACAAAATTTAAATTTTGGGGTGAATTATCGCTTTAAAGAGAAAAAAGTGTCCACTAGAAATATTTTTAATCCATCATTCAATTTTATTGCCTTCAGAAGCCCTGGTGAGGTTCTTGCTGCTTTTATGGTTTGCCCCCTATAGGTCTATTCTGTGTGGCCGAGCGTGTTTAGGGTCCCTGGTCTTGCACACAGATGGTGGGGGTCCCTCATTATCAGGGCCACTCTCCAGGTCAACAAGAAAAGCCTTTTGGGACCCTGGGAATCACAAGCGACATGGATTACAACACAGATTACAGGGAGTGGAAGGAGATGCAGGGCCTTGAAATTATTATGCCCCCTCGGTCCTACTCGCAATAAAGGCTTATGAGTGAATAGGGAGGAGCGAAAGGCCTTGTTCTTTTGCATGCTTAAAGTCTAATTATCATCAGCTTGCAGTTTATAATGCTGTGACCCCGACAGCTGCTGAGAATTCAATTGCCGTCACGCTGCCATTTACAATCAAGGCCTTTAATTCCCACCATGTGCTGTTCAACTTCCCAAGATTTAAAGCCCTTATCGCACATTATTCCCACCAGGATATCATGTGCCAAGCCCTGCTGATATTCATAGTAAGAAAGATGCTGTCTGGATCCGGTTGGGTGTGTTGGTGTGAAATACAAGGGATAATGAGCAAAAGGAGTCATTATTTTTAAATCACGTGCTTGTTTACTGCACTTAACCGGTCATTTTCTTCTAGAACCTGAACTTACATACTGAACATACTACTGGTGCTTAAAATGAAAGATGCATTTCTTTGGGAAAGCAGTTATGTGCCACCAGCCCGGAGAGGGTACAAAGGTTAATGGAGTCCTCAACCATACTTCAGATCTCAAAAGGTAAACACTAAGACGTTATTACATCGAAACAAACAAAGTAACCAAACCCACCAACCACCAAAACAAAACACTTTCTGTGTAAACAACAAAACCCCACCCTCCGACGTGGACACATGCTGATTGCCCTCACAGCTCATAAATTACAATAAAAAAAAACAACAACAACAACAAACCCCCCCCCAAAAAACAAGCGTTCAACATTTTTTGGAAGGTTTCTTATCAGCCTCTCAGGTAGGACCATCATCTCTTGCTCATCTTCGTCTGTCATCTTTTTTACTTAAATTTAGAAAAAGTAGGAGAAAATGCAGACGTGTCCGCTGTTTTAGCCCAATTCAAAAGGCTTTGTGTTGCTGCTTCTTTTTCCAGTGCTTGCGCTTCAGAGCACAAGAGTAGGGATGAAAGAGATGGGAGAACAGAGGGAGCTCAACCTCTGTGTCTCCATCTGCTTTCTCCTCACCCTCCACCCCTCATCGACCCCACTCTCCTTCTGCCCTTCCATCCCACAGGTGTGAGCTTACCTCCCCAAATTACCCCCTCCATATACCCCCGCCCCGCTTCAAGCCCCATGCTGGGCTTAAGTAGCGCTCATGCCTCTCAGCCTGGGGCTACAAGTTCCTGCAACCATTACATTACAAATGCCTACTGTTGGGGAGGCAAATAAAGGTCCTCGATTACGCTGCCAGTTGATGGAGGGTAAAATAAACTTGTTTGGTTCTTGCGATATAGAACGCTATGAGGCTTTTCTAAATTTAATCTGTCAATGACAAATAAGTGTGTCTACAAAAAGTAAAAGGGTTAAAAATATTTTAACTTAAAAAACGAGTTAAATGCAAAATCTTAGAATTGTTGTTGGTTTTATATGGTTTAGTAAACCAGAAAAAAAAAAGAACAATGTTCATGAAATCATGAATTTTATTAATTATATTATTAATTCATAATAACTGTTAAGTTTTGGTTTTAGGTCAAATTATCCGATATTTTAATTGACCCTTGACAAACAGTCTTTAAGATCTGCAAAGATCCTCTCTATTGTCAAGCCCCTGGACTGTGTTTGTTGTGTTTTTCCTCCCAATGTGCTCCGTGATCCAGTTTCTTCCCTTGTCTGATTGTGTTCATGTCATCCAGGTGTGTTTCGTAATTAAGCTTGTTACCCCATTTATTTAAGTCAAGGTCTGTGCTGTCTGTCTTTCGATGCAATGTTTTAAAGTCATTGTCTGTATGAATTGAATTTATGTATTTTTTACTTAAAAAAAATAAAAATAAAATTTTGTAACCCTTTGTAACTTTACTTTCACTAGGGAAAAACAAGCATCAGAAAACAACTCTAACATGTAAGGGAAGATGGCAGCGTACATTATATTTTCCACTATGCTAGTGATTTATGAACTTTTCAAAGCACCACACATCATTGTTCCAATGAACAATCTACAATCTCACAGGGAAATGACAGGACATAAATACAATGCCCTGAATTGCGGCTGAAAACCTCTAGCCACAAGATTGTGGCTACACCATGCAATGGGAAAATTTTCTTGGGTGCAGTCACTTCCAGATTCTCACCATACAAAACCAACATCTTTAAGAGAGAGGATGTGATATGTAGATGCAAATGGTGATATGTAGGGCCGCACAGTCTTGGGAAATTGACAGTGTCCTGTCATCAGTTGTGTCATGGGTTTGGAAACAGTGGATAAGTAGTAAGCTTCACTGCGACACACTTACCACGCAATGAAAGATGACAGGCCAGCCTTGGGCGACAAAGAGTACTTAAGGCTTAAGAGCCTTTCTTTCTCTTTTCATCTGCTTGTGCTCTCATTGTTTTAGAGTGTTTCTGTAAAGCTGTCAAAGAGAGGTGGTCTACACAGAGGGTAGGGTTAACGGCTTTCATGGGAAGCGCACATTGGTCGCTCTCACCTTTTTCTTGCTCATTGGGCTCTAATGCATTCATTACCTCTCTTGCGCACATCTGCCTCACGTAAATCCCATTTCCTGTGTCTATTGAGCGCGCCCAGTGGCCTGGTGCTGGGGCGATGGCCGCCACACGTTTCCCATGGCCTCCTCACCCTTCTGCTCACTCCAGCGTCCCTGCCCCTATTGTTCCTCATCTGTTCTTCCCCACCCAGTGCACACTGTTGTCTGCCCACCAACCCCTGCTTTAATCCAGCACCCCCCCTCCCTCCCCAATACACTCTCCTTTGATACCCCCCTTTCCTAGCCAAGACCCCTGCTGCTAAAGCAGTAGCCTGGCAGCTGGAGCAGTTGACCATGTTGGCTCAGCTGCTGGTTCTCGGGACCCGAGTGACTCTGGGCTCTGCACGAGAACAACACTGGAATCCGGCTCAGGCTAAATTTCATTATCCAACCTCTCTAATTAATTACGACTTAATCCACTAGAGGTGGATCCCATGGGAGAGCACTGTATGAATACTGTACCTGAGATACAAGAACCTGCCATAACAGATAACATGTAAAGGACAGTCAAAAATCACTTCTACCATGACAACTCTCGGAGGGATTGGCATGGTTATGTACATGACAATGTTCGTGTGTTTGGTCTTGGTGGAATAAATCTGCTATACGCAGCGGCAGAGCAAGTACCAACTTGCTACAGCCAACACATCCACAACATGCTGCTGTGAGCATGTAAGCAATACTGCTGCTACACATATAACATATGAAATAACTCCTGTATAGCAAACATGATTCACCTTGTAGCAGATATAGACAGGTGGAGCTGGTGAAGGAGGAGGGTTTCTGGAGTGTCCTGCAACTGCTACAGCAAGCACTAGCCAAGTATTTGAATGTTGAGCAGCAAGCTCATTGGCTCCTGATACAAGAATAACCAATCAGCTGTGCCATGTGATAATAATGTAATTCTGTCAGATTGAGTTTGACCTATCTGGCTGTACCCATCTAGACTTTGATGCCAGTTGGATTTGGCACCAGTGTTAAGACCGGATCACATTTTCATGGTCTTGGTTTTGTCATGGACTCAGGAGCATTTGGACTTGGTTAGACCCTCTTCCAGTATTTGACTCAACGCTCTTCTGTTCTCTGTTTTGACTCAAGAAAATAAAGTTTCCAAAAGGGGGTGTCGCAGCAATGCCACACTAGACAATTCTTAAAAGAACTTTGTTTCCTTAGCGTAAATAACATTTTAATAATCTAAAGAACCTTTTTCCACTATAAAGAACCTTTTTTAGAATAAAAAGTCCCATGTTCTTCATGGAACCATTGATGCCAATATATTTAACATATCCTCAACATGGGACTCAAATGGGCTTGTCTTGACTATAACGCACTTTAGAAGAATTCACATGAAAAACTGTCTTTTGCCGCACACTGAAAAGCATTGCATAAAACACACACATATGTGGAACCTTATAACTTGGTACATTACGATTTTTTTTTTCTAAACAGAGACCTGAATATGTGGATGAGCAAGTTTGTTTAGCAGAACACAGTTTGCAGGATGGAAAATGCCATAATGTGCAAATACATTTTCTCAGTCACTGAAAATTGATTAAAAGGTGTAGTGCCAAGGTGAGATGTGTGCTGGGCGGTGGCAATATTTGAAAGTACATGTGGCGGAATGGATTGGCAGCAACCGTCTACTGCTACATGGCAGCAGGGCTGTGTGGGTGGCAAAGCGCTGTGACTCAGTGATGCGGCTGGTGCTGAAAAAACTCAACTTCCTTCACAGAGGCAAAGGCTGGAGGTGTGGGTGCATAGATTGCACTTATCTTCAGCTGCACCTGAAAAAGTGTCTGGTGTTTTCTGACCTGCACTTTAAAGCGCTCACTTTTAATGCATTTTAGACCTCCTACAATCATTCATAATGGAAAAGCGAGACAATTAAGGCCTAATTATTCTTATCGACTAGCCTGAATTCATACACTTGCAATCCTGACAACATTTTGTAATTATTAACATGAATTATATCTATGAACCGACTGGCCTAAACATTTTTTTTTTTACTCTTACTCTAATGGACCTATGCAGTATTTCTAACACAAAGAAAATCTATTCAAATGGCGTGCATCACTATGACCTACCACAGCATCAATTTCATAGCGGAATCCTGTCTTTTCTCAACAAACAGACATACTTAAGTGTTTAATCATCACTCTGTGAATAAAAGCCTTACAATGCAAAGGCAAAAAAATTACAGCCTGCCAAACATTGCTGAATTTTCACAGGGTAGGGTATACCGCTCAGTAATTCCAACATAGAAATTGTTAGAAGGTTCCATGTATTTTGTGCATACGAATGTGCTTGTGAACAGAAATCTAACCAAATTGGGAAGTCTTTACCAATAATCAGCCCTACACTCTAGATATAGAGTGTATAAAAAAAAAAAATAAATAAAAAAATACATACCGAAACCATTGTCAAGTAGATGCTTTCATCTACTGCATGTTGCTTGGTAAACATTAACATTATTTTTTACAATTATAATTTATAACTTGGACTTCCAAAGAAATTATTTACCTGGAAAAACATGTACAAGCTGAGACCTGAAGACTAGAAACATAAATGTTCTTCATTGGCACCTCTGTTGGTTATGTAACTTGGTGGAAAAAAGTAGAAGGAAAAAAAAAAAGAAACGGTTCTTCAGAACTGCTCTCTCAAAGGTTCTTTGGAGAACCCCAATTGATTCCTTTGACATCACCGTGAAACCCTCCTTCTGGAACCTTTATTTTTAAAGGTCCAAATCTAGACCAAGACCCGATTTAGACAATGTAAATATGACAGTACCACACCACCTAGAAATCATGCTAATATGTTAAAACAGCATTGTTAAAATCAAATAAGCCTCTGAGCAGGGCCTGAGAACGAATTGTCTATGCTTTTCTTAACCTTATTTTTTTAAGAGACTTAATCTAATAGCAAGAGAATCTGGACAGAAAGCCCCGTACATTCCATCCATGTCTGCACAGAGTAGCGGATGTAGATGACTAAGACAACCATGTATGAGGTGGACCCAGGGTCTGCTTGTCAAACTATAGCAGGAGGAAGTATTACTATACTCTGAAAAATGCAACACACAGCTTAAGGAGAACAATCAAAGAGGAAACACCTACAGGTGCCCTCCAAAAAAAAAAAAAAAACAAAGGTTTTAATGCATGCCAACACAACAGAAGGAAAAATGACGTCAATTCAGGAAAACACTATGGATGTGTTGACATATTTGCTACCACGGTTTCACAGAAAAGGATGGGGATGCATGCCAAAAAGCAGTCAGTACCAACAGGTTAAAAGATTAAACCATGCCCGTAGGCTATTTGAATATAATTGCAAGGTCTACAGATGTGTTGGCATGGGCTTTTTGCTATTAATCTGTTCATAGAAATAAGAAATGGAATGCAACGCCAAAACAGGTTAGAAAATAAAACCAGGGTCAAACCCCATGTGTTGTGATGGTGAGCGTTGTTGAATGTATAACTACAAGCTACTGTTACAAAAAGTCTGATTAACTCACTGTCTGTCTCTCTCAAAACTAAATAAAAAGAAATGATCATTGCAGCCTGATTGGTCAATACTGTAGCATTCTAGCTATGCTAAACCCAACAATGAAAGAGAGTAACAGCTTTGATATAAAACACCTGTTCACCCAACTGCATAGCTACCACAGAAGACTGTTTTGCTATCAACATTCTGCTATGCCAAGAATTATATTCTAGTGAGGAGAAGGATGCCACTTAATGAATTTGCTTGAAAAATGTTTTAATAATTTATCCTTATATTTAAATGTAATATTTATAAAAGCAAAAAGGCCTCTACTAAGAGATATCCCCATCAAGTGCCTTCACCCATGATGACTATCAAAATACATAATGCCTTGCTCTCTCTCTCTCTCTCTCTCTCTCTGTGTGTGTGTGTATCTATATCTATCTATATATATTAAAATCAGTATTTATTATTATTAAATACTATATTATAATTATTAAATTTATTTTGAACAAATTGTATTTTAACATTTTATATTATGAAAAATTACATTCACACACACATATATAAAGTATATATAGCATTAAAGTAAATGTTTAGATAGACAGATAGCTTGTGTTCTAGCATGTCTCCATCATGTTCAGTCCAAGATCGCGTTTCCAGTACTACCAACTGTACAATATTGTGTGCATCAGGCTTTTAATAAAGCTTTCCTAAGCCAGCTGTGCTGCTTGTAATGTAAAGCATGTGCTCGAGGGAAAGTGGCTGCTTTCCTGTCTAACGTTATAGCTCAATAGCGTCTTGCTAACCAAGCTAAGATGACATTACACGAAATCAGCAACATTTCCCCTGAAATACATCGTTTGTCGTCCTGATTTCTCATTGTGAAACATTAGACGCAATGTTGGTCGATAAAAGCAATGACAGAATGAATGGGGGTTGGGCAGCTGACAGCAAAATGATGAGGTGTGACCGCATCACTGACAGATGATAACGTGCGATTAAACTATAGCGACTCACCTGGTTATAATGCACCCTAAACGGTCTCAGATAGTTAGAGCTGGTGCACGGAACCACCTGAATATTATTAATCTGCTCCATGTCTTTGATATAGCTGCCCACGAGTGCTTCTCGCCACAGATGGCACAGCCGCAGACTACTGGAGGAGAATAGGGGAAATGTCTACGGAAGCCTGTGAAGGGCAAAATAAGAACGCTCTTAGTCTTTGCGTTGCAGTAATGTTCGGACTATGCGGTGCAGAAAACTGCCAGTCAGCGATAGTTGCGGGAGGATGATGTCATTTATTTATTTATTTATTTATTTTCTAAAGGTTAAACTACGGACTCTGTCGCCTCAGCACACTCCCTTTCACCTTTCTCGCGCGCGCGCCTGACGCGCGAATGCAGGTGTGCCTGGCTCGTGCAGGCGTTACCTTAGCGCCAACTTCAGGAAGCGCGTGCTTCGCTGAATAAACCGCCAAAACTCGTATCCTTAATCATTTTCTGTAAATCTGGCAAGAAACGGACACTGCCCAAATGGCTGAATGATTGACCCCTCACCTTCCTCGACAGGACAAATAAGGTATTCAACCACCATATTAGCTTTTTGGAAATTAATAGCCTATGTAAGGCTGTACTATAGTGGAAAAAGAGAAAATTACAACAAAATTAAATACTTTGTACATAATACATTATACAGAGAGTAACAATAAAATGTTTATATTATTAAAATATTTAAAAATATAGGCCTAGGCAGGCTACTAAAATATTTATTTATAATGCGTTCACAAACACATTTCTTTGTTTTCTCTTTCTTGAACCATTTATTTTGTTCATCTGCCAAACAATAGTGAATTAGAAAAAGTGAAATAGGCTTACTTTATATTAATAACTTTTATAAATGAATTATGTGAGATAATGAGGTCAAGTGACAGTAATGTATAACCTACTATCTGAAACATTCTTCTGCTTCTATAAGCAGCAGTATTCTATCCTAGACGTAGCCTTTCTGTCTTCCATCTTATAGCAGGAGTATTTCATCCTTATTTTCTGTCTTTTGCCCCCACAAAAACACTAAAAACATCTACTTTTGCAAAGTAAATCTTTTTGCTTATCTGATGGTCTTAAGATATCAGTAATCTCAGACTCTAAACATGTGGTTTCAATGTAGTTTGAGGAAACAGAATATCATGATGGGTACAGGTTTCTCATCTGAACTTATGCCTCTCCTAATGTCTCATCAAAACCAGATGAAGAAGCTCTCTTCCTTGAAACATCTTTACTTATCTTTTTACTTTCTTTTTTTCCCCTCGATGGTTGAGTCTTGTGGTGACGTATTTGGGGGTCCAGCACCAAAGCATCAAGACTAAGGTTTTCTCTGAGGATCCGCTGAAAGTAGGCTCAAAATGGTAAATTTGAAGTAATTTGAACTGAAATTTTGAAGTATTTCAATAATTATATAAAATAAGTCTTCAGATCAGTGATGAGATGAGAGAGGAGGATGCTTGTTTGTCACCATCAGTTTCACATGCACACAAAGTGCAAAACTGTCACCTCTATGTAGGGTGACAATTTTCCTTTGTCTGCTTTAGATGTCTGTGATCACAGCTCTCACATCTAGTCGGTTCATCATAAACAGGTGGAGAATATGTCTATTGATGGTTTGACATGATTTCAGAAACAGCAGAAGTGGAGCGAATTGCTAATTAGTAATTACACTGAGGAAATCACCCAGGGGCCTATATGACTGTCAGGTCAAGGTTACAGACATAAAGAGCATGAAATTAGCTTGCAGTTCTTGAATTATGTACATTATTTTCCACTTTCCCTAGTCTATATGCCTTTTTTAAATGAAACATTTTTTTTCTGTCCTTAATACAAGTATCTGGAGTGAAAGACATCAGATTTTTACTAGAAAAGCTCTAGTTTTATATAGTTCTATGTCGTTTTGTTCTTTTAATTGATCATCAATCAAATGTATTTGAATGCTTTGTTTTTTTGCTTGAACATTCTTCTTCTACTCTCAAGTTCAGCAATATCTTTGAGTCTTTTGTCTTCTGCAAGAAATCAAACAAATATTATCAACAAAGACACCAAAAAACAAAGACCCAAGTGTTTTATTTCTCATGTGGTCATGGTTTTCTCTTTATAACCACCGTGATTAATGTGATGGCAATTCAATCCACAATATACTCCACACCCTGTTCTTTCAATCATATTTCTCATACCTCTAATCATAGTTCTCAGAACTCTCCCACACGAACAGTTTCCGCCCCTTGGTTCCTCTTTCCCGCCCTTCCAATCTTCTGAGTTTGACTGGAAAAATACAAGTTCCAATTTGATCTAAATTAGATCTTTTGATGAAGGCTGGGTGGAAGTCGGTCGATAAAGCACAAGGAAATTCAGCGTGTTCCTTATGGACCCCGGGGTGTGCACCTTTCCAAACATCTTTAGATGCAATACTGTGTGGTACAGTGATTGTGGTTGCTTACAATAATACAATAATCAGTGCAATCACAAAAGAACCATACAGGCCTGGGCCAGGAGGTGTTGAGAGGTGCTGAAGACGTGTAACACCCAGGATGCCCTGACTTTGATGGAGAGAGAATGATGTCACCCAAACTGCAATATGGCTCTCTGTCTCGGACATTCCGAGGGTCCCAATCTCTTCAAGCCAGTTTCCTCCTCGGAGGGCCAGAAGTCCCACCCTCCATACACTGGCAGGATGTAACACTTTTGCTGGCTGATTTACATCTAAATAAACATAGCCAGACAAAACAATGTGTGACTGGAATGGAAACGCAACCCTTTTTTCTGTACCCGGCCAATTGATATGAGCCGATTGAACAAGGCTGCAGTCTATGATAAGCAGTACTGGGGGTTCACAGTCGTGGCTTTCAGAATTGAAGAAGTGGTTCACAGAGAGTTTAAGGGACCTTTTATGGGATTTGAATATGTGTATTCATGTGTATGCGTGCATATTGGTATTAATATTTCTTCATTTATTACAAAAACTTTGTTACAAAACTTTTTTTCATTTCGTAGACATCGCTAAATATAACGATAACTTTTAGTAGGTGAATTGGATGTTGATTAAGTTAACTGCTCTGATGGATTCAATGCAGTGAAGGATTCATCAGATTGAGTCAAACCGGTGACTTGTGGTTTTGAACTATCCTTTGAGTTCTGACTCATATTGTAAGAGTCATTAATTTGGGAATCGGACTACACTGGTTGCGCTGTATGTTTTTGAATTACTAAAAGAACTGGCTCATAAGAGTAATTTGCAATGACTCACATTCACATCTAAGGTAAAATATATCTTTTGCCTCATTTATGTCTTATTCTCCATCTATTTCTAGCACAAAGTAAAATGCTTTGTACCGAAAGAGGTTAAACATTCACAGGATTTGGAAGCTATTTATATGAGCCATTGTAAATATAGCCTTGTGTTCTGCGGCAGAGCTTTTGTGTGAACTGCCCTTGTTTTGAACTCCGCACAGTATCCAAATAAGTAGCCTAAATAGTGAAAGTCTGAGAACACAAGATAACTCAAGATGAGACATGGCTCATTACACAGTCTATCTCTTAAAGCTGAATGGAAAACGGATACTGGATCGCCTGGTCTTCCTTTCAGTCAACGTGAGGCCCCCTGCAAGACCCCCTGTATCTTATCAGACCATCTTTTTGGCTCGGGAGCCCCAACAGTGTGCTAATCCCACACCCCTGTGCGCACCTCAGGGCGTCGCTGTGGTTTGGACCGTCCCTTCACTCTGAATTACACTCTTTGGTGCTGCAACACAAGCCAGGCCACTGCTGGCTCCACAGAATACAGGGTCATGGAGCTTTACACACTCCTTTTCATATTTCTAGCTTTCTCTCTGTCTCCTCTTGTAGTCTAGGCACAGTCGGTTTATCAGCAAGGGTCAAGCAGGGATTTGTTGTTGCTGGAGATGACAAAGGTCAGACTTCTGGGAATGCACTTAGCTGAGGTGCCTGCTATCCTTCTGTTAGCGTTCACAGGGTGTCGAGCCAGACACGACATCCCATTATAGATTGTGGTCGTGAAGGTCAGTTGCATACGGGTCAATGACATATAAAAGTGTCCACTATAAAGAAAAAGATCTTTTCAAAACACATGAAAAATTCTTAGAAAATTATTCTTGGTACTTATTTAGGCCTTTTTCACGGTCCGCGTTCGAAAACCGGAAACTTCGATTAGTTGTGTAAAATAACTTCCGCTGCAGCCTGTATGAATGGCAATGCCCATGGCACGGGGTTGTTGTGATTTATTAATGAACAATAAATCATAGATGTTATCATGTTTCAATCATTAATCTGGTATGACAAAACAAGGAAAAATGTTCATGCTATTCCGAACGATGCCTAACAATTGTCTGTTTCACTTGTATGGAGAGATCCTTTGACCGCATAATGTGGGTTCACAGCAACAGCTTCCAAATGGACACACACTTCACACTTAGAATCAACTCCAGAACTTTTACCTTCCTAATTTATGTAGAAATAACAAAAGAATAGCCCACGCCTCACTGTAAAAAAATCAAAAGTTGAGAAGACTTGTAAGTTCAAGGCAACCAGCTTCAGGAGATTTTTGAGTTTTCTCAAATTGTTTTTGTAGGAGATTTTTGAGTTTTCTCAACTTCTTGTTGTATAAACTGAAAACAAAAGTTTAGAAAGCTCAAAAATCTTCTGAAGTTTTCTCAAATTTAGATTTTTAAAGTGCTGACCTTTTGAGTCAATTGTCCAATTACTTATGGTCCCTTGAAAAAGTGAGGGGAGGGGGGTTTACATATTAAAGAGCTGTAATTCCTTAACCTTTGCTCAAATGTTGATGAGAATACTCTCAAATTAATCAAATTAGTGTGCACTTTAAGCCCATATTCATTATCTGTAACTTGAATATGTTTTGGTCAGCAGTTAAAATAATAAAAATTGCGCCTGTGTCCAAATATACATAGTAGCCTACATATATGTTACAAATATTTTGAATGAAAATGTTATTAATACCTAAATCATTCTTTTCATAAAAAGGTAAAATTATGTAATATTTTAAGATACTTATTGACCTTGACACACATCCAAGAGGGGACATTCACATCCTCTCTATGATATCATTTCCTGTTTCCTGTCATGATGTATTTCCCCTGCATGTGTCTGCATGGTTGGACCACATAACTTGACATGATTTGGCAACTTTTTAAATATCTAAGTAAGTAGCAAGCAAAGGGACGAGTAATCTAGCATTATATGATTTCTCAATGAATGTTTTACATTGATAAATCATATCATGCTAGATCATTCATATAAAAGTAGCATTTTACTTTTT
Source organism: Acrossocheilus fasciatus (assembly GCA_036784905.1). NCBI lineage: Eukaryota > Metazoa > Chordata > Actinopteri > Cypriniformes > Cyprinidae > Acrossocheilus > Acrossocheilus fasciatus. The sequence continues at coordinate 16,483,866 of CM071957.1, read as the reverse complement.
TATTTACCATATTAAAAGTAATATCGTAAATCTATAAAAAAAATATTATATTTTATGAACAAAAACAAGCATGTAAATAAGCAGTAAATAATTATTGTGTGTGTGTGTGTGTGTGTGTGTGTGTGTATATATATATATATATATATATATATATATTTGTGTCATCTTGACATTTACGAGCTTCACCAAAAATATACAAATTAATTTTAATACAAGAATGTATGTCATTGACCCATATTCCTTTCTATTCCAGTATTAAAAACTAAAAATGCCTTTAAAAGAAATCGAAATACACAATTAGAATAATTAGAATATTAGTCAAAATAGAAGTTAAGTGATGCTGTATAGAGAGGTTGCTGAGTTCCGCTACAGCAATGCAATGCAATGAATGCACCGTGACCATCACGAGTCAGAAAGCTGGGCTGGAAAATAAAGGGGTCGTACGTGATGCCATGTGGGCAGGTGTGATGTGTGCGGCTTTGGGCGGGACAAGAATGGCCATTGCCTGTCACATCAAACGAGACTTCGACCCTCCTCCCTTTCCAGGTAGGGCCTAAATTAAGGCAACCTGATCTGTGTGGAACTCGCCTCTCCTGAATAGTCCTTCAAAGCAGCAGGCCTCTCTTCCATCCAAGGCCTTTGTAATGGAATCCACCGCTGTTATTTTGCCTCTTGTATTTTCAGGCAAGGCTATTATTGTTCTTGGCCCCGGATGTGTTACCCAGACAGAATTCCCGCGTCCTGCTCTTCATTTTGCGCAAAAATTATGACCGGTATACTCAGACCAACAGACCAAGAGTCACGAACTGAAAAAATATGGTGAAAGAGGCAGTTTGTGATTCTGATGTGTTGAGAAAGGTGATGGTAAAGTGATAAAGGGGCGCCGTAGGAGGTATTTTTAGAAGTGGACAAAAGTGGCAGTCGTCTTTGGGGATTACAGGGCCACAGGCCTGACAAGCCGACTGAACCTTGATCTCTCACTCTCTCAATTTACTAAGGAACAGCTGACCATCCCCTCTCCTGGAGGGGAGACTATTTTAAATGCCTCGAAATTCAAATCCTATTGTTATTATATGATGCTTGCACACACTCGAGCTCGGCCTCAAATGCAGGGCTCCGGCCCAAGTGTGTTTTGCGAGATGGTTTGTGCCTCTCATCACCATGGGAATGCACGTTCCCTTGCTAATTACTTGCTTGAATTGGCCCACAGAGACACTTTTAATGACATGTAACCTGATCCCAAAAACCTGAGACGCAGAAGGTGCAGCCTGTATATGGAGCGAGGGGTTACGGAGGGTGGCGGCAGCGGTGGCGGGGGGCTGTAGTGGAAAGGGTGACCGGAGAGAAACACAGTGTGACACACTAAACCAACTGTGCAAACGCAGTTCTGTCTCTAATTCCATAGACCATTATGTGCCCCGTGACGGTGGGGGGGAAGATCGGTGCTGGTCACAGTTGTGGTGGATGAAGTTATTTGGTAGTAGGTGAGTTAGGCGCTATGGCAGAGGGCCCTCGTTTGCAGCTGGGTTCATTAACTGCAGTCTAAGAATAATAATTAGTGCTTTTGTTGTAGCAGTGGTATGTTAATAACATGCTGGGCTGTAGTCACTGCATAGAGAGGGACTGCAACGGCACTGCAGCCCTGAACATCAACTGCACATGATGTTGCGTCAAGGAAGCTTGGCTAAAAAAAATGTACAAGAAGTGATTAACAGCCCCTAAACAAAACTAGAGCCTGGTTACTACCAGGAATAGTCAACCTCTTCCACAGCTTATATAGCTAACATTTGGTCTAGCCTTACAGCGATATGTTTTATCAATGAACAATCATAGGCAAGGTTGGTAACAGTTTACAATATAGTTGTATTCATTCAAATTTGTTTATGCCACAGCTAACATGAAGCAATACTTTAACAGCATTATTTGTTTCTTATTTATTAACATTCACTAATGTTGTTGTTATTATTATTATTATTCCTTTTCAGATTGGACAAAACAAGACGGGGAACATCCAACAATGCAAGAGACATTCACCAATGAATACAAATAATAATTTAAAAAAAGAACGCAAGGAGCAACAATTGAGACAAACAGGTAACAGATAAAACATCAAAGAAGAATAAACTACAATAATAAATAATTTGACGTGCCTTTTTAAAATATTTTTAGCTCTAGAATATTTTCACAAGCTCAAATATAAATATATTAAAGGAGGAATTACATTTTTTTCCCATTTGCATGTATGCATATGATATTATACCCAGCAATAAAACTGGATAAACATTAATAAACTGAAATTATTATTATTATTATTATTATTATTATTGGTTAATAGTAATTTGTACATATACATTTTTAACATTTCAAGTTCTATAACTTAAAACAGCTAATGTATTATGAACAAGCATGAACTATAACCTTAAATGTTGATGTTCATTGTTAAGTCATACATAATGATACCTAATGAATTAACTAACACTAATGAATGGAACTTTATTGTAAAATGTTGCTTCAAGGTTTAATATAGTCTAAAACAGGCTGAATCAGAGCCCAGAGTCATCTGAGGCTAAAATGAAAATTAGAGCAGAAAAGTAGATACAGCAGTACTCAGATAATATTAATCCTGGGGGGGGGGCTTTGAAAGGCAGCCTTAGATCATTACATTCATTATCAAAACTGAGTGTAAAACACATGCAGAAATCATCTGGGTATTCAAAACCTCTTTTAATCACTACGGGCAGAATTCATTATCAGTGTGAAGAAACAGTTTCACACCCCCACTGAACTACCAGCATTCATTTTCACCTCTGGTTCAGAGAGAGCAAGACACCTGCGGTGGTAAAAAAAAAAAAAAAAAAAAAAAAATCTCCATAATCCACAAAAAAAGTGAGAGACTGAGAAAGATAGAAAGTTAAGGTTTGTAAGGTTTGAATAGACATGGGTGGTTACGAAAAAAATCATGACAAATACAGTCCAGAATGCTGTATTTACATGGAAAAATTTGTTTATTTGCTGCTTATCTTTTTCTGTACATTTGCACATCACCATTTAGTGTACATTGATTAGTCACAGATGGTCTTACAGTAAACTGTTAATCACATATGGCACACACTCATACACACTAATATGTACAATGCCTACGCCCTCCAAGCTGATTCTCATCTATGGTAAGAAATTTATCACAAGGCTACTTACTTTTCAGCGACAGTCTTTATAGAGGGACGTGATAAGTCTGCAACTTTCTGAGGGATAAGCGCCATCCATTGGTCAGAGTCCTGAACTGCCATTTTCACCCCTGAAAACCAGAAGATTCATTGTGTTAAAATGAATTCAGAAGCACTGTGTGTTCAAACACAAGCATACAAGGACATCTTCAGCTCAGCCATTGTACTCCTCAATAAAACTCTAAATCAATCTTTAAGCAAACATATGTCATGTAGCTGTAAATCCATCAAAAGATCCTGTTGCTCCACAACAATTCCTCGGCTGAGGCAGCCACACTTGCGAGGCCTTGAGAAAAGATTTCCAGAGTCAAGGCCCAGCCAGGGTGTTTTGTCGTGCAGCGCTTTTGATTCTGCAGCCCTCCCATGGGTGCCAGCGGTACGTCAGCGACCGGACGGCTGTAAATAAAGCCAGAGAGTTTTGGGTAACTCCCTCGAGGCTTCCTCTTTTCCTGTGCCACCCGCTTCAGAAGGGCAATATTATTCTGTCCCCAGGTCTGAAGAATGATTCCATTGTACTAGAGGTAGAATGCGGCCTTCCTCCGAGCCCACTTTACTGCCGCCGTCCTTTATTTAAACAGCACCGCCTTTATCTTCCCTCCACTGTACGTGCTCCTGCTGTCACTCGCCGGGCTCGGCCGACTTTGGTAGATAGGCCCCGATAAGGGTGGCGCTCTATGCAAACATGTCCCAGAAATGGGACTGGGTGACCAGCAGGAAGTGTCAACAAAGAACGGGGTATTAAAAGCTCTCGACAAGTTTGATTGTTTCCCATCGTGATAATCATAATTGTACGGTGCTGTAAAATGGCTGATATCCTGTACGTGCCTTTCATTGTTGCATTGTTTGTCGTTAAAAACCACAAGGGAACAACTTATTAATAATAATTAAGAATTATGCATCCATTCTGTATAAACACGGGGTAAAAAAGAGGTATTTGAAAGCTACATTGCAGGTTTGTCAGCCATGGATGGCGCATGGCAACAATGTGTTCTTGAATGCGAATGCATTTGTGCCTTGGGGTTGCATTAGGATCTTTTGTTCAGCATTGGATAGTTTCCTGTATATCACCACACCTGTGTGTGCCCAGAAATCAGCGGAGGGGTCAGACCGCCTGCCTATACATGTTAGCATTTTTCTCTCAATCAGGCCACGGCTTTGGTAATCCTGGAAAAAAAAAAAAGACTTTGTAAAGAAGGGATTGGCTTAAATCATAATACACTCCCGTTTTTGGTTTCTATGGAGCATGTGTGCCTTCTTAAAAGCTCAGATCCTGATAATTTGATTCAAAAAACGACACATAAGAACATAGTGTTTCACATCACCAAGGACATTTGGCCAGTTGCTTTGGCCAACTGACACAAAACTGCCAGTATGTTGAGATACTCACAGCTCTCCTTAAAGGAATAGTTCTCTCCGAAATGAAAAATGTCATCATTTACTCACCCTCATGCTTTTCCAAGCATGTATGAGCTTATTTTAATCTGCAGAACATAATAGAAGATATTTTTAAGAATGTTTTGGCTGTTTTTGTCCATACAATGGGATCCAAAACGCTCAAGCCAATTCCACACTACATTTACACTACCAAATGTGAGATTTTTTGTTGTTGTTGTTGTTTTTTGAAAGAAATGAATACTTAACATAATATTAAATAATACTGAATTAATAATTCAGGAAGGATGCTGAATTAAATTCATCAAAAGTGAAAGTAAAGACAATGTTACAAAAGGTTTCTATTTCAAATAAATGCTCTTCTTTTTTTTCTTCTTTTTTTTCTCAAAAAAAAAAATGCTCTTAAAGCTGCAGTCCGTGAGTTTTGCCTCTTTGTCGCCATCTCTGTTTATTTGCAGAATTATCTTCTTTATGTGGGTTGTCAGTAGGCATGAATCTAATATTATGAGGTATGTGTGTGGCTGTCAGTCAAGCACCAGTGTGGATATTTACTGTACTTTGGATTTACTACAAATACTACATCTTGGAAGTATGTGCAAAATAAGAAGTTTCACCAGATATTGTCATCTGAGCAAGTAATTAACATGTCTGCCAGTTTTGTTCTGACCAATATGGACATGCACTGTGAGTTGTAAGGTCTTATATAGACAGGTGTGTGGCTTTCCTAATCAAGTCCAATCAGTATAATCAGACACAGCTGGACTCAAATGAAGGTGTAGAGCCATCTCAAGGATGATCAGAAGAAATGGACAGCACCTGAGTTAAATATATGAGTGTCACAGCAAAGGGTCTGAATACTTAGGACCATGTGATATTTCAGTTTTTATTTTTTAATAAATCTGCAAAAATGTCAACAATTCTGTGTTTTTCTGTCAATATGTGGTGCTATGTGTACATTAATGAGGAAAAAAAAAAGAACTCAAATGATTTTAGCAAATGGCTGCAATATAAAAAAGAGTGAAAAATTTAAGGAGGTCTGAATACTTTCCGTACCCACTGTATGTGTGTTTACAGTGTGTATTTATGTTTATAAAAATACACACACATTTTTCTTAAAACTATACATTCATGGTTGTGTATTTATATACACATAATAAATACACAGTACACACACATATACTATATAAACAAAAACTTTTATTTTGGATGCGATTAATTGTTGCCCAGCACTAAAAAAAAATATTACCAACCTCAAACTTTTGAACCACAGTGTATGCTCTTTTTGGAACTTGAACATTTTGGATGCCATTGACTTTCATCATATCAACAAACAGCTGAAACATTTTTCAAAATATTTTCATGTTTTGCGCAAGAAAGTAAGTCATACAAGTTTATACCATTTTTATTTTTGAGTGAACTACTCCTTTAAGAGGAAACTAATGCCAGGCCCATATACTGTACTAGCCGAAACCAGCATTTGAAGTGGAGTCGGCTTCCTCCCAGGGGAGCTTTGATTCCACCGATTTCGCCGACTGACATTGAAGTATATACTGTATACCGTAGTTCAATTCACCTATTTCTTTTCTCCTTTCTTTATGTTTAATTGCCTCCCCTGATGACAACAATCTCTTATATCGCCGCATTGTACTTTAGGAAGATAGTGTTACAGCAGAGATCATATTTCTGCTTAGCCTTAGCTCAAATATAACGTCCTCCTACACTCTCCAGGATCTATTGGCTTTACTGGAAATGGTGTTTGGGTTTAGTCTCAGTTCCTCCAACCATGACAGTCTGAGGGAAAGTGTATGATAAGCAGGACTTAAGCTGTCACACGACAGAACTTGTTTAGGCTTTGCCCGAGCAGTCCGGAGGAAGCCTAGCTATATTGAATAATGATTATGCAGGGAATGGAGAAGTGTGCGGCCGGTGTTAGGAGGCTACAGAACATATGAATAGAGAAGAATGTGCCTTCTGAGTACCATTGTTTGGGGGTGCACTGGAGGTGGTGTGCAGCTGGTTTATCCATGAGGAGAAGAGCAAGCGTAGGCGGCTAATGGGATGTGTTCCCTCATGTCAGTCCTGCTGCAAGTGAGAAGGAGGGAGGGAGGGAGGGCAGCAGGCGGGCAGTTTGCTGTAGAGCGGAACTCTTTTTCAGGAGGGATTAGCTGAAGGGAGCAAACAGGCCTATATAGGCTACCGTGGCACGTTCCGAGAACTATTATTATTAGCTCATGGAGGTACAGCAATGGAAACATGGAATAATCATTAACAAACCCATGTCTCAATCACAACAAAGCATAGAGGTGGGAAATAGGTGGAAAGTTGGGGAAGGTTATTTGAGGTGCCTCATGAAAATCCCACTTATATGGCAGTGGTTTTCAAAAACAACAACAACAATTAAACTATTAAGGCAGCTAATATATTTGGGGAAAAAATAGAGTAATGTTTTAAAGGTGGCACACATACATACATAAAGTATTGTATAATTCTAAAGCCAAATTTTTTCAAATAATTTCTTGGAAAACATTATTAATATTTCAAATCAATATGTGTAGTGATTTTCCAGTGATTTTATCCTGCAAAAAAACTAGATTATAAGATTAACATGATATTTACTGATATGGCTTTTGTGTGTTGGGGCATTAATTTTACTGATTATATAAGGGAAGATGACCCCATATCACCCTGTGCTCTATATTTACTTAGGCTTTGATGTGAGTTTAGATGAAGTTCTACTTCCTCTACTATTGGGCAAAATCCTGTCAGTTTTAAGGTTCTCAGTAATAACCACAAATGATTTACAGTTTATGTGCTGGAACACCTGCACAGATGACAGGTTCATAATTTACACAAAATCACAGTGAAACTTAGAAGAAAGCTTGGAAAAAACATAGATTATGAAATGAAGAGAATATATGTCTATCTATATATACATAAAATAATTTAGTGTGTAGACTACCTTAAATAATAATCAACAAAGTAAATGATTGTCATTAACAGACCTTGGCTAAACTCACAGCTTTAGTGAAGACTAAGGTCTTGAGTCTGTGTTTTGAAAGCTCATATTATGTATATTTGAATTTACACAAAAAGAATCCAAGGAGAAAGCTGGCCCTGCTCTACTTCATTTGTTAAATCTGAAAATGTGAGGAAAGCATTTGTTTTATTTGGCAACAGCGCCATCTGGCTGTTCATGTCACTCTCATGTTTTCATTTATTATCATTTACTCCCATGTTAGTCTTTATTAGGTTTTTTTAATGCCTGGAGTGGAACAGTGCATTTTGTTATCCAGCATGTCAAGTTTTCACATTATTCTACCATCTAGATCTTAACAATAAGGAATTTTTCTGCTGGATTATATTTACATATATTTTTATATTTATTTATTTATTTATATTTACATTTGTAATTTAAAACATTCTAATTATATATTGTTTACATATAACTTGAATTTTATTTCTATCAAATGATATGTTTGAAAAGGAATTTGCAATTTGTTGAGCCCTGCGCACAGTGGGTACAATGGAAAAAGAAGGGAAAAAGAGCAACAACAACAACACAAATTAAAATGAGCCAGAGTTAAAACATGATTTATATTTTCAAATTCTCATCAACGGATTTGATCTTACATTAAATAAAAACGTTTTCAAGTCATTCTAGCGCAACCCCAATATCAAACATGGCAAAATAATAAAGGTCTGTGATGACACAAAATGCCCTTATATTGGTTTCCCATATCCTTCTACAGGAAGTCACATTAGTATGTATGAGGGCATGTGACTTTCTGTAATGCAGTGCATGAGACTGACCTATCAAATTCCTTTAAGTGCACATTTAGACACCCGGTCATGAAAACACAAAAACCTGATACTAGATTTTTACATTTGAACAATAGTGAGCAGTGCTTGCCCATCACAATGTCACTATTGTGGGTTGCTGCCTAAGCATTGCTATGTGTTTGCTAGAGGTTCTGATTGATTTTAGTGGGTTTCTATTTGAATATCAGGGTTTCTGGGTGATTTATAGAGTCCAGACCGAAAAATATACAGATTCAGTTTCTTAATGATGAAAAAAAAAAAAAAAGATAAAAAAAACGTAACATCCCAGGTGAAAAACAAGTACACTTCCATAATGTAATGTACCTTTAACTCAAGAAATAATTTCACATAGCATCTAACCAATTCTTCTGCATTCACAATGTTATTTCAGGTAAATTTCAAATCTGTCTGAGACGGGACGTTTCTTTGCTTAGATCCTATTTCTTGAAGAGGAGAAAACATTAGATCTCATTTACATAATTTTCATCTTTTGTGAGCTAATGGCTTTGGAATTCATTGAGAGCCACAATTGTCCAATAATAAGCACAAAACTGACAAAGATACAGAAAGAACTCCTATAAGTGTTCGATATTTATTTATTTATTTATTTTATTTTATTTTATTTTATTATTATGCAAGTAAAGAATGTGACAATGTTTACATGTACCAAATACATAACCCCATGGACCAAACATATAACATATAAGACAAAGAAAAGAAAAAAAAATAATAATAAAACAAAACAAAAAACAAAGAAAACAACAACAACAACACTGAGTTAATTTACAATATTTACATGTGTCAAAATGTAGAACCACTTGGACAAACAAACCTACTGATGGCCAATATTACAAGTCCGTTCTGATTAACTCCTGTATTTGCATTCATATGTCTGTGAGAGTGTGTGTGTGTGTGTGTGTGTGTGTGTGTGTGTGTGTGTGTGTGTGTGTGTGTGTGTGTGTGTCATTGTATCTAGGGTTGGGGAAGGAAGCATACAACTGAAATAGCATCATAATAGATTGATAACAGATATAAGTAGAGTAAAAAAAAACATAAATAAATATATAAATAGAAATAAATAAAGACTAATAATAATAATAATAATAATAATAGAGATAACAAATGTTATTAGCAACAATAACTATAATAATGTTAATCATAATGATAGTAATAATAATAAAAATAATGATTTCATCAAAACTGGGGAGGGGTGGAGTACAACGAAGAGGGCAAGTATAAATAATAATATTAATAATATTAGTATTGGATTATAAATTAATAAATGTTTAATAATTGGGGGGGATGGTGCCTCCGATCCCACTGTGGCTACGACATATCAGAACTTAATTCCCCAGCTCATGTCACACCCCAGTGGGGGTGCCAGGGAAGGATGCTGCTAGGCAACAGGGCCCAGAGCCCCCCCGTCTCCCCAAACATCAGCCATCTATTTATTTATTTATTTATTTTCTAATTAATTATGTTTTTAATGTGTGGATGTGTATATGTCTCAGCTAGTTTGAGATGCATTAAAAAAGTGAGACGTGTAGTGCAGCCCAGGTCAGGGACCCGGCCCACCCACACGGCCCACTTGCCCTGTATGTTTTTTTTTTTTTATTTTGTTTTTTTTTTAACTCCCCTCCTTTTTAGTCATGTATGTGTCTCAGCTATTTTGTGATGCATTAAAACAGTGAGACGTATGGTGCAGCCTAGGCCAGAGACTTTAGTACTTCTTAAGATAAACTTAATATCATCTAAGTGTACTCAACTGTGCTATTTTGAGACACCATGAATATGAACTAAAATGTACTTTCAACATACTATCTTTGTATTTAAAAAATGTATTTAACTACCACTTGTAGTACACTTGAGTGTATTAGTGAAGGAAAGATGGGTTCAAGTGTACTACAAGTGGTAACTAAATACATTTTTTTAAATACAAGGATAATATGTTAAAAAACGCATTTTAGTTCATATTCATGGTGTCTCAAAATAGCACAGTTAGATGATATTAAGTTTATCTTAAGAAGTACTAAAGGATCATTTTTAGTATATTAAGTACAAAATTAGTGTGTGAAAACAGAGCACTTTAAGTACATTATGGAAGTGCACTTGCTTTTCTCCATGATTTACATGATAAAGTCACATGCCTGAGTAGGGTGGTTGTTGGGTTGTTGCTGGACTTCAAGCAGATCAGTGGTATTACTTGGCTAAGCTGAAGCATTCACTCATGTTCACAGGCTGTGTTAAAGAGACATTAATGGACGCCTGATGCTCTCACGCTTCTTTCATGACATCAATAAGAATCAGAGGCCATCTACTGAGCAGCAACTCATGAATGCAGTAGATGCCTGAGGCTCTTCTATATACGAAGTAGAATAAATGGAATCATGGGAACCCAGTCACACCCATCTCCATCTTTTTACCAGCATCCCCTTGAGAGTGCACAAAGAAGTGTGCAGATGATTCATAAACACAGACCATTTCGAGAAGAGTGGATTATGAATGCAACTTCCAAAAAGAAGTATCATTATTATTAAATTATTAAAATGGTATTTTAAAAAAAAGTTCAAATCTACACATTTGAATGCTTAAATTCTTTTCTGTACAGTTGCTTGCAATTTTGCTTGGTTTAAAAAGATACGCAGTATATAGATTAGGCCTATATCCACTGAAATGATTTTTTTTTACTGAATCACAGAAACCAAAATTAAATTTTTCATTATCCAAAAACCCTAAAATGTATTTTGGGGTTATTTATTAATGAATTAATTAACCAGATTTATTTATAATCAACACTCCGATAAAAACAATGAAGAAGACATACATTTAATAATAAAGACATCACTAACAGATTAAGTAAAAATATATTGAATATGTAATATAGGATATATTTAGTAAATGTGGCTACAGCTATCTGTCATGCCACGTTAAAGAGCGAATTTTTTTTAAACATTTTTGATTTTTTACATTTTTATTGTTTGAGACTGTTTCATATCAAAAGTAACAATTGGATGGCAGGCGCACTACAAGTAATGTTTAGTTTTGTTCATGCATCAACAGAAAACAGCATAGACTAAGATCGAGCTTAGAAATTAGGAATCGATATCATGTCCACAAACGAAGATGGATTCAATTCAAGAAATCAATACGGTTAGCGTTCACCAAGCTGACACATTTACCTATTGTAGCTTTTCGATGTTCACAAAATAGACACTGACACAATCAAAACATGTCACCAGAGAAGAGTTAAAAAGATGTCTCTGTTTCTGTCAAAATTGTTTGTTTTTTTTACACTTTGGTGTAATCTGACCCAACTGGCCCCGACTGTTATTTCTATACTGTATATTCTACACTGTTTTTGAGGGGAAGTGTGGTAGACTTGTACTGTAACTTCAAGCATTACTAAAATAACCAAAAACATTTTAAGAAACATTCAGGCAAGGGAACAGGCATTTTAAGAATTTTATGATTGACAGGCGTTCCAATTCTGTGGAAATCTGCAGAGCTTTCTTTGGAGCTCAGCAGATGTAGATGTGGGCCTAAAGGATATGCCTGGCAGGTTTTTCATGACTGGATGCTACCTGGTCACACGTCTGGAACATGGAAGCACAAGATAACATGGAAAATATTTTATCTGTTTTTTTGGGGGGTTTGACAACATCTTCCAGAGCTGTGTCCCCACAGGAGCACTATAACCCTGAGCTTGTGCACTACCACTGTGCCACGGCATGTATTTGATTGACAAAGCCTTTTTTTTATTTTTTTTATTAGAGACAGAGAATGTCAGGACCAGTAGGCTCATTGTTACACATCTTATCCACATATCAGTCACAGACCTGAGAAAAAAGGGACACCCACAGTTTGTTGTAATTTTACCCAACCACCATCTGCATTCATTTGAAGTGTCACGAGTGAAATAATACACCAGCCTCAACTTCTTTCTGATCCACTGACTCTCTTTCTTTCTCTCACACTCTTTTTGTGTAGACACTTACAAAGAACTGAAAGAGCAAAAGACTGTCTTTCTTAGTGATGCATTTTGCTACTTTGAGAGGGAGGGTATTGCTGTGATTGCAGAGATAACAGACAGAAGTGTAGCTGGATACTGCACTTAAGCATTCACGTCTTTAAAAATGAATGCAAACAAGTAATCAAAAAAGCAAGGAACACAGCAGGATAGAGTTCTCTTGACAAAAGTGTTCTCTTGTTCACGGTCTATCCTGCAATGCATTGGTCTATGGAAGGGACTCATGATTCAAAATGTGCTTTATAATCAGCAGAAACCAAATCTTCTGAACAGCTTTTGCAAGATAAGCGTGATAAACTAAAAAAATAACTACTCCCATTGTTGCTCTAGTGACTTTCAGTGTCTTTTAACCCACTATTAACCATTTTCTCAAGCCAGTTTATCTACTTTCACACACAAATCTGATTTCATTGTTATTTATTAACGTGTCCGCTTATAATGGATCTGATCATAACTGGCTACAGAGAAACCATTAAAATGATGAATAGCAGAAGAAAAGTCTTGACTACAGTCATTAACCTAAACCCTAAATCTACCAAATGTCATTCCTCTTCATTATCACAAGCACTCCAAAATCTTTTGAACCATTTCTAATTTTGTGCTTGTAATTACACCGCATTAGAAAGGAATAGTTCACTAAAGCGGTGGTTCTCAATCCTTTTGACTCCAAGGCTTCCCGTTGTCCACAACAACCTCCTATGACTTTTCTATTTTTTGTTCCTAATTTACCTGATACGAATTTAGGATAGATATCTTTTAAAATATTTTTTTTACTCATTTTATTCCTGTCTGATAATACTTTAAAGCTTGGCATAACTAGAAAACTGCACACACATTTATGACCAAAAATATCGGCACCTTTGGTAAATATGATCAAAGAAGGCTGTGAAAATTAATCTGCATTGTTAATCCTTTTGATCTTTTATTTTTTTAAAAATCACAAAAATATAACCTTTCATTGGATAATAAGAATTTAAAATGGGGGGAAATATCATTATGAAATAAATGTTTTTCTCAAATACACGTTGGACACAATTATTGGCATTCCTATGAGTAAAATATCTCTGAAGTATATTCCCATTCATATTCACAATTTTGAGCACTTCAGGGTGATTATGAACATGAAATTATCCAGCCATGGCTTCCTGTTTCACAGAAATATAAATAGGAGGGAAAACAAAGCCCAAATTACCCTAATCATCCATCATAATGAGAAAAACCAAAGAATATATTTCTGATGTGCAGCAAAAGATAGTTGAGCTTCACAAATTAGTGAAGTGGCTTTAAGAAAAGAGCTAGAGCAGTGAAAATTCCCATTTCCACCATCAGGGCAATAATTAAGAATTTCCAATCAACATAAAATGTTATGAAACTGCCTGGAAGAGGACGTGAGTTTATATCATCCTAATGCACGGTGAGAAGGAGAGTTTGAGTGGCTAAAGACTCTCCAAGGACCACAGCTGGAGAATTGCAGAAAATAGTTGGGTCTCGGGGTCAGAAAACCTTAAAAAAAAAAAAAAAAAAAAAAGTCAAACAGCACCTACATCACCACATGTTGTTTGGGAGGGTTTCAAGAAAAATTCTCCTCGCTCATCCAAAAACAAACTCCAGCATATTCAGTTATCAGACACGACTGGAACTTCAAATGGGACTGGCTTCTATGGTCAGATGAAACTAAAAAACAAGCCTTTTAGCACCAAACACTCAAGATGGGTTTGGTGAAAACAGGGATAAAAAGTACCCTATGTGTACAATGAAATATACTGCTGTATTTTTGATTGGTTGTGGGCCTATATTTCTGCTGGAGGTCCTGGACATCTTGTTTAGACACAAGGCATCATGGATTCTATCAAATACCAACAGATAAAAAAATCAATAAGTGACTGACTCTGTTAGAAATCTTATAATGGGCCATGTTTGGATCTTCCAACCATACAATAATCCAAACACAAACCTAAAAAACAACACAAAAATGGGTCAATGAGCACAAAACCAAGCTTCTGCTGGCCATTCCAGTCCTCTGACCTGAACCCTGTAGAAAATGAGTGGAGTGAACTGAAGACATGGAGCTGGGAATCTAAAGGGTCTGGAGTGATTCTGGATGAAGGAATGGTCTCTGATCTCTTGTCAGGTGTTCTCTGACCTCATCAGGCATTATAGGAGAACATTTAGAGCTGTTAAACTGGCAAATGGAGGTTTCAAAAAGTACTGAATAAAAGGGTGCCGTTAATTGTGGCCAATGTGTATGAGAGAAAAACATTTATTTCATAATGATATTTCCCTCCATTTTAAATTCTTATTATCCAATGAAAGGTTAGATTTTTGTGAATTTTTAAAATAAAAGATCAAAAGGATTAACAATGCAGATTATTTTATATTTTCACAGCCTTCTTTACATCATATTTACCAATGGTGCTGATATTTTTGGCCATGACTGTACATAAAATGTTTTTAGTTTTTTTAAATTAATTTTATGGCTTTTCCAAATCTAGAAATCACATTTTTATCATTAAAAAAAAAACAAAAAAAAACCTGTGTTTACGGGGTGAATTAAAATAAGAAACATCTTGTTGTTGTTTCTACATATTATAATGCTTGTTTACTCTTGAATTATTTAAGTCATGTTGAGGCCCCTTAGACGTTTTTAAAGCCCCTATGTGCCCCTGACCCCTGGTTTAGAACCACTGCACTAAAGGTGTATTAAAGTGATAGTACACCCTAAAAATTTTAATTCTGTCATCATTTACTCACCTTCATGTAATTCCAAACCTGTACAAATCTTTCTTCTGCAGAACACAAAATATCTTGATGAAAATTCATTTGTCAAAATATTTCCTTGTTCTATAGAAGAAAGAAACTAATAAAGATTTGGAACGACCTGAGGGTAAATGATGACAGATTTTTTTATTTTTGGGTTAAATATCCCTTCAAGTGTCAAGTCTGCTCAGCAAACGCTGCAGGGTGACACCTGCTGGCTAAAAGCCTAGGATGAACAAACATCTATGTACCTTTATGGCAATCAAATGAAAGAAACCACAGTCAAGAATAAGCCAAAATTACCTGGTCAACCAAGAAGCAGATGCTTTACACTTACTAATTGTCTAAAAACCTCTAGGCAGAACTGAATCATCTGTGTACATGACTTTACAGATATGGTTAGCTGAATGAAAACATCTAAACGAAGGCGACAAATCTGTGAATACTGTTGGGCCCACTGACATTTCCTACATCCCGCCTCTGCATTGGCATCCCAGTGGGGTGGAGTAAATATAAATGCATTAACATGCCTGCCCCCTGCCAAACACACACATCTATACTTTGAGGGGCATAATTGATTGCTCGTTAACACGCTGCTCCTTTTAAATCAGCATGATAACGGTCTCCAGCCAAGAGTCAATTCTGCACAGAGTAAGCAACCTTGAACACTTCGTTAATAGAGGACTTAGCCTTAATTGTATTATTTTGCTCAATTAGTGCCTCTCCAGCACATTCAGATCTGCCTGAAGGACACATGTGTAACATCTGTGGCATAAATTTAATATATAACAAAAATTTAATCTATACAATCTACTCCAGTAGTTCTCATCCAGGGGGCTGGGGCCCACTAGCAAATTTCCAAGGGGCTACATGACTTTAACGTATCTGAATTAATAATATATCAAAATAATTGAACTCTAATTAGATTAAAAAAAAAAAAAAATTATTAAATCATAGTCCTCCCCCATCCCTCACAAAATAAATCATGGTTCATTACAACAATTCTTTTTTTTTTTTCTTCTTTTTTTTTAAATTAGGCTACTGATAAGACTGGTGACTTTAAACCAGAGGTGCCCAAGCTTTTTAATATGAAGCGCCGAAAATCAAACTCGTTTGAGGGCCGTGGCCAAAAGTACATTTTGCATTAGAATTCTATTATATTAAAATACATTAAATATTTTAAACAAAAAATGAAATATATATATATATACATACATACATTTATTTTTATAAAACCAAATTACCATTATTACTTTTTTGATACAGAAATAAAACAAAAAAATATTAAAACAGAACTAATTTAACTAAATCAAAATTGAAGATATACTTCAATGGCATGTTTTTCCCACTTCTTCTTGTGTTATGGCATGGCATGCAGGCCAAATATAAGTTTATCACGCAGGGCCAACCGTTTGGGCATCTTGCCTTTAAGAGTACTGTTGATTTCATGTTTACAAGTTTTTAAATGAGGAAATAATATTGAGTGCAGCTCTGTTTTAGGTAATGTGCACATCATAATATTGTTACCTGTGTGGATTTTGGATGGTGTGTATTTTGTAACAGCAAAGATCCTCAGGGAAGCAGAATCAGAATCAGAGCGAGCTTTTATTGCCAAGTATTTTTACACATACAAGGATTTTATTTTCGTGACAGAAGCTTCCACAGTGCAACAGAATGACAGCGACAGAAAAAAAAACACACATAATAAAAAGAAGAATTAAAAAATAGAACAAGTAAATAAGGAATAACAATATACAAATTGACAATTGTATGTACAATTGTATGTAGGTATATTGTGTGTAAATTGAAATGTAGACTAAGTATGTGTGTTAGATAAATAAGTGTATAAGTGTATAAATAGTGTGTGTTCCACAATTATTGTTAAGTGTTCATGAGGTGGATTGCCTGAGGGAAGAAACTTTCTCTGTGAGGGGTCCAGAGTGATTTTGCCAGCCCTTTTGTTCACTCTGGATAAGTACAGTTCTTGGAGACTGGGGAGGGTTGTACCAATGATTCGCTCAGTAGTCCGGACTACCCTCTGTAGTCTTATAAGGTCAAATTTGGTAGCTGAGCTGAACCAGACAGTTATTGAAGTGCAGAGGACAGATTCAATGACAGCAGCTCCTGTGGCAGGTTGAAATTCCTCAGCTGGCAAAGGAAGTACAACCTCTGCTGGGCCTTTTTAACAATGTCTATTGGTCTAATCAGAGGGGTTTCCACTGGGTACAGTACCTGGTACCTGGTACTTTTTTTTAGTACTACCTAGGCCGAGGATCCAAGCGTACCCTACCGTTACCAAAACGTGACGTGTGAACTCTGCTGATCACTGATTGGCCGGAGAAAATCGTCAGATTTTGTAAGATTCTGAAATTTTTGGAATCGAGTCCGATTCCGTGTTCTGGAATCGATGAGATTCGATTCTGAGAATCGATTCCTCTGTTGTTTTCGATTCTTTTTTCGATTCTTGTTTTATTAGATCGAACCTAATCTCGCCATGACTGCAGGATATAAAGGTCATTAGACATTAAGTGTCTAAAATAAATGTGCACAGTTCAGCTGAATGATGAAGTTTACTTTGGCTGTATACGCTTTGGACAAAATTAACTGTACATTGAAACGAAATAACCAGAACATTAACAATAACACTGATCAGAGCTTGTGGTTTATCTGTCAATCAGATGCGCTCTCGGTCACTGATCCATGCTCGTGCCGTTTTCTTTTAGAATTATCATTGGCTGATAGAAATAAAAAAAAAATAGTATTTTAGATGGAAATAAGGTCATGATCTATTCTGTCGTGCAGCGCTTAAAATTGTGGACAACATAAGCCAGTGAATCTTTTTTTTTTTTTTTTTACTGCTTTTATCGAGCATGAGGGAGGCGAGTGGTGCTTCTCAAACGGAAGGCTGCATCCTCAAGTTCAAATGATCTCAGTACCGACTCGTTTTCTTTCAGTTTATTTTCGTGAATTAAATGTGTGTAGCCTTCGAAGGATGCAGTTTTCCATTTGAGAGGCACCCATAGATAAGCTTTGTTGAACTGAAAAAAGCTCTTAATGAGGAGTCGATTCCTCTTTATGGGATCGATTCCAAAGGTTGGAATCGAACCCATCAGAGGAATCGACTCTCGATTGCCAACGCCTCGGAATCGATTCTTTTTGGAAGCGATTCCCAGCTCTACTGCCTGCGTCATTGAATTTGAGGCGTGAGACACAACAGACCCGCTAGATTTAAATCAGCACAGCCAGCGAAGGATCGAACGCAACTGTTTTGAATGAGCGCACCTTTCTTTTAACAACCAAAAAATGGCTGTTTCGTTGCCTGTTGAGGAAGTACAGACTGTCCTCTCGTTGATAGCAGAGGAGCGGATCCGGCAAGAGTGTGATGGAGCGACGCGGAATTGAAAAGTTTGTTAGGAGTCACGGCAGTGCGGCTACGGGAGTAGAGCCGGCGCGACTTAAGGACATGTGAAGAATCCCGCCCACTCTAAAGCGGTACTAAACTACAGTGGAAACGCAAACCGAGCCGAACTGAGCTGTGCCGTTCTGAACCGTGCTGAGCCGAGACCTGGGAGATGGTGGTGCCCAGGAACCTGACTGACTCCACTGCAGTCACAGTGCTGTTCATGATGGTGAGTAGGTGGAGTGCAGGAGGGTTTCTCCTGAAGTCCACGATCATCTCCATCTGTTGTGAGCGTGTTGAGCTCCAGGTTGTTAAGACTGCACCAGACTCCTTAACCTCCTGTCTGTAAGCAGACTCGTCACCGTCCTGAATGAGGCCGATGACTGTGGTGTCGTCTGCAAACTTCAGGAGCTTGACAGAGGGGTCTTTAGTGGTGCAGTCGTTGGTGTAGAGGGAGAAAAGCAGTGGGGAGAGAACCCAGCCCTGAAGAGCTCCAGTGCTGATCATACGGGTGTTGGATGTGTATTTTCCCAGCCTCACTAGCTGCTGCCTGTCTGTCAGGAAGCTGGTGATCCACTGACAGACGGAGGTGGGCACGGAGAGCTGAGTTAGTTTGGGCAGGAGGAGGTTTGGAATGATAGTGTTAAAGGCCGAGCTGAAGTCCACAAACAGGATCCTCACATAAGTCCCTGGTCTGTCTAGATGTTGCAGAACATAATGCAGTCCCATGTTGACTGCATTGTCCACAGACCTGTTTGCTCTGTAGACAAACTGAAGAGGATCCAGTAAGGGTCCAGTAATGTCCTTCAGGTGGGCCAGCACGTTTTTCAAAAGATTTCATGACCACAGACATTAGAGCCACAGGTCTGTAGTCATTTAGTACTGTAATTTTGGATTTCTTTGGGATGGGGATGATGGTGAAGCGTTTGAGGCATGAAGGGACTTCACACAGCTCCAGTGATCTGTTGAAGATCTGTGTGAAGATGGGGACCAGCTGGTCAGCACAGGATTTCAGATAGACTGGTTTAACACAATCTGGGCCTGGTGCTTTTTTCCTTTTCTGCTTCCGGGAAGACCTGGCGCACCTCATCTTCACTGACCTGAATTGCAGGTGTGGGGGAGAGTGGGGTTGCTGGAGGTGTTAATGGTTGTGTGGAGAGGTATTCAGGGCGGGTTTGGGGTGTTTTTTCAAACCTGCTGTAGAACTCATTCAGTTGTTGATTCTCCACAGTGCTGCGGGATGGTGTCTTGTAGTTGGTGATCTCTTTCAGACCTTTCCACACTGATGCTGAGTCACTGGAAGAGAATTGAATCCTTGTTTTTTTTCAGAATAATCCCTCTTTGCCACTCTGATCTCCTTTTCCAGTGTGTATTTGGCCTGTTTATACAAGACTTCACCCCCCTTCCTGTGGGCATCTTCTCTGGCCTGACGGAGCTGTCTGAATTTTGCAGTGAACCACGTTTTGTGGTTGTTGTAAGTTAGATGAGTCCTGGTAGGAATGCATATATCTTCACAGAAACTGACATAGAGCATGAGTGTAACAGGAAGATTTACCTCAATCATTCCTCGGGGCATAATTATCCTCCAGACCAGCAGAAGATGCTGCAAAACAGCTACAATAAAAACAGATGGACAGTGGTGTAGAAAGAAATATGATCACACATGCAAAGACACAGACTCACACAAACAGAGTTCACCAGTCCCTCAGTTTAGCAAATCATTGTTTGTCACATATAAAAGCAATTCTTTCTATTTTCATCCTCTTTATTCTCTTGTCTTAACTTAAATATTTTAATTGTGCATCTCTTTGTATCATGTATATTTCTTTTTAGTTTATTTTGTCTATTGTGTACCACACATCTTGTGTACAATGACAATAAAGCATTCTAATTCTAATTCTAATTCTAAAACAATGTTTCTGACAAAGTTATGATGCCTCCAGTATTAAATTACAGTATATAAAAATGTCACGGTTTAAGAGGAACAAATTCATTGTGACCACAAGGTGGTGCTGTTTCTCTACAGCAAAACGTCACAGGGGCTAATTTTGTTGTCTATGCACACACTTCCTTAGATGTCAAAAATAAGAGCTTATCTAGGTCAGCAGCTATGAAACCGCCCGTTCTGCAAAAATTATTTTCTTCTGCCATTTTACAATTTCATTTTTCATGTCATAAAGCAGCAGACAATCCCTCAGTGGCCATATCTGAATCCTGAAACGTTAAGTATTTTCAGTGTCAGGTCTGTATGGTACCCCAGAGAAAATGGCTTCTGAGCATTTTAGCGAGAAAACTGCAGACTGGACTAACTATATTACTAGTCTGTTATTTAACTGACATGACATTTCAATCAAAACAATTTACAGTACAGTTATTATAGCAACAATCCACCAGGAGAAACCCGAGGTGAAGTGCCTTGCTCAGGGGCATAATGACAATAGATCATGGATCACACAGCGATTTTATATATATATATATATATATATATATATATATATATATATATATATATTTGTATACATGAACAGCCCAAAATAAAATAATCTTCTTTCAGTAAGGCAAATGTGAAAGTTAACAAATCCAACAAATCTGATTTTACCAACTGCCATTATGCTGTTCAAGTTTTGCGTCTTTTGATTTCAAAAAAAGATAAAATGTCAGTACGTGTGGGTGGAATGAATCTACAAAATTCTAAAGCTTGCATCTGTTCACACACTGTGACATTCTCTAAGTTAGGCTGTTAAAGTGGAGACTGACAGGCCTTTTTAGTGAATGTTTCCTGGCGAGGCAGCCTCGCAGTGGGCCACTGCTGCCTGCCTCTGAGGCCTCCTCCAGCGCTCCACAGTGGGAGATCACTCCAGCTGAGAAACAGAGAGCCAGCACTGCCTTTACTACAGTTACAGTGCCATTCCTCCCCTCTGCTGTCTGCAAGTCACACTGGGATCAGAGATGTCCTATATACAGAGACAAGGGCTTGTGCTTGCTGCAGATGATACTGGACACAGCTGCACTATGACAACACTGACACTATCAGATGCGTTTCAAGTGCACACTTTCATACTGGATAGACTGACTGGAATGTTTCTGTTCTCACCATGTCATTTCCAACACATCTCAAATCAGTTATTGTGTTTAACAATATTGGAAATGAAGGTGGTGGAAATTAAATTTTAAACATTTTTGGAATAACATTATTTATTCTTAGTCTTGTTAAGATTGATTTCAACCTAAATACACTCAATTAAACATATATTACAATCTAATTTGACAGATTTACAGCATAATTGGCACATAATACATTTTTTATGTTCACAAAAGAGATTTTTTTCTTCATAAATCACACGGCTTACATTTCAAGCACCTTTGTGTCCTTGATAATCAAGTACGTACTACTTTTGATAAAACTTGGTTATTAATTTGGATTATCAAAGGTTTAATGGGTAAAATTTAATGGGTAATTGACAGTCTGGGTCTGGCTTATGAATAAAACATCTGTACATTTGAAAAGATCAAAAATAAATAATAAAAGTATGATTAAAAAATAAACAACACTTATGCCATGATCTAATTATGAATGAATAATAATAATAATAATATTAACTGACCTAATTTATTATTATTATTATTATCATAATTCTAATAATAATACCTGATTTTGTTACCGTTTTTATTTTTTATCACCTTAAATATTCAAAAAATGTGGTTAGTAAGTTTCTTGTAATTCCACATTTAAAAAAACACAATTATTTACTTCAATAATTTATTTATTTATTGCACCTCTAAAACTGCCATAAAAATCCATGGCGAAGATCTCAGCCAGTCTTTTTAAACAACCATTTTAAAGTGGCAAAATAAAAAGTAAACGTATAAATTTATATAAAAAAATAGACAAATAAAATAAAATGCCAAAAGTACAATAAATATGCGGTTCTATATAAGATAAGAATTAGCATTTGTTCAGTGGAGGGGCATAAGGCACACATGCATTGGTCAGAGCCTGATCATTTTGGCAAATGGTAATAATTAGAGTCGCAGTGTGAGCAAACGGATCTATACGTCGGAGGTTCATGTCTATTCTGGGAATACACATCTCCCTCACACACCACTAAAAGGGGACATGCTTTTTCACCATGGCAGCTTGACAACATAATGACAACACAGCCAACTCGTCAATAGTCAAAGCAGGCTAGACCTGCACGCTGTTTACAAAGTGCCATTAAAGTTTGTTCTGTTGGTGTGATTTTTTTTTTTTTCTCCGCATTCGATGGGCTGTTACAGTGTAATCATGATCCAATCAAAGCAACGACAACGAGCTGCTCTAAAGCATGCAGCCATTCTGGACCTCCACCTTCCATTAAAAGTACAACTGAAGTCCGAAGATTAAATCTTGTGCTTGATTAAACAATGGAATTAATTAAACTGAAATGCCAGACAAGAGGCTAGTGGCATCCGTCAATCATCCTAATTGCACTTGATGGGATTCTGGTTATTAGCCACTGGAGAACAAGGTGCTTACAAAATATGTGTGTATGTTTGTGCGAGTGTATAAGGAATAATGCTTGAGGTCGGTGAGTTTGGTCAGTTACCGCAATTTATTTTGCTCAAGAACTCTTCACAGGAAGTGACATGTCAGGACACCTAACCATTTTTTTTTTCTTTTTTGTTGGCAGATGAATCAAGACATACTGAAGGACTTGTCAGTTTTAAAGTCTTCTTTAAAAAAGACTAAAATGTTTTCTCATGGTCTTCTTTTTCCAGACATGCTCCCTCCATCCTGCAAAACAAGCACACTCATAAAGCCTGTGTTATACTTTCCACACGAGCAATCCGGACGTGTACACGGACAGCGCAGACGCAGACTACTTGTATTTATACTGCTGAAAGCATACGTGTGTACATGTGGTCCATACATGCGCAGTACATCGGCTTGTAAACAGTAAGCAAATGTGAACAAACAATTGCCCAGAGTTATTGCACATCTGGCTGACGTGCATACGTCACGCATAGCCTAGCGGACTCGCGCACGCGGAAAGTAAAACACAGGCTTAAGAGTCAAGCAGGCCGGGCCCCCCACAGAGGAACGAATGGGATTTATTTCAAATTTACTACAGGATTTGTATGCCAGTAATAGTCACCTTAAACTGGCATAATGACTATGACGAAAATTATAATTGTCCATAATTTCCCCTGACACTTATTTCTAAAATATATAAAAAATACTTATTTTGTGGGGGCACTGTGTGGCATATTGTTTACATAACCTACACACACCAAACAAGCAGAAAACCGTCCCTGATCGACTTTTAATTAAATTCAAGTTTTTTAAAATCAAGTGAACTTACTTTATTGTTGTTTTATCAAACAAATGAATAATTCAAATAGGTTCAAGAAGGAAAATGGTGAAAATTAACATATGTAATTAATTAGCTACAGTGTCAGAAAAAATGGGCAAAACTTGTACCTTTAGGGGTACATTACAATACCTTAGAGTAGAATATGGTATCCTTAATGTTGCAATGTGTACTCTTATGGTACTATTATGAAACCTTTAGAGGAAAAGAAGGTTAAAAGGTACATTCTGATAGATGAATCTGAATGTAGTGTTTACATGAATGAAAGTTAATTTGGATCAAACACAGTTAAGGTGTTTACATTAAGGGTTTTCATTCTGATTGAGCCTTCAATCCAATTATTTAGTTCCATGTAAACGTAGAGAGTACTGCCACAGTGACAAGCTGTTGTACTCCTAAAGGTACAATTTTTGCACAATTTTTCAAGTGTACGATTTTTTTCCCCCCAAAAAAATGAAAAGAAAAATCACTAAACAATATCACTACATATTCCAAAGTCTTGGCTGCTTAGTTATGATCATTATCATCATCATAGCCAAATTCTAATTATTGAAGTGTAAACAGTTTGACTTCTCATAATTAGTTAATTGTGGCGACCACTAATTCATATTCCAAATGGTAATAATTCCATGTTCCAAATGGATTCAAATCCAAATTCCACCTCCTCAATGACCCTGCTGTCTATAGGAGCTGCCAAACAAATACATCAATTAGAGATGAGTCAACCACTGTCACATGACCATCACTCCTCCCCTGCCACCTAAGGCTCCTGTTAAGAGACCAATGAAAAATTCATCTCCCACACATTCATAATTCAGCAACAAAGGCAAACAGCCATAACCAGCATGCAGATTCAGGCAGTTGACCCTCCTGTCCCAATACCCACGACATAAAGTATAAAGCAAACTGTATTCCCAGCAGGATTTTAATATACATGCTCTCTAAAGTACTCTAAAGTACTCTAAAGTGTGTGTGTGTGTGTGTGTGTGTGTGTCTGTCTTTATGCTTGCCAATGCTGCTTTTTATTAATACAGTAAAAACAGAATTTTTAAATATAGCTACAATAAAATAAATGTGTTCTATTTTAACATTTTAAAATATAATTTATTCCTGTGATGCAAAGTTGTATTTTCAGCATCTTTACTCCAGTCTTCGGTGTCACATGATCCTTCAGAAATCATTGTAATATGCTGATTTGCTGCTCAAGAAACATTTTTGATTATTATCTGTGGTAACACTTCAGTATAGGGACCAATTCTCACTATTAACTAGTTGCTTACTAGCATGCCTATTATTAACATATTGGCTGTTTATTAGTACTTATAAAGACCATATTCTACATCCCTAATCCTACCCAATTTTCACGATAAGTGCGCACACGCGCACATACACGCACACGCACACACACGCACACGCACGCACACGCACACACACGCACACGCACACACACAAGGGAATAAACTTAACATAAACAGTCCTCAAAATAATCCAAAATAGTCCTTAACATAATCCAACCTCAAAATCCAAGGACCGCATAGACGTTAATACCGGACACACAAGACGGAAACACAGGGCTAAAATACACTAGGTGATTAATTAAACACAGCTGAATCAAAGGAACATAATGAGAACTAATCGAGAACAGGAAACAGGAAAGTAACCAAATATGGGCATACATGAGGGAAAACTAAGTGAAGGGGAGCACGACACAGAAAACCACAAGACAAGACAGGACACAGGTCCGACACCAATACCTAAATTTAACAACTACCTTACTATTAATAAGCAGCAAATTAGGAGTTTATTGAGGCAAAGTTGTAGTTAATGGTTTGTTAATACCGAGAATTGGACCTTAAAATAAAGTTTGACCTTATCGGTATAACAGTTGCACTGCTTAATATTTTGGAATATTAGGAATCTGAGTGGTATTTTTTTTTTAGGATTTTTTGATGAACAGAAAAGTTTAAAAGAACAGCATTTTTTGATATTTTTTCACTTATCTCCAGATTTAATTTCAGTGGTTTTCACTACAAACCACTTTTGAATGAATCAATCAAAACATACCTTAATATCAGGTGTAAAGATAACTGAACCTGACGTCAGATCACCATAAGCTATCTCACAACAATTGTTCTATGGCTGATAATGACCTTTCTGTTTTGCATCTGTGCAAATTTATGGCATTCATTAATGTGAGTGTAATAATTAGCAGGAGATAGTTTACGCTCTGTCTGTGTGTGCTGTATGTACGTACGTCTCCAGGAAGACAACTGTGAATGTTTGGTGCATACATCTTGGGATAATTAGCACTGTTGACATTGTTCTCGCCTGCCGTGATAATCTGTCTATGAGGGGCATATTAGAATGAGTGTTTACAGAGTGTGCCTGCAGACCAGGCCTCTGCTAGCTTGCCTCTATTCCTCCCCTCTCTCCTATTGTCCAGCCTGACGCCTGGCCACAAAGCCAGTCCTCATGTCCTTATTGTTCAAGAACAACCAGCCAAGACAGCCATCAGCAGGCACCGGGCAGATGGCCCTATTCAGGAGCTCTCACAATGCCAATATTGCAGGCCAACAGCACTGTGTCTGCGCCCTGACTGGCCCCCATATATACGTCCACAACCCAGCACTGATTCACTGAAAACACCAGAAGACATTAATTGCTGCCATGTATCAAGCATGTGCATTTATAAAAATGACTGATGAGTCTCCACTGGGGTGTGGTTAAAATGGCAGACTTTAAAACCAACTAATGGAATGTGAGAAGGACTTTTTTTAGGTCTTTAAATAAGGATTTTAAAGTGGCTGGTGGCTGAATAATTTTAAAGTATGGCTACTACTAGCAAAACCAAACATAATCGTAAAAATACGTTCTTTTTGTGCCTATTTTTTACACTGGTTTCCTGGTCCCTGGGACTTACTGGCTATTCTTTTTCCACAGTTGCCCATGTACTTATATTTACCTATTTAATTGAGAAAAAAAAAAAATAGAAAGCAGAATTAAAGTATTTATAACGTACTACAATTAACTATTGTATTACTATATACTTATGAAGTCATAAAATTAACCCTAATAATAATAATAGTAATAATAGTAATAATAATAATAATAATAATCTTGCTGTTGGTAGAAATAATGAATAAATAAAAACACAATATATTAAATAAATAAACAAATAAAAACATCATAAATAAATGAAAACAATATATGAAAAAAATACTGCTTTAGTATTACTAAAATAATTAATCATCATAATAATAATTATTATTATTATTACAATAATAAATTATGAATTAATAATAAATACAATTATTTTAATTTTTTAAATAATAATAATAATAATAATAAAGCATTATTTGTAAAATATTTACTATGTATTGCTGTTTACATTTTACTACATATTTAATAATAATAGTAATGATAATGATAATAATAATAATAATAAGTAGTAGTATTGTTAAAATATTTACAATGTATGTGTCACATTACGCTGCTGCAGGGAGAACGCAGAAGTCGAGGAAACATTATACAGTATTTAATCAAGGAAACATGGGGAATCAATCACAACAGGAGCTTGAGCAACACACGAAGAAACAAGTAGACCCGACAAACATGAACCGAACAGACTGGGGCTTATGAATTCAGGATAATGAGGGACAGACAGGTGCGGGGAATCAACTAATGATCAAACTAAACAAGGACCCGAAGGTGACCAAATTAAGCAAAACCGAAACTGAAACACATGACAAAACAGGTCCAATCCTGACAGTATTACTATTTACAATTTCATTACTATATACTAGTAAAAAAGTCATACAATTAATCCCAATAAAAATAATAATAGTAATAATAATAACCTTGCTGTTATAAATAATGAATAAATAAAAACACAATGTATTAAATAAATAAAAAAACACAATACAATAAAATATTTACTGATTTAGTATTACTAAAGGCATCATCATAATCATTATTATTATAATTATTATTATTATAATCATATAGTATTAATTGAAAGTAAATAACATACATTTTATTTTTCAGTTTAAAAATATTAATAATAATAAATTAGTAGTAGTAGTAAATTATTTACTATTTATTAGTGTTTACATTTTATTAGTAAAGTACTTATAAATTAATATAATTAATCCTAATAACAATATAACAATAAAAGTAATGTTGTTGTAGTTACTATATTACTATTAACAGGAAAACACAATATATTATAGATATTTGCTTATTTATTATTATTAATTAATAATAATAATACACATATATTGCATGTTCTGATCACTTGTCATGAATAAAATGTGTAGCCTATGTTTAAAAAAGAAAAATGGGAAAGAAAATGATAAAAATAAAACACAGAAGGGATAAAGAATGCCTGCAATATCTCTTCCATGTTTTTTTGTTTGTTTTTTTGTCCATGTAACACTGTTGTAAACTTTCTGGTAAACTTTTAATGGAGAAATGCCTTCATTATTTCAGTGAGGCACCTGCTCTGAAACACACGCAGTGGAGCAAAAGGCCCATCAAATTGAATTAGATATGCTAAATATGTTTTGTTTGGAGGCGACACAGTCAGTTGACCATCAAAGGACTTAATATGTCTATCAGTCTAGACTCTAATCTAATTGTATTTGAACTCACTCATGCAAAATCAAATAAACAACACAGTGAGTGGGATGTGAAAGCGTTGCTCAAGCTTTTATGTGTGTAGTCAAACCGTGAAACTATATGAAAGCTGATCAATAACAGCTGACATGACTTAGTCATGGGTGGGGATTCATGAGAGTCAAATGTGTATTTATGTGTGTTTAATGTGCTGTGGAATGGAAACCTAATGTTTTCCTAATGTACTTCTTGAACAGCCATTTCTTCACACTTGCAGTTCTTTATATACGTAAAAAAGAAAATAAATTACAAAATAAATTAATAATATAAAAAAATATATTTTTACTATTTATTATAATCATGTTATATTGTTTAATTTTGGTCTCAGACAAAAAATATACTGAGCTTTAAAATTGCAAATCACGTTTTTATATTTTTTACTGACATGGAAATGGGATAATGATTTCTATTAACATAAAAAGACCATCTTGCCATGGCAGTACATAGTACTTATTGTCTCTTGGCTGATTAGATTTCATTATTTACTTCTGAAAATACAGGATAATTGAATGGTGAGCACTGGAAGCTGGCGCGCCTGATGAGAGTTGGTGTGGAATGTGATTGCGTGTCTCGGTGATGGGAGTTGTTCACAACCTTAAATGAGCCTGATATGATTTCTGAGTCAATTCTGAATAAACGCAGGAAAGTCTTAACAAAAAAGCTTAAAAGGTGGTTGTGATAAGGAATGATCAGCAGAGATTGTTAGTGAAATCATGCAGTGGGGGCACGAGAGGAAAGAGACAGCTGCTCTTTTAAGTGACGGAATCCTCAAAGAGAGGGGCCAGGGGTGAGGAGAAACACCTGCCATCTCTCCGTCTGCATGCCTCTCGACCCCCTCTTTCTCCTACATTCACAGGACCTGAGTGAAATAAACTCTAGCTCCGTGGGGGCAGCAGCAGGGAGCCTGACAGTAATGCTTCCGGACTGTGTGTGATGTTTGTGCTGATTGAAATGTAAAGGATGAGAATCTTATAACTCATGCTGAATATTTCACATTTAGGTGTTATTTATTTATTTATTTTTATTTTTTGCAAAAGCCAAAAAGTTGTGGCATGTGTCAGAAGAAAGAGAAGAGATACCACTTTATTTTAGGGTCTCTTAAGTAGTTATAGAATATTAGCCATTTATTAGTACTAATTAAGCACAAATTAATGTCTTATTCTACATGACCTTATTCTAATCCTACCCAATACCTAAACTTAACAACTACCTTACTAACTATTAATAAGCAGCAAATTAGGAGTTTATTGAGGGAAAAGTCATAGTTAATAGTGAATAAGTGTTCCCTATTCTAAAGTGTTACCAAAGACGAATATCAGAATTAGGCCTGACAATTATGTGAATTTATTTATTTATTTAAAGGGACAGTAAAGACTTTTACATTGGTACAAAAAGATTTCTATTTCATTGCTGTTCTTTTGAAAATTTTATTCAACGGATCCTGAAAAAAATGTATTGCAGTTTACACAAAAATATTTTTTCTAGAGCACCAGATTTCTTGAGCACCAAATCATTGTATTAGAATGAAAACAGAAACACATCTCTGTGTCTAGTTAAGGACAACACATTTTGTGTTTTCACTTAACCAACGTGTTACCAATCTGCTAATTTCTACACACCAATTGTGTTAAAGTTACACAATTTGTGTCAGTTATGTACACAAAATGTGTTAAAATAGTCAACAGAAAAAAATGTGTTAAAAATCAACACATCCTTTTTGAGAGTGTAATAATATTTCACAATGTTAGTTTTTATTGTATTTTTGATAATATTAATTAAAAAAAAATGCAGCCTTGGTGAGCATAAGAGACTTCTTTCAAAAACTAGGAAAAATTAAATGGCTTGGCTTCCAAAATAGTGTAATATTTTAATATTTCATCTTTATTTTGGGTCTTTATTATTATTTAGTAAAATGTGATTTATTGTAAACCATTTGATTAATTAATCAGCATTTCATTTAAAATATTCATTATATAAATAATAGCCTATTTAATTAAATATTATATTAACTTTAATTTTTTTGCATCAATTGACCCTTCACAGGGAGTTTGACTGACAGGCAATCTGAGCAATCATAATGCAGAATTTGCCATTTTGTTCAACAAACAAACCAGACAGTAGAGTTGATTAACGTCAGTGGACATGAACTTGAAAAATGTGTGTGTATTGATGTCTTTCCTTTGTTGAAACAACATACCTTCTGATGTTCATTGATGTTTATTTCATGCTATAATTAGTAAAGAGAAAGAGATGATCGGTTCATATGCCGCTTGAACTGAGGCGCTATACAGCAATCTGCCACAAAGAGCAAACAAAACGGTAAAAAATTACTGAATTTGAAAGTTGAGACATTATTTCAAACCAGAAGTGACCTGCTCTGTCTTGTCTCTTGGCATGTTGTCAGTTTCCTCTTTGCTCCGTGATGTATTTTTCACTGCGTGAGAACATGATGTGTGGCGTGAGAGCAGCATGGCTTGTCAGGCATAGTAACAATAACGAAGGGGGGTGGATTTTTGCGAAGGGTCAATTAAAAACCTAGCTGCATAAACTTGACCTATAAACTACAAACATGACTAAAAAAGTCGCAAGTTTCTCTTTACTTACTTTCTATCTAATACTAACCAGAAAACTCTTTCCTTCAAAAGTGTGGTTGTGTAATTTGTGTCCAGTAACCAGGCATAATTCCTCAGCAGCAGATGAGAGGCTCTGAGTCTGTAATAAGATACCACTCAAAGCAAATAACAGTCACACAGACCTGCTCAGCCACTTCAGAGAGGCCACATTTACTCAGCTCACCAGAGCGAGAGGACACACTCGGACCAGAGCGAGTAAACATTTGTCATGGGCTACTGTGGTCTGTAGTTTAGCATGTCACAACGTCACAACCCAAAGTCTAATTTAAACCTGATGGATTCTCCTATGCTGCAGTGACATTAATTTATGCTATTTGATTCCCTTGTTAGTATTCAAAACTGCCTTAATCAGTTCACAATGTAAGCAAGATTGTCCCACACCATCTCATTACTGTCTGATTGTCCTAAGTCTAGTCTTCTCTATAACCAAGTCACATGAGAGCCAGACAGAACTACTGGCCTGCTGCAAGATGAATCCCGTGAGAACACAGCTAATGTTTTATTCAGTAAGGTGGACACAAATGTGAAAAAGCAGCATGGGAATTGAAGCAAAAAATGCATGTAAGTGACTATTTTATTTTATAGTCCAAATATCTCCATTTATTTCCAGCGATGTTCGTGTCACTCACATATGCAGAAGGCGTTCATTCAGTTACTGAAATTTGAGCAGGTAATGCAGGAGAACCTTTTATGAACACTATTCTATTCTATTCAGGACTCATAGACTGTGAACACTATTGACATGTACTGTAGCAGATATTAGAATAGAGTCCCAGTGATAAAGTGAGAGATAAATCAAGTAAAGCTGGAATAATGTTGAATTTAGCAGGTGCAAGAAAAGCTATTAAATGTGCCATGAAATTACAACTTGGAAATGTACTGTAAAACACACTAGTTAACTTGGCAACTATAACAGTAGTTTGTTGGCACTTCCTAGCGAAGAAATGCAGCATTTTCCATGTTATATTTTGTTGCTGGGTGTCTGTGAATCTTTGTCATGATAAACTAGACATATGAGAATGGTGTAGTAACAAAATTATTTACAAACAGTAAATCAAATTTAGCTAAGTTTAAAAACACTCGGAGTTGACCAATGAAAAGTGGCACAGTTCAGTTTCACTCTAAATGAACTCATCCTTCAAAGGATGCTGTAAGAAGGCCATAAGGAAACATGGAAATTATGCATTTAAATAAAACTGTTATGTAATAACTCTCAGATCTGAATGTCTGTAATGTATACTCTGTGTAAAAATGTATTTTCAGTGTAATCATGTACTGACAAGTATTTTTGTCGTGCTTAAAAAAAACTTTAAATTTTTTTTATCTCTAAACAAGATAAATAAAAATAACATTTTATTTGTTTTCAGCAAAGATGTAAGAATATGCCTATGCTTATGTTTGTTAAAACCATGAAACATGTTTTTTTTCTTCAGTATTTCAGGAAAGAACAGCATTAATTTGAAATAGAAGTCTTCTGTAACATTATATCCTTAATATCACTTTTGATCAATTTAATGCAAACTTTGCTGAAATAATTATTTCTTTCTTTCAATACAAAAAAAAAAAAAATCTGGTCCCACTTTATATTAGGTGGCCTTAACTACTGTGTACTTACATTTAAATTAAGCATTTGCTACAATGCACTTATTGTGTACATACATGTTTTTACATTGTACTTATATTTTTAAAAATACATATATGTACTTACATCTGTAATTAATTTCTGTAATTACATTTATAATTACACTGTTGACCCATCCCTTACACCTTAACCCACCCTTAAACCTACCCATACCACCAAACCTGTCCCTAACCTTACCCGTATCCCACCTCAAAGCAGCAAATGTGTTTTGCAATACAGTATGAACACAATAAGTACATTGTACTTATTTTTTGATGTAAGTACATAGTAGTTAAGGCCACCTAATATAAAGTGTGACCAAAAATCTTACTGACATCAAATTTTCAAACATTAGTGTATACTGTAAACTGTATACTGGTATCTGTATACTACAACTGACAGATAGATCAGTCTGAACAGGACTGTTTGGATTATGTATTTTATAGAGTTGGCGCTGAAATTGGCAATAGCCCTTAAAGTGAAAGCTGCATTATAGGCTGCATAGTAGCTCTTTTACACAGATAAAGATGCTGAGAGGTATATCTCTGCATTCAGTCATGCAGTCGGTGTGTGAAGCACAGATATGAGTGTGTTTCTTGGGCAGCTCTCAGGCTACAACAGAGGTTAATGTAGGTGTCCTGGAGTTTATCTGTGACAAAAGAACAGGCTTATCAACCGGTTGCTGCTTCTGCAGCCTGTGTTGAGCTCCTGCTTCTCTCTCATGGTGGTAAATTACCTGCATTGTGTTTCCTGTCTAGCTTCTGTGCCAGCACCACATGCTAATGCCATTAGAGCTGACCATGGGAAATAAACTGAAAGCACTTGAAAGGTGTTTCAGAATAAATGTGTCAAATGTCCCCATTAAAATATACAAATACAAACAGATTTGTTTATTCACAATGGTCTTTCACAATTACATAAACCATGCAGTGAAGAATTATCTAATGTAATAAACAGAATGGGATCTGTGCAGGTTTGAGCCTGTTGGAAAACCAATCTTAAGCTGGTATCTGTATTTTGGAACATGATAGCTGGTTTTTCAAAAACCAGCTTTGCTCTTAAAAATAAGGGGTTCTAAATGGGGAGTTTTAGACCAATGCCACAGAAGAACCATTCTGGGTTCCCCAAAGAACCTTCAGTAAACAGTTCTTATATTTGCACCAGCAAACCAGCATCCAAAACCCAACATACTTTTCAACAAGCATAAGTAAGTTTATGAGAAAGAGACAGAGAGGAAAGGGATATGAGGATGGATGAAACTAAAGCGATGAACTCTCACAATCTCCATTAAATCAAAGTTAGATAGGACACCTTCTGAATACATCATTGCTTTATCAGACTCTGAAAGCAATGGAGGCAGAAAGCTTTCTAGTCCTGGTTTATTGCATTGAGTAATTCAGAGCACATAAACTTCCCTCTCTCTCCCCCATCTTCCCATTCTCTCTTCACCGTTGACAGATGAGAGCTTTCTCAAAGCACTATGTGTTCCCAAACAGGCCCAATCTCCCTCAGCCTACTGTCATGCGGCTTCACTTGTTCACTTCCTTCTTTTTTCCCTTGTTTTTGATATTCCTCTGCCATCACAACAGTCATCTAAATGCTCCAAATCCTGTGTTCTTCAAAGAGAGACCCTCCTTTCATGAGCCTTGCTAAACGTGTGCTCCGCAGATCTCAACTCACTCCAGTGTGCCTCTGATAAAGACAGACTGATGAGCCGCCACACACAGAAACTGAGAATCCATGCCACCACAAGAACAGTAATTGAGAATTAACACTTTCTGGCAGATATTCAATTTCAATGCATCGCACTCATGAAAAAATGCTAATAACCACATGGCCTAATCAGTGCTATAATTATTGAGAATAATAAACACAATTCCTTTTCATAATGGTCATTAATTATCTATTTTTAGAGTGATTGGTCTCTCAGAAGTAACAAAATGATTTCCTGTATATTGTGCTTTCTGCACATAGTGACTCACAGCACTCAAAGACTCCATACGGGTTGCTCACGGATGCACAAAAACTGCAATTACCCCTGATTGGGCCGACTACGCACCCATCAATGTCAAAGCCTCCCGCTCTGCTATACTGACAGCACCACACAAGAGAAACAACAGCAGCCAATCATCATACCCAGGGGAGGCCCTACAACACTCAACGGCCTACAGACCACGAGTATGGCCCATTACACAAGGAATTCTCTCAAACACACCAAGAGGCTTCCACCTGACTACCATTTTGCTCTCTCTGTTTTCTATAGCATTGGCTATGTTTACATGCAAAAGTGTAATGCATTTAATTTAGAGCTCACATAAACTGTTTAAACAACCAGTAATTGTGAAGTTAATTCCATTAATTCCTTTCCCTGATTATTGCAATAATCAAACTATTGGTGTACATTGTAAACAAAGACACTCTTTCATCTGACAAAACCTATAATTTAAGGATGTATAGCAGTTTGGGATCGCTAAGATTTAAAAAAAAAAAAAAAAAGAAAAAAAGAAATGTAATACTTTTATCCAGTAAAGATGCATAAAATGTATTTAAAATGACAGTTACAAAAGACTTCTACTTCAACTATACACTGTAAAAAAAATTGAGGAAACCCGTTGCCTTAAAATTATTAAGTAAATAATAATTTTAAAAAAAAGTTAAGCGAACTTAACAATTCGCTTAGCTTATTTTTTTAATTATCACTTACTTAAAAATTTTAAGGCAACGGTTTCCTCAATTTTTTTAAGTTAAGTCAACTTATCACTTTTTACAGTGTATGCTGTTCGTTTGAAATTTCTTTTCAACAAAGAATCCTGCAAAGATGTATCAGTTTCTACAATTTTAAACAGAAAGCAGTTTTTTAAAATTGTAATGATATTTCACAATATTACATTTTTACAGTATTTTTGATCAAATGCCTGTAAAAACAACCTTGGTAAGCACAGAAGGCTTCTTATCTACCAAACTTTTGAACAGTAGTATACAGTTTATTGGTACATATTGGTACCATATTAAATCATATTACGAGTTGTTTTACTTTCTGTATTTGTTAATGTTTGATTTTGTTAGAATGTTAGATTACCTTTGAACTCATCTAATATTTACATAATCTTTCATATTGTGGCCTAATGGTTAGAGAGTAACCCAAAGGTCGTGGGTTCGAGTCTCGGTACCGGCAGGGATTGTAGGTGGGGGGAGTGAATGTCCAGCGCTCTCTCCACCCTCAATACCACGACTGAGGTGCCCTTGAGCAAGGCACCGAACCCCCAACTGCTCCCTGGGTTCCGCAGCAAAAATGGGTGCCCACTGCTCCGGGTGTCTGTTCACTGCTGTGTGTGTGCACTTAGGATGGGATAAATGCAGAGCACTAATTCCGAGTATTGGTTACCATACTTGGCCACATGTCATGTCACGTCACTTTCACTTTTTTCGCTTTCATAACACTAATAATTTAATTACACACTGTTAGACATTTCAAAGGGTTTTCACAGTAACTTACTGACAACACTGTTGCCAGTAAGTTACTGTAATTAAGATTTACAGTAGCAAACTGTATTTGATTTACAGTTGTAAACTGTGCTGTTTTACAGTAAATTACTGAAAAAAATCCAATTCATCAGTATACTACTGTAATTCATTCATTTTAATATAGATTTCATTAGATTTTATTAATTTTATATAGAATACATTTTATTTTTACTCTACATAGGTACTACTGGCATTCAATTAAAACAGACACAATAATTACAAAATATCAAATTCTTTATTTAAAACATTGCATGTATAACGCTTAAAAATATAGTCTTCCAATGCTGGAACAGTGCATCTTCATCCTTTCTCCTGTCTTAGGACGTTTTGCAGTGCATTATGTTGTGTCCTCTGGATTTATCCTCACAAAAAATCTTTAGGCAACAGAAACATAATGGGGGAAAAAAGACAAGCAGCCAAAGACAAACATCTGCAAAACCCAGGTGCTGCTCCAAAACGTGGCCACCATCTTTGCTCACCATCCACTTTGTTAGTGACAGAAATGTCTTCTCTGAAAAACAAGAAGTAGAAATGGCACACTTTTAAAAGGCAAACTCCATATAGAATACACAAACCTCTTAAAACCATAGTTGTTTTCTTACCATGAATTATGGGTGGCTGGCGCTGTTCCACTTCTTTCTTGATGCTTCATTGCAGTTGCCTTTAAAACACAAATACAAAAAAAAAAAAAGGCTGTAAATCTTAAATTCCATTAAAAACTATAACAAACTAATTCTAAAACTAGAAAGGCAGCTAGCTATAAAACTTGTTTAACTTAGCTAACCTACGATTTTATTTCCTCAATAGGCTACTGGCCAACATTAACTACTAACACCTGAACAAAATTTCACATTAGTTAACCTAATGTTAATATAAGATAAGCGTTGCTCGTTGAAAATAATTTTAATTCAGTAACTTAATATAATAAGCTGAAAAAAGTCGTTTGAAACGTCAGCGAAGTATACCACAGTAAGTTTGTTACCGCCATGTTGACGGGTAAATGTTACTAACTACAAAAATCTGACACAAACACACAGACAAACATACATATATTTTTACCTTGCTTGCTGGTCTTATTCTCTCGTAAGGTGCATCGACACACAGCGCAGATGTTCTACGGAGCTCTCCCACTCTCGCGGGTTCATCCTGGGCAAAACCCGCGGCACTGCCCCGCTGCTTCCGTGTCTTTCTCTTTTTTCCGTGTCTTTTTTAAAAAAACAATATAGAACCCATTATATATATTATCTACAGTGAATGCGGACAGTAAACTGATGACCCGGTATATTTCTGACGTACAGATGTACTCCAAGTGTTCACGCTGTTTCTGACACGAAGTACAAACAGATTTTCCAATCATTACAAGCCATGTAACACATCCAGTAGTCAGTCGCAAGCTGCTGCGGCGTTGTAGACACGGTGTAGGGCAAATCTGTCAATCCAAATATAAGAAATGAGGAAAATAAAACAACCTCAATAGAATGGCGCCAAAGAGGCCGTTACAGCAAATACAGTAGTATACAGCAATTTGAAAAAAAAAAATACAATAAGTCTCTGTATGTGGGGTCTGAAGTCACAGAAAATTCCCTTGATGCAAAAGGTATTACAGTTATTTACTGTAAAGGGAATTTGCAGTATTATACTGGGTGATAGCCTATACAGTAAATAACTGCAGAAATGACAGAAATGTCTAACAGTGCACTATTAAATGTCATTTTTATCACATCTCAAAATGAGATATTCAATTTCAATATTGTACATTATAATGCTGTAATACTTAAATTCAGTTGTATTGTTCAGTTGAATTTAGAATGATTGGTTTCAGTTTTTTAGGTTCATCAACCTATTGGTATTGGCCACAATTGTAATACACTATGCATCGCTACCAATTTAAAGGAAAAGAAATAAATGTTTGGTAACTACACTTACATGAATCTCTGACCTTAGCTGAACATAAAGCATTACAACAAAAATAAGGAATTGCATCAATAACTGGGGAGGACCCCCAACACTGTACATTTTTTATGTCTTCCTCATTAAACACACCTGACTCAACTCATCAGCCCATCAGAAGAAACTCCAGGGCATGAAATATGTACGTTTGAAAAAGGAGCCATTCAAAATGTGAACTGCTGGGAGTCTTCCAAGACCAGGATTAAGAAACACTTCCTTTCTAAAAATATATCACACACAAAAAAACATTGTGATGTAACTTGATCACAGCAAGTAGGATGAACATGCAGTGAAGATCTTTGTTGTAAAAAAGGAAACTGTTTGTATAGTGTACACTGATACGACCCCCTCCAGAGTAAATGGCACTGTGTACCTACAAGCACATGCAGGCATTGACTCACTCATTCCACATGACTCCATCAACGGTGGCCTCCCAGGGATGCTGGGAAAAGGCGGATAAAGGGAGTAGGTGGGTGCAGGAAAACAGGCCGCTAGCTGCCCACTGTTACTAAACAGGAAAATGGAAGGACTGATGCCATCCTGCTGAAAACAGGTGCATGTGTTTTGATGTTCCCTGCAGGCATGGAAATAATTGGAGTGCATCATCCCCAGCACCTCTGAACTTGACCTGTTGAGGTCAAAAGCCGCTGAATCTTTCCTCATGGATCTATTATAACTGTGCAGCAATGTGATATTTATGTGCATAAATCACTGAGCTTGTGGCTTTTGGTTCATTTCAATGCAGCATATGTGAACATGTGCACTGATTGGCTGCTTATGCATTGACTTAACAAGTGGCTTGTTGGCAAGCAGCTCAGTGTGTGGAGGTTGATATTTATGGGCCCATCTGTGCGGGTGGTCACGGGTACCTAAAAGTCTCTCAATGGAGCTTCTTTTATGAACTGAATCCACTGGTGTGTTAACTGTAGAAACATCACCCCTCCCCCACTCCTATAAGACATTTACAAGAATATCAGAATATGACACTTAATGAAGACTGAGCATTTTTTTTTTAAATATAAAGTCTAATTCAAATTAAAAGAAATTGCTTCAATATTTGCTTATTAAAACAATCCTTTACAAAAAAATAAAAAATAAATAAAATACCAGTGGACAGTATTATTTTGTACTACAATAACCACAAATTAACTAACTAAATATGGTATTGTTTTGATAGCGGTATATCAAACCTATATACAATATCTAGCCAATATTGATCAAATAAATAAAAATGAACTAAAATAAAAAATGACTGAAAACAAAGAAACAAATTTAAGAATCTTTTGATACTTTTTTTTTTTTGATACGAGTATATAATATGGAAACATCTATATTCAAAATCTAGCCAATATTGATAAAATAAATAAAAATGAACTAAAACAAAAATGAATGAAAGCAAACAAATAAATGTAAGAATCTTACAATTTGATGAAAATTTTTTGATAATACTATATAATTTGGAAGGCACCTATAGGCCTATTCAACATCTAGCCAATACTCATTAATGGCCAAATTTGATAAATCCATTCTACTATAAAGTTAACTAAACTAAACTAACTAACTAACTAATAAAATAAATAAAACTAATAAAATAAATAAAATCTCACATTTTGGTACTATATTGTTAGTAGTAATAGGGAAGTACCTATATACAGATTCTATCTAATTCCAATAAATGGTAAAAAAAAATAAAAAATTAATATATATATATATATATATATATATATATATATATATATATATATATATATATATAAATTAACACATGAATATCATATTTTGGTACTATTTTTTTATTTTTTTATTTTTGTAGTAATAGAGAAGTACCTCTATTGAAAATCTAGCCAATACTGATACTGATGTCCAATACCAATCTACACTATTAAAATAAACTAAACTAAGTAAATAAATTCTTATATTTTTTGTACTGTTTTGTTATGCCTCTAACAGAGGACTAAAGAAAGCATGTGCTGCAAAAATGCAAACTGTTAGTGTATGTGTTTTTGTGTGTATGAAACAGAAGCGTCTATGTTGTAGCATCTGCTGCAGATGGAGTACAGCACTAGAGTGGGCTTCTGTGATCCCCTGCATCAGCTCAAGAAGCCCAGACCTCAGTAACAGCACTCCACACACAAACACTGTCCTGCAGATGTGGCTGCAAACAACAAAGAGGACCGAGGCTGTGAATGTAATTAAGCAGGGATACTACAAGGCCTTCAAGCTTCTGAGGCATCACACAGAAGATCAATGCACCAGTTCAATGCACATCACACACATTCACATCAACTGCGATCTTGTCTTAGTGTCTCTCTTGTTTACTAGCCTCTCTGCATCAAATCAACCGCATATACGCAAGGACAGTTGAATTCCTCGAGCCAGTCAGGTTATGCACTTCTCATGAAGACGAACAGCAACACTGTTTCTCATTCCCAGTCCTGTCATCTCCATCTCCCGCTTTCCCTCGTCTCAGTGACTCAGGTATCGTGACTGTGGCTGTTGCTCCAGGGGGGCGGCAGTGTCTTGTGATGGATTGTATAGACACTGGAGTAATGCTGTGCTAGTGACTCACCCGTTCCCGAAACCTCTATTCCACTATAGCGCTGCGACAGGCTACACACCTCCCACTAAACCACATTGGTAGGGTATAAAGACTCCCAGGAGAGCCATCTATAAAGGCCTACAGCACACACCCACATGCACATCCAGTTATCCAGGCAGACACACACACACACACATATGGGGAGGTTTAATCCATGGGGGATATTTAACACACGGAAGCTCAGGCAAAACAAAGAGAGCAGGAGAAGGAAAACAAACAGGAGGGGGAAAAGAGGGAAGATAAAACAGCCACGAATCAGTGGGAGATGAGACAAACAAAATTATGGCGCGTGGAGATGCTATAAAAATATCTGAGATTGGAAAAGTAAATAAAAGGAATTCCTACCATAATTTTTTTTCCATGCATGCCATGAACACGCTTTGATTCAATAACCTGCTGAAAACATAATTAAACACTAAGCGGTAAACATTAGATACAATAAATTGCAATATAAAACAATCCAATAAACTAAACAGTTGTTTTGTTGTTGTTGTTTTCAAATAAAATATAAACAAATATAATTGTCTTATGCAAGGAATACCAGTGTCACATATTTAGGTTAGTCACACTGTTTTACCATAAAAAGTCTACAGTTTCTGTTTGTTGTTGCACTGTGGGATGAGGAATTAAGGAAAAACATTTCACTGTATTACATCACATGTGTGTAATATGTATGTAACAAATAAAGAAACTTCAACCCTTGATATGTAATATACATTTTCTCTGTAAATTTGAAAGAAATTCAGTAAATGCAATAACATTAAATTATTTCATATATATACCCAAAACTGAAAATTCTATCATTAATTACTAACTCTCATGTCGTTTTACACCCGTCAGACTTTTATTCATCTTCAGAACACAAATTAGGATATTTTTGATGGAATCCAAAAGCTTTCTGACCCTGCACAGACATCAACGCAACTACCATGTTCAAGGCCCAGAAAGGACATCATGCATGGGACATCAGTGGTTCAACTGTGATGTTATGAAGCTACGAGAATACTTTTTGTGCGCAAAGAAAACAAAAATAATTATTTTAGTAATGAGAGTACCATGATGCAAGCGTATGCATTCCTCTGCTTGTGAATAAGTTGCAGTGCATGCATGTTCTACGTTAGAACGCTGGCTCCTGCGTCAGCAGCACCACATGTATGCGTCATGGTACTCTTGTGAATGGCAAGGAAGAAATTGTTTAATATAGTCGTTATTTTTGTTTTCTTTGCACACAAAAAGTATTCTCGAAGCATCATAAAATTACGGTTGAACCACTGCTGTCACATGGATTATTGTAACGATGTCCTCACTATCTTTCTGTACCTTGAACGTGGTAGTGCGTTGCTGTTAATGCAGTGTCAGAAAGCTCTCGGATTTCATCAGAAATATCTTAATTTGTGTTCCAAAGATGAATGAAGGTCTTATGGTCGACATGAGGATGAGTAATTAATGACAGAATTTTAATTTATAGGTGAACTATTCCTTCAATAGTTCAATCATTTTTGGAAAGACGGATTAAGACTTTTTAAGACCCACAGAAACCCTGAATAACATCCATGAGAAAGACCAGACCAAAGATTAAGACTGGCATGAGAAAGACGCCTTTCCCTTTAAACGTGGAGTAGACCCGACAGCCCGTGTTGGTTTAGAGGGACCATCAGACGGGCTGTAGAGGTGCTCAGACGGCTGCGCTTCAGGCCACTTCAACAAATCTTCCTCCTAAATTACAGACCTACTCTTATAACCCATGTTTGATCAGCTGGTTCAAAGCAAGCCTTGGCCGCTTGTGCTCCCACCCATTTTACGAGAGTGTGAGAATGTAGTACAGTAGAGAGTGGGATTGAGAGATCCAAGACAATCCCTATATCCTGGGATATTTGTAATCAAACGCCAAAACGCAAATGAGTTTTAAGTCATAACTTCACATACCACACTGCTGCACTGAAGGGGCTTCATTAAATGGAGGTCCATTAAAATGACTCCCTAATAGCCACTGCATAATTCATCATTTGATTTCAGACACAAGAAAGGTTCATCTCAAAGCCCTTAAGGACAATCTCTGCTGCATTAGCATCTATATTAGCATCCTTATGACGTGGCATCTCTGCAAGCAAACTTAATATTCCCTGGGATCTGAGTGTGCCCGCATTGCGATACCAGACACCAAAGAGCGCTGCTCCACTCACTGAATTCTTTGCCTCTGGGTGGCATATCAAAGAGGTGTCTGTAAGAGGAGGTTTACTCAGAAATGGACTTCTTACTAGCTAGCGTTTAACCCCAGTAATGAAGCCCCCTCCTTACTGTAGGCACAGGTGGAGTCAGGCCTGTGGCACCTCATTAGAGACAAACCCAGTCAAGACACACTGTACCATCTTCCACAGTGGGATCTGGACTCTGATTTCCCCAGAGGAGCCTGGGGGGACTCTTTGATGACAGTACCTGTTACCTCCTTTTCATTCTGTCTAGCTTACTCTCTCTTTTTGTCTTTGATTTATTCTAAAGGCCCAGTGTGACTCCAGGTGATGGAGCTGCGGATGGAGTGCGATTTGATAATGAGAGCGTGACGTTATGGATTCTCCCTGGATATCATGGTACAGGTGAATAGCCTGAAGCATCTATTCGGGCACAGAATTACCTTCCTCTGACAGACCCTCTGTTCAGAATGAGATACAGTACAGTATGTTATAATCTAATACTGAGCTGGTATTTCAGTAAATCCAGTATTTATTTATTTATTTATTTATTTATTTGTGAGACTTAAAACAAGATCAATTTAAGTTGAGAAGCACAATTTATATTTTTCCTTTCCTAAATTATCACAAGCTAAATATATAATAATTGAACAATACATTACAAGATTATTATTATTATTATTACCAAAATGTATCTTACATTGACAATACCAAGACAAAAGAGGTTAAGAAAAAGACTTTTGTAAAGCAGTGTTGGATCCACCAAAAAAAGAGAAAATATAGA
Source organism: Acrossocheilus fasciatus (assembly GCA_036784905.1). Lineage (NCBI taxonomy): Eukaryota > Metazoa > Chordata > Actinopteri > Cypriniformes > Cyprinidae > Acrossocheilus > Acrossocheilus fasciatus. Next base: position 16,439,921 of record CM071957.1, on the reverse strand, counting down.
AAGAAAGAAAGAAAGAAAGAAAGAAAGAAGTCCAGGTCACAGAAAATATTGTAACACTGTACATAACACATTTTTAATGTTTTTGAAAAAAAAAAAAAAATTAAGGCTACATTAATTTAATACAAATACAGCCAAAACAGTAATATTGTGAAATATTATTAAAATTTACAATAAACATTTTTTATTTCAATATATTATAAAATGTAATTAATTCCTGTGATGAAAAGCTGAATTTTCAGCAGCTGTTACTCCAGCCTTCAGTGTCACATGATCCTTCAGAAATCATTCTAATAGTAATATGCTGATTTGCTGCTTAAGAAACATCTATGAAACAGTTGTGCTGCTTTATATTTTTGTGAAAACTGTGACTTTTTTCAGGATCCTTTGATGAATAGAAAGCTGAAAAGGACATATAATAGAAATCTTTATCAATTTCTTTACTGTCACTTTTGATCAAATTAAAGCATCCTCAAACCAAATCTTTTGAACAGTGGTGTATATGGTATAACAGCTCATATTCAATCTTTCAAAATGAATATGAATGTACAGTATGTCCTATTTTCTGCAAACAGTACGCTCTGTTCTTGTCCTTCTGGATCAACCAACCCTGTGACTTCATAGCACATTTAACTTTACTTTCAGAGAAAACTCCATCTTTTGTTTCCTCACGCGTACCCTGAGAAGATTACGTAACTGTAGCATGAAAAGGCTGGGAATGTTTCTTGGACAGCCCAGATGACTTTGTAGATAAGTCCTGTGATCTCATTTACCCTTTGTTATATGATCTAGAAAAGTCATGGCTTCAGATCTCTGTCAAGCCTCTCAATTCTGAAGACTGAATGAAATTGTCACTGACAAAGACTATGAATCCAGACACCTGATGCCATCACAAACTCTTCATATGGCTTTGTTTGACTATGATGGATGGATCATTGGTTGCAGTGTTAACATTAACCTTTCTACGAATGACAGTGTTTCACTTACTGAGCTTCAATGATTGTTGATAATCTACCATAAAAATAAAGCTAATGGATTTACTTTAGGACAAATATCCAATCTAGTTATAATACCAAGACTGATTTTCAGTGGCTCCATGAAAACGTGTACAGAAAAACAACAGCAAGAAACATATTTTTAGTTGTCCTCATGGTCTGCAGGAAAAAAAAAGAAAAGAAAAAAGAAAAACATACTGTACAGTGCAACTAGTGTTTTCTGATTCATGAACAAATGATTCATGTGAGTCTGTTCTTTTTAAGCAATCAGAAATGCAGAGCACAACCAGTGTACAATAGTCCAGTTCACACAGTTTTATGAGCGAGTTCTTTTCACCAATAGCTGTACTCACCTCAGGCAATCCAATATGTAGACAAGGTTTTTTGTTTGTTTGTTTGTTTTTGTTTTTATCGGAACAGATTTGGAGAAATTTCTGTTTACATTACTTGCTCACCAATGGATCCTGTGCAGTGAATGGGTGCCGTCAGGGTGAGAGTCCAAACAGCTGATAAAAGAATCACAATAATCAACAAATAATCCACATGACTCCAGTCGAATTAATGTCTTGTAAAGTTTAAGAAACAAATTCATTATTAAAGGAACACTCCACTTTTTTTGGAAATAGGCTCATTCTCCAACCCCCCGTTGGAGAATGAGGAGTTTTACCGTTTTTGAATCCATTCAGCCGATCTCCGGGTCTGGCGATAGCACTTTTAGCATAGCTTAGCATAGATCATTGAATCCGATTAGACCAGTAGCATTGCGTTCAAAAATGACCAAAGAGTTTCGATAGTTATAACTCTTCTGTAGTTATATCGTGTACTAAGACCGGCGGAAAATGAAAAGTTGTGATTTTCTAGTACGATTTGGCTAGGAACTATACTCTCATTGCGGTGTAATAATCAAGGAACTTTGCTGCGGTAACATGGCCGCAGCAGGCACAGTGATATTACGCAACGCCTGAAAGTAGTCCCCAGCTAGGTAACTAGTTATAATATAGCTGGGGACTACTTTCAGGCGCTCATTTTTCACTGGAGGAACTGGAAGCATTATTATAGATTACAGACTTGTATTTTGGCCTGAAGCAATGGTTTAAAGTTAAAACCTTAATCATGGATTTGTTTCTTCACACAGCAAGATATTAATTGATGGACTGGAGCCATGCGGATTACTGTAATGTTTTTATCATTAAGATTGGACTCTCATTCTGACGGCACCCATTCACTACAGGGGATCCATTGGTTAGTAAGTGATGTAATGCTAGATTTCTCCAAATCTGTTCTGATGAAGAAACAAATTCATCCACATCTAGAATCCACCTTTACTTATGTCCACCATAGATTTTCCCAAATCATGCAAACTGAAGGAAAACAGCATTTTTGGTGCAGATGTCTGCAAAAGCACCCTGATCACATATCAGTGGATGCAGGCGGCAGGAAGACGGAGCCACGGTGAGGGAGGGAATGCTGAAGGAAACTCATAATCCCTCTCAGTGTGGTGACAGCGAAAGGTGGTTTGAAGGTTTCTGCTCAGAAAACAAATTGAGTTTGCTGCCGTCTCCCTGAGCCTGTATTTATGAGTCTGTCAAAGACGGCTGCGCTGCACTGGGCTGTCTGTCTGTCTGCGATGATGTGTGGGCAAAACAGAGATGAGACACCCACACGAACGCAAACATTCACTACAGTGTGTGCTGGCTTGCACAGCACACACATAAAATACAACGTAGGCACACTCGGCCCGCTGGGTAAGCGTTCTTCTACACTACACGCTCTCGTAAATAGTCTGGACTGAAAAAAACACCACGACGAGAATGAGATATGAAATGCATACATCACAGTCGGCTTGCAGCTATTTATCAGTACCTTGTACTTTATGATATACACAACCTATGACACAAAATTTTTGCATCGTGTCGAACCAGGGCATTTGTCTGGATCTGATTGATCCACTCTACCGAGCTTTCCATTCGGCTTAACCTGCAGAACAGACATTGGTGGACAAACCCTCATGACAGAATGTCACGTAAGCAGCCTGACATTCAAAGGGCCATACAGGAGTATTTGCCCAAGACAAGCAATGTAATTAGGTAAGAGTTGCTTGGCAGCTCTGAAAAACCCCAGCAGTCAATTTTTCCTTCAAAAGCAATGGCTTATGAAGTCAATAAAGATTTTCTCTGAGGTAGAAATGCATGATGGTTCATTTCCAACATAGCTGCCACACAAATGACCTTCTCATGTGATGTTTTAAGAGTGGGAACCATATCTCACATTACAACTTTAATCAGCTATTGAAATTACTTGAATTATTCATTTTTATAGCATTTAAGTGTCTGAACATTGTAGAGCACTATAGAATATATAAAGGACTTAATTCACATATAATATGTAAAATGCATACACTTTTGAGCTTGCAGCACACTTAAAAAGACTAACATTCAGACATTCATACATGTCATGCACTTTAAACATCAGGATACACTTTTAATATGCATTTAAATTATACATTTTCAAAGTGAGGTTCAGGGCCAAAGTAAAAAAAAAAAAAAAAAAACTAAAGCTTACTAAAGTAAATTAAAGATTATTTTATTCGATTGACAACCATTGCTTTTTACAGGAAAAGCAATCTGTATTTAAAAATAAAATAAAACATGTATACAACATTATTTTAATATTAAAAACAATAAATAATAAATATTTTGCCGTTAATCCACTTCTTTGGATCTTTGTGCAAAGGCAAATTAAAACACAATCTACTGTTTACAGATAACATAAATAGGTCTGCATATAAAAATATTTTGAGATACATATTTTTCTATTGCAAAGCAATCATATTCTTGTAATGTGTACACAACTCATTGTATTTATTGAAACTGTACTCATTATTGTAAAAAATAGTGTTTCTGTATAGTGTCAAAGGGCATTTACATTACAGATCTCTCATACAGAACTCACCATAAACACCTCTAAAGCCTAAAAAACCATGACACAAGCAACGTACGTCTGAAATATGCAAAGACACCCTGGCACACACACACACACACACACACACACAAGGCAGCTCCAGCATTCTGCTGTCAAAGCAGTCATGTGTATCACTGATGTGCCTCTCTTCTAAGCATTTGCATTGAGAGGCAATGCGTGTGCGTGCGTGATTTACCTCTCCTCCGGGCATGTCTCAGCTCTGTTGTTACATAACCTTAGCCAAACAGATTTGGGAGTGCCTGACTGAACGCACACGTTTTTTTCACCCACAAAACCTATTTGAAATTCAGACGAGCCAGAGCGCAGTCGATAGAAGAGAAGAAAGGCTAAGCCGCGCTTGAATGCGTCACATCACGCTGGGGTAAGCGTATCCATATAAGCCTGCAATTTCAGCATTTATTCGGAAAATTCCCTAGTGAGGGAAAACTGACTTGAGGTGTAGGAATCACTAGGCTTGGTCAAACACCTGAAGTGTGACCCCTCCTCATCCTGAATCCATAAACTCAATCCAAACATCCAAGATACTGGAAAATTCCATCCATCCATCCATTTTCCATATTGCTTTATCCTCTGCAGGGTCACGGGGGGCTGAAGCCTATCCCAGAGTTTCAGGAAAGGATAAATGAATAGCCAGTTACTGGAAAAATATGTTTTCTGTTCACTACTTACTCCCAGAAAGACACAATAATAATAAAAAACAGAAATTAAGGTAACAAACATGCATTACTAATTATTATTTATTAAATATTTTTAAATGTAAATCTGTTAAAACTGTTTTAAAAACTAAAGCTGTTAGTTCAAACATTTGCATGCAGTAGATATTATATTTTTATACACCAAAATTAAATATAGAATTCTCTAAACTTACAAATAAAACACTAAAAAAAAAAATCCATAAGCCATTTTAAATTGTAAAAGCCAACTCTGGCATCATAACATTATCAAGTCCAGTATAAAAAGAACAATATTCATTTTGATTACATTTACCATGTTATTAAATTATTAGCATTTTTAAAGATTTAGTAAGTGTTAGATGATGGCAAAGGTAATCTAAATATAGCCAAAAATATTATATCCAATATCTGCAGATAACACTGAAAAGTTGATAATCAATATGGTACTGAAAGATCACATACCCCTAATAATCATATTCATATAATAGAATAATAATACATCTAATGTGCAATATGTCCAAATGTCTGGCATTTAGCATATATATGCTAAATATGCTAATTTTCAAAACTAATCATTGTTTGATAAACACATTTTGATTAAGATAACCTATAAGATTGTAGACAACTGACTTTTAAGGTATTCAAGCATTAAAGGTATGATACTGTATTTCAAGGACAGCACTGGTAAAAGTTTCATTCCGTGAAAATGCTCCGACTCACACACACTGATACAACAATGATACGCTCAAAATTGAGATTGATATAATGTGATGTTGATTAATTTGGAAATATATTCAAACGTACCTAATTCTGAAAGAGCTTATTTTTCACTGAAGATCTACATTTACTTAAACAGTTAGTTAACATGCACATTTATATTTGCTGGCTCCTGTCTACAGTAATTAAATTTTGAACATGTCAGACTGACATTTCCATTTTCTTTCCGTTTTATCTTAATTCCAGGCTCAATTTGCTGTGTCATAAATTGAAAATACAGCCCTCCAAGGGCTGGTATTGTATCATATTGTATAATATTTCACACCATCCAGAATCCAACGGCTTCATTTACAGATAAAATTGCTTTCTGGTCTTTCTGAATGATAGATGACATTTAGGAAAAATGTCATTATGGAGTTAATATACCTTTCTAAATGTGTGCATATGCAGTGTGTGAAAATGAGACATTGCACAAATGTGACTTTGCGGTTATGCGTGTGGGCACATCTGTGGACAACCGTGACCGTGCCAAATCAAACAGCGTTCACACCTAGGTCACGGAGAGGATGCGAAAAAGCTGTTCTCAGCAAAATAGTCTTATCCGTCCTATCTGTCTATTACATGACAAATCTGCAATGCAGGGTGAGTGAACAAACCCCTCCTCCCCGCTTTTGACTTTGCATCAGATTTGCTAGAAGTACTGCTGGAGTTTAACGTGATTGGCGTCTGTCGGATAGCCAAAAATCCAAGGGTCTTTTGTGAAACCAGTAATAAAATTGGTTATAGTAACATGAATTTTTTTCAACTATTTCTCTTTTATTTTCTATTTATTTATACAGAAACTGATATTAAAAAATGTTGCTTACAATAAGACAGTATACACTGAAAAAAAATACTGTAAATTTCTTTAAACTGCAGTAAATTTCACAAACAGTTACAAAGAAGCAGCAAGTAAAATATTGGATTAAACATGAAAGACTGAAATAGTATTTTTGTGTAAATGTACTCCAGTCGTCTTTGTTTTATTTACAACTTACAAAATCATTTTTATTGACAAAATCATGTTTTCTTTTTTGAGAGTGCAGAAGAAACTGGGCATAATGGGCCATACATCATGTTCTCACGCAGTGAAAAATACATTGCAGAGCAAAGAGGACAATGACAATGTGCCGACAGACAAGACAGAGCAGGTTACTTTAAGAATGAAACAAACAAATTTTGTCATTTGTTTTAGAAATTCAAACAATAAATACCATTTTATGGCTCTTGACAGATCACTGTGTAGAGCCTCAGTTCACAATCTCTCTTCCTCTTTATTATCACACAAAATAAACATGAATGAACATCAGAAGGTATCTTCTTTCAACTGCGCAAAGATATCAATACACGCCAGTTTTCACGCTCAAGTCCCTCAACGTTAATCTGCTCGCCTGCCTGCTTTGTTTGTCGGACAAAATGTTATGATTGGTCAGATCACCTGTCAATAAAACTCCCAGCGAAGGGTCAATTGGGGGCACAACAAAGGCCAAAATCAAACCTGAATTTTCCACATGAGCACCAAAGCTCAGTGCATTTGCCACTAGTAGGCCATAGCTCCAATCCATTCATTCTAACCTCTAAACTCAGCAAGAAAAAAAATGTTTTGCCATAAAAATGATAACCATGTCAGAGCTGTGGTACAGGGGAGGAAATATGGATGTGGCTGGATATTGTGGATGACTAGGGTGAAGGGGTTGCACTGAACACCACTGATACAGAGTCAACAGCACTGATTGATGAGGCGGTGATGCAAGACAGAGAACCAGCTTTGTTAATCTCACACGAGTTGAGCCAAATATCGCTGACAAAACTAATGATGCACCGCGTGGGCTTGTGCTGGACCTCAATCAATCAGCCATTACTGCTGGATAACTGCTCCAAGCCCACTCGCACACATCCCTCATTGATCTCAGTTATGGCCACTGTTCAGCTTCAATTTACAGTGTCATTAAGCTTCCACTGCTCCTTCCATTGGGAAGAAGGGAAGAAGGGAAGAAGGGAAGGAAAGGAAAGGAAAGGAAAGGAAAGGAAAGGAAAGGAAAGGAAAGGAAAGGAAAGGAAAGGAAAGGAAAGGAAGTGTGGCCAAGTATGGTGTTGAAGTACACCTTTAAAAGAGCACTTTGTAATAATAATAATAATAATAACAACATTAGTTATATTTGAATATTTAATAATAATTCATCAGGCAATGAAGAAAGTATACTTACTTTGATGTGTTGACAAATGTATCTGATTATAATTTTAACTGATTGTTATTCAATATAACATTTAAGGTTAACATATTTTAAATGTACTAAATTGCAACTTATTCATGACAAATATATTTAAATAAATGACATAAAAGTTTCAGAAGAAATTACATTATAGTTTCCCATAAATGCTTGGCATTTAGTAGTATACTTTAACCATATTTCAAAGACAGTAATTATAACATTACATATAAAAAATACTTAGCCTACTGTAAAACACTCTAAAATTCAGCTACATTTACATTTAAACAATAATACATTTTCATTTATTTGCTATTAACATGAACTTGAGCATATTCTTTTAAAGTATATAAATTATGTTGGTTTTAATAGTTTTTCTTTATGTTTGTTAAAGTGTATAAAGAGAGTTTATCTAAATATAAATATTCTGTCATTTACTGACCCTCATGTTATTCCAAACCTGAGAGACTTGTCATTTTGTGGAAGTGAAGTCTGTCAAATCATCCAAAGTCCCAAGTCTTCCAAATTACTAAATTAAATTAACCTTTAACATTCATATAATTATTGCATTATTCCATTCCAACAGACTATTAACTGCTGCGAGTGGATCGAGTCTGTGAGTTAAACTCGAGGACCAGTTCATTCCAATTTGTGCACAAATTCAGATTGGTTTTGTGAACAGAATCAACTGATTTATTCAAAAAGAGCCTGTGCTTTTGCATTCTTTTTGAAGGATTCAGTCCCTGTTCATTTTAAATGCATGGACAAAAGCAACCAGTACAGTCTTCCAAATTTCTTCTTCTGCATTCCACAGAAGAAAGAAAGTCTCAGAGGTTTTGAACGACATGAGCGTCAGTAAATAATGACATGTATTTTAGGAAACTATCCCTTTAACATCCAGATTTGCACATTAGAACACACATATCGCTTTTCAAGTTGACAGAGCTGATATTCAAATGGCCTGCATGCAGAGGATTTAGAGAGTGATGGAAATGAATTTTGATTCATAATCCTTATGGCTCTCAAGGGACCCATGTTGACACTGCACAGCTCCCTAAAAGCGAGCTCCCTAATTGAGGTGGCATGCACGACCAGCTTGATTGGTTCCTAAAGCCCTCAGAGGAGAGGTGGGGGGAGGATATTAGCACTGTTATGGGAATCTCTGCTCACCAAGCCATCGCTCTGGTTTGGAGGAAAAGTGAGGAAAACTCAGAGCTGATTAGGAGGAAGTGAGCAGAAGTATTTAATTAAAGATGCACGCAGCTTATGTCCAGAGAGACACCATTTCCCGTCAAAAGAAGACTCTGAGTGACAGGAGCACAAGCTAGAGAAAGAGAAAAGAGCAGAGCCAGGGTTATACTCAAATCTAGGGTTGGAAACAGGAATACTGTTTAAAACAGGTTCACTTTTTAAAAACCTAACAGTATTTCCTGTGCCGCTACTCAAGATGTTATTTGTATGTTTTAGCTGAGTGGTTAGATTGCAATTTGAATTAAATGTAATAATGGAGAAACTCAAAAAAACAAAAAACAAGAATGACAAATAGACAACTTGTGCAGGTCAGGAATGACTCTAATGAGTGAGTTCTTTGAAATGGTCAAAAAGATTCACAAATGAGTCTCAAACTCAATGGATTGAATTGCTGTAAGACTCAGAAGTCATTTGATTCCTTGCTGATCCACAATTCATTACTTTCATTTAAAATAGACAGCTCATTATACACACTATACTATAATACAATATATGATATAATAATATGTACAAAGTAAGGGTTACATTCAAAAATGTCATTAGGAATTAAAAAATGAAAAATAAAACTATAATATTAAAAGTGTTAATAAAGTGTAACAATTTAAGTGAGTATATTAAATATTAAAAATAAGTAAAATTTTACAATTGTTATAGTAAAAAAAAAAGTTTGTTTAGTATTTTATTTAGTTTAGATGCATGCGTCGTGGCACTCTCGTCAACGCACGTCAAAGACTGACACGGCAGAGAAGAAATTGTTGAATCAAGTCGTTATTTTTCTTTTCTTTTCACACAGAAAGTATTCTCGTTGAACCACTGATGTCACATGGATTATTTTAACAATGTCCTTACTACCTTTCTGGGCCTTGAATGTGGTAGTTGTGTTGCAGTCTACGCAGGGCCAGAAAGCTCTTGGATTTATTCAAAAAAATATATTAATTTGTGTTCAGAAAATGAACGAAGGTCTTTACAGTTTTGGAACAACATGAGGGTGAATAGTTAATGACAAAATTTTCATTTTTGGGTGAACTCTCTCTTTAACATTCACATTTCTACTTAATATTCCTCCACATACGAATGAAAACAGAATAACCTTTAATAGCTAAAGAAGACCCATTCAAATAGCAACAATTTAATGAGCCTTTAATCAAAGTAACCATGAAATTGCCAATGCATGGGAGAACATGCCGGCCAAATTTCACCATTTTAGATTTCCATAACCTGAACTCTTTACAAAAAAAAAAAAAATCTAAATATCCAAAGAGCTCCAGAAAATACTCCGGAAATCTTCCTCTTTTGCAGGCAATGAAAAGAGCAAGCGCACTCTCAAGTGTGCTTGAGTATCACCATTAAATGTGTCTATTGTGTTTCTATCTCCTAATGAGAGCCATTTGGAAAGGCGTATTCAGCTAATATCATCCATAACAAGGGTACTGTTTAATTGCACATCTAATGTATCATTTATTGCTCATGACTATGACAGCAGAAGCTGGCAGTGTGTGTTTTGGTGGCTCTGTTGTCCCTGCGAGAGAAATCTGTGCTCATTCAAAACCTCCGCCAGGATAAGCCTCCTAAACCCCGGCAAAATGATCTCCCTCCTCCTCCCAAGGGGGAAAGCGAGACAGCTGTATCTCAACAGTGAACAAAGACAGCAGAGGAACACTGAGGCATCTCGAAAGCTCATGAGGAATAATTTGAAATTGCTATCAACCGTCTATGATTAAATTTTCCTTTCGCATGTTACACCACACATTTGAGGAAAAACAAAAATAAACCACATTAAGTCAAAGTCTGGTTTACTGTTATTTGCAAAACAAAATATGATTTCTTTAGGAAACGACAGTTGCACAAAATAAATATGGAAGACAAATAAGGTAAAAACACTGAAATGATCATTTACATTTAAGAGGATGATACATGTACATGTAAAAGTATAAATGATCATCATTTACTGTCAAACATCGTATTCAACATTCAGTAGTTTGATAGCAAATATTGATAAATTGTTACATTAGCAATGTGTCATGTGACTTGTGTTGTGCGCTGTCCACACATGTTAATAGCCATTTTTCATTGAAAGACCAAATTAACTTTAACATTATAGCTTAATGAAACATATGATTATGAATTGCAAACATACACAGGCATCAAAAAACCATCCCAGAAATCATGAAACAATTTTACAGGGAATTTCTGGCAGTCACAACTACCTTTTTTCCCCATGCATTTAATAGGATTTTGTTTTACAGTGTGGGCCATTTTAGCTGAAGGCTAGTTGAAGGGGGATCGGAGGCAGACGGGGTGGACATGTTCACAGATGGGATTACTGGTGCTACAGCAGGGCCAGTGTTGCCAGTGCCAAGTTTTAGTCAGCAAGACCTCTCTCTAATATTCTCATTTACTACCAGGCCATGACAAGAGCCAGCCTGTATCTCTGATACACCTGATTATCAAAGAGCCACATCTGCGATTTAATAGCAAAATGCCTGACCAGATGCACAAAACAATAATGATATCTGGTTTAGAAACACAAACATTTTATTTATACCCAGCAACATTTACATTTAAAAGCCAGTCATTATACAGGTTCTAAGTTAATTGTGCAGTTGTACTCAGGGTTAAATTAGCAAGGCATGTTAGTAATAAATGATTCTTGATGAAATACAAATATTTCATTTGAAATAAAACACATATATTCATTCATTCATTTGACATACACTACCGTTCAAAAGTTTGAGGTTGGTAAGATTTTAAAAATATTTTTGAATGAAGTATCTTATGCCCACCAGGGCTGCATTTATTTGATAAAATTTGCTAAAACAGTAATATTGTATTTAAATTGTAATTTATTCCTGTAACACAAAGCTGAATTTTCAGCAGCCACTGTCCAGTCTTTTTTTTTTTCACACAATAAATATTAAAATTGTTTATGATTATTTCACTCTTTGTTTAAATCATCATAGTTTAAAATATACATAATTAATTAATATTTTTATGATTAATTTTCATTGATCCCAAAAGTCTGGATCTGGGACAAGGATAAATCAATAAAATCTGTACATGAAAGGACTTTGACAAATGATAATAATAATAAAAAAATAAATGATGAATAAATGAAAGCATGACAAAGCATTTCCTTGACAGTTTTAATGTAATGACATAACAATAAGGAAAACATTTTTAAATTATTATATTGTATTATTAATACAAGTTAACCCCAGAAAAGAAAAAGTGCCTACGTTTAACTAATGCACGTACTGTACCAGGCCTACACTATCATATGAATCTACTGTACAAATAAAAGTGATGATATATGTCATTCACACTCCCATTTCCATGCTGTATGTGTCACAGGTTTTGGGGTGTTGAGCCTGTTTTTGAACTCAACAGTCCTCACAAAGACATAGATGACATCAGCGGCTCCGTCTCATTATTCAGTGTTCTTGCCTCCACTCTGAGCTCACTGTCGCTGTCACAGGTCAGCAACACATGACGAGAGACTTGTGAAGCACGCACATCTCTCCCAAGGGGGGCATAAGATGGCCCTGAGTGTTGACAAACGCTTGAATATTTCATGCTTTCTCTTGGATGAGCGGCAAAAACCGAAAGGAGCACATACAGCACACCTGCTATCCATCAAAAGACACATATAATACACAAATACACACAGAGACCTGATCATCACGATTTCAGCCAATTAAAAAGAAACCCAATAGGGCTGGAACCATTGTCAGGGGTTTGCTCACCTCTAACATGCACATTAGCAGCTGTGTGAAACTGTGCCTCTGAGCCAGGTGTCAGCTTTCACATGGATAAATCAGGGTGTAATGGAGAGAACTTGTCCCATGTAGCACGTAGAGCGAAAAAAGGATGAGGGCCATGCCCAGGGCAGAAGCCATCCGCAACCATAGATCAAAACCCTGACTCAAACATGTGCCCTCCATCTTTCACAGAGACCATGAACACAGCCACAAGAGTGTAGAACAAAGCACTGCAGATAGGTTTTTGAACATTTTACCTGACTTGAACTCTAATCATTGGCGCAATAAGCATACATGATATCCCTTGTAAAAAATACTTGTAAAAAATATTTAAGACCACATTTACACCTGGTATTAAAGGGATAGTTCACCCAAAAATGAAAATTCTGTCATTGATTTCTCACCCTCATGTCGTTCGAAACCCGTAAGACCTTCGTTCATCTTCGGACCACAAATTAAGATATTTTTGATGAAATCCGAGAGCTTTCTGACTCAACATAGACAGCAACTCAACTACCACATTCAAGGACCAGAAACATAAGGACATCATTAAAATAGTCCATGTGACATCAATAGTTCAACTGCAATGTTATGAAGATACCATAATACTTTTTGTGCACAAAGAAAACAAAAAAACCCCTAATTTATTCAACAATTTCTTCTCTTCCATGTCAGTCTTCGACACGCGGTCACAACAGTACCATGATGCATGCGTATGTGTCTTCTTCTGCTTGTAAACAAGCCGTAGCACATCCGGGTTCTACGTCAGAACGGCGGCTCCTGCGTCAGCAGCACCACACGGATGCGTTGTGACACTGACGTGAACAGACAACGAAAACTGACACGAACTGAAAGAAATTGTTGAATACTTGTTGAATTGTTGAAGTCGTTATTTTGCTGTTTGAAACATTTAAAAAATGTATTTTGTTTTGTTCTTTTCTTTTATTTCTGGTTATTTTGTTCTTTTTTTAACAGCATGCATTTTCCCCTAAAAATCTATTCACAGGTGGTCGCGAAATCCCCACACCACTGAACATGATTTTGAGGGGGTCCAATAGCAAATTCAGTGCACAGGGCCCAGAATTCCTAGCGACAGCCCTGGGGATGAATATCAATACAGATTTCCTTATATGATTCAATTTAGGGGGCAGTTGTGGCCTAATGTTCATAGAGTTGGATTTGTAGCCCAAAGGTCGTGGGTTTGATTCCCAGTACTAGCAGGAAATGTAGGTGGTGGAGTGAATGTACACAGCTCTCTTCCACCCTCATTACCCATGACTGAGATGCCCTTGAGCAAGGCACCAAACCCCCAATTGCTCCCCAGGCACCGCAGCAAAAATGGCTGCCCACTGCATCCACGGTGTGTGTGTGTGTGCGTGTGTGTGTGTGCGTGCGTGTGTGTGTGCGTGTGTGTGCGTGCGTGCGTAGGTGCGTGCGTGCGTGTGTGTGTGTGTGTGTGTGTGTTCACTACTCAATGCTGTTTGTGCGCACTTGGATGGGTTAATTGCAGAGCACAAATACCGAGTATGAGTTATACTTGGCCGTCATATCACCTTCCACTTTTTTTTTTGGTTCAGCTCTTGATTCAGTTCTGATTAATTTAGGTATATTTCACTAATAACATTCATTGAGCTCACACATAAAAAGTATGTTTTCTCTAAGTTTATGCAGTAAAACATACAGAGCAGTGATTCAGACTGATTCAGACTGACAAAAAAATAAATATTTTCTGCAGCTTGAAACCTTTTGAAAGTTTATTTTGTGTGTTTTTTTGCAGTTTATCAACATGCACCCTCCACTAAAAAATTCATCATAAGTGGTCCCACAAAATGCAATTAAAACACACACTGATTAGGTATAATATAAAATAATATAATATAATATTTTAAAAAGGACACCCACATCAGGCCTACCGTAAGGTAACTACAATATGAAAACAATATAATTTACATATATAACTTATGTGTCAAAGCTGTTTGCCCTATCATATGAATCTGCTATAATAATAATAAAATGTCATAATGTGTAGTGTACTGATGCAGCTTTCATGATTCAATTCAATTCCATGTCACAAGCTCATCATTTTATTATATACTGTTTAATTTAGGTATAATTCAGTTAAATCTGGTAACTCATTTTTGTTTTGCTTTTTCACATGGACAAACAATTTTAAAGTATAAACAAAATTAGACAGGATGTAATGAGTCATGAGGAGAATTTCAGCATGTCTGAGAGTATTTCCAAAATAATTCACTTTCTCACAGCCAGAAGATGCCACTCTATCATTCACACACCACAAACATTTTCCCTCCTAATCGACAGAGTAACAAACCATTTGAAGGCTGAATTAATTTGCCTCCTTCACAAAAGAAACATAATAACCACTTCAGTGGACTTTAAATGTGTTTGACACTCTTTGCCTAAAAAGTCAAGATGTTTCTGCTGGCTTTCATTGACCTGAAAATGAGTTCATGCCACAGTCAGTGCACTGGAACCATAGTGTTTCTGAATTATGTACTGTAATAGAACTGTCAGTTTACCAGATATCACTTGGATCAGAAAGCCTTGGTATCCAATATAAATCCAACTAGGCTTGTTCTTGTACAGCAAAATTGAAGGTCAGTCTTGCTTAGCAAAATGACCACTATTCTCTAAGTCATCCAGAGATGTCTGGTAAAGGAGTGGCTGCCTATTATTGAAGATTAATATCTCTTCTCAGAGATTGAGATTCAGACTCCATCTGAAGCAGTTAGTCTGGGAGGGACTTCTGACAATCCTTCCATTTGGCATATTACCACAATCAATGGACAATCTGTCAGGCCTTGTATTTTAAACACATAAGGAAGCTGTTTGAATGATTTATTAAAGATGATGTCTGGAGATTAGTATGTAGAGTATGTCACAGCGAAATCCTTCATGGATGACAGCTAAACTTACATTACTCCCTCGTGCAATCGTTCAACATTCAATACTTTATTACCATAACAACAATCACAGACATCTCACCGCTGTAACCCAGAAAATACGATGTATTTCCATATAAAAGGTGACCTTATTGCTTGTGTCTTGCCATATTAATTGCATATCTAGTGTAGAGTAAACTAAAACTAATTAGAATGTCAACAGCATGTTCAATATTTTTCCTGGTGATTAACCTTCTGGTAACCTCTATGAGTGGAGTCGGGCTGGCTGATGTTTGTGAACGTGGAGGGACTGCAGTTTTCTCCCGTTTGCTGAGGTGGGCTAATGGTGACAGCTCTGACAAATGGGGCGATGTGGCAAGACCCACTGAGACTAGTGTACAATACTGCAAACACCAAATAAGTTAGCACCATCACAACAGTGCTTGAGATTTCTGTTACAGCAAACATATGGAGAAAGCACAATCTCGTTGGTAAGCATAAACTATATCTAAATGTAGACATGTAGATCTAAAATAAATTAATTTGGTCTCAGTTGTAGTGTCCTCTTGTGACAAACTCATAATAATTAGTACAAGTTAACCTTATAGTTGACTTACATAGCAATTCGCACAACAACCAATAAATCTGTGCGCAAGTTCTTTACAAATGTGTCAGATTTGAATATAATGGACAAACTACATAGACTAGAGTTTCCCGTCTATTTTGTAGCCTGACAGCCTCGTTGCTATTAATTTTGTTCTATGGAAAAGAACAGATGAGAAGACGACAGAATTTGTCATTTTGTGATCTAACCTAATAGAGCATTTTGTTCCCGCTGCTGTTTACATGCTGTGCAGCACATTTCAAACATGAGCTTGTTCACATTAAAGTAATCTGTTGTGTCTTCCGAGAATGAATTTTGAATCTCGACAGATTCAAATGAAATTCATGATTAGGTTTAGAAAAAAAATATGGACTGCCGACAGAGGTGCCAATTATTATTGATTTGAAATTGTTTTGTTCTATCTATTTGTCTCATTTGCAGTATGAGTCATATGTTTCCAAAAGTTCACTCATAAATATTGGATTTTGTCAGCTGGTTAACCTTAAAAAAATTATTCCAAGTTTGTGATGAGACCAGATTGAAACATGCAAATTATGATGGATACGACTTTTATATCATGCTAAAGAAGCAGATTAAACCAACCTAAGGTGGTTAGCTGGTCTCCAAGCCTGGCCAAGACATTCCTTTCTGATGTTTTGGCCACTTGTCAGTATGTCAGTCTGGGAGTAGAGCTGACCAACCAGCCAAACCAAGTAAATACCATCTTAAAGAGATGGTTCACCCAAAATTGAAAATTCTGTCTGTCTGAAAATTCTAAAAATTAATTTACTCACCCTCAAGTTAACCATACGTCGGCCAAAAGTAAAGTTCAGCACATTTCTGCAGAAACTAAACACATCTTGTTCATCCATGTGTGTTTGTTTCTTAATTATTTTGGCTTATTTGCTTATACTTTATGCTGTCAATAAGCGTGAAGTGCACTGTCAGCTTCGTTTAACACATTTTACCATGGTTAGCTGATCTCCAATCCTGACCAACATCTTCTTCTTCTTCTTTGGTGTTTATTGGCAGTTGGCAAACTTTCCTGGCCAACATGTTCCATTCTTATGTTTTTAAATGGGTTTTGGCCACATG
Organism: Acrossocheilus fasciatus; assembly: GCA_036784905.1. Lineage (NCBI taxonomy): Eukaryota > Metazoa > Chordata > Actinopteri > Cypriniformes > Cyprinidae > Acrossocheilus > Acrossocheilus fasciatus. Next base: position 16,422,696 of record CM071957.1, on the reverse strand, counting down.
TTTGGCTGACCAACCAGCCAAAAGTAAATACCAGTTTAAAGGGACAGTTCACCCAAAAAATTCTGCCATCATTTACTCACCCACAAGTTGTTCCAAACCTGTATGAGTTTCTTTCTTTTGCTGTTCATCTTCTGAAGAATGTTGAGAACCAAACAACATGACAAAAAAAAAAAAAAAAAAGCACATTTCTCAAAACATCTTTTTTATGAGAAAGAAGATATACAGGTTTGGAACTACATGATGAGGGTATATAAAAAATGACAGAATTTTCATTGTTGGGTGAACTTTTCCTTTAAAACAAGTTTGGTCAAGCTTGGGGAACAGTTAGACTATCTTAAACCACCTTAGACCAGGTTGTTCCACCTGATTTTAACTGATCTTTTCAGTAGGGCAGTACTAGCAGCATCTTTTTCATGTCCTTCCGAGGGCCATTGTCTTGAATATTTTAACAGACAGTGTCACCAAAGAGTCAAGGAATCAATCATTAGGTGACAAAGGAAACTGAATATGTCTTCAGTAGCCTTCATCATTTTGAAATAATTCACCAATCCCCTCCATCCTCAGACTCCCTCCCTCTTTTTCAACCATCTGCAGGTGTTCTCATACTGCTGCTCACAGCTGTCAGCTCTCATGGTCGAAGATGAATGAGGTTTTCACCCGTCCCGCTCTCTCTCTCTCTCTCTCTCTGTGTATGTCTTATTCCTTCTCCTTCACAAACACTTCGGAGGGAGTATGTATGTGGGTGACTGTCATTGTGCTGCGGTGGGTATGATTCACAGAGCTCTCCCACATCTCCTGATGCGGTAAAATGATCATAAAAGAGATTTAAAGAAGAGAGCAAAAGACAAAAAGCTGCTCTGTGAGGCACAGCTCCTCACAGTATGTCTAAGAGAGGATCCACAGCCTTCTGGGACACGGTTTATGTCATATATGATTGTGTTTGTTCCTAATGATGATGTCACTTCCATATTTCACCCTAACAGTCTCATCCTCTGATCTACATCTTAAGGTCTCTGTCATGTCACAATACTTACTGTGAGGTTTTAACCTCCTCCAAGGAAACAGATACATACAGTTCAATAGTAAAATAGTTCAGGACTTTCTTAGAGCCTGCTGTTTACTTGTAGCCAGACTTTTTCTCTATTTTCCCCTCTGATTTGAAAGGAAAAATCTGCCTAATTGATTTAAACATGGTAAAATGTGTTAGACAAAGCTGAAAGTTCTACACGCTTACTGACAGCTGAAAGCATAAGCAAATAAGGCAAAAATATTTAAAAACACACACGATGTGTTCAGATTCTGCAGATAATATGCTGAACTTTACTTCTGGACAAACATTTGGCTAAATGGTGGCAAGTTGTGGTTATATATTTAGGATCGTGTTCCTCTCTCTTTGTCATTGTCTACTGTCCTATCTATAAAATACTTCTTTTGCATGCCCTGTATTGTGATTTGCTATAATCCATCGAAAAATAATAATTATTTACTCACCCTCATGTCATTCCAAATCTATGACTTTTTTTTTTTCTCTGTGGAACATAAAATAAGATTATTTTTTTTTTGACTATTTATGAAACAATGAAAGTCAATGGTTACCAATGTCATTTGATTCCTAACATTGTTAAATATACGCTATTTCCAAGAAAGTAAAACAAGTTTGGATGACAAGACGGTGAAGAAATGATGACAGAAATTCACCCATTTTTCCGTGAACCATCCCTTTATTCTAAACTCTTGATTTGGATTCAGAAGTCAGCTAGCCATATAGACAACATTTTGAGTTCAGTAGAAAAAAAGTTTGAAAGAAATAAATACTTTCATTCAACAAGAATGCATTAAATAGACCAAAAGTGACAGTAAAGACATTTAAAATGTTACAAAGATTCCCATTTCAAATAAATTGTTCTTTTGAACTGTCTATTCATCAACAAGAATACTGGAAAAACTGCATTATAGTTTCCACAAAAATATTAACCAGCACAACTGTTTTCAAACGTTTCTGGAGCAGAAAATCAGCATATTAGAATAATTTCTGAAGGATCCAGTGAGAAATGCTGAAAATTTTACCACCACAGGAATACATTACATCTTGAAATATATTCAAATAGAAAACAGTTATTTAATTTGCAATGATATGTCCCAATTTTTGATCAAATAAATGCAGCCTTGTTGATCATAAGAGGCTTCATTCAAACACATTTAAAAAAATTTTACCGACTTACCAACTTTTGAATGGTACATACATATTCACAAACACAGTTACAAACACAAACATCATGAATAGGATAACATACGGACGGCCCGCAAGCAGTTTATCAGTGACAGCGCCCATCACTCCCATTCATCTCCCAAACAGAATGCAGCCGACATGACAGCCAGCAGAGGCTCCATTTGCTGACAGGTCTGACCTTCTTCGATTAGACATTTCTATTTTCCTTCCATCCCTCTCTCTCTTTTTCTCTGGGGGGGTCAGTCCCTGGGTATAATACACAGTGTTGACAGTGAAGTATGACAGTTAAGAGTTCGACCTTGGGCTGCCGTTTGCAGCCGGAGTCGCACACACTGGAAGTGGCCGATGTACTGATGACCTTGCTATCATATTTCAAACCTCCAGCGCTCTGCAGATGAGCATGTGAGAAGATTTCATTTCCAGAGGACAGACTCTATTTTTTAGTGTCAGTGGACACGCATCCCATATGACATGGTGCTAACCGGAACAGACAGTGTGTGGAACTTCTGGAACCTTTTATCCAACTTCAGAACTGTCACAACACGGCTAATGATTTGGGATTTCTGGCAGACTACAGACACTTGAGCTTTGGTCCCTGTGTGCTATCTTTATCTCCACTCAGAGAACGTGTACAAGCATACATAAGGGAAAATGTAAAGAATTTATCTTGTACATTAGCCTGCAGCTTCTGCTAAAAACGTTTCAACACTGAAAACAAATGGCCTAACAGCAACACTAGCACTGCAACAATATTACATTAATCTGCAAATCCAAACAATTTTTCCTATGGAGAACTTGGCAACCAGCTAGCATCTATAGCTACAATGTAATGTCTTCTTTTATTTTAAGTTTTCTCTCATCACACTCTTTGTTCATCTAATTAGCAAAGTGACTTTTCTGACATGAATTGAAATAAAAAGAGAAGGATATCAGTGCCAATAGCCTTGTGGGCAGCGTGCCAACATACTGTATATTGCATTGCTGGTGAAAACATCACACATTTATAGAATTCAAAAAATGAACAATATACATATGAAAATAAATTAGATTAGAATAAATAAGATCAACTGAGTTGTGTTGCACTCCCACAAAATATTTTTTTTATTAAAAATTAATAAATGTTTTATTTGTATATACTGAATTAACGATTTGTAGTTAAACTACTAAACATTTGTTCTATCTAAAACTATTTTAGTAATTTAAACGGTATAAAAATTAATTTGGGCTTTTAAAAAAAGTGTGGATTTACACAAAGCATTAGTTTTACCATTTAATCTAAAATAATCATTTGGTAATCAATGTAATTGAAAATTGTAAAATAATCAGTGTAATTGAAAGTAGATTTGGATTAATAACCCAGTCCTAGCTATGGCCAATAAACTGATAATGGCTGATATTAAATTCTATACTACTTCCTGTCAATAAATTCAAAGTGTTTTAAATGTTACTTTAGCCATCACAACATTAAAATGTACATTATGAAAATATATATTATATATTATACGTTTTGAGATTTGATAAAGATTTAACAGTGTTACATTTAACAGGGTTATTAAATTAGTAGTGCTATTAAACAACAATTTGTAAGTTTTAAGAACAAGTGATAGATGATGCAAAAGTGAAGGCAAATGAGCCTGAGCAGTAAAATATCCATTAACAGCTGATATATCCAACATAAACTGATAGAATATTATATATATATAATATATATATATTTTTTTTTTACCTGAAATGGCTAGTTTTCATCTTTAGAATCAAGCTCTCCAGAGTGCAGAATAAAATGTAAAAAAATATAAAATAAATAAAAATAAGACATATTCAGCATCAGCAGAAGGTCAAAGTCATATTTCCTTTTTTTCCTATCCTATTTTGCCTTTTTTCTATTTATTTTGCTTTGCTTTCACTGTTCATTTCTTTCCCAGAAAGGTGATTGTAGTGAAGGAGGGACAGCCAGTAATTAGACAGTCTGCTCAGTCTTCATGTGAACTGTGAGTGGCCCTCCCATTGGGGGCCATCGGCCCAAAAAGATTGACAGGCAGGTCAGCCAACCCCAGAAACACATTCTTCTTACAGACCTATTAATGAGACTTTTTTATTCATCACAGGGCCGACAGACGCTTCTCCAGGGGCTGAGAAGTGATGAGACCCTTTATTCATGAAGCCAAGAGAACAGTATTGATTAAACAAAGCAAAAGAGTTGCTAACATAATGCTGGGGGAATTATTACATCATCCAGGGGTTACAAAGGCCTGTCAGATTATTTATACAGCCACATTGAGAGTTATTCTAGTAAATAAATCATCTTAATATAACTTGGCCAAATTTCAGCTCTATATTTCCAAGAAATCTCAGTTTGTTTTTTTTCTTGAAATGTACACAAAGCAGTTCAAAAGACCTCAGAAGTCAGGGATACGCCTCAAATAGGTATACGTCCCGCTGTGAGAATGCATCAGCACACATAATCAATTCCTCATCCCTCCCTGCCTCTTTCCCTGTATCTCAGTCTCTCAGAGGCTGGCTCACATACTCAATTAAGAAGATTAACATCAAGCAAGAGAGGAAGTGTGTGTTGAGTCTCTCTGACTGGCTGAGAAAAAAAGGGAGGAAGGAGCCAGGCCAACCACTCCGGAGGAAATCAATGCAGAAACACACCCCGAGCCATAGACAGTGCAGGGCGATACCTATCGGTCGATGTGACGGCCACGCATTACAAGAACGATAACACTAATCTTTCCCAGCAAACTGTTGCAAGTGGAGGCTTTTGGAGAAAAAGACACCCATGTCGGAAAGGAAATAATTGTGTTTTCCAGAACATTTGGTGAAAAGAAAATAAAGATGTCATCTAAGATGCATGGCCATTCGCAATGCATTTCCAGAAGGAATACTCTGGTAATCATAAGAACACTGAGCTGAAAAGCCGCTTTTCTGTGACAGACAAATACTGTATGATAAATATCAGCCAAGCATGTGACATTTCCTCTAATTATCTTTCAAATATTTCTGCCATGATCAAACCAACAGTAATACACCGTACACTCTTAAAAATAAAGATTCCAAAAGAGTGTTTTTGCAGTGATGCCATAGAAGAACCATTTTTGTTTCCCAAACCTTTCAGTGAACAGTTCCTAAAAGAATCATTTTGAAAAATCTAAAGAACCTTTTTCGACTATAAAGAACCTTTTCTGCATTTGAAATGTTCCATGGATGATCAAGGTTCTTCGCTGAACCATTGATGCCAATAAAGAACCTTTATTTTTAAGAGTGTATAGTTAAAGTTGACATTTTCCCCTGCCACTACAAAAAATAAAGACTGCTGAAGGTTGCTGAATACTCCCCCATCTGCCATTGGTTGAACAAACAAATAGTCCTGCCCCAAAGTCTCAACATTTGATAGTTGAGTCAGAATCACTGTAATGATTGCATTTCCCAAAAGCACCATTAACCAACCACAGTCGTAAGTTCCATTGAAATTTCAACAATAGGCCTAGTTGCTTTTAGGAAACTCTGGCCAGTGCAATAATCCAAAAACTATTTTCATGTAATGGCCCATAGCTGATAAACAGTCTCAGCCTCAGACGTCATGCCCACGGATCAATGGTTTCGAAAGTCATCATCTGATTGGTTGAATTCTACAGTATTTCCAGTAGACGTGTGTTGTGTTTGTTAAAGTTCTGCCTGGAAACAAAGATGTCTTGATGCCAAACCCCCTCATGGAAGAAGAAAGCCGTCATGTTTACAACTGTGACAATGAGCACTTATCAGGATCAACTAAATGGTGGATTTTCAAAAGTATTTGAAAAATGTAAAGTTTGGCATAGATTCTTTAAAATACATCCAAGAGTTTTACACTTCTGTTTCGTGGGGACATTTCCACGCCCCTAAACATGATGCGGCACAAAACAAAATGTGATTGGTTGCTTTACCTGTCAGTCATATGGCCTCTTGGGCAGTCCTAGGCCATTCAATGCGACCAAGGTTCCCAGGCCTTCTGCCATCAGTCTGAAGGTCTGGCTGACAATAAAATTCTACACTATTTTGTCAGATAAATAAAAAATAAAACAGCAAAAACATAAATAATATTTATTAAGCTGGGACAGTAGACAGTTTTTAAATGACAACAGATAAATTCAACCTTCTTAATTGTAATTCAAATGACTTAAAATTAGAAAGAAATGCACTACAATCAGTTACAGTGTATCCAGCAAACCTCATGCATCATTATCAGTGTCTAATCCTTTAACAGCAGGAGTGAACATGCTAAATAAAGTTGGTTTGTTTTTGTTTTGATTTCATCTGTGCTCTTCGCTCCTCTCATCCTTGAGGATCAGAGAAGCGTGTGAGCTGAGAGCAGAGGCTAATTGCAAATCAATAGGCTGCAGTTGTTTCCTACGATTAGAGAGTGAAAAAACAAGCTTTACGGCTTCACCACGTGGCAGCTGGCATGTGAAAGAGCCATAATCATCTCCACCCTTGCTCGTCATGAGCAATTAAGCTTTGGATCATGGAGCGATCCTTATCACCCAAAGACAGACCGGCCCATGAGGCCACAGGCAGCCACACACACACACACACACACACACACACACACACACACACACACACACACACACACACACACACACACACACACACACACACACACACACACACACACACACACAAACACTTCTATATAGGCTCTCAGGTACACTTATACATTTAAATGGAAAACATAAGATGTGATACTAATGGATAGCTAAAGGGATGATGGGGAAATAAGAGTATTGCAACCCACAATCCATCACACCACATGATCTTCTCTCCTTCTATATATACAGTATGTGCTGAGAATGTTAAAAGGGGCATTTATCACATAAAATCTGTCAGTTTTCATCTCTGCTGCATGAAGATTTAGTACCCACTGCAACTAAAGTACAGATCTCATGTTAAACAGAGGATGTTAACGTGTAGCTGTCTTCTTATACATGTTGTTTATGGATGCTTTAATAAATTGACACTCACTTAACAACAGATAAAGATGTAAGCTGTAAATTCACTATATGGAGCCCCTATAAAGAACATATCACAGTTTACTTGACTGTGTTTCCCGCCTTCCTGAATGCAAATCAAAGGTTTCTCTGTCATTCACTGCCTCACAACCAATGCATTTACACTTAATTACAGTTTTTTTTACAGGACAGAATGGACAGGAGCAGTGATCTCTCTAGCTGTTGTATAAACAGATCCAGTTACACCACGAAGAACAGCATTTGTACAAGAGCTCACATTTAGTTTATGGTATTTTGAAGGGATGTACTATTAATACATTTTTGGGCTATACCAATTAACTTTTTATTATTTTCACATGATGGACAATTTTAAAATGTATACTATTTATATTATTTTGCCTAAATACATAAATAACTATATGTATATATATATATATATATATATATATATATATATATATATATATATATATATATATATATATATATGTATATATACACACACACAAACACCCGCCAAACCCGTGTTAGTTCCAGGAGGAATGCCTTTGCCTAGACACAATTAATACTGATATTTTCACAATATTTACGCTTGCAGAAATAAAGGCTAAATTTGTTTACATTTTGCAGAACAGACGGAAGAAGATCCGTCAATGTGCATTTGTTTCGTTATGTTCAGATGTTCTGTAGCGGTCATGTGAGGAGTTTTCACTGTTCTCCATGTCAGGTTATATACATACAGTGGTGTGAAAAGGTGTTGGCCCCCTTTCTGATTTTTCATTTTTTTGCATATTTGTCACACTTAAAAGATTCAGATCATCAAACAAATTTTAATATTACACAAAGATAATGCAAAGTAAATACAAAATGCAGTTTTTAAATGATGATTTCATTTATTAAGGGAAAAAAGCTGTCCAAACCTACCTGGCCCTACGTGAAAAATGAATTAATCCTATTAAATAATGAAAGAACTGTGATTAACCACATTATTTTAGAAAGCAGAGTTAAATTTCACTAGCCAAACCCAGGCCTGATTACTGCCAGACCTGTTGAATCAAGAAATCACTTCAATAAAACCTGTCTGACAAAGTGAAGCATGTTTAAAGAGCAACACATCATGCCGCCATCTTAAGAAATTCATAAACAGATGATAAACAAAACAGTTTACATGTATCAGTCTGGAAAGGGTTATAAAGTCATTTCTAAGGCTTTGGGACTCCAGCAAACCACGGTCAGAGCCATTATCCACAAATGGAGAAAACTTGGAACAGTGGTGAACCTTCCCAGGAGTGGCTGACCTACCAAAATGACTCCAAGAGCGCAATGACAACTCATCCAGGAGGTGATAAAAGAACCCAGAACAACATCTAAAGAACTGCAGGCCTCACTTGCCTCAATTAAGGTCAGTGTTCATGATTCAACAATAAGAAAGAGACTGGGCAAAAACGGCATCCATGGGAGAGTTCCAAGGCAAAAGCCATTGCTGACCAAAAAGAACACAAAGGCTCGTCTCACATTTGCCAAAAAATATCTTGATTATCCCCAAGACTTTTGGGCAAATATTCTGTGGACTGATGTGACAAAAGTTGAACTTTTTGGAAGGTGTGTGTCCCGTTACATCTGGCGTAAAACCAACACAACATTTCATAAAAAGAACCTCATACCAGCAGTCAAACATGGTGGTGGTAGTGTGATGGTTTGAACCTGGATGACTTGCCATAATTGATAGAAACATGAATTCTGCACTCTATCAGAAAATCCTGAAGGAGAATGTCCAGCCGTCAGTTTGTGACCTCAAGCTCAAGTGCACTTGGGTTATGCAGCAGGACAATGATTCCAAACACAGCGGCAAGTCCACCTCTGAATGTCTCAAGAAAAACAAAATTAAGGTTTTGGAGTGGCCAAATCAAAGTCTGGACTTAAATCTAATTGAAATGCTGTGGCATGACCTTAAACAGTCCATTCATACTCAAAAACCCTCCAATGTGGCTGAATTAAAACAATTCTGCAAAGAAGAGTGGGCTAAAATTCCTCCACAGCGACGTGAAAGACTCATTGCCAGTTATCGCAAACGCTTGATTGCAGTTGTTGCTGCAAAGGGTGGCACAACCAGTTATTAAGTTTAGGGGGCAAGCACTTTTTCACACAGGGCCATGTAGGTTTGGATTTTGTTTTCCCTTCATAATAAAAATCTTCATTTAAAAACTGCATGTTGTGTTTACTTGTGTTATCTTTGATTAATATTTAAATTTGTTTGATGATCTGAAACATGCAAATAAAAAATCAGGAAGGGGGCCACACCTCTGTATGTTATTGTACATAATTAATATACTTTAAAATAATTTAATTTAATTCAGTGATGCAAATCAGAATTTATATCAGCTGAATTTTTCAGTCATATCCTTCAGAAATCATTCAAATATATTGATTTATTACCAGTGTTTTTGAAAAAAAAAAAAACAGCATATGCTGGTTAGGTATGTTTTGAAGCAGGGATGCTGGTTTATGCTGGTTTAAGATGGTCCTTAGCTGGTCATGTGCTGGTCTTAAGCTAGTCTGACCAGCACATGACCAGCTTAAACCAGCTAAGGACCAGCAAAGGACCAGCTTAAATCAGCTCAAACCAGCATCCCATGATTCAAAACATACAGCATATGCTGTTTTTTCAACAGGGAACAGTTTTGCTGCTTAATATTTTTTGGAACCTGTATATTTTGTTCAGTATTCTTTTATGAATAGAAAGCTAAAAAAGAACAGCATTGATAATAAATCAGGCTGATAAAAATTCTGATTTGCATCACTGAAATTAAAAAAAAAAAAAAAAAAAAAAAAAAAAAAAAACATTAAAAGTATTTTGAACGGCAGTGTGTGCATGTGTGTGTATGTATATATGTATGTATATATAAATTTTATCTATATATCTAAATAAAAATAGACTATATTCAGTATATGATCCAAAGTATCTAGTAACTAACTACTTGAGTAGTTTTTTTATCCGATAATTTTTTAATCTTACTCAAGTAACTATTCAGACTATTACTTTTACTTTTACTTGAGTAAATATTTCTTCAAGTACTTTTACAAATAATTTTGTCCAGTGCATTTTTTGGGTTCTGTGTGGAATTGTATCAGATTTGACATTTTCTTCTCTGTTTTTTTTTTTGTGTTGTTCCAATGCAAACAAAAAGATAAACATGTGAGTACCAAAACCTTTGCAACTGCAACAATTTTCTGAGAGAAGGGTTGCATTTTCTAACAGAATTGCAAGGGTGACGATATTTTTGGCCATGACTGTATGTATGCATGTATGTACTGTATGTACAGTGCCCTCCAAAAGTATTGGAACAGTAAAGACAAAATTGCTCTGTTGGCTGTGGAGTCAAGACATCTACAAATATGATTAAAAGATGAATATGAGACAAAAATACAGAATGTCACATTTTATTATTGGGTGATTCAACACATAGATGTTTTACCAGCTAAGAAGTTCAGCACTTTTAGAGTTTCATCCCTCTATCTGATGTGAGCATAAGTATTGGAACAGTTGCCTCACAGGTCTTTCTAAGTGATCAGCTGTCGTATCAGTTATATCCATTACTTCTGCATTCTGAATCTTGCATTCAATGATGACACACAAACCAGGATGAAGACAAGGGAGCTGACTTTGAGAGAAAAGCAATCAATTTGGATGCTAAAAGAAAAGAGGAAGTCAATTAGAGCTCTAGCAAAAACAAAGGGCATGGGGAAATCAAGAGTTTGGAAACCACCAGTGACACCAGCAACCAACAACTACCTGATCGGCTGAGAAAACAACAGTAGTTGATGACAGACAAATCATAAAAGCTGTGAAAATGAACCCTAAAAGACATGTCTGTAAAATCCCCAACAGCTTCCAGAAAGCTGGGGTGATGCTCTGACAATCTACTGTCCTCAGGAGACTTTGACACAAAATTACAGATGCTACACAGCAAGATACAAACCTCTGACCAGCTCCAAAAATAGAAAGGCAAGATTAGAGTTTGCAAAAAAAACACAAATGTGAGCCAGTAGAGTTCTGGAACTGTGTTTATGGACCGATGAGACAAAGATGAACCTTTATCTAAGTGATGGGAAAGCAAAAATGTGGAGAAAAAAAGGGAACTGCAATGTTCCCAAGCATACAGCCTCATCTGTAAAGCATGGTGGAGGTGGTGTCATGGCATGGGCATGCATGGCTGCCTCTGGAACAAGCCTCTCAACTTTACTGATGACTTAATGTATGATGACAGTAGCAGAATGAATTTGGGAGGGTACAAAACCATCTTGCCTACCAATATTCAAGAACATGCCACCAGATTCATTGGGAAGTGCTTCATATTGCATCAGGACAATGACCCAAAACACCCTGCCAGTTCAGTCCAGGAGTTTATCAGGGCAAAGAAATGGAAAGTCTTCGATTGCCCAAATCAATCTCCAGATTTAAATCTGATTGAACATGAATTTCACCTGCTGAAGAAGAGAGTAAAGACAGAAACTCCCCAAAACAAGCAACAGTTGGAATTGGCTGCATTAAAGGCTGGGAAAAGCATTTCAAATGATGAGACCAAGAGTCTGGTGATGTCTATGAGACGCAGACTCACTGCTGTGATTGTGCGCAAGGGATCTGCAACTAAATAATAATCTTTTATATCTTCAACAGTCCCAATACTCACATCAATGAGTGGGATGAACTCCTGATGCTGTTCTTTTTATTTGGTAAAACATGTATGTGTTGAAATGGCTAATAATAAAATGTGACATTCTGTAGTTTTGTCTCATATTCATCTTTTCATCATATTTATAAATGTCTCGACTCCACAGCCAACAGAACAATTTTGTCTTTACTGTTCCAATACTTTTGAAGGGCACTGTATACACTCATACATATACATACATACAAACAAATTCGGTAACACTTCACAATAAAGTCTCATTGCACAAGTTAATATGAGCTAACTAAGCAATATTTTATAGCATTTTTTTACCTTTTTGCTATTTAATGCTTATCAATGCTAGTTAATGAAAATACAATTGTTCAGATGCTGTAGAATGCGTTGTATTGTTCATTGTTAGTTCATCTTAACTAATGTACTAAAGTTAACAAATTAACCCTTATTGTAAAGTGTTACCAAAAATTCTAAGTTCAGGCATCACAACATTATAAAGTAGAGTATGAAAATGGATATTCATTTTGAGATTTGCTACAGATTACATTTAATAGTGATATTAAATTATTAGTGTTTTTAAAAATTATTCTCAGTATTTGTGTAAATACCATTTTTTAAATTAAATCACACACACACACACACACACACACACACACACACACACACACACACACACACACACACACACACACATATATATTATTATTATTTTTATTTATTTTAAACAGATTCACCTGTTTAAATCCACAAAAAAAATTACAGCTTTTCTCTGGGAAAAATGACTAACTTCCTCTGGAGAATCTTTTTAATCATGAAAGTGTATACAGTTCCGGACCAAACAATCAAATAAAGGCAAATCAGCAATGCCCTGCCAACGGGCTTTCAGGATGTCAGATATCTCATAATCTGATTGCCGTGGGAGCAATCTAAGATATTTGATGTTGCAGCAAGATCTGACTTACATTCATAACACTGACATTTCATGTAGTCATGTAGATTGTGGGGCATATTGAAAAGCAATAACACTTAAATGTGAGCTAAGCAGTAATTTGTTCCATTTTTAAGTTTTACAACTAAAGAAACAAAAAGAGATGGCAAAGATGGCAGTATGCATTTCATGTACTTTGAGGGGGATCATGCATCAGCTCATAAACTACAGTAGTTGCTGACAAACACCTCTTTAGGAAGGGAAAATACTGCACATTAAAATAAATCTGTGTATGAACTAGTGTTATTTTAATATTATTTTTATGCTATTATAGTATTTGTTAATATTTTAAATTATATTTAAAATTTTCAGTTTTCCTTTAGTTTTTAATTTTAATGTTAATTTTATTTTGTGCTTTTAGAATTTTCATTAGTTTATTTAAGTTTTCTAATTTATGTTTATTTCAGTTTGAGTAATTTTAGTACTCCAACTTTAACTTATTTTAGTTAGTTGCAAAAAGGCAGCATTTTTGTTGAAGTTTTTCATCTAACTTTTTAAAATAGTTTTACAATAACAATATTGTTATGAACCTTGTGCCATGTGAGAGCACTATGTAGTGTGTCAGAAAAGAGCACTTGGCTTTCAGTTGTAGTGTTTATCTTCCTTTGTGAAAGAGAGATGTGTTTCCTATCAGATTGCTTTGTCACAAACAGACCATCTCCGTCTCTCATCCTCGTGATCAATCAATTAATATTTCATATGCCATGTGAAGTAACACATTAATTATTAACAGGGTCTGTTGCATAATCTCTCACCCAAAACACAGCATTTTCTGCACGTTTCTCATGCTACACCAACATAAAGTCGGTAATTAACATGAAAGGTGTCACTGATGAATTTACAGCACTATATTTAGTCATCAAGCAGATTCTATATCATTGCATAGATTGGCCTGTTTGAAATTATATGGCTTAACACTTCCAGATTAGCCTTACTTTTTGATACAGGCAGTGTCCTAATGTGTTTCTGATGGGCCTACTATACGATCAGCCAGTAAGACTGATTTATCATAGAGGATCATACAATTTCATCCTAGTGAAAGACTAGTCTAAGTCTGTTCACACTGGGTTTAATGATAGACTGAGTGTGTCCTTATTGTAAGTGTGGTTTAGATACAAACTGACACATGCTAATCCTCTGATACCGTCAGACCAGCCCCAGGGCAGTATGATATTTCAGCTCTAGTGCACTTATGCCCCCAAAGCCCATCTTGCCTCTGGGTATTTTGCTCCTCTATTACTGTAGCCATCAGTCAACCTGTTCTGAACCACCTGAACCCATTTCTTCACCCAGAACCACTGGCACATATACTCAAAAATATACAAATTGCAAATTGTATTCCAATTATCACATTTTTTTAATGTTACAAAAAGCAAAGCTACAATCACATTGTCTAGGTCTATTAGCCTGTCAGTCAATTGATAACTGATATGATTTCAATAAGAATACATTCTTCTGAAACTGAATTTTTAAAATGCCTGTAAACTTTACTGAAACACTAAATTGGTAACAAATTAGGTGAAGAACGAGCAAAATTTCAGCACAAGTTTGTGGGTATTGTGCAGTCAAAGTCACTTTCAAAACTAACAAGCTGCTTTGCCGACCCATTTTTGAAATCCGTAAATGTGACCACACTTTTACATTTCATCTTCAAACTTAGTACAGCAACCAAATTTAGTTTGTAGTATAGTCCAGTCTGGTTTACCCACCAACCGTGCCAACGTCCATGTTACATAAATTTTGGAATACTGAATAAAAATGCTAGATAGAAACTCCAAGATGTGCATAAAATCTTAAAATGCACTTAAAAATAATGCGTTCAGTTGAGGTGCATAATTTTTTTAATGCTGATAAGAAAACACGCATATAAACTACAATGGAAACTCATTTGCTGAATAAGTTCCACACTGCATAAAAACAAAAATGCAACTTTGCCTCAACAGATCATGTGACTGGACAATTGGACTAAGCAGTGCACTAATCTCATTGCACACCAACTCAAACGGTGTTTTAATCATTCTGAAATACCTGAGGAAAAGTCCATCATAAAAATGAGTTTGTACCTTCCAAAACCGTCTCATGAGATCATGTTACCAAACATCAGGCATCCGCCTCCAAAGGCAAGACATGGCAGTGTTTGTTATTGCACGTGTCGCGTGCGCACTCTAAAAGGCGCAAGTCATTTATTATGTAGGAAAAGAGCCACAGGCTTCCCTGTTTGCAGCAACTTTAATTTTTATTATTGATACTTTGCACCAGTTTCCCAGCAAGCAACGGTTTTGCTCATGAGATGGAAATGGTGCTTATTCGTTAATGTTTTATGAGATATTCTCATTTCTGACATAAGTTAAATTCGCAAATTTGGATGGAGCTACTGTCAGTGCTCTCATGGTACAGTCCATTTCAAACTACTGAGTGATCAACTGGCATGTACTGTAGGCATTTCAAATATAACTCTCACCAGTGAATATGTTCACAAAAGAAAAAGTGATAGAGACTTTTAGTGGAGAGGTGTAATAGCAGCCCAAAGGGCTTCTCACCTTCTGGAGCTGCAGTGTTTCACCACCTCCTGGAGGCCCAGCAGACCCATCGGTTGTGAGCTGTGGTGACGAGCACATCATGGGCAACAGAAGTGATGTCTGACTTATGGGGGCAGTTAAGGGAAAAGAAGCATGAGAGAGAGAGAGCCCTATCCTGAGGAAAATTCACAAACAAACAATGTTATTTAGATATCTTCTTTGTCATTTAGGGATTTAATGAATATTACATAACATTTTGGCCATGGAGATTTATGGCGAGAGTCTGCCTTGATGCGTCTAAGTCATCTGTTTAAATAAGCCTTAATTTATTTTATGCAAAATGAAGTGTGGTTTGACCCATGAAAACAGACAAAGCAATCGAGGTAGTTAAAAGCAATCTAGATTTTCCATGAATCATACTAGACAACCCAATTAATTAGGTACTATAAAAAGCTACTTTTTTTTATAGGAAACTAGAAGAATACTCTGCAGACAGATACCATTAAATCAGTGGCATGCAGTGGTCTTGTGAAATGAGTTGGCCCCTCTCATGCCTTTGGGTGTTGATTTACATGTTTCTTGTGTATGTAACTTCAAGTTCAAGTTCAAGTTCAAGTTGAGCTTTATTGTCATTCTGCTACATGTGTGGACATATAGTGGAACGAAATGTCGTGTCTCGCAGGACCACGGTGCTACATACTACATAAACTTAACTCCATTTGATGTTTTCACAGTTAATCTGTTAAATGCATTGAATCAGCATTTAGCTTGTTACAAAATCAACAAGAAACTAATATTATAATATTTTGTACAGGTATGTTTACATTAACTTAGTTTATTACAATTAATTCAAAATCTAAACATGCTTTTTAAGTATGATAATGCTTCAAAAGTAGCTACTATCTGCAATAATATCCTTACCTGACCTCTTGATCCACCAATCGTTGTTATATAACGCAAATGTCATAAAGATCACAGGCACGTTGCACCTTTAATAACACAGGTTCATTTCAAATCAGTTACATCCGAGTGTAGGCTAATTACTTTGTCCATATCTACCAGTTTGAAGCATTCAGGCCTATTTTTGATGATTATTTTCTCTTTTCGATTCAGATAGGTCAGGGATGTTAGAATTACGTGATGTAAATTCAACCGTGCTAAATCGTTTTCTCAAATCAGTTCAAAAACGAAACACTCGAAAGAACCAGTTCGCGGAAATGAATCGGACTTATCACTCGTTCGCTTCTATTGACACGGTTATCAGCCTGTCTGTCACTTGAATCAAAAGAGATGTTATTCTGTAACATGTCTTGACCTGTTGCTTAACCTTAAATCATCCTCCCTGCTAATAAAAAAAAACAAAACAATAGAAGCCCAATAGAAACCATCACAGAAATTCCAATGGTTTCCATTAAAATACCATTATAAACCATTAGCTTTTTCCAGTAAAACCATTACAAAATTCCTTTTTGTAGTGTGTTTTGGGCATTTTTCCAATAGGATTTAACATCCCACCAATAGAATCCATCACATACCAGTAGACACCATTATAGTTTCCATTAAAACCAACAGAATTCCCATTATAACCATTAAAAGCATTACATTTTCTATTGTGTTTTGGGCAAGGTTCTATTTTTTTTCAGCAGGGCCTTTTCCTGTATCGACAGAAGTGTTTTTGCCCTTCTGTTTTAGACATCCTGTTTGATTCCCACTTCCAACAGTTTCAGGATTCCTGTCCATTGTATTACAAAGAACTGCACAGTTTTGTATTCAAATAGACAAGGATGAGATTAATCAAAATTGGTTGCCTTTTTCTGCTTAAGCTGATTTTGCGGGGCTCTCATCAGGATACAGAGAGCAGACATTTATCTCAGTAGGGTGCACATGAAGACTCA
This sequence comes from Acrossocheilus fasciatus, assembly GCA_036784905.1. Lineage (NCBI taxonomy): Eukaryota > Metazoa > Chordata > Actinopteri > Cypriniformes > Cyprinidae > Acrossocheilus > Acrossocheilus fasciatus. Next base: position 16,405,391 of record CM071957.1, on the reverse strand, counting down.
TTGTGCATGAATATGAGGCAGATGTTTATCAGTAGTCTCCAAAACGACAGAGAACATCAGATAGTATTACTGTGCTGTCATAATGCACTCATTCACACACCTCACAGGCTAGAATGACAGAGTAATATGTGTATTGAAAATCAATGCTGCTGCAATGTTGAGCTTGCTTAGTTAGTTACCCTTGGTTTGGAGATACTTAGCCTACATACTGGTCAAAAGTTTAGAATAATTACAATTTTTAATGTTTTTGAAAAAGAAAAAAAGTCTCAAGCTCACCAAGGCAAGGCAGAAATAAATAATCTGATTAAAAATACAGTAAAAACAGTAATTGTGGGTAATATAGTAAGTTTTCTATTTGAATACAGCCACCTGTGTCACATGATCCTTCATAAATCATTCTTTAATCTGATGATTTGGCTCTCAAGAAATATGACCTAATAACAGTGTTGAAAACAGTTATTAATACATTATTCATAAAATTGTCTATTCAGCAAACAATCCTGGAAAAAATGTATCCACAAAAATACTGAGCAGCAGACACTGTTTTGCTGAAACAATTGCTAATAATAAGAACCATTATTAATAAGTGAGCACCAGTAATAACTGATTATAACTGAGCACCAATCAGCATATTAGATCATTCGACACTGAAGACTGGAGTAATGATGCTAAAAATTCAGTTTTGCCATCACAAGAATAAATTAGATTTTAAATATTACAGTTATTAACAACTGTATTTTTGATCAAATAAATGCAATTTTGGTGAGCAAAAGTGGCTTCTTTCAAAAATATTTAAAAAATCTTCATGATTAATCCAAACTTTTGACCAGTAGTGTACATAAGTCAAGTGTGAATCAAAGAAAAAGAAATAAAGACAAATACATAGAGAGCATTACATATTTTTATGTTACACAGTTTTTCTTTTGTGAGGAATGTTTAGATATTTAGTGGAAAACGACAAAAATACAAAGAAAATACATTTGCAGTGTAAATGACAGGCAAATCTGCAGAACATTTCTGAGAACTACAGTGTAAAACCTGCAAGAACATACTTTATAACAAGATCAAAATTTCCATTCGGTCCACTTGGAATTAGATTTTCTATTTTACATTATTTATTAACGCAGTTTCGCATCTTGTGAAATGAGATGCCACTCATCGAAACGACTACACACATACACACAAGTCTCTGTCTGTCTCTCTGCAGTGGGCAGGATCCGTCTCGCACTCTTGTCATCTGTCCTTTGCGGCATCCTGGCATACTCTTCTCACTCCATCCTCGGAGCCGGAGGGGGGAACAGCGGACGTCTCAGCTCAGGCGTATCATGGTTAATGCCACATGTGGTGCTGCGGCAGCCCTTGCAGATTTTGACAAAGAAGAGTGAGAGAGAGAACGAGACGGAGAGAGGATGAGTGCAGGTTTAGTGGAGTCTGGAGAGCTCTGGCATCCCCAGCATGGGCAAGTCTCCCTGTACCTGACAGCTTGCCTGCACTGCTTCAACATAACCTTAGCAGCTTTACTGAGATTTGCTCTCCACAGGGTTCAGTTCATTCATACGCCCAAGAATCCAACACCCCTCTTATTCTGCTGCGATGTCAAGAGGTTGGGACAAAGAATTGGCTTGTGGTGAGAGACTCAGGCTTAGGGTTTTGCCACAAATTCTTAGAGATGTTGCTGGGAGATGAGTGATCCCTCCATCATGCAGACACAAGATTATTTATTATTGTCCAGTCTACAAGAGCAACTCAGAGTTCCTAGGCCCAATGTCTGGACTTTCTCGATCAGAGATGCCCAAACTAGGGCCTGCGGGCCAAAGGTGAATTTTTTTAATTTGATATAGTTGGATGTTATGCCACATTTTTTTTTCAGCACAAAGCCACTCAATCTAGCTTGATTTTTGGCCCTTAGTAATAACAAATTTGGGCACCTCTGGATCTACATTATCTGGACCCACAAACAGAAATATATCATTACTATTACAACTTTTTCACGCTAGAATCTTGAGAAAAACTGAATATATAAGTACTTAAAAAAATTCTAATATATTTTATTTTTTAATATATTATTACATTTATATATTTGTTCATTTTTCGAGCAGCGTGCAACACTCTTAAAAAAAAATGGTGCAAGAAACACAGCTGTGATTACCCAGGTCAGAAACATGTTAATAAAAGTTAAGCCTATTAGCAAACCTTTTTTGTATTTCTGAACATGCCTCCATTTTTAGGGGCGTTCACACAGGGCGTGCATTTGAATTTTGAATGGGGGGGGGGGTTCGTATGTAATGGTAAAGTTATTATATTTTGTTTCATTTTTTATAAAGTTAATTTAGAAAAACGTTTGGAGCACTTTTTGTTAGTTAAACGTAAGTTTTATTTTTTTTTAAAGTGATGACGAAGCGGCCAGTGGCAGACAGTCAGCTGATCATAGCCTATGTTTGATCAATTTAGCCTTCTCAAATCATCATGACTTGCCTAAAATAAAATCTATGGATATAAACAGTTCAAGCATATCACAATGTTAGTTTAAATGTTTGAACTATATAAATGTGCGCTAGGTGCATATCTAATCGTTTGTGTGAAGAGTGGAAGCTGAAGTACACTTTGCAGGACATGGAGGCGCCAGAGCGGTCACTTGCATTTTGTTCTTGATAGTGGAAACAACTTAAAATACGCCGTAATTAAAGGTAAGAGTAATACATCATTCGGAACTGTAAAGGGTCTACTTTTATTTGTGTGCATTCACAATATCAACAAAACGTTGTGCTTTTATAAAATAAATAGGAAAACAGAGGATACGCTTGCCGTCTCGCCTTGAATAGGAGCGCTTCACAATGATGAACCGAAACTCAACGAATTGAGTCACAAATATGATAAATATATCTATAGAAAGCTTTAAATTACTACTTTAAAACGAAATAATTCAAATTGAAAACAAAAACTCTTTCATTATGTAATCCGTAAAGATGCATTTCTCTATAAAGGCACGTCCAATGAGGAGATGACGAGTCATTTTTCATCACTGTCTAAAAAAGCCTAAAACAGGCCCGATTATATATATATATATATATATATATATATATATATATATATATATATTTTTTTTTTTTTTCAGATTGTTATGTTGCTCTGCTCTGAATTCCTTAACATTTAAAGGATTTTCTGCAATGCAATTTTGTCTGCATGATATGTGAATTATTTATTAGCCTATTTTTTAATCCATGCAGCAAAATGCTTTAAAAACAGCTTTAAAAATTACTCTATTGCATTCCAGATTATTTTAAAGAACTTTTCACTATAAATTTTACGGGTAGCTTGAATATAAAACATTGCCATGAATTTGTTGTATTCCCATTTGTAAAATAGGCTACAAATGAATTGTTGTAGTCTAACCCGATCTCATGAAAGTTCGCATAGCACAATTTTCTCTTTCTATTTGACGTAATGTTTATAAGCAGAAATGGACTTTGGCATGCAAAAGACTGATACATTCATTATTAATGGCATGGCTGGTTCAGTCAACAGAAATACGGCTATAATTTACTGCTGAAATGTTTGCGGGGCAAATCACAGGTCAGTCTGAGCGCTCATGGTACGCACAGTGCGTACAGCCGTACACCTGCAGGCACCACTGTAAACATATACTAGATGGTCAACTTTGCCTTTTGCACTTGCATCTCACATCTTTTGCAATGTCTCATGCATGAAATGTTAAAAGCAGTTCAACTTTTCAAAAAAAACAAAAAACATTTCTGTTCCACTGCCCGGCGTGGAACACATTTTTGCATTACACTGTGCTGCCTTTCTAGTGTTTTTCTCTGTAAAACATGCATTAGATGGTAATATATCTGATCACTGCACTCTCGTCTTGCGCCATTTGCGGCATCGTATGCATGACAGAGTGCTCTAAAAGCATAAAGAAGTAAAAGAAGTTCAACTTTTAACACCATTGTCTTTAGACCCTGCATTTTTAATTCCACTGCTCCATCTATATCATTTCATGGCCAATGCTGAAAATAAGTCAGGAAACTGTGTGATCACAGTTTTGTAGGAAGTTAAATGAGACAGATTTCCTTTCTCTAAACCCGTGCAATTAATCTAAATCCTCCGTAAAAAGAAAGCAAACAAATGGCACAAGCTGAATAAACAATGCGTTGCCATAAGTGATGAAATCTGTTGTTAAACACCTCTAAGGAAGAGTTAGCTTGAACCAATTTCTCATCACTTACGAGATGATCTTGCCCGCTCAGGCGGTTCACCTTTCCTGCAGGCTGTGCATAAGGAGGCCGTGTGAGGAGGAGGCACTGGAGGGCACTGCTAGCATTAGAGAGCCGGGCGGATTCAAGTCTTCAGGGCTCAGTGCCCAAATGCTGCCCCATATTGCTGTCTGGCAGTAGAGCGGCAGCAGAAGGCGGCATGTGAAACGCGAGCATGTTTGTCGCCACTCTGCTCCACACAAAGCAGACAGATGTCTTCATTATCGTAAGGAATAATGATGAAGGATCTGGATTATGATCTGGCAAATAAATGGGAAAATACAGATGGATACGACCAGGAAACTGAAACACACATGCTCTCACACACTTATATTCAATAATGCCATGCTGTTATACCATTGTCCATCTGAAAGGATCTTCACAGTTTTGCACGTTCATGCCTCGCTGGCTGCAACGGTAATCAAACTAAGAAATAAATAAATAAACGAAGCCACTGCTGTTTATTTACCTGCAGCCCTGAGACGGTAAAACGGGAAAGTAGAGCACATTTTATATTAAACAGATTCTCAACTTTGTTTACATGCCCACATAACCCAGCTTTGTAAAAAAGCAACAGACAGAATACAAATCAGAAAGAGAAAATCCTCAAATACAGACTACACTTATGATTCATCAAAACATTCAAAATCATTTCTTGTTTACTTCGGCCATGACGCAGAAAAAAAATCATCTGGAGGACTTGGATGGAATTCTTTCAATGGAAATAAAAGACTGTGCAGACTTTCCCACTAAACTGAAATGAAATGTGTGGCCTGTGAAGTGCACTGTAAAAGCATCAAACAGCAGAGTGAGCACCACTTCCTGTGCCAGTACTTTAATGGTCTCCCTCTTTCTCTTGTGCTTCAGTGTTTTGTGACCCTTGTATCTGGGTGTCTGACAACCTTACCAAACTGATGTCCCTTTTCTGAAACTATACCATTTTTTAGCATACATAGTGTGATTAGTGTGTTCACACTAAAAAAATAGCAAAAAGAAAAAGCACACTTCAAATACCCAGATGCCGTATTTAGACGAATAGGGAGCCACATCAAAATACATCTTATTTTGATCAGCCACATCTGAATTGAGTTCTTTTGCGTCTTCTCGCTCTTGAACAAACGAATACACCTCAACAATTGAAACATTCAAGCACAAAAATCTGTGCAAGAACTTAAGGGGTCATTAGCCGCTTTTCCACTGTCGGGCCAGTGCGAGCCAGTGCTTTAAACGGGCCGGGCGGGGCTTATAGCCTCAGACCTGTCGCACGGAGCCCAAAATCACGATGCTTTTCCACCGTCGGGCCAGAAGCTCCGCTATGCTTCACTAAAACCCGCCCTTTACACGCCTCTCTGGAACAACGTCACGCAACCCCATCATTTCATCAACAAAGAGAAGTTATCAGAAAACTAATCAGAAATAGGCCTAAGACACTGGAAATATAGTGCGATCACAAAACGAACATGATAAAAGCGGCCGTTTGTTTGCATGTTTTGTTAGATTTAAATCCAAAAGCATCGATGTTTTACAATAGCCTATTAAGTGATACATTTATCATAATGAATTAATTTATCAAGATTGAAAATTAGTCACACAGAAATAAAGCAATGTGAACCACTATTTCACAAAAGAAAGAGGACAAATAGGCCTACCCTACTTATTCAGTAGAGTCTGTTTCTGTTTATTTGTAGTCACAGTATACATCACGTTAAAGGAACACTCCACTTTTTTTGGAAATAGGCTTATTCTCCATCTCCCCCAGAGTTAATAAGTTGAGTTTTACCGTTTTTGAATCCATTCAGCCGATCTCCGGGTCTGGCGATAGCACTTTTAGCACAGCTTAGCATAGATCATTGAATCCTATTAGACCAGTAGCATCGCGTTCAAAAATGACCAAAGAGTTTCGATATTTGTCCTATTTAAAACTTGACTCTTCTGTAGTTATATCGTGTACTAAGACCGGCGGAAAATGAAAAGTTGCGATTTTCTAGGCTGATATGATTAGGAACTACTTTCATTCCGGCGTAATAATCAAGGAACTTTGCTGCCGTAACATGTCCGCAGCAGGCGCAGTGATATTAAGCAGCGCCTGAAAGTAGTACTCAACTTATTAACTCTGGGGGAGTTGGAGAATGAGCCTATTTCCAAAAAAAGTGGAGTGTTCCTTTAAGTAAGAATAATTTCTATACTTTTCCATCAAAAATACAACCTGAGTAGCAGAGGGAGCTCCCGAACAAAAACCATTATATATATTTATGACACACACGGAGCTAAAGTCTCAAGACGAGACTTATGACAGATAAAATACTAAATAAATACACGATTGTGATAGAGAATGAGAAGCTGACGTCTGATTTCTTTAAGCGGTCGTATTTAGCATGTTTATTATGGCAACGTTAATGGCTAGCGTGCATAGCCGTTTGCATCGCTTATAAATATTTCTGCCTTGTATGGTGATCATAATCCACATCGGATCAAGATATTTCAAACACTCGCTGCTGTCTGAAAGTGAGTTTTGAGCTAAAATTATTTTAAAAGTCTAGCTGTTAAAGGAACACTCCACTTTTTTTGGAAATAGGCTCATTCTCCAACTCCCCCAGAGTTAATAAGTTGAGTTTTACCGTTTTTGAATCCATTCAGCCGATCTCCGGGTCTGGCGAGAGCACTTTTAGCATAGCTTAGCATAGATCATTGAATCCAATTAGACCAGTAGCATCGCGTTCAAAAACGATCAAAGAGTTTCGATATTTGTCCTATTTAAAACTTGACTCTTCTGTAGTTATATCGTGTACTAAGATCGGCGGAAAATGAAAAGTTGCGATTTTCTAGGCTGATATGATTAGGAACTACTCTCATTCAAGCGTAATAATCAAGGAACTTTGCGGCCGTAACATGACCGGAGCAGGCGCAGTGATATTACGCAGCGCATGAAAGTAGTCCCCGGCCCGCTGATCTTAGTACATGATATAACTACAGAAGAGTCAAGTTTTAAATAGGACAAATATCGAAACTCTTTGATCGTTTTTGAACGCGATGCTACTGGTCTAAAAACCCTGGCCGTTGGCCCTGAGGAAGCACCGACGAGGCACGATCAAGCCCCGGAAGTGACAGTGGAAACACGTTTTGCATCTTCTTACGCTTGAATGGACAAATACATACAAAGTTATGTCAAAATACTCATCTTGGCGAATATCCTCAAATCAGTTGTCTTAAGTGAACAAAGAAATTGGAAATGTGTTTGTATATTGGATCCAGGCATTGTCCTTAATGTTAATCCAAAAAAAGAGAGAGAAAATCACTTACTGCTCTTGACTGAATTACTTTTGTAATTTTAACAAGAATTAATCTAGATTTAATTCATACAGTGAAGGCAATGTTATTTTACACATGATCATTCAGTGTCTGTACCTGAACACCTACAAACTTGAAAAAACTTAAATTATTGTTTAATTTGTATCTGTGTTCCATTTATTTATTTGTGCTAGTATTTACGTGATTTCAAACAGCAAATGATTGCAAACCACAGCTACGGCCCTGCTATTTGCTATTATCAAAAACTGTTCCTATACACGTTAAGTCAGTTTACTTGGCAGCCATCTTTTCTCTCCCCACTCAAGTAGCGATTACCAATAGAAAACAGTTTAGCATTTTCAGCATGGCTGCTGAATGAACTAACTTGGCATGAAATGAGTGAAATGCTAAACAATTTTGATACTTGCTACTTGAATGGGGGGAAATCTCCACAACTGTTTGTCAGGATTGTTTCAATAGCATACAACAAATCAACAATAAAATCTCAAATGTTGCTTTTTTTTTTAGCTCAAAACAGGCTAATGTAGCACATTCTGGAGGATAAAAGGCATGACTTCCATTTCTATTGTCGCCATATTGAGTGTTACAATTTCTCCTCTTTGTTTTTCTACAAGTGGTCCATCTTCTCCCTCTCACAGACTCTATGATCTATACATAGCCATTTTCTAACTGTAGAGAGCATTGGTTTCTAGTCTAATGTGGAAGTGTGTCAGGAAACCCACAGACTGCAGTGTGGGGAGAGGCCATCTGCCGCTCTGCACCCTGTCTCCATCCTCAATTAAACACTCACCAATACAGGCACATTTACAGATACCCAGTGAAATCTGAAACAACCCTGACCTTAGTCGGGATGCCATTCAGTGCAATTAGCAATGTCAATTAGTCCGATTCCATGTGTTCCCCATGAGTCGACTCAGCTAATAATGAGCCATATCATTTGGCAGGAAAGTGACTTATGCTGAATACCAAAAAGACCTCTGTGACCCCAAATATTCATATTCGACACCAATTATGCCACGAGCCAAAGTGTATTGGAGCACCGTGCCTCTCACACCCCAAAATATAGTTTCATTAACATCATTTATTCACTATCATGCTGTTCCAAATCTGTATAGCTTTCTTTTTCTGTGGAACACAAAAAATGATATTTTGAAAAATGTCTTCAGGTTTTATTTATTTTGTCCATACAATGAAAGTCAGTGCAGTTTGGAGTGACTTTCATTGTATGAACAAAATATATATTTTTTGTGAACTACAGCAGTTTGTAATGACATGAGAGTAAGTCATTTTAATTTTTGCAGTGTCTATAAATCATTAACTTTCAATGTGAATTGGTGATTGGTGAGTAGAAATGATAGACAATATTATAAAAGTACTTCCCCTTGTGTTTCAGTAAGCATTTTTAGCCTGTTAGCTTAGAATAAAGTAAAGTATTAAGAAAAGCTCTTTTGATTAGCTAGAACAAGACACCATATCACTTATTTTGATCAGGCAATGAGTTAGGAGGGATGTGATTTGTCAACTCGCGATCAACAGTGATCTGACTGTCTCCAGCAATAAAACCGCTGTCAGTGTAAACAGGGCAGTATGTGAGCGAGCGCTTCACCTCACAAACTTTCATTTCTTCTTTCTCTACATATGCTGTAAAGTAAGATCACAGCAGATGGTGGCAGAGAACTAGGCTGACAGCTGGTACATCTCATCATACTCTTAAATAACAAATATAATCATGTCTGTACTGAGGAAAATGGAAACCGTAAATACAAAAAACAGAATGCAGAAAGAATAATAAAAAAAAGAGCTTAATCTTGACTCTAATGCAAAGCATTTTTTTTTCATCCTGGGGAACAACATGACATGTAATTTATGTCAGTGCCATGCTTGAAATTGTCATTAAACCTGCAAGTGTTAATTTCATAAAGAACAGGTCTTACGGTTCTTAATTATCTTGAGGCAGGGGGAACTGACTGGGGATCAAAATTCAAACACCCACATGCCAGGTGGACAACACAAAAGAACCCTTCACATAATGAGCTGCCATATATAAGGGACATAATCAGGAGTTAATTTAAGATTTGGGATGTGAGAAAACCCTAAAATCTGGAGGATATCACATTAACTGGCAAGATATGACATAGCCCCTCCCCCCACCAACAAAAAAAAAACATGGGCTGATATTGTTTTATTATAATGGGATAAAAAAAAAAAGAATAAATGAACAAATAAAAAAAGGAATTTGCAACTTTTTATCTCACAATTCAGACTTTTTTTATAAACTCAGGATTGTGAGTATAAACTCAGATTTCAGATTTTTAACATCATGCAATTCTTTTTTTCTGCCTTAATAAAAAAAAAGGTTATTGCGAGTTTTTATTTTACAGTTTTGACATTTTCTCGCAGTTGCAATTTTTCTTCTAAGAATATCTTGCAGTTCCAACTGTATATCTCGCAATTCAGTTTACACAGAATTGTTTGAATTGTGAGAATAAAAAAATTATACTACTGCAGAAACAAGCTTACATAATATATACATATATTTAAAGAAAGAAAAACGAAATAAAATGGAAGATCAGTCAAAACTTTCTTTTGACATGCAGTCCTGGGTTTAAGACCCCTTTACAGTAATAAAGCAAGCAAAATTTCTACTACATATAAATAGATATAGAATCAGATTGCATTTGAACTTTAAAGGTTGTTTTGAGTGAGCAAACTTACTGAATCCTGACAAATTGTGTTTACTGGATCAAAAAACCTCTGGACTGGAACATACAGGAAATGGAATGGAATGGCAAACATGCAATAATATTTATGACAATATTTCTTATATATTATGAATATTATTACATATTAGAATATTTAATATTTGTTATACATAATATGTTATGCATATATTTGTTATATACATTACATGAATAATATATATATATATATATATATATATATATATATATATATATATACACTGTATATATATATATATATGCACAAAGCTGCGTACAAACACTTTGTGCAGATTTTCTCTAAAAACAATATCTTGCATTTGCGCCACACTATCTGTTCGCTCATTGTAAATGAAAGTACTCGAAGGTGATCTATGCATTTTCATGCTAAGATAATCGGTTAGTGTCTCAATAATTAAAGAGCCATTAAATGTGCAACAGTCCTTGCTCTCCTCACAAAATGACAGTGAAGTAATGATGTAGGTTTTGAAAACAAATCTGTAATATGGTACCTGGTGCATAATGGTACCCGTAATATTGCACCACTGAAACATCACCTATCATTTCTGAAGCAGTATGTCATACACAGAGGCACTTTTTCTGCTCCACTGCATGTACATTCATATTATGTGATACATGCTATTATTTATGAAAGGGAATTGCTGTGTTCTGACTGATATGGCTAACAATAGCCCAGAGTCAGACGATTGTGAAAAAATATGAATGTTATGGAGGGTGCAAATTGTGGTGAGGATTGCATATTAACAGCCTGTCAACTAACATACAAAATGAGCACTGGATTATATGGCCTAGTTATGATTATCATAAACTGTCACTGTAATTATGTGTGATGTGCTTGAATAAGTAGGCTTGCCGCCAGCAACAGTCAGATGCGCCTGTTCGAATTTTGTTTTTTCTTGTATATGAAATAATAATAAAAAAAATGTACTACTGTACTTTTTGGATATTTTGCCAATCTAAGGCAGCCTAATGCATATAGATTTTTTCCATGACCCTAATATCTGCATATATAAAAATATAATACACAATAAAAGTTTTAATATACAAAACACACTACATAAAAGATATTTTGTAGATTTTGTAAATTATTTCAGTCTAAATCCAACACTTTTTTGTTGTTGTTGTTGTTAAAAATGAGTGAACTGTTTTGGGGAGCATTGGATCAGCGTTCTCGTCGCGCTTCCTTTCAACTTCGACCTGGTTTCTAGCCAGGATCCGAAGTCGCAATGATCCAACCAGCAGACCGAATTCCAGCATTGAATCCCGGTCACGTGCCACAACCACCAGCAGATCCCGACGAGCCGGTGTGCAGTGACTTTCAAGCCATTGGCCCGGCACTTAGAGTTCTACAACTTAACATCGAGGGTCTGTCTGCAGTCAAACAAACACTCATCAGCACCATAGCCCACCGTCACAGCGTTGATGTCATCTGTCTGCAGGAGACACACGTAGCAGACCAGTTAGCGGGGCACTACACCATTGGAGGATTTGACCTTATCTCGTCAACGCCAGATGCCAGATTCAGCCATGCAACATATGTTCGCAGTGATGTCACTGATGCTTCCCCAGTCTTTTCATCATACTTCTGTGACATCGTTCAGGTCGGAGGATTCAGTGTCACCAATGTCTACAAACCTCCCAGTCAGCACTGTGTTTCCAGCTCCCGTGCATTCCCGCGGCATACGTGGGCGACTTCAACAGCCATCACCCTGAGTGGGGCTTCTCAGAACCAGACGAGGATGAAGAGGCCTTGGCAGAATGGGCATCCAACAGCGATCTCGCTCTGACCCATGATGCCAAGCAACGTGGTACATTCTATTCGGCAAGATGACAAAAGGACTACTCACCGGACTTGTGTTGGATCACATCGATTGGTGACCACCCCCAGCCAGCTAGCCAGACGGTGTTGGAAGACTTCCCTCATAGCCAGCACAGACCATTGCTCATCCACATTGGGCTCCAACTGCCGATTATCCATGGCTCATCCAAGAAGCACTGGAACTTCCCTAAAGCCAACTGGGATTTGTACAGTAGCAAGCTGGAGAGAAGTGTTGTAACCATCCCTTCTCGCTGTATCCCAATCGAGGAGGCTTACCAAGTAGCAATTTTCAGTGCTGCTACTTAGGGATGTAACGATTACCAGTTTGACGATAAATCATGATAAAATTCACCACCGTTTCATTTTTTAATTATCATTAAAACCGTATTCGATTACCGTGATTTGAACATCTCACGATAAATAAATACTGTCCAGCATAAAGCACAGTTTTAAGTAACAGTCTCACGTGCGCACAACAGCAGAGTAATTAGTTTCATTCTAAGTGAAAACAGGGCGGAAAAGCTGGGAGGTTTTAAAAGAGTGCTGAGGGAGGGAATTATACAAATGAATATATGAATTAATTAATTATATGAATGTACCTCTGAAGGTTCTGACTGTCTTCAGAAACGATTCGCTCCATGTAATACCTAAAGGAAGTGTTCTTGATCGCAATACTGCTTTGTGCAAAGAGCTGTATTCAGCTTTTCCATATAAAGCGCCACCTGCTGTCAGAGAGTGGATTTACAGAGACTTATATTTACATTCAGCCTGTATGCAGTTTCTGTCTGGCCAAAAACGGACAGAATTTGCATGCCCTGCTGTAAATTTTGATCGGTTGATGAAAAACAAGCTTATGTGGATTCTACACATTTAAACAGTTCAGATAAGTTATGTAGAATTATTTATGGAGCAGATAAAATACATATAATCATTTATTAATCAATTATCATTTTGACTTAACCATTTTCTTTATTTAAAGGCTGAAATGAGAGGTTTACCTTTATATGAAATTTTTTCAAAGCTTTATTTGAACATTTACATAAGATATTTAAACTGTTGTCAGTCAAGTTGTCATTTAAAATCCGAACATCACTGGTAATGTTATTGTTTTAGTGATTATGCAAAAAAAAAGTCATTTTATTTGTTGTTTGTTGACTTTTAAATATAAAACTTGGTGAAGGGATTTATGTGTCTGTACTTTTTGAACATCTCCAGCACATTCTACCAATACCGTGATAATACAGATAACCATTATCATTTTGGTCACTATAATCGTGATAAGAAATGTTCATACCGTAACATCCCTACTGCTACTACAGCCATCCCCCGTGGCTGTAGGCCAGTCTACACACCGTGTTTGGATGTCGAATGCCAAGCTCTCCTTGAGGAGTGCGAAGGGTCTGGAAACCCTGACATTGCCGACCACCTAATTGAATCCCTGTATGCTGCCAGACAAAGCCGATGGGAAGAATCAGTGGAAAAACTCAACTTCACCCACTCCAGTCAGAAGAGTTGGAGCCTGATTCATCAACTGGGTGCCTCCCAACGACCACCAGGACAGTCCAGATCAGCTGTCAGTCCAAACGCCGTTGCCAGCCACCTTCTCCAGGTGGCAAAAGCTCCACTGTCAAAACCACACCGACAATCTGTGCGCAACAAGTTGCGGCAGTATTGTCACTTGCAGACAGTCGGACTGGAGGGTGACTGCCCGGAGGAATTCACAGAGTTAGAACTGGATGCGGTGCTCCGTACGGTGAAGGACTGCTCCGCAGCAGGATATGACAACATCCTGCCAGAATTTCTTAAACATCTTGGACCCAAGGCTAAATCATGGCTCGCTTCGTTCTACACGCGGATAACTCAAGAAAAAAAGATGCCATGAGCCTGGCGTCAGGCAAAAGTCATCGCCATCCCGAAACCCGGCAAGGACCCAAATCTTGCAGCCAGCTGCCGCCCAATATCCTTGCTAACCGTGTTTCAAGCTATCCGAATGCTTGATCCTTCACCGGATCAGCCCAGTCTTGGAGAAAAACCATCACAGATGAGCAGGCAGGGTTCAGGCAAGGACGTAGCACCGGTGACCAATTTCTTGCCCTGACAACATAAATTGAAAATGGATTCCAGCTAAATCAGAAAACTGATTTTCAAGTTTTCGAGTACACATGGCAGACAAAAACAGCTCTTGGAGAAAACAAGCAAACGGACTCCCGCAGCGGTCTGTCCTGTCTAAAAGTCTCTATATTAATGATCTTCCAGCAACACAGTCCCGCAAATTCATCTACGCCGATGACATCTGCATTGGGACCCAACATTGGACATTTGACGAGGTCAAGAATGTACTGAACAAGGATTTGATGGTGGACTTCCTCAATAGGTGGCGACTCCAACCCAGTGTAACTAAGACGAAATCCAGTATCTTCCACCTCCACAATGCACAAGTCAAACGGGAGCTCAATATCTTCCTCAAGGGCCAGCGGATCAAACATGACCCAAATCCGACGTACCTCGGTGTTACCCTGGACCGATCTTTAACATATCATGATCATCTGAAGAAGACAGCAGCCAAAGTCAGCTCTCAAAATAATCTACTCAGTAAACTGGCCTGCACAAATTGGGGTGCAAGGGCCCAGACACTCAAGACCACTGCACTTGCTCTTTGTTACTCAACAGCAGAGTACTGTGCACCAGTCTGGTCCAGATCATCCCACACCAAGCTAGTTGACGTTCAGTTAAACAACATTCCACCACCACATCTCCGAAGACTGAGCCATCGGTCTGCCGTCCTGGCTTTGACCTTCCTCGACTACACTGGTCAATACTGAACCGATTCCGGACGGGACAAGGTCGATGTGCAGTCAACCTTGTCCGGTGGGGCCAAGCCACCAATTAGAACTGCAGCTGTGGGGAACCAGAAACCATGCAGCACCATGCCCGCTGACTCATTTCAACGGCGGACTGCAATGCAAACGCTAAGAAGAAGTGAACTGTTCACACTGCATTTAGCTCAGCATAGCCACAATAGCCTCTCCTTGTACTGTAAATGTTGTAACTACACCATTATGGGGAAAAAGCATCTTTCCCCATCTCAAATGAAGGCCATTCATAAGTAACCATCTATTCTGACTACACTCATTTTTGAAGGCAATGTATCATTCACGTGTATTTCATTATATTACAGAGAATGTTTTGGAGGGCAGCTGAGCTACTGCCATTGAGATTAATGAAATGCTAGGATAGCTTTCTCCATGTATTTGCGCACCCGGTGCCGCTCAAGCGTTGTAACGCGACACTCAAAGTTCAAACAATTTCAACTTTGACCCCATTTGCTGCTGACCTTTCAAAGCATAGCCAATGATTACCAGACAATACACAAGGCATATGAAATGTCCTTGTAGTGTCTGCTCCCATCTTGCCTTTTAGAGCAACAGAAAATATTTTAAAACAGTCAAAATTCATACAGAGATTTTGAATTGTTCATCGTTTCTCAGTTCATGAACTTATTTAAATTCAAGAGAATGCTGCAATAGTTTTGGATTTTGATACAATGTATCAAAAGCCATCAGCAGGAGGTTATTTCTGTTTTAAGCTCAATTTTTTTTTCTGCTCACTGTGTAGGAACAATTCCTGCTTTCTTGCTATCTAAAAAAAAATAGTAAGCTGTCTGCTATGCTTTTCATGTGGAAGTTAAAGCAACGCAAGGTAATGCCTTAAACTCTTTTTTTTTCTTATTTTTTTAAATATTAGATATGTACAGTAGCCTGTGTTCCCAAAGCAACATCAGAAAGCATTTATGTAGTTCACAGAATCTTTATATAAAACAAAAGGTTTTTTTTTAAATGTTAAAGTCTCTTATGCTCATCAAGGCTGCATTTATTGGATCAAAAATACAGTAACATCATAATATCGTAAAATATTATTACAGTCTAAAAAAAAAAAAAACTGTTCTTTATTTGGATATATTCTAAAATGTAATTTATTCCTGTAATGTAAAGCAGAATTTTCAGCATCATCAATCCAATCTTCAGTGTTACATGATCCTTCAGAAATTACTCAAACATGAAACCATGACTTTTTTAGTGATATGAAGTTCAGTATTGATTTGAAACAGAAATCTATTGTAACAATGACTTACTGTCACTTTTGATCAATGCAATGCTTCCTTGCTTAAAGTTGTAAATGTCTTCCCAAAAAAAACCTTTTAACTGTAGTGCATAGTTCCTGTATATAGTATATGTACAGTACATGGGATGTATTATAATTACTGCAGGTTGCATGAATCTGCACATTTTTAAAATGTTTTATTTTATATATATTTTTAGATTTTTTTAATGCTTATAATAAAAGTATGTATTTAAATAAACATTTAAAGATTTAGAAAATTCTAAACATAACAAAATAAACACAAAATTAAAACCTGTTTCTTTGAGGATTATTGCGACCGCAGAGTGGAAGTCATTATGCCGCTCAGTCTCATATATGGTGTCCAGCAGAACCCCTGTGGAGTGTGTCCATCTGTTGCATCTCACCCTCTGCGATCTCTCTAGTCCGTGCAGTGCTCGCCTCTCCACCTGCACTTCATAAAAACACTCAATCTGACCTCTATTGTTCATTTTATGTCAACACAGGGCTGAAGGTCAAAGTTCACACTAGGTCACTAACCCTGCTCTCAGGAGACATCTGAGAGGCCCCACATGGAGTTGCCATGGAGCTAGACTGATCAGAAGTGATCAAAACAGACACGGCGTGTTTATGAGGGTGTATGATTAGAGTTTAGGGTCTGGATCTGAGGATTTACCCCATCCAGGATCTGGTGACCAAAGGGGGCACAGTGAAGTCAGTCGCCTCAGGGGGCGTTTCTGCTCCGGGCCTCTTAATCTATTAATGAATTCAATTACAACAGCCGCAGCATGAGGCACAAAGGGTTGGGGGATGTCTAAACGGCCCAGAACTTTACCACAGAGACTGACGCATAATCAGGATTCTCTTTCCCTAACAACGAACAGGAAGTACAACGTCCAAGACTCATCAAAGACTGAACAGGTATCATTATGAGGATTAATAAGGAATATGTCAGTGACAGTGTTAAAATTAAAATGGTTACTGTTTTTGATAATTAAAAATAAAGCTGAAATAAAACACAATATATATATATATATATATATATATATATATATATATATATTTTTTTTTTTTTTTTTTTTTTTTTTTTTTACATGAAAAACTTCAAAGAAAATTGATTTGTAAAAATAAAAAGTTGATCACAAAAAAAAAAGAAAATTAGAAATGTATTGGCAAATAAAGTTACTGAAACTAAAACTGAAATACAGATGAATTAAAGCTAAATAGAAATAAAACAACTACTAAAAAAACAACAATTATGCAAAGCACATAAAATTTAAATTAAATACTAAAAATAAAAGCTAATCCAGAATATTAATAAATACTATAAATAATATTTAAATGATGAAATAAACTAAACCTAAAATAAACACTGGTGAGTTATAATGCTCTTGCACCTAAAACAAAAAACAAAAACAAAAAAAGCGCTTTGTGTGGTAACATTTTTTTGGTTTTATTCAAGTAAAATGTTATTTAACCTGACTAAAGCAGCCTGTCAAAGGAAAACCCACAAAACACATTTTTGTAAGTTAGATCAAGTAAAATTCTGCAGGTTGCCACTTTTTTTTTTTTTTTTTTGTTCATTTGATCTTTATTTGATGAATAGATGCCTCCATTATCAATAGAAAGTGTACAAGGATCTACACTATAGAATGACTATGGTAAAGCTGCAGTCCGTAATTTTATTTTGGTTAAAAATGACCCAAAATCAACTTTTGGCCATGTACATAACCAGCCCAACGTGATCTCACAGATTTCTGTGTAATGTTCACGGACTTAATTAACCTCCGAATCTGTGGTGGCATCACGGAATCGCCGAAAATTCCGTGATGGGCTCACAGAAAAAATTCCGTGATGGGCTCACAGAAGTGATACCAATGTAAGTCAGTGACAGGCATCAGCCGTGCTCCACGCACGGAAACCCTTAGCATCAATATGCCGACGCGATACTGGGAAATTTATAGTCATCATTATTGTTCAGAACTGGGTAGGTTTAGGGTAGGGGCTGTCAGGTACTCCAGTGAAAGTATAACTGCATAGGAGTCACTCTTTTTTACGCTGAACCAGTGAATCCGTGCATGGACCACGGCTGATGCCTCCTGTGAGCCCATCACGGAATTTTCGGCGATTCCGTGATGCCACCACAGATTCGGAGGTTAATTAAGTCCGTGAATATTACACGGAATTCTGTGAGATCAGGTTGACCAGCCAGTGTTCAAAACTATCTCCTTACCTTAGTTTTAGTCTTAGTCTTTTGACTATAATTCCCGATTCAAAATGGTAAGCTTGTAATAATGTTTTCTAATTTGGGTGGTACTTGTAGATTTTCGTTCTTTGCGTCATTATATCACGTCTGTAAACATAAAGAAGAAGTCCCAGATAATAGGTTATATCACACGTGAGGATGCCACAGGTGGCAGATCGTTTATAGCCTTTTCTCACAGCAGCTGGAATAATTACATTTATCATTCTGATGGCAGATTGTAATCAGAAATTGTCCGTATGACAATCACCCGTAGTCACCAGTAGTGAACTTGTAACGCTAATGCACACTAAATACACATAGTCACGAAATGCAATTGCAAAGTATAACAACAATAATAATAATTTGCATGGTTTTATGTGATATGAGCTAAGCGATCATTAGATTTAATTACACAAAGTACTGTAATGCCTTTTTTTCTCACTTGGTCACCCTCTTTCCCTGATGGAGGGAACGGAGACATTACGTCGTGACGACATTAGGGGATTCACTTGGGAGCCCCAATCATCTCTGACTTTAATAGAAAATGCCAATGAATATTGGCTAGTGGATTTTGCATACCTGAGCCACTCCCCATGCATACGGGTATAAATAGGTGAGAATGTGTCCCTGGCACCCAGTGATGGTTCAAGATTGTGGCATGGGGACATAACGTCTCCATTCCCTCCATCAGGGAACGAGGGTTACATACGTAACCGAGACATTCCCTATCTGTCGGTCACCACGAGTTATGTCGTGCAGTGTTAATTTTGACAAGAAATTTTAATTTAGTTTTAGTCTTAGTCTTTTGACTATAATTCTTTTTAGTTTTAGTCAAGTTTTAGTCATCTGATTTGTTTTAATTTTAGTCTTATTTTAGTCGACTAAAATTGCTTGGTATTTTAGTCGACTAAAATAAGACTAAAATCAATAACAGATTTACTAGACAATTTTTTACAAAAAAAAAAATGTAACAAGATTTTATAAGGTATTCCTTTGTCTAGCAATATTGTACATGTATGTTTTAAATACCACAATATTGCTAGATTAGTATGTATAATGATATGATGTGAACAGTCACGTTTCACATGACTAATCTATAAATATTTGTGATATTGTCAACAAGTAGCCTAGAACATTATGAAATATACTAAACATTAGTATTAATCAAATGTATGTAGCATAATTTTATGTATTTGTATGTTGCTCTCATCTAACCTGAAGGGTCTATTTTACAGTACTTTTCAGTTCGTAATATTTAATGTTACAACATCTACGCACTGCAGTCTTCCAATTTTGTTTAGCTCAAAAGAAATCGTTGTGAATTTACCTTTGAGAAAATGTCCGGGTGGCTCGTCTGTAAATGTCTTTTCAAATTGGTTGTGTTCTTGCCACTAATGACCGTTCCGCATGCTTTACACTTTGTTTTGTTTTGTTCGTCGTCAAATGTGAAGTGTGCCCACAAGTCTCCCCTTCTTTTTCTCCCGGCTGTGGACATGTTGTCGCTTTTTTAGACATCGTCTCTTCGAATGCCGTCTTCCCGGGAGCTCGGTCAAAGATTGGCTCTGATTGGTTCTCTTCTCATGCAGTCTCGCCTGTTCCGTTTTGCCGATTGGTTCTTTTGTTCATTCCTCACATCTCTCCCGTCAGCTGATTGTATTTTCGTCACCGTCTATTTTCGTCTCGTCCTTTTTTCGTTGACGATAATGTCAATCAATTTAGTCATAGTTTTAGTCTCCATCAGTGACTTTTTTTTTAGTTTTCGTTTCGTTTTCGTCCGCAAAAATATATTCGTGACGAAAATAATGACGAAAATATTTAGTCAACGAAATTAACACTGATGTCGTGATGACATTAGGGGTCCATGGAAAGCGCCACAACCTTATGCATTGCAAATGTTGACAAGCAAGCGAGTGATAGACAAATGCCATGCAAAGGTCGTAACCTTCCCATCGCCCCAACGCAAATTCGCTGGCCTTGGTACCCACAGGGACCACAGGTGAGTAAATCGCTGCTGGAGATAGCCAAGCCGCTGTTCCTTTCACCACAGAATTTTGAAGGGATTTCGACCTTCAATGAAAGATTGTTTCAAGTCTTTCCTATTTGTTGTTACAGCTCGGCAGTAATGATGGGAAAGCGAGCCTTACAGAGAAGGGCGCTACGGAGGCTTCATCCTGCCTGTAGGGAGGTGACGTGGAGATACTGATATGGACTGACCCAGGCCTGGGGCAGTACTACATATGAAATTGGTCTCTGAGGCAGGTCCTACCTAGGAGTACGGAGGAGAGCTGTCAGCAGAGCCTGACAGAATGCTCTGTCAAAGGGAAGACACGGGCTCGCATCCCCGGGTGAGGGGGAATGGTGCAGCAAGCGTGACACTGGGCAGCTCTTCCCACCACTTACCTGTTACCCAACACACGGGAAGAAACTAGCTCATCACGGAGACTGTAAAATCTCACGAAGGTGTTCGGTGTCGCCCAGCCCACAGCTCAACAGATGTCTGCCAGAGAGGCGCTGTGCACCAACGCATAGGAGTGAGCCCCATCGCCAAGGCGATGGCATTCACAATCCAGTGGGTCAACCTCTGCTTGAGGACAGCCTTCCCTTTCTGCCGACATCCGTGGCAGACAAAGAGCTGCTCAGAGCTTCTAAAACTCTGGGTGCGGTCCACGTATATTCGCAGCGCTCTTACGGGACACAGCAACGCCAAGGCTGGGTCTGCCTCCTCCGAGGGCAGTACTTGCAGGTTAACCACCTAATCACGGAAGGGCGTGGTGGGAACCTTGGGCACGTATCCAGGCCGGGGTCTCAGGACAACGTGAGAGTAGTCCGGCCTGAATACAAGACACTCTTTGCTCACCGAAAATGCATGATGGAATGCTCTTGATGGAAGTGAGCGGGGTCAGGAGCAGACAGGACTGAGTCCAGCGGCTCAAAGGGACCCCTCTGAAGTCCAGCCAGGACGATAGAGAGATTCCAGGAGGGCACCAGGGGTGGCCTAGGAGGATTTAACCTCACGTTGAAGTGGACCGGCCGTAGCCGGCAATAGCAGCCACATGCGCTTTCAAGGTGGAAGGTGACAACCTACGCTCCAAACTTTCCTGCAGGGAAGAAAGCACTACTCCAATCGTACATCTTCAGGGTCTTCTCAGCAAGAAGAACACCAGATTGTGAACAGACTCAACTCCAAAACAAGAGCTCGCCTTGCTCTTTGTTGGATGGCCTCGGTCTAACTTCTGTACTGCCGAGGACTGCTGGGCACAGCCCTCGACAGTGTCACCGAACAGTCCAGCCTTGGAGACGAGAGTGTCAAGAAAGCGCACTTTGTCACCATCGCTCTTCTCAGCAAGGCTGAGCCATAGATGGCGCTCTTGGACCACAAGTGTGGACATCACCTTCCCGAGGGACTGCGCCGTGACTTCCGTCACCCGTAGGGCGAGGTCAGTTGAGCGCAGTTCCTGCTTCAACCTTGGGTTGGTACTACCCTCCTGCATTTTAATGCCTTGGCTTAGTGTACTCACAGGATAGCCATGGCATGCAGAGCAGAGGCGGCTTTGCCTGCAGCACTGTAAGCTTTGGCTGCGAAAGCGGCCGTCAGTTCACAGGCTTTGGACGGGAGACGAGGACAATTCTTCCAAGTGGTGGCGTTTTGCAGGCACAGGTGCACCGCAACCGCACTCTCCACCTGGGGAATGTCAACGTACCAACAAGCCACCCTGCCATCGAGGTTAGCGAGGATGGGAGAGGCAGACGAGCTGCTTCTGGCCATAAAAAGTGTCCGTCCATGACTTAATCAGCTCCTCGTGCGCTTCCGAGAAGAAAGGAACCAGGGCAGGGCGTGGTCGCGAGCCATGGCCCGTGCCAAAGAGCAAATCATCTCGCCGTGAGGGCTCAGGACTGGGAGGTGTGCACGCCTCCAGCCTGATGCTCGCGGCGGCCCGGGAAAGCACGGCCGTCAGCTCTGGGTCTGATTCAGCGGCGGCCATGACACCCGAGGGGGGCAGCCCCGCCGAATCTTCATCCTCAGAGGACAGTTGCCCATCCCCCGATGCTGCGATCAACATCTAATCCTCTATCGGCACGCCGAATGAAAAGCTGGGCACACCGTAAGACGGCACAGCAGAATCACTGGGGAGGCGCACAGAACAGCTGCTGCGGGAGGAGTGAAAGGTCCGTGGGGACTGGCCCGGCAGAAAGCTCTCACTGTAACCCTCAGATCGCCCAGAGCACTAGTCGATGGTTCTCTGCTCGTTGCAGAGAAGCCAGCGCGGGTAGTGACAGAGGGAGCCCCTCCCATCCCCGTGGCGGGATCGCAGCACTGCCATAGTTAAATGCTCAAAACGAATGCATAATCCATCCACGAACGCAGCTTCAGCGCGCTGGATGCCCAGACACTGAAGACAGCGATTGTGACCAAGAGGACACGGCCAGAACGGCATCCAGTGGAATCGCTGCAGACAGGGACACCACTGTTTGCACCATGACGCCAACCAGAACAGCTTCCAGACAGATGATGAATGGCTTTGTGGAGATCAACATGTTCATCCACTCGGCTCCGAAGCAAAAATCTGATGAGTGGATGCACATGTCGCCTATTTATACCCGTATGCACGGGGAGTGGCTCAGGTATGAAAAATCCACTGGCCAATATTCATTGGCGTTTTCTCTTAAAGTTAAAGATGATTGGGGCTCCCAAGTGAATCCCCTAATGTCATCACGACATAACTCGTAGTGACCGACAGATAGGGAACTGGCAGACATGTTACTTTCTTGTTCAAATGACATTTTCCAGTGAAAAGTCTTATTTGGGTCATACCAAGACGTAGAATCTGTGATTCTGAAGTAAAGTGAATATCCACACCAGTGCAGTCACTAACAGTCACACATACACCTCAAAACATTAGATTCATCTGTGCTGAGGAGCTGTGCTGATGCACAACCCATGTAAAGATGATAATTTTGCAAATAACTGCAATTCCAGGTTTCAAGCAGAGATGGTGACAAAGAGGCAAAACCTACGGCCTGCAGCTTTACCTCAAAAAAACAAACAAATTTTTTGATACTTTAAATAAAATAAACGTTAAGTGAAGTAAAACAGTATATATATATATATACGTTCTAAGGTGTGCAATTATTTTCAGGGAAACGCACGGCGAACGTAGTTCCAGGCAGCTCTTGACCACATTACATGACCATATCACTTCACCAAATGATTTCTGTTATTTCAAAAGTCTTACAACAGCAAAATAACCAAGACCCACAATGACACTGACCAAATAAATAAATATAATAAACAATATGATAAAAACAACAGATCATGTCCATGTTTTTGCCACAAAATTATGCTTTATTATGTACGGAAAGCACATACTCTCTCTCTCCCTCACAGACCGCACATACATAACAGTTACAGTTTGCACACACACACTAGCATACATAGCGCTAATGTTGTTAGCGCTACTCTGACGATTTTATCAGTAAACAACTTCTCACAAGAGAGGTAACAACAACGGTGCTGTTCGAGAACAAAAGTAACTAAGTTTCACTATAACTAGAGACATTGCTGCCGAACACTATTGAGAGACTTACAGAGGTAATCTCTCTCTCTCTCTCTCTCTCTCTCTCTCTCTCTCTCTCTCTCTCTCTCTCATAACTTAGTTAACTGTATTATTAGTCCGCTATCAACGGCTCAAGCCTCCGTTACTAGGTTTAAAATGACATTTTGGAATTAGCAACAGAGGCCTTGCATGAGATGCAGAAGAAATAATCCTACTCACAATAGCGATTTAAGTAGAAATACAGGACGAATGCCTTGACATATATTATCTGATCGATGTCTTGAGGTGTGGTAACCGTAGTATAAGCAGAATAATTGATTTTGGTCCGTTGAATTATTAGAAAAATAATGCACACCCGAGGTGTAAAGGCCACTCCGCTTCGCATCGTGACCGCATCACCACCTCGGGTGTGCATTATTTTTCTAATAATCCAATGGCCCGTCGTCAATTATATAATATAATATAATAAGTATTTTATTTCAGCTACATGCCAAGGAAACACATCTCATATTCATTAAGTTCAACTTAATATCTCAATGATACTGAAATAACTCTGCTGCCCAGGGTGTAGCGCTATAAAAACTGTTAAGTGTTTTTAGAGCCTGGCGAAACTAGATTGCATAAAAGATGCAGGTCTTTGCAATGAAGTACTGCACAAAAAGAAGCGTAAGTGTAACTGAATTTGCACCTGAATAGTAACAAGCAAACATCACTCAGCTCAGCCTTTTTCAGCTTAAGAGAACATCTTGTTATCTTAAAAAACAGCTGACAGAAAACACGTGAACCCCACAGGAAGGGCAATTTTTGCACGAAATCTGCCAACACAGATTTCATTCTCTTGGAAATTATTCTCAGACCTTAGGGTGGCATTGAGAGAAAGGGTAATTTAAAGAGTGACAGTGCAAATGGATGAAAGCTGATCCAGGGAAAGATGGAGGCACCCTCGCGGCCCAGGAGAGGCGCTGATTTATGAGACCTGAGGGAGGGATCAATGCTAACCTCAACCAAACCTCCCTACTTACACCACAACCACCCCGAGCCTTCATGAGCCCTTACTCTATGCCCCAGAAAGGGTGAGGGAAAGTCAAAGTCAACCCTGAGGGAAAGGGATGGAGGAGCCAGTGCTGATCTGGGAGAAATTTCTCTTTCACCTGGTTCTCCTCCCACATTATTCCATCTTGTTGTTTCCAAACACCCACACACATAAGCTGGAATGCATTTCCAACATGCACATATGCTATTACAAACATGCTTAATATGCAGTGAATGAAACACTGTCTGATTAGTGTCACCTTTGCCCTCTAGCTTAAGTAATGTAAAGAAAGTCATTTGAATCCTGGTTGTTGTTTTATTGGCCCTGCGTAGGATGCAAAACTTGAAGCTATTTTCTCCCTGTTGATTGATAGGTTGTGAAAAAGTGCTTATTTTTGAGTATATTAGTGGGTTATGTAATGTTAAGTGCATCAATACATGACTAAAATCTCACATTTTGAAAGTTTATAGCTAATAGTATCCAGTTCTATCATATGGACAACAAAACTGAAGCCCTGAAATTTTCCCTTAGAGCCAATAAATTTCTCAGCAGTTTTCATGTTATCTAGTGGCATTTTCATGTTTAATGCAGGTTGTAAAGATAAGATTTTAAGTTTTACAGTACGCCATGTATCAACAACTAAAAATAATAATTTGTGTTATTTTATTTTATTTTTTATTTTTTGTTAGTTTCGGAGAAAATGTATTTTTATTTAATTTTAGTTTTTCCTTTTTTTAATTTTACTATTATTATATTATATTATAAATTAGGGTTAGGGTTATTATATTATATTATTACCCCTTTTTGTTATTCAGTTAACAAATGTTTTAATTTAGTTTTCGTTGCTCTGCTCAATCTGTTTTTCACACAAAGTTGTCATAAGACTGCAGAAAAGATGTAATATACAAATATTTTTTCTGCTTTTTAAAAAAAAAAAAAAAACGACCAAAAATAGGGATCAATTTATTGTGCTATTATGAAGAAATTTTACACATTGATTCTTCACAGTTGTTTTACCAATATTATAAATAATGCACTGCATTGTGTTTTAGGGCTAAAGGAAATATCTGTAAAATTAACAAATAATTTTGTTTTTCTACAGATTTTTTCGTGACATGTATGCTTTTAGAAAAGAGCAACGTGAACATTCATCAAAATATCTCCTTTTGTGTTTCACAGATGAAAATCAAACAGGTTTGAAACAAGTAAAAATGACAAAATGGTCATATTTAGGGGCTGAATTATGCTTTAACTGTCCTTCTATTGCCATTCATTCAATTAACACAAGCCGTGCAAAAGCACTAACTGCTTTTATATAAAACTAATTTCTGAGGAAAAAGGATTTTTAAAAAAGGGTTTTTATTCACACTTAATGATGCAGATAAATTTGGACAATAAGAGGATGATAATTATGTTTCTTTTTGCTCCTTATGAGTATCCGAGTAGCCCTGCAGGTCAAACAAGACAAGAAGAACCCAAATCAAAAACAGCTATTTCATACCTCTGGCGCACATGTCCATTATTTACACAGTATCTTCAACAAACCGTGAAAACGGCCCCAGCAATTTCCTGGGATGGAATGAAGCATAACAAGCAGGGTTATTTGTGATCATCACAACATTTTGGGAACAACAGACAGACAACAGTAAAAATGAAGCACCTTTACTGCATGTTTAGATGTTGCTTTCCACACGCAAGATGAAAAAGCCATAGGTGATTTGTTTCTATCTGATTAGACTCTTTAGGGACAGAGGAGAGGGTAATGAATATCTATGATGGAAAACAGCATCAATCATGTTTAACCACATACACAGATAAAAGCTGCAACTTATGGCTATCATTTACAACCATTTATCAGCACTTGGGACTTTTTTGCTAGTGTGTGTCAGTGTGGGGGTGTTTCATTGAAAATACTACTAATCTAACTGCTTTATGTGTACATGGACACACCAAGTCTATAATTTGTGTAACATTAAAATTGGCCTGGGTATAATGATAGTGTGTATTCACATATATAGCCTACTCTCTCTGCACACAAAGATTTGGTTTTTAAATCTGCAGTTTAAAACTGTCTGCACTGTCATTTTTTAAGTAATATAAGCTGATCAGTCTGTTCAGACGGTGTAGTAAATATCCAGTGTACAACATCGGTTGCTATAGTAATGATGTAAACGTCAACACAATGTCAGCAGACTTTCTCACATAACAACTGTGAGCTGTCAGCGTGTGGAACAAGAGGATGGAAAACTGGAAATTTTGCCTCTGCTCATGTTCGTAATGACATCCGAACCTGCTGAACTCATGAGGTGTGTGAGAATATAAATGAAAGAGGGATTTAATTGTTCACTGTTTCCAAAACTGCTGCTCGTTCGCTTATTTACTAAATAATGAACACCAGAGTCACTACACTTAAAAATAAATGCATTATTGGCATCTATGGTTCCATGAAGAACCTTTCCATTTCACAGAAGGTTTTGTAGATTATTAAAATGTTCTTCACACAAAACATGGTTCTTTTAAGAACTGTTCATTGAATGATCCTTTGAAGAACCCCAAATTTTTTCTTTTGTGGCGTCGCTGTGAAAAGCCTCTTTTGAAACCTTCACTTCTAAGAGTGTATGAGGAAAGGGTTGAGATGGCAGCATCAAATGCCTGACAGTAGGTAGGTAGGTGTGTGTGTGTGTGTGTGTGTGTGTGTGTGTGTGTGTGTGTGTGTGTGTGTGTGTGTGTGTGTGTCTGTGTGTGTGTGTGTGTGTGTGTGTGTGTGTGTGTGTGTGTGTGTGTGTGTGTGTGTGTGTGTGTGTGTGTGTGTGTGTGTGTGTGTGTGTGTGTGTGTGTGTGTGTGTGTGTGTGTGTGTGTGTGTGTGTGTGTGTTTGCACCTTTGTAACCAAAGGGTGATGATGTGTTATGACTGAAGTGACGAATTGCCCTAAAATTGACCCTGATCCTGATTATCACGTGGAGCAACGTGCAGCTGAGATCCTATTAAATGAATTAATGATGTTCTGGGTGGGATGCGTCTCTAACAGTGCTGCTGAGGTATCTAAGGGCCTGTTTATACTGGGTAACTTCATACATTTTCTCTGATCAGATAGCTGATTTGCTAAAGGTTCCATTTACTCTAAAAATGTGTCTCCACAATTCCGATCTTCAATTCGGTAGCCAAAATTTGGCGAGTTCATGTCAACAAAAGCAATAGATATTATGCACTGCATTTTATTCATCATCAGGTACTTTCAGTTTCATTCGAAGCGGTTTGCGCATCGTTTTGCTTAAGAGAGACTATTCATCCGTGGCGATTAGTGTTACTTTAGCACTGTCATATCTCATTATAACATGTAATATAGCCAATAACATGCTCTCAGACGTTTATTATTTTAATGTTTTGGTATGACTAAAATTTACATATGTGGTTTCAACAACCAGATGCATTTACACTTGTCCAGTTTCATCAGTAATGCATCCCAGACCACCTCCTGAAGTGGTTTGAGCGTTCGGATTTAAATCCGTCTCGAAAGCGTTTCAGAGAGCATTCAATCAATCAATCAATAATAATTTTATTCCGGTGCTCACAAACAACTTTTCACAAAATAAATAAAAATACAGTTACCGAAAAAGGTGTAGGCCGAAGCCTTTCTTATTATGCCTGCCCTTTATACATAGTTAACTGAATGGGCGTCACTTTTCACTAAGTTAAATAATACAAAATAAACAATATTACAAAAACATTTCCTAAAATGTACACACATAATTCAAAACAAACATAACAAAAATACACATTCCAGCTTTTACTTCAATATTTTAACAATACATTCACAATTTATTGATAGTGAGTCATATAATTATTTATCACCTTATTTTTATACATTTTCTTAAATTTGCAAAGTGAATTACATACTTTTAATTCCTTATCACATTTATTCCATAAATTTACCCCTTTGACAGATAAACCTACTTTTTACATTAGTTCTTGCCCTTACTTTATTAATTAATTTATTACGTAATCCTCTTAGATTATACTGACTTTCTCTTATTTTGAACAGCCTCTGAATACAATTTGGAAGTAAATTATTATAAACTTTGTACATTAACTGTGATGTATAAATCAAATAAATCTACAAATTTTAATGAATGTAAATTAATAAACAATTTATTTGTTGGTTCGTTATAATCAACCCTTTTAACAATCCTAATAGCTTTCTTTTTTAACATATATATTGAATTTAAATTGAATTTATATGTGTGACCCCACACATACTGTATATGTGTGACAGTAATGTATGGAACTATGAGCGCACAATACAATATATATAAAGTTTTTTCATTCAAAATATGTTTTATTCTATTTAATATTGCAATGGATTAAGACATCTTTGTTTTTACATAATTTATAATCAATTATAACATCCAAAAATTCATTTCCGTACACTCTTTCTATTTCCTCATTATTAATCATTAATTTCACTTTATTGTTACTTTGTAGATTACTAAATAGTATAAACTTTGTTTTACTTAAATTCAGTGAAAGTCTGCTATCATCAAACCATTTTTTGAAAACCATCAGTTCGATTTCCACTGTATTCAGAAGCTATTCCAAATTTTTCCCAGAACAATACAAATTTGTATCATCAGCAAACAAAACCATTTTTAATACTTTAGACACTTTACAAATATCATTTATGTACAGTACAAACAACTTAAGGCCTAGCACCGAACCTTGCGGAACACCATAAAAGTAACTTCCATAAAATCTGCTTTACCATTATTTATTTGTACAAATTGATATCTGTCATCGAGGTAACTTTTTATCCAAGCAAAAGCTTTTCCTCTTAAACCATATCTCTCCAGTTTCATCATTAATAATCCATAATCAATAGTATCAAAAGCTTTTTTTAAATCTAGGAACACCCCCACAGTATAGTCATCATTATCCATTGAAGAAGAAATTTTTTAAAAATAGGAATAACTTTAGCTGTTTTCATATTACTTGGAAATATTCCTTTTAAAAAGGACTGACTACAAATGACATGTCAATATCATTGCAATCAGTGGAATATTTATTCTTACAGTTGTTAACAATGTCAAGTATTTCCTTTTCATCAACTCCCCTTATAAACATTGAATAATCATTACTGGAAATATTAATTTCATCTATCCTATCCCCAGTTCTCTGCTCTACGATCACATTTGCTAAATTGCTCTCAATATTTACAAAACACTCATTAAATTAATTGACAATGTCATTCCTTTTATTTATACTTAATTTATCATCATCAACAAAATAATTTGGGTAATCTACTTTTCCAGTATTCTTTTTAATTATACTATTAAGTACTTTCCATGTTGTTTGTATGTTATTCTTATGCTTGTCCAATAACAAGATCAAGATAGCTATCCAATCAGAAACACATGAAGTGACCAGTGTAAACCGACCCTAAAAGGAAAGTACGAAATATTGGTAGGGATCAGTAAACAGACAGTCCAAACACAATGGAAAAATGACGCAACCCAAAAGAACTCTATAACAAAGATTGATAAATGGTGGGACATGTGGTAAGTATAACACACAAATGAATGTCTGGCAAAGAAAAACATACATAAAGGAACAAAGCAAAAAATAAACAAACAGGTCCAGTATGAAATACTGGAGTTAGTAAACAACCCCTTGCGAAAATTAACCATGATTAATTTTCGTACAGGACTTAATGCATCCAGGCCAATAGATGTCATTACTGAGACCAAAACCATAGGAACATTCTGAGTTGCTAAATTCTACCATACTATGCTTACCATTTATGCTGTTTCTTTATATATTTATATGGGAGACATAGTAAGAGTACTACAGTGCAGTCCATCTTATTTTTAACATAACTGTGGAAACAGATATTTTTAACTTCAGCTTCCAGTTATTTTAGCTGTATACACACACACACACACACACACACACACAAACCTTTATTATGCTGCTTGATATTGCAAACTGGCATTTCTTGTTGTAATCATAAACACATTGGTTTGTAGTGCAAATACTTTAAACATTTGCTGCACTTGTCTTTATTATTGTTATTTACCTATAGCGACTTATGAGTTGGAAATCTTGCTTATTTACAGCTTATATCCACATTAAAAATAAGGTGGATTATGAATCAGTCTGTGTTTTAACAGAGAAATACATTTCACTGCTGTTTGTCTTGCAGAAGCTAAGGACCATTCTGTTTATAACGCATGTCTGTTGTCAAATGTATTTACGTTCTTGTTCTATTATTTGATTACAATGTTATGAGTCAACAATACACTTGAGTATCCAACCAAGCACCAAGCATGACTGTATATATGAGTGGGTGAGACAATTAAGTCTGATTGGAAGTGCGCTGAACATTTCAAAGTCAGGTTAAATGAAGTGTGCAACACTCTATTGAATAGCCAGACTGAAACGCATGACTTCCTAAGCACTCTCAGTAAGTTTATTATGGGTATCAGCCAAACATTTTATAATTTTGTCAGCCTCATCTGTGGTTCTACTTTAGTGAGGACACTCAAGCATCTCTGGTCAGCTCTGAAATGAAGCGTACCTTTAGGCTTTTTTAAACAAAAACAAATACCTTCATGCAAGTAAAACGTGTTCTCGGTTTAGTGTGTCAGGCATGCATTGTCTTGTCTTGTAATGGTTACCTTGTGTTGTTTATCACATTTGAGGTTGTGATGAACATACCGCTGTATCATTTACAGGCTACAAGTGAAGTGTCTGATGGTGAAGAGATTTCTGGAGACTTTGATGATCAAAAGCAACATTATATCATGATATTATAACAGATGAATGGGACTTTCCCAAAATGTTTCCCACACAGATGGTGCTGCTAGACAGATGACAAGGAAGAGCACTAAGAAGAAGCCAAGGTAGCCAAATTGTATTGTTGTTATACTATAACAAAAGGTTAACCATCATGTTCTGTTTGGGTCTCAGACACCAAGTTCATTCTGCTAGATCCAAAAATATACTTAGAAAAGGATAGTCTACACAAAAATGTACATTTTGTCATTATTAACTCAGTTTTACTTTTAATTCAGACAAAAAAACAATAGAAGTCAATGGGAAACAGAATGTTTGGTAAACAACATTCTTTAAAATATCTTCTTTTGAGTTCAGCAGAAGAAAGAAAATCATACAGGTTTGGAACACAAGATTGGGTAAAAGACAGAATTTTAAATTTTTTGGGTTAACTATGCCTTTAAATGCTACTACATGGCTTTTCATAATCTTATGAAAACTGATTATACACATAATTTCAATGCGATAGCGAGCTATAAAAAAAAAACTCAGTTTGGGGTCTCAGATACTGCAGTTATGAAACGTATTATGAAAGATAGTCTGTTTTTTTTGTATTGTATTTTCATACAAGCATTTTTTTGGCAGGCTCAAAATCACATTAAAAGAAACAATGTTGCTAAAATGTATACCAACTGCAATATGTATACATTGTGGAAAACTAAACATAAAATGTAAAATATAGTAAATACTCATAAAATATTTAACATTAATAATACAAATAAAATATTAATATATTAAATACAAATATTAAAAGCAGCTGAACACTAAATTACAAAATTACTATTATTATTTAATATGTAATTGTGGGACCCCAAACGTAGAAAGAGTCAATTAGGTCTCAACAGAACATGAAGCTTAACCATCGTTCAACAGAATGAAGACTAAAAATGAGTTTAGCACAAAACAAGTCAATCCTTAATAAGCATGAAATGCACATTATAAGAGAAACCAACCAAGACATAATTTGATGTAATAGGTGTAAAAATAGATGTGGAAACATTGCTGATTTAATTTACAGTCTTTCATTTACCGACTTCTCTAGCAAATTATTTGCAGATTGTTTTGACATTTACATATTTTTACCGAAGTACTTCTATTTAATAATGTTAAAATGATGCAACCGTGTATCACTGTGCAATGGCATTGCAGCTATAATGTCAAATGTTTTCCTGTGTTATTGAACTGCCCCTCACCTTTTGCATCACAAATGAGAAAGTAATTAGGCACTCTGGTTAAATAAAGGTTATTTAAAAAAAACTAGAAGAGAATAAATGTCTGGGCTTAAGATGCGAGGCAGGAGAATGCACAAGTGGTGGAGCAGCAGATGGCTTGGAGGGGGCTTGGAGGGGGCTGGGATGGGGCTCATTGTGTTTAAATAGATCACTTGAATGGGGCCCTGGCGAGTTTGTCTCTTCATGGCTACGGTGTGTTATACCTCTTAATGTGCATGTTACATTCTATTGTCCGCACCGTTGGGCTTTTGTGCTTAATTAAGGGGCATGTGGGATATGGGTTTGAAGGTACAGAGGATGGGGTCTTCCTCAGCTAAACTGTTTCCCAGAACAGCTGAGCAGTGAGGGGATGCATGGCGCGCTGCCCCATCACGGCGAGCGCGGTAAATTTAGCAGACAACAGCACAAGACAACTCTGCAGGGAATGAAAGTGCAGAGGATGTTTTCTACATAGTGTACTGTTACAAGACGGTGATCATTTGGAGACGTGACAGCATCTCTGTGTGCCTGCGTGGGACAACCTCTGAACGGTTACATAATTGGTGCACTGCAGGAAAAGAGAGATAGGTTGCGTATATCTCTAGTTCAGTCTGCAATAACTCAAAGAGATGCAGAGAGACACGAAGAGTACGGCAGAGCAGGGGGAAACGAGAGGATGAAAGGACAACTTTCAGTAGAGAAAATCAGATATAAGGAGGGCATATTATGTTACACAGTTTTGCTGTTAGAGATGGAAAACATGACTAAAATACTGATTAATTAGGGGCTGTTCACGCAGAAAACGTGAAATACAGTGAAAAACAGTAAAAAAAATGTAGAGTATGAGATATGCTTGCAAAAAAAAAAAAAAAAGGAATATAATGAAAAGACAAGAACAGCAGCTATTTTCACACATGCTTGGGACGGTTGCCCCACCCTCGACGACTTCTGATTGGTCCACTGTTTTGAAGAGTTTTTAAATTGATGATATTAACAGAATACCACAAGAAAACTTCCTTTTTTAATTTTTTTTTTTTTTTAACAATATAACATACTCAAGTTAAGAAAACAATAAAAAGTCAAAATAAAAGGTGCCAGTATTTTTTTTTTTTTTTTTTTAAATGCCACTCTCCATTCATAATTTATTATTGTAGACCAAACCCTGAAGTTAGCATTAACCTGATTTCCTTGACAAAAACCTAATAGGATTTTCCATTGGCTTTTGGATTACTACAGAAAATCAGCTGTTACCAACGAAAGTTGAGGATTCCTACACGTTTTATTCATCATGATAATCTTCACAAATGAACACATTTATGAATTGTAAAACGTTAGACTATAACTTGCTGTATAACTTAGGCTATAAACAAGCTACACTAAGGTTGTATGACTTCAATGTAACCATCAAGCCTCCAGCATCTCTTTTAGTCTTTATATTTGTAATTATATTAATTATAACAGCTGACAACAGGCCATTGATTGTCCATTAAAAAGCAGTGTGTTCTGTGTGAACCAGTTTTTTTTTAAGTGAATATGCTTAGTTTGGCCTAGCCCGAACAAACATAGCGAAGATCGATGAGGTCATGTTTACTCTCACCTGAGCCCAATGGAGTGACTACAGTCAGAGGAGACAGATGAGTTATCTGCCAGCACACAGGAGAAGCGTCACATTGTATAAATCTCACAGCCCTCTACCCTCAACCTCCAGGGCACAGCTGGCCTGTGGCTCACAGAAAAACGATTATGCACAATCCACAGGCTTTACCGTAGCTCAAGGCAAAGAGAAGCTCAAAACAGCCTGTGACTAGGAAGGGTGCAAACAGCATGATATGTTGCATTTGCTGTGAAACCTAAAGGGATTGCATTAATCACTTATTCATCACAACCATCATCACCGTCATTGTATCTAATGAGTGTCATAACACATTATCATCCGTTATTTTCCACTTTATGTCTACGAACAGCATCTGTGGCATGATGTCGATTACCAAAGAGGGTAATTTCAATTCATCCCTCAGCTGTAATAAAAGAAAAAACAAAGGACATTTTTGTTAAAACACACATGAATTCTTAAAGGAATAGTTCAGTTAAAAATGAAACTTATGTTATCATTTACTCACACTTATGTTGTTCCAAACTTTCATGACTTTGTTTTTTCTGTGAAACACAAAAGAAGATATTTTGAAGTATGTTGGTAACCAAAGAGTTTTGGTTCCCATTGACTTACATTAAATGAACAAATACAATGCAATACAATGAAAGTCAATGGGAACCGAAACTCTTTGGCTATCAACATACTTCAAAATGTCTTTTTTTTTTTTTTTTTTTTTTGTATTCTGCATTAAAAAAAGGAAGTTTTACCGGCTTGGAATGACATGAGGGAGAGTAAATGATGAGAGAATTAAAATTTTTGGGTCAAACATTGAAGGTGCATTTAGTCATTTTCTTAAAAAGTTTAAATAGTATTTTTATATATTATTTGCATTCAATTAAAATGAAGACTCCAGCCTCATAAAATATGGCATTTTACTCTCACAGAATAAATTAATCCTAACCTTAAAAGACAATGAGTAGTGTATTTCTGTAT
Organism: Acrossocheilus fasciatus; assembly: GCA_036784905.1. NCBI lineage: Eukaryota > Metazoa > Chordata > Actinopteri > Cypriniformes > Cyprinidae > Acrossocheilus > Acrossocheilus fasciatus. The sequence continues at coordinate 16,369,686 of CM071957.1, read as the reverse complement.
TGGTAACTGAAAACTTTTGCATGATAATACATCCACACCACTAGGTATCAGTATAACTGATGTATCATCCACCAAAAAATATTTAGCTGAGTGCACCCTTAAAGGGTTACTCCACACCAAAATGAAAATTTTGTCATTAATCATTTACCCCCATGTCGTTCCAAACCCGTAAAAGCTTCGTTCATCTGTCAAGGTCCAGAAAAGTATGAAAAGCATCGTCAAAATTATCTATCTGCCATCAGTGGTTCAATCTGACTGTTATGAAGCGATGAGAAAGCTTTTTGTACAGAAAGAAAATACAAATAACGACTTTATTCAACAATTCGTCTCATCTGCATCAGCGTAGCGCTATTTTGGAGAATATCCACTGGACGCAAATTGCATACACGCCGTGTGGTGTGGCTATTGTGGTATTTGCGTCCAGCGGATTTGAAGAATTGTTGAATAAAGTTTTTTTTTTTGTGTGTACAAAAAGCATTCTCGTTGCTTCATAACAGTCAGATTGAACCACTGATGGCTGATAGACTATTTTGACAATGCTTTTCATACTTTTTCTGGGTCTTGACAGTGTTATTTACTGAGGCGTGCAGCTCATAGCACGGCCAGGAACACAGGAACGAGTTGTAGTGTCAGAACGAGTCAGACAAAACTAAGATTCGATCAGAACATCGAAACATAAGGAGCCGACATTCCAGAAGAGACCCCAAGAAAACAGGACAACATCGTAACGATTCTTATCTCCAAAGAGATGGCCATCACATGTGTTCCACGAGAGAAATCACAAGCTTCTTTAGATTGACTTTTCCCCCACACATAGAAGACAAAGAATCAGACTGAAATCCCTCTGTCCAAAGAACATGTCTTTTTGGTCTCCACAAGACTACACAGAGACTTTCTTTTTCATATGCATATAAAATCATCCTAAAAGGACATTGCTAGGCATAACACTATAGTATGTATGTAACCACATATTAGATTATCATGTTTTAAGCACATATTATGTATGTCTTTTTAATAACTATTGAATGACTTTAAGGTTTATTCGTGTTTGGTATGTATGAGCTTGACAATTCTAGCTTGAAACGTTTCTTCCAATTGTTTCTTTGTCAAATGTATCATATTCTGGTTATAGAAATCACATCCAAAAGTGTACTTTGCCAGAGTGTGTAAAATTCGGACCATGTGACTGATAACATGCTGTTTTATGATGGAAGGAACAACCCTAGCTAAGATAATAGCCTATCTAATTGGTAAAGACACAAAATGGGATGTGTTCCAAAAGCCGAGTTTAAGAACTCAGGACACCATCAAATCTTTCTCTCTTTCCTCTCTCGTCCTTCTCTCTTCTTCTCACCACCGCGTTTTGACGCTGTTTTAGCGCTCTTTGAGCATGCTCTGGCCTACAGGCCAGTTGCTACTTAACACCACGATGAGAAGAAAAACCACCTAGTCTCATTACTCATTTTATTCTTTTACTTTAGTTTCTTTTCTTTCCGTTGAGTCTCGTGTTCAAAAGTTAAGTTTGCCGCAAAGTCCAGCTCCGACTGCACCCGCTTCAAACTTCAACCAGCAACGGACTCCAAGACCATCCTCAGCCAACGCCCAACCATTGGCTTCCCAAGACATCACTTCAAAGACTACTGAACTTCCAGCCAATCAACAACTCGGGAAAACCCCTTTCCTGCAACTACAACGAAGACAAAAGGGAATCCCTGTAACACAAGGCAACGCAAGTACAAACTCCAGGTCTAACTGAACTGGTGCATTTAATATAAATTTTAGCCTCATTGAGAAACTCAGTGCGAGGGTTAATTAAGTGATTGATGGTTTGTTCAGGTCTATGCGATAGCACATATTGCTATAAACTTGGGATTTCACATTCTCATTCTCTAAATTCCTCCTTTCTCTCTTTCTGCAACGTATGATTGTGTGACTGCTTGTGTTAATGTTTTAGATTAGTTTATGTCTTAGGTTTATATAAATAAAGTCGTATTTATATTTAAAAGAGAAGTATCTTGTGTTTTGTGCTTACAAGTTAATGTCTTAATCTGCCGATCTTGTTACTGTGCTTATTAATAGTGTTTTCACTATATTTTGGATTTTAATATCCAGTGCAGAATTAATGTTATACGGCTCGTTCAGTGAATCACTGCCGACTCAGTGATCAGCCGCAAAACAGTGATTCTGTTCAAATTCCCTGTAAAATCATAAATGATTCCCTTTGAGCTAAATTAAAATTAAATTATATATATGTATCAAACCCTACAGAGTACTGCGTTCCTGGCCGTGTAGCTCATAGCACAGCCAGGAACGCAGTACTTGTTCCCATATCTCAGGGAATCGAGGTTACGATAGTAACCGAGTATGTTCCCTTTGGATATTCCACTCGTTCTGCATCGTAAGACGCTGTATGGGAACCAGTACAATCACGCCGTGCTATGATGGGGAACGACTCAGAACCAACACTCACATGGGAGTAAGACCCAGGGGAGTCAATAGAATACACCAAGCACAGGCTGAGCCATCAGGGTCATCTGTGGCCTGGGTGTCGTCCCCTAGTTTATACCTGGTATCCATATAAAATGGATCATCCAAGTGAAGGAGGGACTTGAACAATGCTGGTGAACACATAAGACTGCTAAACTAGCCGGAAGCGGCGAACTAAGCAGAAAGGACTCTGGCACGTAAGGCAGGGATGTCCAAGTTGTAAAACCTTACAAATGTGAACGGCGAGGACCAGCCGGCCACCTCACAAATTTCTGAAATGGACACCCCACTGGACCATGCCCCGGAAGAGGCGATGCCTCTGGTGGAATGGGCTCTAACTCCAATGGGGCACTGCAAGCCCAAGGAGGAGTATGCTAGGGTGATAGCATCCACTAACCACCTGGAAATTCTTTGCTTCATAACAGAGCGACCTTTAGCACGGTTCAAAAAGCTGTTCTGATCTCCTGTATGAGGCAGAACGCTCAATGTACACCCTCAGGGCCCTGATGGGGCAGAGCAGGGATAATTCCTGGTCATCCATTGAAGGGGAAAACGCGGAAAGTGCTATGACCTGGGCTCTGAACAGAGTGGAGAGCACCCTAGGTACATAACCCAGCCTTGGTTTCAGGACGAGCTTGGAGTCGTTAGGCTCGAATTCCAGGCAAGCAGGGTTGATGGAAAAGGCCTGTAGGTCTCCTACTCGCTTAACCGATGCCAGCGCTAACAGCAGGGCGGTTTTAAACGAGAGTGATCTGAGGCTCGTGGATTTCAATGGTTCGAACGAGGGGCCTTTCAAGGCCCTTCGTACGGTTGGTACGGTTGGTTGGTGGAACTGTACGAGGACGCGGGGGGTTAATTCTCCTGGCGCCTCGTATAAACTGGACCACCTCACTATTCCTGCCCACCGATCGGCCAGCAATAGGGGCATGGAAAGTCACTATGGCTGCCACGTAAACTTTGATGGTGGATGAGGAATGCTGTTTATCCAGCCTCTCCTGCAGAAATGAAAGAACCACTGATACCTCAGAGGTAACCGGATCTAAGTCGCGGCTTTGACACCAAGCCTAGAAAATAGACCATTTCAGAGCATAGAGGCGTCTGGTAGACAGGGTTGTAGCATTTGGACCAATCAGACACACAATTTTGCATTTGATTTAACAAATCAATTAGTTATTAGATCAACAAATGGTCACAGACCCCTCACCCAATACACATACCATGTGCCAGTAGGACTGTCAAGGACTTCAGCCCCCCGGTCCCATGGCAACCCATTAAATAACACTAGTTTTATTGCTCAAAGGAATGAAAATGGCTGAGCAACACTCACTTCATATCCCCTTTAGGAAAAAGACACTATGCCATAAAATGGACTCTTCTCTAATTAATTCACAGAAAAACCTTTCTTTGAATGAGCACACATATCATTAGGTCATTGTGTATATTATTACTGTTCTTGTATATGTTTTTGTGTATTGTATACTGTGTTATGCATGCTTATGATAGATCACTAGTTAATATCACTCTAAGTGTAACATGTTTGGTCTCTATCAATTCGTCTTCGGATGATCTAATTGAGAGTGAATATTACATGTTGATACCTATGCTACATATTAATGTCCTAAGAATCTTTAATAGTTTGTATAACAACTTCCAATCCAACCCCTTTGCAAATGACCATGCTCTCAGACAAAGGGTCATTAACCCCCCCAGTATTTCCAAACTCCAGCTTGGAAATTCAGCCTTTCTCATTGGTCAAGCCCATCCTGAGAGGTGTGACTCTTCGCAGACCTTAAAGGGCTCTTGCACAGTTCCGCGCGCACTCTTCTGCAAAAGCTTTACTGCCAAATCTCCGGATTGCTGCCCGTGGGGAGAGCCTGAGCCAGTACCGGTGTGCCCGGTGGGCTCCAACATATCTCAGTTTTGCGGTTCTGTTAGATCCTAGAAGGATGTGAGCTAGAACTCTTCTGAAACTTTAAGTTTTGCGCCAGGCCTTGCGGCCTTGACTTTCCATTGAACCAAAGCTCTGCGGATCTCAGAACCAGAATAACATCTTTGGAATTCATCACTCTTCAACCCGGAAGAACGTGATTGCGAGTCCAAAACCTTGAAACCATCAAGACTTTTCATCTGAGACTGCATTCCAGACACACGCCAACAGCCATGGAAGTGTAAGTATGGTACATCTAACTAAACTAAACAGAGATTTAGTTATAGACCCCGTTACAAACGGCGCTGATAGTTTTACTCAGGTGGTTAACTGACTCTTTCCATAACTCCATTCTGTTTTTTCGAATGACTTCATTCATCCACTTTAGCTCCCCTTTTGTATATACGCATGAGTGTATGTATGTTTGTTTGTTTGTTTAGATTAGTTATGTGTGTTAGCGTTTAGTTAATAAAAGTTGTGTGCACAAATTACATGTTTCTGGTTCTGCCTTGCAAATTAATGTCCCTTTACAATTTTCAATCCTTACTACATGCTCTAATGCATTAATACTTAGGAAAGTATTTTCTGTGCTGGAGGAACGACTTCTATGACTCCCTTTACCAGCAGATTCATCTGGACCACACCACGGAAGCATGGTGGTCTTTGAGCGAATTGGAGTGAATAACTTCATCTTATCGTAGCCATTACCCACTCTGACACACCGGGGATGCACAAGAAGCACATTAGAGGCTGTTTGCGGGGTGGTCCGGTGGTAGCGAGACTCGGGCCCCTCCTCTTCCTGCCTGGCTGATCAGGAGGACTTCTGAGGCGCCGGATCCAAGGCGATCTTGGGCCGAGGTCCTTGGCGCTTCGGGAAGGGGTAGTGTCTTGCCAAGTGGGAACGCTCTCTATCCTACCGATCCTTAGAAGGTTGGGGCTCGGGAGTGGCCGGCGTTGGCTTGGCTGGCTGCTGAGTCGGTGCAGGCTTGGGGCGACTAGATGCAGCAGAAGAGCTGGCGCGTTTCGGGAGGAAGTGTCGCATCGCTTGAGACGACTTCTGAGCCTCCGTAAAATGCTCTGCAAAGCCCTCCACAGCTGGCCCGAACAGGCTGTTCGACGAGACCGGAGCGTCGAGGAAGGGAACTTTATCCACCTCTTTCATCTCCGTCAACGCGAGCCAAAGGTGGCGTTCCAACACTACCAGCCACGGAGTAGGCGTGTCCAGTGAATGCAGACGTGGCTCTGCATGGCTTGGACGGATGGCTCGCCCTCGCTTTCCATCCGATAACCGTGGGCGGGCAGAGATGCGTGGCCATGGACCCATCCAGAGGGGCCAGGTGCTCGTATCCCTTCTCTTCAACGCTGTCAACGGAGGTGAGGGCAGAGGAAGCAGAAGGACAGATGCGAGACGAGTAGAGGGCGTGCCACGATTTAGTGAGCTCTTTGTGGACTTCGGGGAAGAAGGGGGACGAGCGTTGGCGGGGGGGTTGCTGGCGCCCCGGGAGAAAGCACTCGTCCAGCCTGCTGCGAGATGGCTCCTCAGGCGGAGGCCGCTTGAGCTCGAGGTCACTGACAGCCTTTAGATAGTCGCCGGATGGCAGCAGGGGATAGACCTGGATCTGCGAGCTGAGATCAGGGTCCAATGCAAAAGGTCCAATCTGGCTGCTGAGGCGTTTCAACGGCAAATTTCCGCGTCAGCGAAGAGTCAGCGAGGAAGAAGCTTTGTCGCTGAAGAGAAGAAATCTGAGATGTGGCGGCGAAGTGGGCGTTTATATAGCCAGAGGCCCCGCCCATTTTGGCAGGCTATGGCAGGCTGCATAGCCATAGGTCTGCTCAGCGCCGCCGAGCCATTGGTTCATTTTTATAGCACTGCACGAACCAATGGACGTGCAGTTTCACTGCGTGATTGAAAAGGCTTCAGTTGAAGAGGAAAAAATGAGTTTTTCCCATACAGCAACTTAGGACACAGTACGAGTGGAATATTGAAAGGGAACTCTCCTTAATAAGCTACATGGAAACATAACTAACTTTTGGCCTGGTAATTATGAAACACAGTCCAGCGATACCTTGCGGTTATCTACAGGATGTTAAAATCACAATGTTGACCTTGCTCCGAGAGGACCGTGTGATTAATATACCAGCCCGAGTGAAACCAGAGTAGGTCTGCAGCCAGACAGAGTGGGAAGCAATTTGAACACAATGCTTTGAAGAACTGAACCCGATACAGTTGAAATATAAGGGCACCCTGAGCCTGCATCTGTGGACAAATCAAATCAAATGTGAGTGACAGGCTGCAGTACTGCAGAAGCAGACCATTATAGTGTCTTGTTACCCTTCAGTCTGATCAACAGAGCGGGTTAAATGGGCTGCAGTTTCCCCATACTCTCGAAAAGCAAACATATCTGCTCTACCGTGTATGAATACGGCCTCACACAGAGGCTGATGGTTGTTTAGGGTAAATGGTACTGGATCACTTTGGAGACTTTTGTTCTAATGAGCTATCTGTTGATGAGCTCTGTCAGGGTATATGAGCCACAGGCAAAGCCCATGGTATTTGTCTGACCGCAGACTCATAAAAATCTATATCATTAGCCATTACAGTACTCACAAGTGAAAACTGGTTTCGTATGTTTCAGTTGTTGTGGTTCTTGAATGCTCGGATCATAGTCGCACAAAGACATTAAGCTCGATTCTTCTAATGAAATTCAGGAAGCACTGATGAATCGAAGTCTTAAACCACCTTGACAATGACTCCTGAACAAATCTGATTTGAGACATTACCAATTGTATCACAGACGTGTAGCATGTGGGAAGTAAGTCTGTGTAGATGTGTAGCATGCTGTGGTTTGCCTAACTGGGGTTTGTGAGGGAACTGCAAGTGGTTTTTGAGTTAATGAAAAGCTAATAATAAATTAATGTATAAAAATGACAATAAATAATTGTAAAAAAATCTAAATAAAACATTTTAATTGTTTGCCTGCATGTCACGTGACCATTACTCAAAGAACTGAAAACATAGGAATGTGTTATTTAATTATTTAAATATTAACATAAAATCTCTGGGTACTTCAAGTAAGTATTTCAGGTCAAAGAGGTTCGGCTGGCAAAAAACATTTAAGAATTTCAGCTGTAAGGTAATACTGTACATTTGCTTGACATTAAAAATATAAAAAGAAACAAGGAAATGTAGGGAAAACATATAAAGAAATGAACTCTGAATTCACAATTTAAATGATTAGTGCAACCAAAAATGAGATTTTCTGTCATTTACTCACTGTCGTTCCAAATCTGGACTTTTCTTCTTTTTTCAGTGGAACATAAAAGGAGAATTCACATAAGAAGACTGTGCTCTCGTTCTTTTCCATTTAACTACAATGAACGGGGATGGGAGCTTTTAAACTTCGAAATGAATGCAAAAGCACCATAAAATCATCATTAAAACATCCTAAACAGATGTGAATTTATTTACATCCACATTAAAATATTCTGCTTTCACTATGTACTCTGAAATCCACATTTGATGATCTAATGAAAACAGTCAAAAATAAGGCTCATAACATTGCTGTACAATACATTAATATTTTTCATAATCCAACACAGGGACATTTACTTTTTCATGGAATTAGGAAATATAACAGAGCACAAAATACGGTTACATGTACATATATACAGACATATCATAAAATAGCTCAAATAAAAAGTTAAAAAGACTAAAAGTGACATTTTCACATTTTCCTAGTGTGTATGTACAATTATTGTTGTACAACAAATGTAAATATACAACAAATTGCTATTACATTGTCCCACAATGCATTCAATATTATTAGCAAGCTGATCAGACATCAACATCCTCACCTTTCAGGAATTACCAACAGGTTCAAATCCTGCAACTGTAAAATTCTCTGAGATACTCAGGAAACTACTTCAGAGCTTCCTGTCTCTTGAACTTTTAGTGTAACACCAGCAACGTGCTAAAATGGTTTTATGTTCTTCGATCTAAAGCTGCCATCCACCTTCTCCCATTGTAGCTCATTCATCACCCAGATGCTGCAGTTTAACCAGTTATATAATGCACTGTGAGGGAGAATGACCTTTCGTAAACGTGCAGCATATTATAGGTGTCTCAAATGTGCCTTAAATTCTCCTCTCCTTGCTATAGGGAGTAATAGAAGTGGATAGGAGGATGAGAAGAAGTTCCGGGAACAGACGATGGGGTGCAGTCTAAAATACCTCCTCTTCTTCAGCTTCACATCCGTAGTCTGTAAAGAGAAAGGTTTTAATGAATTCTGTCGTTTCTGGATACATGCTGAAAAAAGAGAACGCTAAAGATTAGATCAAATTATATTGGTAGACTGCTACTAGGACACTACGGTGATAAGCAACTATTTATAGATGTATGACTTGCAGAGGAGCAGAGATAGGAGCAGTTTATCAAGATGATAAACACTTCAAATGCAGTCTGCCACGAATGCTAGAGAGTTACAGCCCACTTAGCATTACGCAATTTGTCAAAATGAAGAGCCAGACCTTGGAACTAATCTAGGAAACTCTTGATCATTGAACCCTTGAGCCGTGACTTCATTATCCTTGTCAGTGACACGACTACAATCCGCTGTGACATACTGACCATTTCCACCTATCAGCTCCATGGCGCTAACGCAAGACTCCTCTGCCTCTTCCTCATTCTCCTCTTCCTCCTCAGTGGGTTCCTCATATGCCACAGGCCCGCTTTCCAACACGGGGGGAGGGGTGGGGGCCGGAGGGGGCTCTGGGGCTGCAGGAGGCAACATCATGGTAATGCTGGGAGTGACCTGAAATAAATAATGTTTTAGAACAATAAGAGACAACAGATCTGTATATAAACTAATACTTTGGTAACACTTTATTTTGATGGTCCCTTTTGAACATTCTGTTGACACTAAGTAATGTTGCAACTACATGTCAACTAACTCTCATTAGAGTATTAGTAGACTGTTTGCTCCATATCTGCTAACTCTTTATTGTGATGGTCTCCCAACAGACACTCTATTGACTGTAAGTAACTGTGCATGTACATGTCAACTTATTCTAACCCTAACCCTACCAGTCTACTAATACACTACTAAAACTCTAATGAGAGTTAGTAGGAATGTAGAGGCAATGTTACTTATAGTCAACAGAATATGTTAAAGGGACCATCAAAATAAAGTGAAACTAATACTTTATATAAAACTAATACTTTCCTGAAATTCTACTGTCAGATATAAATCGTTGTGAGTATGTGGGTGATTACGTTTCGAATGTAGTCTGCAATGTGTCTTGATCCCATTCCCCCTCAATCTGCCTAATTATCTCCATAATGTTCAATACTGAAGTGTAGTGGCTAAGTGTTGAATTGAATTGTGGTGCTCATGTGAGAAATGTAGATTCGAATCTGGCCTGCAACAGGTACCGAACCTATTTGCCCCAAATAATTTCCATAATAATGTTCATTATACTGATTCTTAGTTAGCATCACAGTGTGGTGGCTAGCAAATGTGCTTCTGAAGTGGTGCTCATGTGGGAAATGCAGGTTTGAATCTGGCTTGCAACAAGTTATGAGCCCATTTCCTGTTTCTCCCAAATAATTTCCACAGTAATGTTCATTTTTAGTCAGCACAATAGTGTAGTGGATAAAATATGTGCATCTAACTTATTAAATCTGCTTGTATGGATAATTCAGGTTTGAATCTGGCCTACAAGTCTCAATCCCATTTCCATACTTTATCCTGAATAATTTCCATATTAATTTAAATGCTATTTTTAGTCAGAACCATAGTGTAGTGGCTAGCATACATGCATCTGACATGTTGAATCATAGTGCCCATGTGGGAAATGCAGGTTTGAATCTGTTTTGCGAAAAGTCCCAAGCTCATTTCCTGTTTTTCCCAAATAATTTCCACAATAAAGTTCAAAAATTGCTCATATGGGTAATGCAGGTTTGAATCTGGGCTGCAACAAGTCCGGATCGCATTTTCCTACTTCATCCTGAATAATTTCCATATTATATTGATTTAAATGCTATTTTTAGTCAGCACAATAGTGTAGAGGCTACCATACATGCATCTGACATGTTGAATCATGGTGTTCATGTGGGAAAAGCATGTTTGAATCTGGCCTGCAACAACTCCTAATCCCTCTTTCACAAATATGTTCTATAATAATGCTCAATACTGATTCTTACTCTCCCCCATAGTGTAGTGGCTAGCATTAGTGCATCTGACATGTTGAATCATGGTGCTCATGTGGGAAATGCAGGTTTGACTCTGGCCTTCAGCTGGCGCTGATTCCCCTCCCCTTCTTTTCTCCATAATAATTTCCTGTCATTTTCTACTATCTGTCCAATAAAAAGAAAAAAAAAAACTAAAAATAGTGATTCTACACAGTCGAGGAAAAAACAGATTAAATCGAAAAGAAAAGAACGAGCCCAAGTGAATCAGGGCTACATTTCCCAGCAGGCATATGTGTAAGGAAGTACAGCTCAGGGGAAGCAGAGGCCTAAATCAATTATCATGTTGTGAAAAACGGAGGAAGAGCATGAAAGTCTCAGTGGTAATTATAGCACAGACTTGCCGCTGTACCGTGAGGCCACTCTTCAGGCAGTGCCAGTTAAGGGGAAACAGCAGCAACGGGGTTCTTGTAACAGGGGCTGCCAAGCTTGGCAAACGCCTAGAAGACGCCCTGCAGCTCACCTGTGGGTTACACCCAGAGTGAATAACCCAGGCTGGGATCACAGAAACAAGAAGAGGCCTAATGGCTAGAGAATCTGGGCTGGTGCATTAATGATATCATTAAGAAGAAGAAAATTAAGAAAAAGATAAAAGATAATATTCCAGTACTTAAACAGTAGTTTAATACATTCTATGATTTCTTACGACATCTGAACTAAGACCTCTGATGCATGTTTCAAGCACTGCATGAATGCTCTGCTTGTTCTTGTTTTGTGGGAAAAAAGGACGAACAGCTAATGTTTCTTTGTTAAGAATGACTCTCCTCTGAATCTCTCTGAGAAAGGCACAATAAATTATATAAAACTGATTTAGTTCAGAACATTGGCAGCAACCTGGATGAGACAGCGGGGGGCTTCATTGCGAGAGCAAAGTTGACCCCTGCAATCATATTGTGCGTGAGTTTCCCCCCACAACAGCTATTTTGTCTATTTGTACATGCACTTCAGGCCACACTGCTGCTTATTTAAGTCTGACTATTTTGAAGAGAGACTCGAAGACCCAGCGACCACAGAAGCAATCCATCAAATTCTGTGGCTTGAACATTATCACAAATATTGACTTTCAATTAAATGTTTATGACATATTTACCCTGTGTTGTGAAATATACTGGTTAGCTATTTACTGCCGTGACATTTAGCTATGAAGTATTTGATTACCATGATGGATTTACCACTGAAGTCAAGTAGGATTAGTCAAGTGAATTTGATTCGACCTCTACTAAGCTGATATTCATGAAATATTGTTCATTAGGTCAACAAGAAAACAAACAGTTCTGCTCTGGGATGCCATTCAGTAATCACATTAGACCTTGGGTTATGAAATGAGGTGCATAGTTTAAAAACAGGAGAGAAAATTCTTGCCATATATTTTTAATGTCTAGAACTGTAGTTCCAATCAAATTGGTTGCAACCACATTAAACATGATTTGTGGTAACGTGCGTTTTGTGTGAATTATTGGCTGAAATCATCAAAATTTGAGATTTATTTTGCATATTGTTGGGCCTACTAACATTTGAAATATTTTTTAAGCATAAGAATACATTTTAGTAATGTTGGATATAACCACTTGATGTCCATTGTAAAATAAATGTATTAAAATATTAACATTAACAGTAATAATACAAGGCACTCGTTCAACCTACCGGTGTGGCTGCTGTCCTCTTCTTCTTGGGTGCAGATGATATTAAGGGGCGGAGTCTAAAGAAAGAAAAGCAGAAAGAATAAAATAATTATTTAGTGAATCTTCAGTGGCCTCAACCTTCTTCAGAGCAGCTTATACATTGACATAAGAGCTCAAGAGCTCATAACCGGCCTAATTTTCCTTCTAAAAATATGAAAATATGAAGCATACTTCCTGCCCCCTCTTTACTCCCACCCCACAGCAGATTACTGAGGCATATCTAAAGCAATAGATTCACACTGAGACCTGCACTACTGGGGCTAAAGAAGCCCTGTGGCGCTGATGAAATGCTTAGCTTACACTTCCCGGCGACTGGATTTAAACATCAAACACCAGCACTATTTTGGGCTAATATTAAAGAGACCAGTATAAAACATTAATTAGTTTGATGGGGGAAGGCGAGAGAGGAAGAAGGGAACTTTCTGGAATGAGAATGACCTTGATCTGGCTTCATGTTAGTCCAGTGAAAACCGTGAAGACAGGCTGCTATTTATGTCACAGTTGTGATTAGCTGGTTTAGTGCTACAATGGCAGTGAAAGGTTTTGTCTATACACCTTTTCATACATTTAAGACAGAAGAAGAATATATAGATAAGTTATTTAAAGGGATAGTTCATCCGAAAATTAAAATTCTGTCATTAATTACTCACCCTTCGTTTATCCTCAGAACAGATATTTTTGATTAAATCAGAGAGCTTTCTGACCCTTAACATCAGAGGTGGGTAGAGTACCCAAAAACCGTACTCAAGTAAAAGTAAAAGTACTTGAAGAAATATTTACTCAAGTAAAAGTAAAAGTAATAGTCTGAATAGTTACTTGAGTAAGATTAAAAAAGTATCGGATAAAAAAGTTAGTTACTAGTTACTTTGGATCATATACTGAAAATAGTATATTTTTATTTAGATATATAGATATTTAAATACAATTTTATATATATATACATATATAAATACACACACTGCCGTTCAAAATACTTTTAATGTTTTTTTTTTATATGTAATTTATTTCAGTGATGCAAATCAGAATTTTTATCAGCCTGATTTATTATCAATGCTGTTCTTTTTTTAGCTATCTATTCATAAAAGAACCCTGAACAAAATATACAGGTTCCAAAAAATATTAAGCAGCAAAACTGTTCCCTGTTGAAAAAAACAGCATATGCTGGTATGGTATGTTTTGAAGCATGGGATGCTGGTTTCAGCTGGTTTAAGCTGGTCATGTGCTGGTCCTACACTGGTCCGACCAGCTCAAGACCAGCACATGACCAGCTTAAACCAGCATACCAGCTTCAAAACATACCTAACCAGCATATGCTGTTTTTTTTTTCTGTTTTTTTTTCAACAACACTGATAATAAATCAATATATTTAAATGATTTCTGAAGATCATATGACTCTGAAAACTGGAGTAACAGCTTATAAAGATTCTGATTTGCATCACTGAGTTAAATTAAATTATATTTTAAAGTTTAATTATGTATTATAAATGTATATAACCTCTGACACGGAGAAGAGTGAAAACTCCTCACATGACCGCTACAGAACATCTGAACATAACGAAACAAATCCACATTGACAGATCTTCTTCCGTCTGTTCTGCAAAATGTAAACAAATGTAGCCTTTATTTCTGCAAGCGTAAATATTGTGAAAATATCAATATTAATTGTGTCTAGGCAAAGGCATTCCTCCTGGAACTAACCTTGGCGGGTGTTCATTTCATACTCTGTGACAGCTTATTTAATGAATAAATTATACAATGTATTTAATGTGTAAGGTACATGTACAACAAGCTGGTAATGTCATAGTGGTATCGTGTATTGTAATCAAATCTACACCTGTGGAACCGACAGCACATGCAGTGTTCGTCTAATAAAGATCTTCATAGCTAGCAAACCATGGCCTTTGCAGATTTGCTTTCAACTGACTGTTGATCCAAAGCCACGTCTTCAATGCTCTTGATGTTACAACTCTGAGTGAGAGCCGCTTCAGACGACTCAGCGCGTGCGGCAGGGAACTGAACGAATCATTCAAACTGATTCGCGAACCGATTCACTGTTTGCCAACTGGTTTGATCAACCCTTTGAACAGAATTGACTCAAAAGAATTAATCATTCGCGAACGGGCATCGCTCATTGCCCAGAAAAAAAGTAGACGGCGCGCTTGGAATAAATTGAAGGATTTTTAACTTGTATTGCATTAAGATAAAGTAACGAGAGGAGCGTCGCCCACAGTAACGAAGTAAAAGTACTGTTTTTTCACTAAAAATGTACTTGAGTACGAGTAAAAGTACCAATTTTTAAATATACTCTAAAAGTATTAGTTACCCAAAAAATGTACTCAAGTAAATGTAACGAAGTAAATGTAACTCATTACTACCCACCTCTGCTTAACATTAAAGTCATTATTTTTGTTTTCTTTGGGCCCAAAAAAGTTTTCTCATAGCTTCACAAAATCAAGGCTGAACCACTGATGTCACATGGGTTATTTTAACGATGTCCTTACTACCTTTCTGGGCCTTGAATGTGGTAGTTGTGTTGGTGTCTATGGAGGGTCAGAAAGCTCTCAGATTTCATCAAAAATGTCTGAATTTGTGAGGAAACAACATGAGGGTGAGTTATTAATGACAGAATTTTCATATTGTGTGAACTATCCCTTTAAGCACAAAATAAATAGAAGAGTATATTCATGTATGGTAATAATAATAATAATTTAATTATGTAATACATTTAATTTCTATAGCAACTTTCGTAAATAAAAACTGCTTCACAGGCAAAAATAAATAAATAAATAAACAGAAAGAGGACATAATAATAATAATGATGATCATTAATATTTATTATTAATAATTAATCATAATAATAATTTAAATGTAAAAAAAAAAAGCTAATTCTAAAAGATATGTTATGTTTTCACCAGATTTCTAAAAAATCTGAATGCTTGGAGCTTGTCTCATTTCAACTTGGAAAAGTTTTGGGCATAATGGCTAAAAGTAGTTTTGCCAGATCTCATACAATTCGGTTCACATTACAAAAAATAGTGTGTGGTTTGTTGTGTAAGGTGCCTTCGAATGCCCAGAGCTTCACCTGAAGCACAATAATCTGCACAACAGCATTGACTGTCTATAGAAAGTTGCCTCTAAAAGATTTAAGGCACTTTATAGTGAATACCACTGAAGATGCAAGCTACAAATCCACAAATTTTGGAAAGCTGTACCAAGGACAGACATGAATGGTGTAAACTGTCCATTCTGTTATATCGCATGTACATTTATTGTGTACTTGCAAAAGATTGCATATGCAAAAGCAGCTTCACATAGTCTCAATATTGCCAAAATACACAGAACAACCCACAAAAATACACACTAACACAGGCAAAATAAAGTGCAGAAAAGCTGGGCAGCGACTGTGCCTCCCTGGTGAGATCTCCCCGAGGACTTAGTGAGAGCACTTTCTTGGCCGATAAGGGAAAGTGCTGCTAATTAATCTGCTTAAAAAAGAGAGGAGGAGGACAGAAAGAGTGAGCGAGAGAGAAAGTACATGCTGAGAAAGGGGCTTCCTTTGTGGTAACTCATTAGGAGTGGCGGCCTACATTAGCCATCTGCAGAATGCTGGCCAGACAGAGCCCAGTCGAGTCTGTTCTGGCCAGATCTGCTCCATGCACCAGTGTCCTGGCCCTGGCACACATCCTCAACACAACTCCAGCATTAGGATTATCCAACACATTACTGGAAAACACAATCACCCCCAAGCGGCCTCGCAGAGTGAATAGTCTTGGGAAGCAGCGCAGATCTACAACCCAAGTGTGACTAATACACTTACAAATCTTCAGCCATGGAAGTGAAATGGCCTCCAGTTAAATCTAGAGCACATATTGTGTATCGGATGCCTCTGCTTGCGGGGATAGGGAAACGTAGATAATCTTACAATACCGAATGCACCAGATCAGCTGAAGTCAGTGAGGATGCTGCTAAAAATGAGCCAGGCGGAAGACCTGAGCAGAAGTCTCAGAAAGGTTTTTTATTCCTCCAAGGGCAAATCAAGGGCCCCCCCAAAAGAAAATCACTTTCTAAATCAAAAGTTCTCATTTTCCAGTAAAAAAACAAAACAAAAAAAAAACAATTTCTCCTTCTCTCTCTCTCTCTCTATATAAAACAAGATTAACTTGAGAAGCAAATAAAATAATAAGACTTTTTTTTTCCAGAGGGAAAAAATAAAACCTCTCTCTTGTTTTAAACATAAATTCAGGTGAAAATTGGTGTCTCTTATTATATTATTTGAATGTATTATCTTAATTGTGAACACAATGGTTTGTAGTGCAAAGAGTTTTACCGTTTACTGCACGTTGTTATTCTCCTCGTTATTTACCTATAGCGGCTAATGAGGGGCATATTACTAATGCACTCTTTAAATAGCAAAAAAATATTGCGCCATTTACTTTAGACCAGGTTTTAGTTGGTCAATGGTGCGGTCTATTTCAGTTGCCTCAAAATAGCAATGCGCCAACAATGCGCCTGAACACACCTCGTTTTCAGACCAGCACGCCCATGGGTGCACAAATGGGCGCAAATGCATTTGCTATTTAAACAACGTGATGCAGGACGTAAAAATGATAAACTGCGTCGGGCTGACACTAGCAAAAAACACTTGCATCACACCTGGCAGCGCATTGTGCCAGCTGTATGATAGGGCCTGAAATGTTAAAAATGAAAAGAAAAGAAAAATCACAGGGGTAAGGAAAATAAACCTAATTCAAGATATATTCTCTGTAAACAAGTCTTCATTTCTTATATCATTTTGTCGTGTGGAGTCGACTGAGCTGTAAGTCGGTCCTCAAAACACTACCAGTAAAGAGCATCTGCTATAAAAGTAAAGTAATTACTGTTATTTACCTTGTTTTAAAGGTGCTAAGAGGGATGTTAGCCGCTCCACTAACTTCTGCTACTGAATTAGATCGCTTGTCTCCACAAGTCCTGTCCTCCAAACACAATGTCAGCTAACCTGGCTGCTCAAAATGACTGACAGGTAGAGAACGCCTCAAAGTGCTCAAACTAAAATAGCCGCCTGTGGTCAGATTCATTTTTGCAGTTTACATGGGCTACCAAGGAGAATATCAGACAGCTTTCAGTAATTTCTGTCAGACAGTACTATATGTCCATGTTGCATGTTAGTCCATACAGCAAGATTCACTGTCCTTCACTCCTCATAACAAAGCTGACAACCCGGTAAAATAATGACTCAATTAGGCAATTAAGACAGCACTAAATATTTTAAATGTATTTTATTCAGACTCTGATGACGTGTTATTAACATCATAAATGTATATATATGTATATATATGTATTTATTTTTATTTTTTATATTCTATTATGATATTTTATATTTTAAGATTTTTTTGAAAATAAAATTAAAAAATAAAAATAAAAATAAATAAATAAATATATATATATATATATATATATATATATATATATATATATATATATATATATATATATATATATATATATATTAATGGTTATAATGGTTATAAATTTACATTTTCATTTTTAAAATTAACATTTATAACGCTATACTTTGTTTTATATTACTTTGGAATTAAATTACAGAAAACACTGATACCTAAATGTTTCTTGTACAACGACTGAGGGAGTGACAACAAATATGGCATTTTTCTCTCTTCTGATGAACAAAATCAGTCTCTAAATATTTCTACCTATCTTGTCATAGTCATAGATACACTATCACAGATTTATTCTTTTACTATTAGAGCAAATGGGAATGTAAAAAATATATTTGTTGTAGTTTCCATTCCATGTCGACTTCCACTTCTAAGAACCTCTGGAAATGTGAAATGGGTCTGTTGTGAACCAAAGTCAAATCTTGCTGTGCAAACAGTCATTATAAATCAGGATGTTGCCTAACATCACGTACTGAACAGACGTGATACGACAAACTTCCAGTGATAAACATTATACTACTTGATATTTAATGTGCAGTTGTGTGACCAATATGATTTCACAGACAATGGTATAGAAAAAAACAGCAAAAATGGCCATGCCCTGCACAAAATCTAGAGTTAAGGTGCTGTCACATTTACACTTTTACAGTGAAATTGCAGGTCATTTTAATAGGAATTTACGGGATTAGGAATTTTGCATTGATTTGTTGAACTTTCAAATTGCTAATTTACTGATTTTACTAATACAAAGCTGCTTGGTTAGGAAGTAAGTGAAGTAAGCAGTGTTTAATGCATCACTACACTATTGACAATAGAACTACTTTGTCTACAAAATGTCACTGAAGTTTTGCTAATGTGATCATGCTGTTAAATGGAAGACATCAGAACACAGTGTTTTTGAAGGAGGCAGCCTATGAAGACAGCAGACAGCCAGGCAGCTCATCAAGATTTGGATCAGAGCCATTAGCTGTCAATCTGATGCACATGTCAGACAATCTCGCTCGAACACAGACATACACCGGCTCCGGAGTACAGTGAACACTGACCCTCCCATGGCCGCCTCTATAAATCACTGATGCAATTTATGACAGACCGTCTGCTCTTCTCTAAACGCATTACAATCAGCTGGCTCGGCTCACGGGCGGCACCGAGGCCCTTTAACCAGGCAGAATTAACAGCCTAAACTCCAGTGTCAGATGGGCAAAACACTGTAAACACATCCAATTATTCTTCAAGAGCTCTTTTATGCATTTAATAGCGGGCATCTGCAGCCCAGAGATGTCAGATCAGTGCGCGCCAGAGAAAGAGAGAGAGAGAAAATGCGAGAATGTAGACTGAGAACAGGACCGTTCAGATATGTGTATCTTGAGGACAAGCTCTAAATATGACTGTTGAACTCTGGTCTTCTCTGTCTCTGTTTCCACAGCACTGCCCCTTCATGCCCGGCAGGGGCTGACCACATCACAACCCAATCCCCCATAAGCCTCCTGGGTGCCACACTCACATATTACACACATGACTGAGAGTGACACTGAGCTGAACGGCCTCTGGCATGTGACCTGGACCACTGGGAACCGCGAGCGTCCTGTATGTGTTTGGAGGTTACAGGTCAAAATGTGGGTCCTGTATAAGCACACACTCAGTGTTGTGTGTGCATACTCTGAAAAGCGAAGGGTAAGTGACTGATGATGTCAGTAGGTGTGTGTTTGCTCTGTGAGCTAAGTGTGAATTACAGTGGAGTGAGATGCAGTGGCGTTTGCTAATACACCTAGCTGGGCAACTGGTCTGCCAAAAACAGGGGTCACATTAAGGCCACAAACCAAACATGTAAGACATGAGATTGTGAACAAGGTTGAATTTACACAGTCTTTATGTTTAAATTAAACTCCAGTTTTTGTATGCTGTGTCTCATTAGTATGAATTAGCGCATTGTGAATATAAATTTGGTCATAGACAAGGGGTCTTGATTCTCTGAACATTGAGACACTGATGACTTAAACATTAAAATGTCACTGTCACTTATCAGCAACATCGCTGTAAACCACTGTTCAAAGGATTGGGTTTGGTAAAATTTTTTAATGTTTCTTTAGTCTCTTATGCTTACCAAGGCTGCATTTATTTGACAAAAAAACAAACAAACAGTATATTACAGTATATTATTAAAATGTAAAATAACAGTTTCTAATTTAATATATCTTTCAAAAACAAAACTGCAAATTTCAGCATCATTACTCCAGTATTCAGTGTCCCATGATCCTTCAGAGAATTATATGATGATTTGCTGCTCAAAGAACATTTTGTGATTGTTTTTCATTGTATGAATAAAGAATGTCTTTATTCTTACTATTGATCAATTTAGTGCATTTGTGCTGAACAAAAGCAATCTTACTGACCACAAACTTTTAAACAGTATAAAATAACAAAATTCTTCAGGGACAATTTTTGTTTATCATTCAGCATCATTGTAACAGATAAAAAGTATAGTGTCATTATGAAATACGCTCTTAGCCTCCATTTCTGTTGGTTTAAGACTGAATAAAACATGACGAGAGTTCAGTAGGTAAACATATACATTTTGAGACTTTTGTAGGAGTGAATATACAGACTGTGCTACATCAACATCTTTTATGTCAGGCTGTGAGATACACATATAGCTAAGACTTTGGTCACGACTTTCAGCGTTGACTGGCATTTAAGTCTGTGTTCATTCTGACATCCTCATTTACATTCAAAATTGAAATGATGACCGTGATACTGTCAGAACTTCATCTGAGACTAAGATATCATAAAGGTGATTAATCAGTTTGCATGTGTAAACCAAAGCTTCCAATTTTGCCCTAAGACTGAAGAAATCTTTCATGATCTCCGAAATGTCTCTTAAATCCCAAAAGTGCACCCAGCTTAAAACCAAATTAAAAAGAGGGTGATCTTTCAGCAGGACCTAAACCGCTGAATCTGAGTTAAATATGACAGTTTAATATACTGAGTAATGCATTTCATTAAATTGAGAAAAGTCTGTCAGCCTAGCAAAACCATAGTGGCTAAACTGCATTATCTTCAGATATACTGTACACAAGAGGTCTGAGGTACATTCACAGACTGCAACATTACGAAGCATCTGTGCATTGCTTCCCCCTCACAGGATTTTCACAGGTGCCTGGCACCAGGCGAAAGTGTGAAGTCAAAATCGGTCCATCTGCAGAACAGAACTGTGACATCTTAACTGAAAGTAAATCACCAGAAGCAGATGTATGACCTGCATTATTGAACAGAATGCTACATTTTGGGTGTCCCTCTCAGGAGGAGGTAAAAATGGGCCAATCCACAGGTCATAAAGGGTGCCCTCAGGGCTGAATGGGTGAAGCTGGTGAGGACGCCCAGTCCTTATGCCAAGCTTCACACACCCCCCAGCAGCCCGCTCCCACCCTGGGCCAGATGGTGAATGAGCTGGCTAATGGAGCGAATTCATGCAAGACAAATTTGCCCACTTAACAATCAATCCCAACACTGCTCTGTCATCAATAATTTCCTAGGATCTCCCAGGACTCTTTGAAAGGCAGAATGAAGCACTGATGTAAACACCATCAGGTCTGTGAGAGATAAAGCTTTAAATAAACGAGCGAGCAAACAAGAGCATGTAGAGTTGTTCAGTATGCAATCCAAAGCATGTTTCCATAAACACATAAACATAACTGAACCTGGTTGGACTTGATTACTTGATTAATGTATAATTTAATTTCTTTAAATCAATAATTAATACTATTCTTAATACCCATTACAATATTATAACAATCATAAATATATGACATAAAGATATACTCATAAATATGAATCCATATCAATGCATGAATCATTAAAATCCAAAATAAAACAGACAGTTTAACACTAAATTCCAAATGGATAAGGTGCAATCACAAATTCAAAACTATAACCATACATTTCATATAAAAATGCTTGCTTGGAAACCATAAACAGCCTACAGTGAAGCTGACAAACTATTTTATTTGGTGGAAGACTATATAATACATACGATGATTATTAATAAAAGTATTTACTGAACACTGATGTCTATAATCATGCCACAGAATGACCTACTTAAGCTAGAATCAATTTAATGCACAGCCTCTCATGGCTTTTTGCTTTAATAACACTGGATAAAAGCTTTGGTGCTTCTAGTCTAAATTTATACAGTTGTTTCCTCATCTTCTAGCTACATATATGTAATTCTAGCAGCAAAGTATGTATTTGAGTACCAAAGCTAATGGTCTATTCACATATGGGTTATATATAACACATTGAAGGCTGTAGGGCGGAAATCAAACACTTCCACTATTACTGATGTGTTCTTATGGGCTTTGTAGCTAGGCAACACATTTAAATGGCTCTTAGTGTGATCTCATTTTTAAAAAAAAAGGGGGGAAAAAAACTGGCCCAGACTCAGCCATTTCAGAGGGAGCACTTCTGCTCCGCCGGGCCCATATGCCAGTCTGTCAATAATGCATGTCGATGAAATCTGACAGGGGGAAGTAATATTTCTGTTGAGCCAATATCACACGGCAGCTGGCTTTGTGTAAATAAATCTAAGGGGGAGAGAAGTGTAATGGGTGGAGGCTCTCCACCAGCTTTGGGTGCCACTACGCAGCTGTAATCCCTGCTTTCCAGCTGGGGGTATAAGCATTTAAGTTGTAGGGGCAGTCGGAGAGCAGATTGAGGGGCAGGTCTAAACATAAAATGCAAATGTACATAAATAATTCAAAATTAATTAGCTAAAAGATTACTCCATCTAAAAGATTATTAGCTATAGATTACTCCGTCCCTTTTGCATTTATTCATGCTTAAAACAAATATAAACCAGTCTTAAATCTTAAACCATTGCAAAAATAGCTTCAAGCAGAAACACAAGAAATATGTCAAAGAAATGGTGAAAAGGTGAAGGATAGAAGGAATGTAAACAAAAGCAAAACATCAGGCAATGTTGTTCAAACCAGTGTCTAAACTACGTTACAGCTAGTCTTCAATGACATACAATAGCCAAACCCACTATTACCTCTTTGGGAGTGAACCTCATTCCAACTCAAAGTGGTTGCACAGCTAGAAAAATATCAATAATAACCATCAAATATCACTGAACTCGTTTAAAACAGTAGGGAAGCTTACACAGAGTCTGTCTGCACTGAGAACAGCAGCAACACACAGCAAAAAAGCTTCCCCACAAATACTTACAGAGCATCCTCTTCCTGAAGGACAAAGCCATTATGCATTCAGCTCCTTCTCTCAGATCTAGCATGATGGAGGAGATACAGAGGAAAGACATGCAATCTGACCCTGGAGGAGGCAACAATTAGGGCCCAGTGGTTTCTACACCTCATGGTGACAAGGCATCTTATCACACTTCCTGCAGGCCACTGAGGAAGGCCCCCAGGGGTCTGACTCGGGGACAAGGCTTCGAGAAAAATAAAGATCCATGGAGGAGAAGAAAGGTGTGATTATCCTACTTATATCTCAGCCTCCAGCAGTCCAGAGCAACAGAGGGGAGGTGGGATTTGTCCCTGATTTCACTGTTGTTACTTTAGATTACTTTTGAGTAGGTGTTTTTGAGTATTTCAGTATCTTGTTTATCGCATTGATTTAAATAGGATAATCTTGTACCATATTATAAAAATGCAAAGTTTAAGAAAATATTTTCCATTCATTGTTATTAACAACATGAAGTGCATTGAACATTATATTATGTCAAGGTTTCCTAAACTGGGGTTTGTGAAGGAACTGTAGGTGGTTATAATAATAATTAATTTAATCATAATTTTCTTAAAATTAAAATTCATTATAAAAGTCATTATAAAATCAATCAAAATAAAACATTTGCTAAAAACATGAAATGTTTAATTTGTTTACCTGCATGTCATGTGACCATAACCAGCCTCAGAGAACCATGAACATGAACAAATGTGATATTTAGGCTAATTATTCAAATATTTATTTTAAAATCTCAGGGGTACTTCAAATAAATATATTAGGTGAAAGATGAGAAAAGTTTGAGAATTTGTGAATTCATGAATTTGTGCATTTTAATGTGTTCGAAAGTGACATTTGTTTTGAACTTTCTATTCATCAAAGAATCCTGAAAATAATGTTTCATGATTTCCACAAAATAATAGTTTAATAAGGATCATGAAATTAAGCTTGAGTAATGATGCTGAAAATTTAGCTTTGCCATCACAGGAATGAATTACATTTTAAAATCTGTTTTAAAAATCCATATAATAATAATTTCAAACTTTTACTGTTCTTACTTGTTTTCTGTGATCAAATAAATGCTGCCTTGAGGAGCATAAGTGACTTCTGATCCTAAACTTTTGAACCACAAGGTATACATTTTGAACACAATCCCCAAAATTACAGGTGCTGGTCATATAATTAAAATATCATCAAAAAGTTGATTTATTTCACTAATTCCATTCAAAAAGTGAAACTTGTATATTATATTCATTCATTACACACAGCCTGATATATTTCAAATGTTTATTTCTTTTAATTTTGATGATTAGAGCTTACAGCTCATGAAAGTCAAAAATCAGTATCTCAAAATATTAGAATATTACTTAAGACCAATACAAAGAAAGGATTTTTAGAAATGTTGGCCAACTGAAAAGTATGAAAGTGAAAAGTATGAGCATGTACAGCACTCAATACTTAGTAGGGGCTCCTTTTGCCTGAATTACTGCAGCAATGCGGCGTGGCATGGAGTCGATCAGTCTGTGGCACTGCTCAGGTGTTATGAGAGCCCAGGTTGCTCTGATAGTGGTCTTCAGCTCATCTGCATTGTTGGGTCTGGTGTCTCTCATCTTCCTCTTGACAATACCCCATAGATTTTCTATGGGGCTCAGGTCAGGCGAGTTTGCTGGCCAGTCAAGCACAGTAACACTATGGTCATTGAACCAGCTTTTGGTACCTTTGGCAGTGTGGGCAGGTGCCAAGTCCTGCTGGAAAATGAAATCAGCATCTCCATAAAGCTTGTCAACAGAAGGAAGCATGAAGTGCTCTAAAATTTCCTGGTAGATGGCTGCATTGACTGTGGACATCAGAAAACACAATGGACCAACACCAGCAGATGACATGGCAGCCCAAATCATCACAGACTGTGGAAACTTCACACTGGACTTCAAGCAACATGGATTCTGTGCCTCTCCACTCTTCCTCCAGACGCTGGGACCTTGATTTCCAAATTAAATGTAAAATTTACTTTCATCTGAAAAGAGGACTTTGGACCACTGAGCAACAGTCCAGTTCTTTTTCTCCACAGCCCAGTTAAGATGCTTCTGACGTTGTCTCTGGTTCAGAAGTGGCTTGGTAGCCCTTTTCCTGAAGACGTCTGAGCGTGGTGACTCTAGATGCACTTACTCCAGCTTCAGTCCAGTCCTTGTGAAGCTCTCACAAGTGTTTGAATCGGCTTTGCTTGACAGTATTCTCAAGCTTGCGGTCATCCCTGTTGCTTGTGCACCTTTTCCTACCCAAATTCTTCCTTCCAGTCAACTTTGCATTTAATATGCTTTGATACAGCACTCTGTAAACAGCCACACCTTTCAGTAATGACCTTCTGTGACTTACACTCTTTGTGGAGGGTGTCAATGTTCGTCTTCTGGATCATTGCCAAGTCAGCAGTCTTCCCCATTATTGTGGTTTCAAAGAACAAGAGGTACCCAGAATTTATACTGTAGGGATGGTCATTTATTCAAACTCAAATGTAAATATTCTAATATTTTGAGATACTGTTTTTTGACTTTCATGAGCTGTAAGCTCTAATCATCAAAATTAAAAGAAATAAACATTTGAAATATATTTGTCTGTGTGTAATGAATGAATATAATATACAAGTTTCACTTTTTGAACGGAATTAGTGAAATAAATCAACTTTTTGATGATATTCTAATTATATGACCAGCACCTGTACAATGCATGCACACACAATTGCGCAACAGACTAAAAGTATCCTGTAATCTGTCTCCAACACTCATATTATTCACAGTCACCAACCATGACGCTGTTGAAGCGACTTCTTGATCATTGCCTACCACCAAACAAAACAGTGTGTGGGAGTGAGAACGCCCTGAACCGATCACACACGAAGAATTTGACATACCGCGAAAGCCTACATGGAGCAAGTAGCAATTTTCTTCTCATCAAAGGGACCGCTGCTTAGTAACAGCTTTCGCCCAAAACCTGTAGTGCTTTGTACACGACAAACCGATCAAAACTTCACAGTGGCAAGGAAAGTGCACAGGAGGTTCAATCACCTGCAATCACAATAACATCTGTACATGCATATCTGCCCCATCCATATCACCAGGAGAGAGAGCAGTTTCCATTAACGGCTTGGAGTCAGTCAGGGAAGATGAGTGGGAGAAGACTCCTGCTGACACAGCTTGAGAAGTGTGCTGTGACTGAGTCAGCCTCCCTCTGTGACTCTAGTGCAGATGGAAGGGAAAGGTAAGAGAGCTCGCAAGGTTTTCAAGATGGCCTCTCAGCATCACCTGCAGATCTCTGGCCTTGTAACATCTGCTGAGGTGAGTGACGGGTGTGGAGGTCTACAGAGCACAACAGGCAAGTTTTGGAAGAAAAAATCTCATTAATTTTCTCCATATTTTCACAGTGACGAATAAACCTTTAAAGACATGAGATATGAGACTGTTATGATAATATATGCACTTCCGTACAACAGTCTGGGGTCATATAAATCATTTCAAATAAATGCTGTTCTTTTGAAATTTCTTTTCAACAAAAACTCTGTATCAGGTTTCACAACTGTTTTCAACATTGATAATAAAAAATGTTTCTTGAGAATCAAATCGGCATATTAGAATGATTTCTGAAGGATCATGTGACACTGAAGACTGAAGTAATAGTGCTAAAAATTCAGCTTTGCATCACAGGAATAAACTACATTTTAAATATATATTCAAATAGAAAACAGTTATTTTCAATTGTAATAATATTTCACACTACGGTTTTACTGTATTTTGAACCCCAAAGTTTGAATGGGAATGTACATCTGTAGAATGCAAGAGTTTGTGAGATTTTTATTTTTGAAATATTGTGGATAACACTCAAATTCTCAACCCACAATCCTGAAGCAGTCAATGCCTTGGCTTCACCAATCAGAGAAGTCGATTTTGCCAAAGAACCACACACATAAATGCAAATTACATATTCAAATCAGTCTGTCAAACAAACAACTAAGATGTTTATTTATACTTATTTATGCAATTAATTTACATTTAAAATATATTAAATTACATGTTTTATAATAAATGTTGATAATTCAATAATAGTTTGTCATTTGCAATGCTTCACGGGCCACGGTGTTAATTAAAATACTTATAGAACTAAGAATGCTAAAAAACTGTGGTCTCATCGATTTTTAACCAAAATGGCTACAGCTATTACCAGCAGAAGTTACGCTAACATTTGGGTTGTCTTGTAGATCTATGATCAACTATGGATTTCCTTCCCTTATTATTGTTATTTCATTAGAGCCACTCTAAAATCCCAGGAGTTATTTCTAGTGACCTCACTATATTAAATGAAAAAAATCCAGCTGCTTTGCCTCGACCAAACATGATTCCCATCAGCAGGATGTGGCTCCCTTACTCCCACCACCAGACATCCTCTGGACTAACAGATCTCAACCCACTGATAAATGGCATCCTCGAACAATTGAGCCCTCCATGCTGAGAGACCCGGCCTAAAACCTTTTCACCGAGCTTAGAGGTTGAGAACTAGGCACAAGATGATCCTAAGAAGTCCTTCCTACCGCCTTATCTCACTTAGGCCTACGAGTACAACCACAAGAGATTTTCTGTCACAAAAGTCTTTAGAGAACGACTTTGCTATGAAGCCAAACGGTTCCACGCTGGTCCTGGGTCAACGTGACCATGCTAGAAACAAACAAAATGACTCATTCTGCTGCTCTTGTTGCTAGGAGGTGGTGAAGGGTTTTTGGCGACAAGGAGCTC
This sequence comes from Acrossocheilus fasciatus, assembly GCA_036784905.1. Taxonomy (NCBI): domain Eukaryota; kingdom Metazoa; phylum Chordata; class Actinopteri; order Cypriniformes; family Cyprinidae; genus Acrossocheilus; species Acrossocheilus fasciatus. The sequence continues at coordinate 16,341,874 of CM071957.1, read as the reverse complement.
CATTGAGATGGACCAAATGACATACTCCACAGTCGGTTGCCTTGGTTTCCTGCCCTCTAGAACGCAAGTCGATGGGGTCTAACAGTATGGACATTGAAAGCCCGCAGTAATAATAAGCGAAAAGCCATACTGCTGGAAGTGGACTAACGTTAGGGTGGAAACAATGACATTTTAGTGTGGGAAAGCGAGTCGGGTCAAACAGAAAGGGAGGGATCTGCAAAACGCATCAGGGCACCCGGGCTCATTGGCCATTTCCAGATGTGCCAGGCAAAATAAATGAGAGTGTAGGCCTGGTGGAAAGCACATCTCAGGAATAACTCTCACCGTCTGACCTTAAGCTAACATTTACAAATCAATCTCCACTCACATTGTCATGGAGCTAAAAACCAGACTGGATCTGGTAGAGAGCAGAAATACATATACTTCACTCCCAAGTCCCCAGGGTTGATGCTGCTCCTCAAATCGTGAGTCTGATTTCAAAGCGGGAGCTGTTACTGTAAAACGAGGATCAGAAACAGGATCAGGCAGCAAGCTGGAGCTGGGAGGTGAAGCGTTCTGTCGGGCTGTCACTTTTTCTGAGGTACGCCGAGAAGAGAGGCATAGACAGGTCATCCTCGCGCACCGAGATCAGATTTACACTTCAAAAAGCAAATCCCAGCAGTTTTAAGAACGGTAAGCCTTTACTAAAAGACAAGAGTAGAAAAGGAGGTGAAAAAAGGGGGAAGGAAATTAAAGAATAGGAACTGGAGGGCAATTGTCTTCTTATCTTTTTGGAGGAGCGCTTCACCGTTGCTGTTAATTTGGAGGTCATGCAGAGGTTCAATCTGGCAGCTGGTGTGTGAGGCTGGTAAAGGGGGAGGGATGTTACCAATTCTACCTGGTTAGCAGAGCGACTAAAGGGTCTCTCAGCTACTCAAGGCAGTGAAGAAGAGTAACAACAGGACCTAGAAAAATAGATCTATGACAAATAGATTTATTCAGGCCCAAAAATGACTTATGGAACAGTTCATATAAGAAAATATCTTTGAAGATATGTGCTTTGATCAGTTGGAGTGCGAGTTTTCTGACAGAGAGCAGTGCATGCATTGTGAACGATGAGCAATTGGGCAATCGTAGACATTTATTTCTGCAGACTTAGTCAATTCAGAAGAGAAAAGTGGCTACTGGCTCTTTTGAACCATTTATCTCTAAAAGTACCGTGTGAAATATCTTACACAGTTGCTACTTGCAAGTCGTGACAACAAAACTAAAACTTTTTGCCCTCCCATGACAGCTCATTACAAATGTTCCCATGTTTCAACAAGCTCTCTCAACTGGAGCTGGAACTAAATTCAAGTTTATCGTCCAATTTGTTCCACAGTGTCATCAGACTATGATGATTTAATATTTTTACACTGGCCTCTATTTTTCTGCCAGCTGATGGGGCGAACAACAGTTCAAGCAAAGTGACTTACATCATGCCTTGCAACACTAGAGAATTTTCATGAACAAATACTGGTATTAAATAAACAAATGAAGTAAATAAATTTAAAAATGTTTTTTAGGGCATAAAAAATATAATTTAACATGGAATTCCTGAATAGAATAGGGGAAAATTATTTAAGAAAAAGAAATAAAAAAGACTAAGCTTAAAAAAAGTATTAGGTTTTCCACAAAAAATATTACACAGCACAAATGTTTTTAGCATTGATAATAATAAGAAATCAGCTCAGAATTATTTCTGAAAGATAATGAAGATCCTGAAGACTGGAGTAATGATTCTGAAAATTTGGCTTGCCATCACAGGAAAAAAATACACTTTAAAATATATTCAAATAGAAAACAATTATTTTTAATTGTAAATAAATTTTAACAAACATACATTTTTTTTTGTATTGATAAATGCAGCATTGGTAAGCATTAGGGACTTCTCTTTAAAATTTTTTTAAAAATCCTACCAACCCCAAAGTTTTGAACGGTAGTGTAACACGAATAATAATTTCAAAAAATATACTGCATTTCCAACAGGCAAAGAGAGTGACAACACTAGCCAGCTATGTTTTTATATCTTCAGGATATCCACTATATTTAGATTTCAAAAATCTCAAAGGTAATAAAAGCAATGGGAGAGTTGTATAGTTTGTTTCAAACACGTTCATGAATATAAGATTGAAAAGAAAGGGGTCAGTAAATTGCCTTTTCGAAGCTTCAGGATATGAGGTCTCCGACAGCGTTCATATGTCTGATTCATCATCATCTCACCATTCAGTATGAAATTAGTAATTATCATTAACGAAATGGACTGGAGGAAAGACATCACACAATGAGAAATTATCTTTCAACGCCAAAGTGTAGAAGTCATGATCTTGCGCTCCGTCTGTCGTATATTCATTACTTCTCTCACAGGGACGTTTGGAGCCCTGGAGGACTATTAATTGGAGAAGGGGCAGGCTCCCAGCATGCACTACAGGGTGCCAGGTGATGGCAGACAGACAGTCCTGGCACTGAATTGATGACAAGCTTTCTCCTGGTGGAAATGACTGTGAAGGTCAGCCAAAGGAGCAAAGCAAAGACAAAATGTTGGAGGCCGACAAGAAGAAAAATGTAGTCCTCCAAGGGCAAAGGAACAGCCTTTTTGATCATATCCTTTGTCTGAGGAACAAAAGAGTCTCTTTGCTACTTGCCCTGTTACTACATAAAGACAGACTTAGTGGTTTCAGGGAGTGAAAAAGCTGAAAAAAGTTGCAAAGCGCACCATGAGCCAACAGTAACCAAGTGAAAAAAAATAAAAATAAACAACAGATTCACTCTTCATTAAATCCTCACCTCTTGCCCATGAGGCTTGCAGGTTTAGCGAGGCCAAGATTGCTCTTGTTTGGTTGCTTCTTGCGGCGGGTCAGCTTTTTGCGCCCAGAGCCACCGGCCGGCACCTCCTCGGCTTGCTGGGTGGCGTTGCTCCCGCTGCTCTTGCTGTTGAGGTCCCGCAAAACATCATAATTGATCTTACTGGAGATCTTTTTCTGCTCCAGCATCTTCTCTATGGCCTCTCCCGCAGTGCTGGCCAGGATCGGCTCTCGCTTCTTGGATGACTTCTTTGGCTAGACAAATTGGAAAAGGAGTTGTTTACAGTGAAAAACAAACATTGGAGTCAGTGCATACATGGCTCTTATTCATAGAGTGCTTTGGCTTTCTAAAAACATTTCTGAAGGCTAAAAGCATACTAGTAACTTAAGTAAGTGATCATTTCTATCTCTTTAGGCATCTGGGTCTCATTTAAACAGTGCATTTTCCCCACTGGGTCTTGATATAATGATGTCAGGCTAACAGCTGTCAACAGCAAAGTGACAGAATCCCATTAGTAGCCTGGAAAAGCTATCAAGCCCATCTGATCTAGTCACCGCTGACCAAGTTCCTCATGTAGCAAAGTGGAACAAGTCTCTTCACAGTCAGCAAGTGGACTACTGTACCTGAAATTGCTATTAGGCTCAAGGCACCTCATTAGAGGTGCAGAGCAGGGCTGGCTAATCCAACCCCGACTGGGAGTCACGGTGCAGATGTCAGAGCAGACAGGTTAAGGAGAGGCGACACTGAGAGCCTGGGGTGAAACCAGAGGAGCAAGTGAAGTTAAAATGGAAAGTATGCGGTCTCCGAGGACCTGCAGCTGCTGAGTGTCTAATACCCCGGCTTGTGAGGGAAGCCCAGGCAGACGCACACACTCACGACTTACTCACCTTCTCCTTATAGGTCCCTTGTTCCTTCTCTTTAGCTATTCTCTCCTCTTTTTCTGAAAGAAAAAAAAAATAGCAAAATAGAGAGACACAATGGCTTTATCAAATGGAGTGCTTTAGAGTAGATACAAAAAGCAATAAAAAAATAAAGGGCTTTAAAAACTCAACAAACTCTTATAATGTTGAGCAGATTAACTTTAGGAGGTCAATATTTAAAAATAAATAAATAAATCAAACTTAATCTCACAAGCTTCAGTCGTGGGATGAAATTGCAGGAAGCAGTTCATTGTGCCAGTATTTAAAAACAAAATCCTTCCTTTCACTGAATTTTTATCTCTGTGGTTGAGCAGTCCCTTGCCTCTGACGTCAACGCAGATCGAGTGTATGAGCTTGTGTTAGTAAATGCATTAAGCTCTTCTTTTCCTATTCGCTTACCTTTCTGTTCCCTCAAATATTCCTCGTTCTGTTTCATCCACAGCTCTGTCTTGGCCTCCACCTCTATCTCGTTCAAAATGTACTGCAGAGAAGATAACAGGCCTATGCTGATAAGTAATGCTAAGAGGTGATAATTTATAAATCCGGGATGCAGAACATCAGACAGTTTCTTGAACTTCACTTGACCTGCTAAAGTTCAATAAAAGTTTCAAGCTCCATTTTCAGAGAACAACAGTAATGTGTTACACTGCAAAATCATTTTTCGTTTAATTAGCATTTTTGTCTTGTTTTTCCACATAAGACATAACACATGCTTTCAGAGACTATTACAAGCAAATTTTTAAGCATAAATCCAACAGCATTTTCAGAGATTTATGTCTTATTACCTAACAGAAGTAAATGTATCTTCTTGTAAAGATGTTTAGATATTTTACCAGAAAAAAAGCAGTGTTAGTCAAGTGAATATAAGAGTTTATCCATAAACCCATTAATACAACTACATACCTTTTCAATTTCTTCTTCATCAATCCCATCCAGATCTAGTTCCCCATTGTCTGATTTATCTTCCATTATAGAAAGACAAAGACACAACAATTAATAAAGTGAGAAAAACATGATAAAAAAGGAGTCTGATTATGTGATTTTTGAGGAAGCAATTCCCATCAGATAGCATGCAGGCTATTCAGGCAAATTTCCCATTTCAGAATGAAACTGAAGGAAATTGTCCTGCTTGACTGGAGTCTGCAACTGTCAGAGATGGTACACTACACAGGAAGTACTTTGGTGGCGTTCTCCCAATAATGCACGCACTGCCAGCTCTTTGTTGTGTAATTGCCATTAATAGGCTTAGCGGTGATATGAAAGGATTTTGTGTCTTCCTCAAATACTTTCCCAAATTGTCTTAAAATCCACAGTGTCACATTTATTAATCCCTAAATTAAAATCTCATATTGAAGCAAATATGAACAGCAATGTTACTGTATGCTAATACAATGTCCTGATGTAACCTCACCTGATAAACCTCATAAACACCACCTGAATACAATTAGCAAGTGTCTGTAAGAATATATAAATATAAATGAGATCAGAGCAAGAAAAGAGAGCTGTAAATAGACATGACGAAAGAAAACAATCACAAAATAAAACAGCATCTCTTCCCGCAAATGGGAATCTAATGGGTAGAGAATTAAAAACATGTGAACATTTGGAATGTAATAATCATGAACCTGTTTACTCAAGATGGATCAAGTATAAACTATCTAGATAACACAAAAGAGACACCCTGATTCTGATTACCATTTGTATTCAGTTTTGCGTGATCTATTCAAGCTAACCTTTTAAAAACCTAGCCAAAGGATTGAACTAACACAAACGACACACGCCAACCTTTCTCTGTAAGCGACTTTAAAGCTGATTTTCATATGACGAAAATTCTTTCGAAAATATAAAGAGCTGCAAAAGCTGGCCTGGGAAAAGTGTGATTGGATTGGTGGAGCCTCTGTGGATCAAGACCAGATGTTCATTAATTGAACATAGAGAGATCTGAATGCCGTCTCTACTGTGGCCATCCGACTCACATTCACGCGCTCTGACGTTCTCACAGCGAGACTGGCCAGGGAGAACAGATTTAAATATCTGAACTGAGACAAAAGAAAATAGGTCACAATCTGTCCCCATCTCAGATTCTTACACTTGCATGTGTGAGGTTTAGGACACATCACACTACTTCAAAGGCTGGAGTGTCCAGTATCATTTGACTGAGGATCATTTGGGATGCAAACATCAGAGGCACCTTATAAAATACGGATTCAAACTCCAGTTTAACAGCCAAGGAAAGAAAAAGAAGCCACATTATATAATGTGGGGTCCGCACTGGAATGCTTGAGGGTCCAAAAGCACATCTGATATTATTACTGCTTCATTGCCTTTTATAGACCAGACATCATTAAATTAATCATGATTATTTTATTCTATTGACAATTCTAGATTTTAAAAGCAACAAATATATCTAAATCTTTACAATTTTATCAAATAAATAGATTTATTTATATATCTAAGATTATTTTAACAAAAGGAGCATAATATTTGCAGGTCCTGGGTATGAAATAGTTTAAAGACCCCTTAAAAAGTTAAACTGTTGACAAATTTATAACTAGCTTCCTTAATAACAACACATTCAGTTCAATGGCACAGATATCGGAATGCAAATTTGTTCAAGAGATCTGCGTGCTCTGCAGGTCAAGCAATTGTGTACAGATGTTTTTGTCCTAACTCACAATTTCTTTGTCAAAGGCCAGTCTCATACACTCTCAGAAATAAAGGTACAAAAGCTGTAACTGGGGCAGAACCTATAAGGTTCAAATATGTACAATTTAAGTACTAATATGTAGCTTTAAGGTACCAAAATGGACCCTTTAGGAACAAACATGTACCTTTTGAAAAGGTACCGCCCTAGTGACAGCTTTTGTACCTTTATTTCTGAGAATGTATGAAATGTTTGTGGCTGTTCTCACTACCTTCTTCACACCATCTATTACATCTTCTACTATCTCCAATTGCCTGCTCCTCTAACACCAGGTTTTCAACGGGTAGGTGAATTCTAAATGTTTAGTAGGATTGTAATTGAATCCAGGTATCTCGTCCATAAGACGGAGATAGGATACTTGCTCAGGCATGGACCAACATGGGCACACTGGTCTATGAGGGAATTGGGCTTGTTTGCAGGCAGCTTGGAGTGGCTGTCACATATCAAACCCAGTGGAGCAAATCACAGCGTTTCCCCAGAGCGATTGCACAGCCGGCTTGGATAGAAGGGAGAAAGAAAAACAACATGGCGGGATTAGGTTTCTGCTCTTTAGAAGGCTGGCGTGTGGCTGATTGGGGTTGGATAGATGATGGTAGCCTCTCACAAGGAGCTCCAGTTTCGAAGGGGGTTGAAAAATTTGAAAGTAGTCACCCAAAGGTCACACAGACTAAGCTATGCAAACAGCAGGGAATGGTATACAGCTTCAAATCACCAATTTTAGCAAAATTTTACAGCCAAAAAAAAAAAAAGGCAATTGTAAAATAAATTGTCAACAGAATATAATAACACAGATAAATTACACAGAAGACACTTTCAAACTAAGCAGATTTCTGTTGGTCAGTGTGTTGAATTTGCATGTCCAACTTGAACATGACCTCAATCTGCATGGGGAACTTTTTTGCACTCCCGCAAAACTCTCAATTCCTATTGGAATGACTAGACTGCACCTTTAGGGGGAGTAGCATAATGCAGCTTTTGTCAAACGATCTCAAATTGTCTCCTCATCTTAACGGCAAGAAAGAAATCAGAATATGTGAATACTTTAAAGTTCTCCATTCAATAGCTCTAAACTAGCACAACAGTATAAAGCAACATGTCAAACTCCATAAATAAATAAATAAAGTTTTTAAAAAGTAGTACTTATGAATTTCAAAGTAGCTATGTGACGAATAAACCAAAATTTAAGTCATTACTGATTCTCAAATCAAATACGATGTTTGTTCACGTGCAATTGACATTCAACCTGTGGCACCGTATTTGATTTGAAATCTGGCTTCACAAAAATGAAATAGTCTCAACTTTTGAGATGCCATTTTTGTCTGACGAACAAAACATACAGGAGAGTAGTTTGGACTTGGTGGACTTGAACTTGAAAATGGTGTGTATTGATGTATTTCCACCTTCTGGTGTTCATTCATGTTTACTTCATGCTATAACTAGTAAGGAGGAGAAGATTATCGGTTCATGTGCCGCTTGAACTGAGGCTCTACAGCAATCTTATCTCGATACATTAAAGAGCCACAAAATGGTATTTATTGTTTGAATTTCTTAAAAAAATGACAAAATTTGAAAGCTGAGACTTTGTTTCATACCTAAAGTGTCCTGCTCTATCTTGTCTGTCAGTGTGTTGTCAGTTACTTCTTTGCTCTGCGATGTATTTTTCACTGCATGAGAACATGATGTGTAATGTGAGAGTGGACATAGCATCAGTAACAAAGGGGAACGGGTCTTTGCGAAGGGTCAATTAGTATACAAAAAAAGCTGTAAAACAATTCCTCAAAATTCCCCTTCTTTGTTCCACAGAGAGAAGAACAGGGTTAGCCACAACATTAATGTGAGAAAATGATTAAAGCCTACTCATTTTTGGGCCTTTGCCTTATTCGAAAATGTGGCACGTTGTTTGTATGATGATATTAAGAACGCAAAACATGATTAAATGCTCATAATGCAATATGCTCCAACATATTTCAATGAGGAACGAGCCTCTAATATGAGTATGCACTTGACTGAACATAATCCAGATTACATAATGAATCATATGAATCATTATGCAAATAAACAGATCTGCTTGATGCTCCACTGTGAAATGCCACAGAGATGAATGAATAGTGGGAGCAGCATTTGCATTTTGAGATTGAAAGGACGAATGTTTTTTATTATTATAAATTATTATTATAAATTTATTATTATATTATTTTATTATTAGATTATTTTATAAGTCATTATATCATAAACTAAAACATGTGATTTGCTGTGGTTTCCATTGAATCAAATCAATTTATAGATCAACTGGTTTTATCCTTTGAGGATGAATTATTAGATGTATCATAATGCCAACAAGAGAGACGTCCATGTTATGAAGATCTACTGAGATTTACTCTAGATGTAAACTAGCTTCTTTTGCTCAAAACTTGAAAAAGAATCAAAAGATCTTGAGGACTAAGAGTGTTTCACGCTCATATAAAAATGAGGACAAGGTGAAAAAAAAACCTCTTGCAATATGGCACGATAACCTCTCAGGGCCTTTTCCAACCTCACCACCTGCTCACACTGTCTGTGCCATGGGCAAGCAGGCCAAGAAATGGAGAATATATGTGTGTATGTGTGTGTATTCTTGTCTTCGGGTCAGTAAGCTTCTACAGTAAGCAGCTACAGTATCTTTTAAATCAGACTCCACATTGACATTCTGCATATGCAGTTAACTATAGATGTGGATGGACTATAAAAGAGCCTTTTGCTCTCTGCTATCCCTCAGCATGTTTTGATCACGTCAAACACATCTGCTTGAAAGGTTAAGTTCTGTATTTGCCTGCAGAAGCTGTGCTTTCCCATGTGTCATTCCGTGAATGTCCTCCTAGACTAACTGTCATCTCCATCTTTCTCTCATTCCCCAAGCCATTGGTCAATCGCTCTGAATCAAGCACAGCTGTCTGACTGCATGCAGGCCATTAGATCGATACTTTACACATGCAAGCAGAAGTGGCATTAACAGCAGAGAGAGGGAGGGACAGCACTCAGAGCGCACTGGACCGTGAGGCAGCATCACTACAGCTGAAGCTCAGTGCACAACAGGAAATGCGCTACAGCAATGCAGTATGGGAGGAGTTGCAAGCAGGTGTAATCAATCAGTGTTCCTGCCGCAGGACACTCATGACATGCTCCCTCAATACATACAGACAGGACAATTTCACTTTTTTACCCCTGTAATAGGCACTTAAAACTGTAAGCTTTAGGGGCCGTTTACAAGGCAATTTGGTGCTATTTTTTTTATTGTTTCTATGTAACAATATGGATTCACAGCATAAGCGCTGCATTTTTAAAATGCTGTGTCTATTAAAAGAAGTTCAAATTTATCACAACATTACAATTTAGAGTATGAAAAAATATTAGCGTTTATAGTGTATATTAGTGATCATGTAAATATTAGTGTTTATAAACATTAACTGAGTGTTAAATGATGGCAAAGCAGTGTTATTTTAGTGTTAGTTATCTATTATTACAGTACTTTTTTAATACTTTTTGAACAAGCTTTAAATAAGTTTCATTTTAATTTTAGTTGAATTTTTTATAAATTTGCTTTTGTCGTTTTCATTCGTTTTTAAATATTTCTATTCAGCTTTAATCTATTTTTATTTCTGCTTTAGTAATTTTAACACTTCAACTTAAGTCATTTGTAAAGGCAACATTTACATTTTTTTCTAAAATTTTCATCTAAAATTTATATTTTATTTCAACTTTATTGAAATGAACAAAACCTATTTTTAATAGTCTTAGATTTAGTTAACTGCAAGAAAGGCAATCTACATGCACAGATTGTACAATGTACAAATATCAACCAATACACAAAAAAAAAAAAAACTCTACTAATGGCTAATAACCACTATGGTATCAATACATTATACTCACCTAGTAAGAACGGATTGTGTGTGAACAGCCTGTTGTTATAAGTCCATGAGGGGATGAGGAAACTCATTAGTATGCTCATTATAAAATCATTAGTGTGCCACATACTAATTGGATTTAAACCTATAGAGTCACATAACTGTCTTCAATAAGATCAATATGCGCCTTTTTATATTAAGCCTTTTTCCACTTACATAGCAAAGAAAAGAAATGAGGAATGGGATTGGTAAATGTCACAAGCTGGATACAAACTGTTTCGCCTACATGAGCACCATAGGTCACCACACAAAAGCATGTGTGCTAACTGCTTAGTTCCAAAACAGTAACAGTACTCACTGATGATTCAGAGTCATTTGGAAAATTTGATGAATAACATGTGTCGTCCATGCTGGGGAAATTGAGATTCTTTTAAAGCCTGAGTGGTCAACACTCTTGGTAAAGCTGTGACACCAGTTCTGAGATTCTCAATGCTGCAAGCAGCTCATCACAACAGAGCATCACAATATCCTGATTTCAAAGAGATCCAGGAAAGGGAGGGTCACAAGAAGCTTTGTAAGAACAGGCAGGCCTCTCCTTTGAGGAAAGTTCCTCTCTTCTCTCAGTCGTGGATATGTTGGCTAATGCCTGGCATTTGAAATGGCAAAGTTCAAACAAGGTTCATAAAACCACAGCAAGCCCAAGGGAAAATCCTTCCCGTATTTTTATATTTTCATTTTCTCTCTCTCTCTCTCTCTCACGCACACACAGAGTCAATCTGAAATGCATTACCCAGGATCTGGTGGCCAGCTCTGCATAGGCTTGGATATACTGAATAGTGAAAAACAAAAATTGATAATGGACTCCCAAACCCCTTTATCATCATCCGATAAAATTCATATTTCACTGCACTCGCTGGTCTGGAAAAATACATATTGATTAAATAAGCGGGACTCCTTAGATGCCTTTTGAGGGAGATTTCGGGGGTTAAAACTGGTGGGCCGGTGGGAAGCGAACCTGTGTGAAACAGATGCTACTGATGGAAAGGAGGCAATAGAATTGGCCGGTCGCTCCCTTCACTGCAGTGAAAGTGAGAGAACGAAAGAGAGCGAGTGAATCTCATGTATCCCAAGAGAACTGTAGAGACAGACAGTCTGAAAGAGTGAGACACTTCAGTACCGACAGCCTGTCAGAGTGAGAGAGGCATCTGCCAGACCTCACACATACACAGACATACACACACACACACGTTCTTGGTCACTTGCTTTCTACCTCTCTCACTCACTCTCACTTTGTTTCTGTCTGTCTCATGTGTTCCCTATTTAGATAACACAAAATTTATGCAGACCTGCATACTGCAGCAGTTTAAAAATGCAGCTTTTTGCTCTTTCAGTGCCTGCATTTCAGGCCCTGCTACACTGAAATATGCCTGCTGATAATACGATTATAAATACTTAGTAAAATAAAATAACATACAATAAAAACAGGACTGGCCAACTATACAAGGTGTTTCCTTGCCTGAGGCCCCAGATGCTAGGATAAGCTCCAGCATCCTTATGACATGAAAAAAAATAAAATAAAATAAAAATTCAATTCAATTCTAACATACATTTTCTTCATAGCTGTGGAAAATATTTATTTTAATAAGCAATTTTTTTTTTCATTGTTTTTTGTGCTTTGTTGAGAGCCAATTTTAATTCTACATTCTGGCTTGTGCTTAAAAAAATTTTCATAACTCTCTTTATTTCTTGCTCTTTGTACTGTTTTTCTTCATCTTTCAGTGCACACACAAACACATATTCACAACCCAACATTCAGAGTGACCAGCGATGCATCTTTGGCCTTTATAGTCTGCTGTATGTATTGTTGTGAGCAGTGAGAGTCATCCATGCTGAGTGGAACCCCATAAAGCCGTCTGTATGAGCGACTCTAAGAGGCTTTCACTCCTGCAGAATCATCACCTTCTCCTGCAAGTGTACAATGATGACGAGGGAAATGTATCAGCAAACTGCCATAGCAGAAATAGTCCACGCAAAGCCGCTCAGACAGCAAATCACAAGTCTGAACTGCTTTAAAATAAAGCAGCTCGGCTCCGATCTCCTAGACTGGCCTCAGGAGACATATGCTGCGTCCAGATAAACCACTGCTGCTCGTCACTCAGAGCTGCAGGGAACACCTAGGTCGAGGAGTCGTCAGGGGTCAGGGTCAAAGGTTAAAAGGGAACGGCCCGAGTTCAGCTAGAGAGCAGGTGCTGAGGTCAGAGAAGTATTGCTGGGCAGATTTTGTGATATTCTGTTGGGTCCTGTGACATTTTATTTTCGAGTTGTTTTTGATGAATTTCAGTAATCTAAAGCTCTTTGCAAACAAAGTTGCAGACAACCACATCAATCAATGCATCCTGACTAAAAGATGGTTTATGGATCAATACTGCTTAACCATGCTAACATTCAAAAGTTTTTTTGTTTTTTTTAAAGAATTTAATACTTTTATTCAGCAAGGAAGCATTAAATTGCTTAAAGATGATAGTTAAGACATTTACAGTTAGGCTATATAAATAAATAAACGTTGTATTTATCAAACATCTATCACAGTCTTTCACAAAAATGTATTAAGTAGCACAAGTTGATAATAATGGTGAATGTTTCTTGACTAGCAAAACAGAATGACTTCTGAAGGATCATGTGACACTGAAGACTGAAGTAATGATGCTGAAAATTCAACTTTGGCATCACAGGAATAAATGGCATTTTAAAATATATTAATGTAGAAAACAGTTATTTTAAATTGTAATACTATTTTGCAATATTACTGTTTTTATAGTATTTTTGATCAAATAAAAGCAGCCTTAGTGAGAATAAGAAATATTTGAACAGTACTGTGTTGTTTTTAACTGAACCCACTCATGTTGAACGACAGTCAAATAACAAAGACAGTCATCTGTGCAAGTAAAACAGGACAGCATTTAATAACCTCGGAGTAAAGCTCCATACGTTCCCCGTCTCTGAAATCATATGTTCTCTATAAACTGAAATGAGATCAGCATAAAAACACTATAATGAGAAGGTACATCTGTGGCTTTTGCTCTGCTGTACAGCATGAAGCAGACAGATTGGAGCAGCTCTTATTAAATGTCTTAAAAGGATTTCAAAAAGCTCTAAGTGATTATGTCTGGCAGACCCTCCACTGGAGCGCTGACTTTCACAATAGCAAAGGGTTAAAGCTTTCCTAAAGATTAAACATTCACCACACTTCCTACAGTCATCCATCTTATAACAAAGAAACCCAGTGGCTTTGAAGAACAAATTCTACTTGATATAGTCAGGAAATATTTCGTTTAAACAGACAAATGGACCACAAGGAATAAAATATTATGAATAATATCATATTATTATGAAATAGTTCATTAAGTAATTAAAATCATTCATAAGATAATATAAAGAGTTCAGATGCAAAAGCCTCTAAGTGCCATTATAATAAGCACTGCCAGTAAATTTACAACAAGACAATAAGTTCTATAAATAAGGAATCGTCAGTTTTGCTTTCATGATGAATTCAAATATCGTGGCTAATCTCATTACGCATTCCGCCATACCAATAATCATACATAATTCCTGACCCCTAAATTTCCAAGAAATTTTCAGTCATCTGACTGTGACCAGAATTCATTTGGTCTATTTTCCAGATTTTTCCATGACCTTCTAAGAATTTAATAATTGCTGTAACTTTTCCAGGCCTGGAAATCAAACCATGGCTATCCCTAATATTTCCAAGTTTTCCAGTACTGTGGGAACCCTGGTACTTTGAGCCCTAATCAACACCTTTCACCACATTTCCCCTTAAAATGTCTACAGAAAATGTGAAAGGTTTGCAGATTCCATCTAGAACAGTGGTTCCAGACTTTTAGAGGCACCCAAATGTCATAAAATTATTTAATCGTTCAAGTATTTGAATGAATATATTAATAAAATCTTAATTAATTTAGCTAAAAACACATCAAACTGACATCATATTTCAGAGTTTTTTTTAGTAATAAATTACATTACTTATTTATTTTATTACCAGAGAGGTAATACTCATCAGTTTGAATAATATCTTCTTGTCTTGGGAGTCTCTGAGTCAAAACAGTTGAGAACCACTGATCTAGAGCTACTCATGACTAATTTTATCAGAAAAGGTACCATCACTAGTAAAAAAGGGAATGCTGAAATTTGAGCATCTACAGGAGAAGGCCACCATTCCTCACATAAAGCAGCAAAGAAAGATGCAATATTTTGTAATGAATGCTTTGTTTGGCCAAAGACAACATCATACTGTACTGAAGAAGTGGCACACTTACCGTTTGTTGTGTCCTCCTCTGTGATGCATTCCCGAATGGAGTCTGTTAGACCAAGACTGGCTGCACTGGGCAAAGGGCCGAGGAGCGCTGTCAGAGGCACATGTGTGGCCTGACTAGAGAGCGATACTGTATCCCTACTCCTCTCCTGATCCTCCATTCCTCCCTGGTCTCCCTGTTCAAGCACCTGACTAATGAACTCCTGGTTGAGATGTTGAGCTGCTGCCTCCATTTCCTCATCCTCTGGGTCTTCGTCTCCAGTCATCCCAGAGGCCAAAGACGCACAGTCATCATCTGAAAGAGTGTTACAGCATGAATCAAAAACCAATATCTGCACGTGAATTGGCATAAAATCACACAATAATCTCTATTAAGGACAAATATCATCAGCGAACTGTGCTCAGATGAGCCTAGGTGTACTAAGTAAACATGCAGAGCACTTGATTTGATCTACCTTCTCTTGCGTAGGAGGCATAAATCCCTCTCAGTTTGGTTCTGCTGCTCGCTGCCAGCTGTGTCTCAATCTCATCGCGGTATGAGTTGATCTCACCTGCAGACAACATACAGACACATACACATAAGCCTGATGTCTCTGAGTGACAGTTTGATTTTTCATCTGAAAAATATTCAACATGCAACATGCATTCCCTGGTAGAGTGTGTTCAAATTACGTATGCTAATGGAACATCAAGTAATAATGTATAGTCCTAATATATGGAGACATTTATGGAAACAGCTGCTGTCAGTAAGATGGGCACTCCAAACCACAAGGGAATTTGCCATTCATATAATTTTGAAATGCTTAGTGTAGCTGAGATAACGCACCGCAGAGAGCATTCAGATGCCATGTTGAGTCAATAGAGAAAATCAATATCTTATTCCAGAAGGACAGACTAACCTTGATATTCCTCAAGTTTCTTGACCAACTCCTGCTCCAGCTGAAACAATGACATTTCAATTAAGAGAACCATTTATCCAGAGTCTCATATGGCTGAATATTATACTCATAGCTTCATATCTGGTCACACACACATGATTTTGTAATGTTTTTGTAAGAAGTCTCTTATGCGAGGCTGCATTTATTTGATCAAAGATATAGTAAAAACAGCCATAAGGAATATTATTATCATTTAAAACAATGCTGTTTTGTTTTCGAATACATTACTCCAGTCTTCAGTGTCACATGATCCTTCAGCATTCATTCTAATGTGCTGATTTGCTGCTCAAGAAACATTTCCTATTATTATCAACGCTGAAAAGAGTTAATATTTTTGGGAAAACAGTGATACATTTTTTCAGGATTCTTTAAATAGAAAGTTCAAAAGGACAGCATTTATTTGAAATAGAAGCCTTTTGTAAATGTATTTATACTGTCATTTTTGAGCAATTTAATGTCTCCTTGGTCTCAATGGTAATGTATCCCCCATATGAGTACCTGCTGCATCTTGAGTTTTTTCTTTCCTGCAACAAAAGATGGAGGATCACATTCTTTCTCAAGGTCCACTCGCATGAACTCATCGATGGTCAGGGCACTGGTGGGGGTATCCTCAAACTCTGTCAGTCTGGATGATACAGTAATTAAATTATATTTAATAATATTGACAAGATATACCCAATATTGACTGATACTAATATGGTACTGATATATATACTGTACATCCCTAGTTTTACTGTGACAATGTAAACGTAGGGTATTTAAGCAAAATGTATCAAACATCAAAGTCGGGTCACTACTTTTTTTATAAGAGCAGACAATTTCCCTAAAAATATGTGCAGATCAGCCATGATATTCACCTTTTTCTCAGTGTGGCCTCACACACCTTGACAACAGATATCACCTCCTTCACTGTACGACGGAATTCATGCATACGAGCAGCTACGAGCAGAGCTGGGGGGATGTAGGAGAGAAAATAAGGATAAATGTTTTGTCCCAAACCATATTGTTCTCAATTTGTATGACATTTCACCACCATGCGGTGCAAATATACGATGTATGTATCATGAAAAAGTGTTGAGAGTGCATTTTCTATAGTAATGGAGCATTAAACAGAATCTCTGCAGATGCTGAGGTGTGTTGTGTGTGATATAGTAAACTAGTTAGTAGGCATTATGTAAATTTTGCTGCAGAGTTGTGTTTAAAAGAACAACAACAAAACAGCATTGAAACACAGTATGTACTATCAATGCCATTCATTTTTAATGCATCCTTGCTAAATAAAAGTATTTATTTCTTCAAAAATATATGTATAATCTAAATTGTATCCTAAATTCAGCAAAAATCTGAATGCAAACCTACTGATGAATTATTATTTCTGGGTGAAAACATTCCTACAAACATATGCACAGTGACACACATTATCTTTCTTTTTTGCTTTTATCTTGATCTTTGTTTTGCAGTTTTCACACTCTGAGCCAGAAGGTGAACTGTAGTCGTGTTTACTCCCCTCGCTCTAAAACAATCAACCTCAATACAGAAAACTGACATTTACACTTACCATATTCCCCTGAATACTGTGAATGATTAATGATGAATTATTAATTATTCAGATATTGCAGCAGCGGATGTTAGATGGGAAAAGTGAGACAGCAAGAGAAGGCTGAACTAGAGATGCAAGCAGGAAGTCTGCCTTCTATTCCTGAGCAGTCGAGGCATCTTGCTGACGACAGAGTGCAGAGACCAACGTGTTCTGCTTCAGATCGAGGGCACCGAGATCTGTGCGGTGGTAAAGCACTTGCCGTGATCTTGTTTTTATCCTTGTTATGGAACTCGCTGCTCCAGTTCCCATGTCAAACTTTTAGCACATTAAGGGATTTGCTTTATGATCTGACAGATGCGCAGAACTGAAGACTGAAAAAAACTATTTTCATTTTGAGCTGACAAAGGAGGTGCCTAGTGAATCTTTTAACAACTTGGAGGTTCATCCAAAATAAAGGTTTAAAGGGATAGTTTATACAAAAATGAAGGTTATGTTATGATTCATGGTTCATGTTGTTACAAAGATGTGTGCTTCCTTCTTCTGTGGAATACAAAAGAAGATAGTTTGAAGAATGTGTCAGCTGTTTTGTGCAGTAATAACCAATGGGGTCCAAATGACCAGGTGGTTTGATCAAATATCGTCAAATATCTTTTTTGTGTTCCCCAGATAAGAAAGAAAGTCATACAGGTTTGCAACGACATAAGGGTGAATAAACAAAGACAGAATTCTCATTTTTGGGTGAACAAAACCTTCAAGAGTGTGTTTATCATTTGAACATTAGACAATCTACCTGCACCACACAAGCCGGATGGTCGCCGTCCTGTGTGCATCCAGTCCCTTTTCATCCTCTGCAGCAGTCTGAGAGCAGTCATCGAAACCTCATGAGTCTTTTCACCAAACTCCAACATGTGGGCGAATCGTGGAATGTACAGACATGGATCTATAGATAGAAATACAGAGTTCTGTAATCAGCGTCTGGACACGAACCTGAGAACATAAACTAAATATGCAACTTTGGATTGAAAACTGAGTTTGAGTTTGCTACAAATCTTATTTAACTGATGCCCTTTCAAAAGATTAAAAAGAGCATAATTTTTTTGTTGTTCTCCATGACTCCATGTTGAATCTAGAACACAGTCCTCCTATGGGAACCTTTAAAAGAGGCTTGGCTTAGAGTCACTCTGTGGGAGCAAATATCCCTCACTTCCACCTACTTCTAAGTCCTTGGGTAAACTCATTCTGCTGGCCCAATAAAGCCCAAACATCACTGCTGTCCTAATAAGAAGGAAATGAGCTCAGCTAAGAAAGGCGCAATCTATGATCCTATCTAAGGCTACACTACAGGGACTGCACCTGCACTTACGAGAGTATGTTCATTGAAATCTCCCAACTGTGTCTGTCACTGGCCTTTTTATATAGCTTGGTAATTTTATATTAAATTATAATATTAATGCAGTAGAGTAGAGCGGTTGACAGAACAAATATTCAATACCATCTGTGAAACAGGAAATAGTTTAAATCCTTTAAGAAAAATCAAATTTTCTCATGAAACATTCTTTGGAATGACCCATACTGCTCTGAAAATTAAATTGATTTTCAGACTTCTATTTCAGTCATGGCTGTAAAATTATCTGATTTGTGAGACTGTAGCTGTCAGAGTTTGATTAAGGGAAAAGTGATAAATGAATACAGGGAGAAATAATCAAATAGATCTGTGAGGATTGTTGGTGGGGATGGGAAACTTGGCTTTACAGAAAAAGAGAAAATTCTTTATAAGAAAGCCACATGCTGCATATTCCAACAACAGAGCCCTTCTGAAGCAAACATTTTGGATGATCCTCTTAATTTTGGTGCTAAAATGGGTTCTGATCTAGGTTGAACAAAGACATGCTTTAAAAGATGCATTGAGGCATCAGACGCCTCAAACTCAGTCTCTGACCTTGTCTTTCACTTGTCTGATGTGTCTGTAATTGTTAAAATCATCACTTGCTTGGGGGGAAGCTTGATTTTGACACAGTGGGAGTGCTAAATTGAAAGCGTTAATCAAGACCTTTTGCAATTACCGTAGTACATAGAAGAAGTGGTAACTGTATTTTTAATATACAGTTAATTCTGCAGCCCAACAAATTGGAAATGTATAAAAATCCACATAAAACTATAGAAATGCATAAATAAGAGGATGAATACTATAGGACAATACTAATTAACAACGACTGTCATCTTAAGGAAACTGCAAGTATTATAGACCTCTAAATAGTTCATATATCATACATTA
Source organism: Acrossocheilus fasciatus (assembly GCA_036784905.1). Taxonomy (NCBI): domain Eukaryota; kingdom Metazoa; phylum Chordata; class Actinopteri; order Cypriniformes; family Cyprinidae; genus Acrossocheilus; species Acrossocheilus fasciatus. The sequence goes on along the minus strand of CM071957.1, from coordinate 16,322,463 downwards.
GAGTTGTGTGGGGTAGGGTGTAGTCACATCACAGTCGCATTGCATTGTGGCATAAGCAGCTGTCTGAAGTGTACATATGCATAGACTCGTGTCCTCTGGGTTAAAATCGAGAGGTTGAAGGTCTGTCTGTATAAACTTCCCTTGTCCACTTGTTGAAATGGAGCGTACTTCAAAATGGTGGTGGGGTTTATAGCATATAGTAAACGAAAAACAGTATGTGAAATGAGCAGTGTCTAATTCACAGTACTCACAAAACAGTAGGCAAAAAGTACCCGGATGACTTACTACTTCCTGTGAGATTTACGGTCCTTATCATTCATTGCTGTAGTATCTGCCAACAGCGTCACATTAATGGCTTCTGCTGGTACACAGCTGCCTATTGCATTGCATTTTGACTTGGTTTGCATGTTTGTTTAAATCCAGCATTATATCCACCTTATTTTTTAATGTAAGAGCCATTAGTAAATTGAATGTGCAAGACTTCTAGTGCTTCCAGTTATTTTTAGCTATACAAAAACAGCCTTCAATGCTGCTTGATAATGCAAACTGGCATTTCTTAGCATCTTATTTTAATCTATTATTGTAATCGTAAACACTGTTATTGGTGCATATAGTTTCACCATTTAATGCACTTTGTTATTCTTCTACTTATTTATCTTTAGCAGTATACACTGACTACCACGTTACTACCAAAATGGCATGCTTCCATGAGTGGACAGCTATTTATTTCATATAGAGTAAACAAAGCTTTTTCTATAAGACTGGTGTGATTGGTGCAGTCATCTTATGTGAGTCTTAATCATACTTTCTGAAACGGTTATTAAATTTAGTAAAACATAAAACTTTTTAATTGGAAAAACATTACTCGGTGCACCTTTTAGGCGTGACTTACTGAAAGTGCTTTACCATTTAGTACATTTCGCTCTCTGTGTGCATGTTTCACACACTCTGGCTGGCAAAAAACATCATTGTCTAAATTGTATGAGATAGATAAGCCGCTTATCGTAGGCGAAGGATCCAGTTTCCAGCGCCAGAGCCCTCTGTTGGAGATCCGGGAAAGCTGTGCAAGCCCAACCCCCTCTCTCTCTCATAGCACACTGTAGATGTAATATGGCTCCTGGCTGCCAGCGAGCCTTCAAACATCAAACCTGAATGTATTTTCCTGGCAGCTGCGCTTCGGTCGGCTCAGTAAGGTAAAGAACGACTAATGATGTGCTATTTAAGTTCCTCTGCGGTTATTGCTTTATTGAATCGAGAATAATGATTCATATTACTTCGACTGAAGAGTCCGTATTGGTGGACAAGTCTATGCTGACGGTAGCTCTGTTCTGCTGCTACTTTATCTCTTTAAAACCGGTTCGTAAAGAACGCTCGCGCTATAATCATTGATGGACATGTTAACGATGAACGCGGACGATATTTCTACCGACCACTTCAAAGATTTGCTTGGTCGGTTGAGCACTTCGTTGCAGATGTTTATCCCCTTATGAGACATTAAGGCTGCATCAGCAAATTGACTGATCCTATGAAGTTGAAACACTGCAACTGAAGCTCGATGATGGTTGTAAAGCGTCGAGTTCTGTATTGCGCGTTGATGGAAAAAGTTACTTTATGAAATACATTTAAAACAAAAAATCCCTTCAAAGCTTCGCGCGGGATTTCATATAACGCTGATTAAATCTGGCCTCAGGTGATGACATGGATACCGCTAGTGTAAGATATGATACATTTGAATATTTTTAAATTCCCGTGTTGGTAGAAGTGGTGACGTGAACATATATTGTCAACAATAGAGATACTATAGAATTGAACGATTCTGGTTCCGATGTCGATTCTTGTTAAAGATTCAGGTTGCTTAACGGTTCCATTATTCTTTTAGTAGCTTACGTTTTGAGGAAGAAATAACATTTAATGTCCTCAATATGTAAATTATAACAATGTCAGATTCAACAGAACATAAATAAATGCAGTAGCCTACATTTTTTCCCAAAAGGTGTGCATACACAGACTTTCTAATGACTTTTCACAGGCTTTTTAGAAGTATTTACATTGGATTGCACTTGTCTTGCACTTCAAGTAACGTTAGTAAAATAAACATGCGGTGCCATTTAATTCATTTTTTTTTTTAATAAAATACCACCGTGTATGTATCTAGCTCCACGTTGTCATGTAAACAGCTGGTCAGTATACAAATATTTAGGTCTCACAAGCCTTGAACATAACACATCAGCAGTTCGTGTTTCATTACATGAAATTAATAACTTGCCAGTCAGGTTATTTCAGTAACGCTACGATTGATTCGTAAATGTTTTGATGCATAAGAGTCGACTCATAAGAATCGTTCCAAATCTAGTCTGACTACCCTGGTCACGGATGTTTTGATTCACTAAAAAGAACCGACTCATAAGAGTAATTAGTTTGGCAATCAATAATGCTGTTCAGTGTAGCAGAGTATTTTAGTAATGTGTTCAATAAAAGTAATTCGATTCGTATTTTTTTTTTTTAACGGAACAGCTCTCGGTTCCCAACCCTAATAAACAATGCACAAAGGGTTAATTTGTGCTCGTGTGAGCGGCGAGAGAGAGGCTGGCTGAGGGAGGCGCCTCTGGGCCACTGACGTCCGATTCACTTGTAGTTTGATTTGTCAACAGAGAGCTGGGCGTCCTCGCCCGTCACACAAAACGGGCTTTACAATACAGAGTAGAGGCGCTCGAGAGTGGATACACCACAGATATGTAGGATGACAAGGACCAAGTAGCATTTTCCGTTTGCTTTTACTTGCATCTTATTACTTTCACTGCATAAAGTCCGTACTGGCGCGAGATCAAGGATCGCGAGGATGAGATGAGAAAGAGGAAAAAGTCTTCGAGCTGGAATATTTCCGCTGGACGGATACGTTGATGTAGTTTTGTAAATGTGTCCAAAATGGAAAGAAAAATGCAATGGAAGCGCCTGTATTTAGAGTAACGTTAACTGAGGCTTGTAGTTTCTAATTAAATTAAAGAAGCTGTTTTCCCGCTACACCTGCCTTTTAATTACTCTGCAGACTGGTGGATAGACTTGCTGATGCCAACAACGCCAGATTGCCTATATGGCAGGATCATGAAGTTTTTGACGTTTTTCCTTTTGCTTCCAGAAACCTTAAAAAGGACTAGAAAGAGTGGGAAACAGCTCAGCAAGCTGCCAGTATGCTATGAAATCGTGACTTTGTCCTTGAGGAAGAAGATGGCTGCAGAACTCTATCCTGCCAGTATAAATACTAACCTTCCTAACAGTAACAGCACAGCAGTTACAGCTGCCAGCAAGAAGACCATCGTCCAAGTCACTCAAACGGTGACAACGCCGACTACAACTGCCACTCAGCAGAACATCAACAATAATAACGTCGAGACTGCCAGCTGGCAGGCCACTCACCCGACGCTGCGAGAGAGGTAAGGGCGCATTCGGCTTGCTTTTCGAGGCATATACGCTCTTATGGGTCCATAAACGAAATCTTGTGTTGCATTTTGTTCTCTTCAGGAATGCTTTGATGTTCAATAACGAGCTCATGGCAGATGTTCATTTTGTTGTGGGTCCGCCTGGCGCATCCGAAAAAGTTCCAGCGCACAAGGTGAGCGCATCCTCCTGCGTCAAAACGCATCTCAAGTGTCCCTTTCATCAGGCGCTGCTTAACCGCTCTTGTGTGGCATTTGTGCTTCCAGTATGTGCTGGCAGTGGGGAGTTCTGTTTTTGGTGCCATGTTTTACGGAGATCTAGCGGAAGGAGAGTCTGAGATTCATATTCCTGACGTGGAGCCTGCTGCTTTTTTAATTCTTTTGAAGTAAGTTCTACACTTAATTTGAATGAATATGTGTCAATGATGTGAAACTCAATTACTCAGTGCACATCTATTAATATTTTTACGAATACATAATGCAGACCATGTGTGGAATTACTTAAATACACCCCTGTTTTTAATTCCTTAATTAAAATTAATTTTCCAAATTCTTAGAAAAAAAAATGAACTGCTTATTAATATTTGGAAAACTTTTGGTGTCATTTGGTGAACCCAGAGTGGAGAAGAAAGTGTTAAGTAGTCCCTCATGACTGTCAAGGTGAATAATTCTGTTAAAATATAACAATTACACTTTTTTATGACCAGGTTAGTTCATGTTGTTAATGAATGTCATGTGGTACAACTCCTTTAAAATGTAATGATATTTATGAATTCATTTGTTTTATTTTATTTCCCTTGAAAAACAAGCATAAAAGATTAATCATTATAAATTTATGAATGCGTTAATATGTATTCAAAGTGTAAGGAAAATGATATAATTTTTACATGTTTACACCACATGACATTTTTTAGAAACCTCACAAAGAAATTTTTTTTATATGTTGCATTCATATGGTTTTGAAAAACATAATGTTACAGAGTGGATTTCTAAGATGCATTTTAACTAGATTCTTTCTTTCTTTGTTTTTCATCATTTGTTGTTGATACCTACATGTAACTCTAAACTCAATCACTGCAAAGACTAATGCTTGTATAAGTTCTTTTGGAAAGACATTGTGGATTTCTAACTCCTATTTCTATTCACTTCCAGGTACATGTATAGTGATGAGATTGAACTTGAAGCGGACACAGTGCTGGCCACTCTGTACGCTGCCAAAAAGTATATAGTGCCTGCACTGGCAAAAGCCTGTGTCACCTTTCTGGAGACAAGCCTGGAGGCCAAAAATGCCTGTGTGTTGTTGTCCCAGAGTCGACTGTTCGAGGAGCCTGAGCTGACCCAGCGGTGTTGGGAGGTCATTGATGCTCAGGCCGAGCTGGCACTTCGCTCCGAGGGTTTCTGTGAGATTGATCTTCAAACGCTGGAAATCATACTAAAGCGAGAGACTCTAAACACCCGAGAGGCGGTGGTCTTCCAAGCGGCTCTCGAGTGGGCTGTGGCTGAATGCAAAAGGCAGGGCCTGGGACCAACCTCTCGTAATAAAAGAGCAGTGCTGGGCAAGGCTCTCTACTTGGTTCGCATCCCAACCATGACCCTGGAGGAGTTCGCCAACGGAGCCGCACAGTCAGACGTTTTAACGCTGGAAGAGACTCATGATGTCTTCCTGTGGTACACGGCAGCCAATAAGCCCAAGCTGGAATTCCCAATGCAGAAAAGAAAGGGTCTGGCGCCACAGCGCTGCCATCGTTTCCAGTCCTCAGCTTACCGTAGTAATCAGTGGCGCTACCGCGGACGCTGCGATAGCATCCAGTTCGCGGTGGATAAGAGGATCTTCATTGCAGGGCTTGGCTTGTACGGTTCCAGCGGTGGAAAGGCAGAGTATAGCGTCAAGATTGAACTCAAGCGCCAAGGCGTGACCCTGGCCCAGAACCTAACAAAATTTGTTTCAGATGGATCCAGCAACACCTTCTCTGTATGGTTTGAACACCCGGTCCAAGTGGAGCAGGACACCTTCTACACAGTCAGTGCCGTATTGGATGGGAATGAACTTAGCTACTTTGGACAGGAGGGTATGACGGAAGTACAATGTGGAAAGGTGACCTTCCAGTTCCAGTGTTCCTCAGACAGTACCAACGGAACTGGAGTACAGGGGGGTCAGATCCCAGAGCTGGTCTTCTATGCCTAAAATTGTCAGGACGTTCATATTGCAGTGCATTCCGCTCACTGGAATTAAGATGGATTGAATACAGGGTCTCATGAGGCTCTTGCCTTTATTATGTAGCAGCAGTGAACTTGATGGTAATGGCGTTTCAGAACCACAGTGGACTCAGATGGAAGGAATGTTCTTCAGCTTTATTTATTGCAAAAATTATATATTTGGTTTAATTATTGACACTGCAGCAAGCAGATCTCTATACAGTATATATATATATATATATATAAATGAAGATAGTTGTACTGCTCTGATAGTGGACGGAAGCCACTAGTGTGTCATGTTTTGTACATAACTTATTTGTTTTCAGCTTGATGCTGACTGACAAATAAAATGTCTTGTATTAGTGATCAGCTTCCTGAACTGCAGATTATAAACGTTTTTGTGACTCAAATCCAAAGTTGTTTTCACTTATTCATAGGCACTCATGAAATGCATCAAAGATTGATGCTATTCTGCTCAATCCTGATTTTAGCAATGAGAGAGGTTGACCTCAATCTATATTTTTGATGCCCTAAAAGTGTATGGTATATACACATTAAAATAAAATCATTTGAATGAGGTAATGAGTATATGGGCTTTTCCTATGTAATGAAATGCGTAATATTCAAACTGAAATCTAAAAAAAATGAACCCACACACCACAACAGCAGTGGGCTTGTGTAAATGAGACAGTGATTGTTAAGTGTGGATGAAATATTCATCTTGAAAGGCCACATAAAGAACCTATTATCCCCAGTGGGCTGCATGAGGAACTGAAAAGGGAGTCTGTTTGAATTGAGCCCATAGAATCTGCTGCTCCACCGTTTGCATTCTAATTGAGGGTTTAGTAAACATGGAGCAGATGCAGCTTGGTAAAACAGCAGATTTCTGACCAAAAAAAAAAAACCCCACACAAAAACAGATGAATATGGAATTATGACACATGGAGTGCTGCTAATCAGAATGCATTCTTGGATTATACCCAGTACTTTAACATTGGGATGTTCTCTGCTGTTTATTTGAATCATTTTGTCTCTGCTTCTCCTAATCTGATGAGTCTGTTTAAAAAACTGCAGGCCTGTTCTGTCCTCACAGTGTGCGCAGAAGGTGGAAAAAGGGTTGCGGTGAATATGATAGACCGTAATGGATTTTTTGACATGACGCAGTGCCCCCTAGTTACATCCGGCTAGACTGCAACTCACTATGAATATAATTTCCAGATGGGTAAAACATTTTCAACCTGTGCCTGAAATAGCTTGAATTACAGACTACTGCAGAAATTGTAGTAGATGAGAGTAAAACAACAGCAAATATTCTCCTTTTTTGATGCAACCAGGAATCCATAGGCCACATCAGATGAACAGATTGAGTATACTTGTATTGATCTAGCTGCGGTGTATTATTGATAACCAATTTAGCAAATGAATTGTTTAGAGAGATGCTGCCTGCTTTATTAATGAGGTTCATTCAAAAGCACTGTTCCAGTCAGCTGAGTTACATTAGAGATGTCATAGAGAGGTCAATACAGGGAGACTTACCGACAGCCGGAGCGTTGATACAGAGCTCTCTAGCCAACAGGAGGAAGGTTTTTCCCAGAATGTAAACATTAACCTACAACAATAAGAAACAGAACTGAAAGGTCTGAATAATTCAATAGGTTCAGCTTTGCATGTTAACGTTTGCATCGGTTTGCAGCCTCTTATGCTCAAAGGCATAAACAATAACAGTAAAAACAATATCTTGCCCCAAAATATTTGAATGGTAGTGGTGTGTATATACACACACAAAACACACGTACATATATAGACACACACAACCATTCAAATATTTTGGGCCAAGATATTGTTTTTTTATTATATAAATATATTTTGTGTGTGTGTGTGTGTGTGTATAATATATACACGTACAGTGGTGGCCAAAATTATTAAAACACTTGTACTTTCACCAGTTAAAAAATGGTTTTAAGTCAGTTATGTCTATCTTTTGCTGTAGTGTCAGTAGGAAATATCAGTTTAAATTTCCAAACATTCATTTTGCCATTAATTGTAATAATCCAGTGAGATTTTTGTTTGCACAAGGAGTCTGACAACAGCCAGTGCTCCTCACAGAGATCTGATCTGATCATCATCCAGTCTGTCTGGAATGACATGAAGAAACAGAACAAACTGAGACAGACTAAATCTAGAAGAACTGTACTCTAAGAGACCTAGCTGCAAAGCTACAGTACTGGTAAAAGTTTTAGGCACTTTGTGTAAAAATGCTGTCATGTCATAATGCTGTCCAATAATGTTATAAATAGATTTTCTTTATCAATTAACTTCTATTAACTAAATTAAATCAACATTTGGTGTGACCATCCTTTGTGTTTAAAACAGCTTTTTCTCTAGGTGCACTTGTGCATAGTTTTTCAGGTAGCTTTACCTTACATATACCTGATATAGACCCTATATAGACCTTTCAACATTGCACATACTAAAAATGCTGTAACCTGTAAATATGTGAACTTCAGACACCCCCTAATAATGACTAGGGGTTATGACCTGAGCACCAGGTCCCTAGTTAGCCTGGCATCCAGGCAGGATAAATTGGGATCTTGTCGGATTTGGGTGTGGCTACACTTGCTAAAGATTCATGACATATCTGAGCCTCCACCCCAACTGTCCAGTGTCTGTTCTATAGCAGATACAGCTCAGTGGACAGCTGGGGAGTAAAAATAACATTACACCAGTGCTCAAGCACAGATGTATCTAACCCTAAAATAACTACTAAAAAACTGTAGAGTATATATGTGACCCTGGACAACAAAACCAGTCTTAAGTGTCATTTTTTTAAATTGAGATTTATACATCATCTGAAAGCTGAATAAATAAGCTTTCCCCTTGATTTGTTAGGATCGGACAATAGAGATACAACTATTTGAAAATGTGGAATCTGAGGTTGCAAAAAAATCAAATTATTGAAAAAAATCACCTTTAAAGTTGTCCAAATGAAGTTCTTAGCAATGCATATTACTAATCAAAAATGAAGGTTTATATGTACGGTAAGAAATTTACTAAATATATTCATGGAACATCATCTTTACTTAATATCCTAATGATTTTTGGCATAAAAGAAAAATTGCTAATTTTGACCCATACAATGTATTTTTCGCTATTGCTACAAATATACCCCAGCGACTTAAGACTGGTTTTGTGGTCCAGGGTCACATATTGTCATAAACACAGTACTGTGTATTGTTTCACAAACAAAATATAGCCTCATATCCTATACTCGCTGTTTAATACAGCAATAAGGCATTAAAAGATGTGTGTTGCAAAGCTTTTATGTTCTTATTGTAAAATCTTGAATGTCTTAGGGTTTATTAAATAATTAATCATAATTAATTAACCTTATATGCAGTCGTGTGTGTAAGTATAATAGCTTTGCACATTAAGATTTCAGAGTTACAACATTTTATATGCCATCTACCAGCATTTATATCTGCGCAAATCATTGAAATGTGAACAAGTTTGGCCTATTAAATGAAGAGAAACTATGCTAACATATTTGATGATCTGAAGCTGGAAATATAACAGAATTTCTGACATTATTGCCCAAAACTGGCATCTGCTTACCTGTTATGTCATATGCAATGTCTCATACAGTATTACTTACATATGGTCATATGGAGGGTATTAAAGATTATTTCAAGGTTGAACATCATGCAACTCAGCACAGTCGCTTAGGCTGCGTCATATTTTTCAGAGTAAGTATTGTGGAAAATATACGAAAGAAATTGAAATGAAAGAAAGCAAACCTGTAAAAGATCACTGAGGTCCAGGAGCATGTCTGCATATCAGTTAAGGGAATACCAACACAGCAAGATTATAGCATAAAAAAGGGTTGAAAGCGTGATAAAGATCTAAACATCTTTGTCCAACTACACAGCTAAAAATAAGAAGTCAATCTTGCTCCTAAATGAATCCTGGTCACAGTGATTAATTAAGCATCAGACAGCTCAGTAATTGTCACTGGGGGAGTTTTGACTTTACTGATCATCTCTACATCAACGGGCTTCAGGCAGGAACTCCTTATCTCTGCAAGAGATTCACCCTGACCATCTGTTACTGCTCACCTGAGCGGCACACACACACACCTGAGGCATGTGTCTCTATGGTGACTAATGCCCCCTTCAGCAAAGAGATTAGCATCACTACAAAACAAGCTAATCCCACTTTATCAGGAGTCTGACGGCCTTAATTACGGCCTGCCGTGAAAGACAGAGAGTATTTATACTTCTATGACAGACATCAGTGATATTGATAACCGTCTTATCTCTTAAATGCTACAAGACCAGATATGAACCATTGACAAAAACTGCAGATGTACTGCAGGGGGGTCAAAATTATATTGACAACAGCATCATTTTAAAACAGTGAAACAAAAATTATAATTACGTTAAAAGAAATGAATTATTTTTTCCTGAAACACCAAGTGGATACCAACATCTTGCAACAGTATCTTGCCATTCTTAACAAACCAGTTTATTGACTAATGCTCACAGGACAATGGTTCTCAACCTTTTTGACCCCAAGGCAATGCCCCCCCCCTATGGTCCACAACAATATTTGAGGGTCCCATAATTTTTCCAGTCATTTGCGATTAACTCAATAAGGTTTTTTTTTATTTTATTTAACTTCTAAAATATTTAATATTTCATAACACTAAAGAAAGAAAGAAAGAAAGAAAGAAAGAAAACTTTTTGTACAGAAAGTATTAGATCTCTCTATGGATTTATCACAAATATGCATATGGTTACTATGTTTGCAAGATGCAAGCATTTGAAGGGATCCTTGTATTTAGAACTGGATATTTATGTAAGAAATGTACCAGTAAGAAGAATCTGATGATGAGCCTCTGAAATCATGACCTGTAAGCTCTGGCAGATTTGTAAGAATTGGCAGATCAGGTCAATGAAGCTCACTGAATCAGTGTTTCCATAAAAAGTCAATCATCACCTAAACAACCTGGTTTAAACAGATGTGAGATTGCTAAAAACATTCACAAATGTTAAAACGCTGCTAGAATGAACAAAAGAGATATATGCTGTTAAGTTAAAAGTAAATACTTGAGGTGAGAATTATCTTATTTTAAAACATAAATCATAAATACTTGATTTAAAAAAAAAAAGATAATACAGTTGTCCAAATAATTCTGTATATCATATCACAATGATGCACGAGATAAATGCATGAATGTTTGATGAAGCAAAGAACAGTACGCATTTAAAAATAGGACTATATTTGGAAAGGGTTTGGCAGTCTGTAAAGTACTGGACAACTTCTTTTTGTGTTTCTGCTCTTTAGCATGAAGTACCATATCTTAGCATGCAACTGAAAGAGCCCCACCCAGAGACAGGTAACAATTCTAAACGACACACTAGGTACCCAGTCAGGCCTGACGCTTCACAAAAGCAGAGCGGAGATCTGGGTGTGACCCAAGCAGACACATAGGATAGAGCTTGTCAGTGTGAGTAAGTAAGAGTCTGTCTTTTTATGAGACAGAGAGTGAAGGCAGTGGTGTAACACTATCCAGACGTGCGGTGTTGCAACACAGGTGTGGTGAGTCTCAAACGCACATAATCTGGGAACAGAATTAGGACAGGTTGGGGGAAAACAAAAATGTGCAACAAGGGAATGATATTTCCCTCAACTATCACTTTAGAATTCCACTTCAGTCTCTATGACTGAGCTTCAGTATTCACAAGGTATTCAGCTTAGGTCAAATAAGTGTCACTTCAGTAGCTTTTGTACGCAACCAGGACAGAGTTTGAAAATCAGGGCTGTTTTCCATGATTTACTCCAGGGAACATCCTCTGAGATTCTGAAAGGTGCAGTAAACACTCTTCCTCTTCCTCTTCCTCTTTCCTCTCTTGCAGCACTATTGTTTTCACATCCTGACACGTCCCTTCAGACCCTAAACCAGGTTTTCCCTAGGGAAAGTATGAACTGATAAAAGTGACAAGTGTAGACCAGCATGAACGTCAATGCTGGTTTGGTTCTGGTTCTGATAAAGCTGGCTAACCAAAGAAATCCTGCTAAAAAAATTCAGCTAGTCGCTTATAACAGCAACCAAAACATTTTTTTTACACACAGAACTATATATAAGGGTATATATAAAGTTCACATTTTATACATAGATATGTCGAATCCATAACTACAGAATTGAGCAACAGCATTCTTGCTATTAAAAGCCTGAGATTTACTCTTTTTTTGCCGTATCCGAATTTGGATAATGTGTCTAACCTAATTTCGATTGTGCACACTTTTCTCCAAGGATTACCGTTCACAAAGAGTTTAACTTGGGTTTCACACCCTAGGGATCATTGTGAGAAGGATACGTGGCGTTCCCTCTGTCCTGCAGACCAGGTAGAGGCAGGCGGCTATGACGTGTGTCATCTTTCGCCCTCGTGTCAAGTGCTTGCTCACCACCATCTTGAAGAAATTAAAGGCCGTGTCTAGGCAGTGCTGGTTCAGCTGCAGCTGGCTGCCGAGGTTGTGTATCTGTCGTTTCCCTAGAGACAAGACACACATATGCATCAGATTGAACAAACATACACAGATCCACACACGCTTGCGCACCAAGGCATGACTTCACACGCAGGTGTTTGGTTTTCCAGTAGCACTGATGTCATGAGAACGGTGCACAGCCAGACAGGCTTTTAATGGAGCCTGGAAGTGAAAACGGGCAGAGAGACAGCTGTTTTACGTCCCATATGAGGCCATGTCCCTCTTTTCCCTTCTTTCACAGTTGCTCATACATTTACTCCTTCACAGACGATCTCAAAACAGGCCAAGTTGTAATTCATTGGACACAGAATAAATCAGTCTGCCCTGAAATCCCACGTTGAGCTAAGATGTGTTTAACATATTCAAATCCACATTTTAAAAAAAACACAGATTTCTGTTTACTTAACACATCATTTAGCAAAAGACCTTGTTCACCCAGACAGTGAAAGTTTCCCACATTGTAAACAATGAGAATGATTTAGGCTGCTTCACCGTGTCATAACATGCAAAGCTTTTTTTCTGGGCAGAAAGGCTACAGATGTGATGGAGTTGATGAGTTTGACATGTTCCAGTCATTCATTATGATTGAAATTCCACATGTAGACGTGTTTATAAGAAGCAAATGCTTTCATCAATCTGTCCTCTAAATGTGCAAATATGTGATAATGAGTTCAGCAGATGCATAGAAGCATCAAACTTTTTATTTAGCGCAGGGATTCTGGAAACCGATGGGGTGGAGAGGGGGTACTTTTATTCCCCCCCCCAAAAAAAATTCTAATTATTTCTCCCTTATTCTGCTTTTATAGATACTAGCTGGACATTATACAATTAATCATGAATATTGTTTTATACTGACCGTTTAGAAATGAACACAAATGTGTATATAGTTTTATATAGTTTTCCTTTCAGGTTTATACATGTAACTATACTTTAACAGTGGGTATAAGATACAACGTCAACTTAATATACAACTTTAAAATTTTCACATAATATTTTAATATGTAATTATTTAAATCAATAATATATATATATATATATATATATATATATATATATATATATATATATATATATATATATATATATATATTTTAACATATTTACATATTTTATACTATTATTAGTTTTACCGTTTACACAGTATTTATACATAAAAAATACATGGCTGGCGGAAAGGTGGTCCTTTGCATCATATTTGGGGTACTCATTGGCATCAATAAGTATAAAAACTTTTGCTTTGCTTTGCTATTTCCCATAAGTATAGATAGAGCCACAGATGTTAAACTGGATGTTTGACTTTTTGTTCCCCAACTGCGGAGCCCAGAAGCTGCAGTGTCAAGTGTCATGTTGGCAGGCCAAGACCAAAAATAACTCTAAAAGCTTTTAAGCGCGTAATCCTTCTATTCTGGAAGCACCGTGTGCCAACTCTCCGATACACGCTCCAAACCTGTCTAATCCCAGAGTATTTTTCACGCTGCACATGCCATAGGATTATCAGCCAGGTCTGCGGTGACCTCTCTGAATGACAGCAGAATTACATAACACTGCAGGGACACGGGACACCTTTATTTAATGAATGACATCTTGTGTTTGTGACCACAGGGACACTTTCATAAATCAGAACCTTTTATATAAACTAAAACTACCTGCCAGACACATCATATTCACTAGTATGTGTCACTCATTTAAAAAGTTTTTGATCTGTTATGAGAACTTTCTGTGAGTCTGAATTATGTGTTTATACAGTTGGTGACCTTGATTCTGGAAGTATTTTGTTCTCAGTTCTTCAAGCAATGTATAAATCTAATACCACAAAACTCATTGCTCTCACAGCCCCTCTGATTCACACACACAAGTACATATTTACACAATGCCCTGCCTTATATTTGCTAAATCAACACACACCTAGAACCCAAAGACATTTACCATGGAGCTCTATGAATGCATCTTGTGTGTTTTTCAGATTCAAATGATGTAAATTTAATTAGCACTTGAGATGTAACTGGGTCAGAAATGAATGCAGATGATTTACTGAAACATAATATTAAAAGGAATATGCGTCCACAGGAATACTATACGTGACGCATCTATTGACACCATATTTGATATGAATTTAAATTACAGTCTATAGGGCTTTGTTCCAGATAAAGCATATAATGCAAGAGCCATATGGGCTATTTTATTTAACACTTATGGTCCTTTTTTATTTTTGGTGACTTGATCATCCACTGACTGCAGTGCACCTACACACCACTGCTGACTAATATAAAGGTGTGCCTACCGTTCTGAAGCGTCTGAGCTCGCGATTCTTTTCCCAGACTTGTGTGGAACCCACTGCCCAAAACCGGAGCTTTGGAAGTACCTGAAAACAACACAAAAATTACAATTCATTACTGTTAAAGAAAAATCCCAAGTTGAAATCAGACAATTACAATAATTAGGAATAGTTTTGGTTTATAATATATAAACAGGTGAAGAAATAAAATCCTATTATTTGCCAGTGACATTTAAGACTTTGAATAAAGCTCTAGCGCACTCCAGTGGTTGTCTGTGTAAAAACAGCATTAGCATGGTATCGGTACTATAGTGACACCTACCGAGTGCCGATGTCTCTACACAAGTAGCAACCTAAAGAGATTGATTGACACACCTGAGACTGATAACCAACTCAGGGAAGTTCGGAGGAGAGTGACAGGACAATACTAATGAACACTATTTGGATTGCCTTTCAGTGGCATATTGCTCAATTATATATATTTTTTTTTGTCGAATCATGTATGATAGCTTCTACTTTGGGTAGGTTTTCTGTGACCAATTTACAACACATCTGAATATACAAAGCTGATATTGAATCCCAAAACTGACATGCAGAACTGATATACCACAGGAATCTCTTCTTTTGCTTTCAACTCTGCGAGGTGAACGGAAGTGATGTTGCCACTGCTCCACAAGGTATGTTTCTAGTGACGGACAACAACATTTCAGCATTTAATGGTAAATTTTGTTCAATCCAAAGCTGTAATGAATTTGATTGCTCCAGGTGCCATTGAGACCGAGTGTCGCGATCGATATTTCTGGGTGTCTGTTGATGTGGGCTTTGCAGGCCATGTCCCAAGATTTGAGGCTGTAGGTATGGTGCTGTGGCTTGACAATAATCTGTACCACAAACTATCACATTATATTTTAATTCTCATATCAATGCATGTTTTTTTAAGTTGAAAATGGAGTGCATATTATTAGTGAGGCTCATGCGTCCAGGTGTGGCTACACAGTGAGGAACTTGAATGGACGGGCGTCTCTGAGGGCTTCCTATTTCTCCTGCCACACCGAAAACCAGGCGAGAATTTTATTAAGTCCAAATATAAAACTGCACTGATAAATTCTAGAACGATCAGATGTATGAGTCTTGATTATGGCTTTTTGGTAACATTGTTTTCTGTTGTATGATGTCTTGTAGGATGACAACAACTTCCTTTTCAAGCTGAATGTTGTTTTGATTGACCATAAGGGGAGAGAGAATAAATACTCTCTCTCAGAGACATGCACACTGCCAGTTGACTGGTCTGCAAAAGAGATCCTCTGTGAAGAAAACTACATAGAGGTAGGACTGTGCAAGGCCGGCGATGCAAAGCTGTTGTTATTGTTAATTAAAATTAAATGAGTACATTTAAATTTAAATAAAGATGGAATAAAATAATAAATATTGAACTGAATATTTACTAGAACTGAAAAAGCTTAAGAAAATCACCAAAAAAATTACTAAAACTTAAAATAAAATGAAAACTGAAAATATATAAATAAAATCTAATTCAAACTATTAATAAATACTAAAATTGTATATAAATAATACTAAAGCTGGTCAACAATATCTGGTTTTCTCTAAACTAGGTGACAGTGGCGAGAGATACACCCTGCATGTCCGATAAGCGCACCGATAAAGAAACATGGCTGGCTGCTCTCGCTTTTGTAAGAAGTATTAGCGCTTTATCAATGGCATGTGTGAACTTCTGTGGTTTGAATTTCTCATTGCCATCTCTCTATTTCCTCTTATAGGCCCAGAGATCGGCCATCTCTGAGTGGCAGATAATGTTCCTGAATCAGGACCGTTTGGATGCGATGTCTATCTCTGAAGCCAGGCGAATGGGATACATGGTGGATTCCACTCCAAACAGGGTGGTCTTTCGCTCTGCCTACAATCAGCCACATTCAACAATCACAGAGGCAGGTGAAACTAAAATTAAAGGGATAGTTCACAAAAAAAGAATGTTTTACACACCCTCAATTATTTACACACCCTCAAGTCATTCCAAACATTTGACTTGTCTATCTTCAGTGGAACACAAAAGATATTTTGAAAAATGTCTCTGTGTATTTTGTATACATATACCATTTAAAAGTTAAGATTTTTTTAAAAATGTTTAAATATTCACCTTTTTGGGAACTATCCCTTTAAATGTTTATTGTGCAGGTTCTTTGATAGTATCTCGGGATTTTTAACATGAAGGCTGAAACCTGCCTTGTTGTATCCTCAGATTGATGGCATTGCTGTAGAGGTGATTCATGCAACAGTGTTTTTCAGGCAGAAATGGGCGGTTGTGATGCTTGACTCATCTGCAGCATGTACGATAGGTAACTCACTGGCCATGTTCATTTTCTGATCCATTATAGAACTGATTGTTATTGAACTAAATGCACATATAATACTTTTATTGTAAACAACAATTCAAGCTGTCATAGGCCACAGCTGTCATACCTCTCTCTCAGTGTTGCATATTTATCAGCCCCTAGCTCATTTGATGGAGTGATTTTGCACTGGAGAACTCCTAAAGTCATGACCCCGCTGGTGCTGGACCTCTCTGGGTTTGTAAGCAGGAGTGTTGAGCTGGGTGTGGATGCTCAGCTCATGGACGAGACCACCAGGACAGCCATGGGTTACATGCTGGGAGAAGATGGGCAGGTGGTGCACGTATCAGTGCCTTTTGGTGCACCAGGAGGTTACAGAATGGTATGTGCTAGACAAACCAGCAACCAATGTTGCGTATTTTTTGCAAAAGAGAGAGAAAGAAAATCAATATTTTGTGCTGTTTGTTGCGGAGCGTAGTCGAAAATAACGTCTATAAAGAAAGTTACATGACTTTCCTGTGCTATGAGCACATCTATTCGCATGTGTTTACGGATGATACTGAAATAGAGACCAGACATCGCCAGCTACGAGGTATAGAGACGCCACTAGTTTCCCGGATTCCTTTCGCTATAGATGGTGAGATTATTACCATACCATCACCATTATACAATAGACTGATATTGTTTTTATGACTGATGCAGGTTATTTTTCTGATAACCAATATGCAAAACCAATTTATTTTTTTTAATTATTTTTCAGCTTTTTGACATAATTAATTATATTTATAAAATACTAAATGTTGTGTGTGGGGGGGGATTATTAATATTAATTAATTTATATTATTATTAACAATAATAATAAATTCCTTTGATCTAGATGATGGCAAGTTTATTTTAGTCACTTTTTTGCCTCCTGTAACAGAAACTTTGCCAAATGAAGAGGTGTTCACCGTGTATCTTGGTAGTTTTGCTTCGGATGTGGATCTCATTGCAATCAAGCTGAATGAGAACTATCTGTCAGTAACAGATGACATTCAACAGCATTACTTCATTACAAAAATTCCTCACATCAATGGGACCCACGGCTTCATCATCAAGGTCGCTTTTGAAGATAAATCTGTTAACAGAGTGGTGAGGGTTTTTATTTTATTTATCATTCCCCCAGTATCATATGCATCTTATATTATTAAAAATAAAATCTATTTTTCTAATTGACAGTATTTGGGTGAAGGACTTCTCCAGTACTCTGTAGAAATTAACTACACCCTAAATATCATCAGGCGAAATGACACATTTTTCCACCATGTCTCTCTTGTGGCACACGTTAATGATGCTTGTAAGTCTTAAAGAGTTGATGACCTTAAATTACATAACATGCAAGTGTCTAAGAATCTCAGTCTTATTTGTTTCTCTCTCATTCAGTCCCTCCAGATGTCACTGCTTTCTGTACAGCACACAGCATAATATTCAGAATGAATCATGCAAGGCAAGCTGGACTTTGGGAGGTCTGTGTGGGGCATCAAGCTCTCACGTCTGACTTATCCAGGGATAAGGGATACACACTGAAGAACGACAGTGACAGTATGACTCTGGAGGTCCCACTCTTCACATCGGGCTACATTTATGAGGCAAAGGAAAACATTTGTCGTTCAAATGTTGATTTTCATAATGTCAAGGCAGTCTTGATTCAGACCTCCTTTTGTTCTTAACATTAGAATAAGAAATTAAATGCAACTCAAGCTCTATTGACAGCATCTGAAAATAATTTTGACTTAACCCATAAATGCACTAAAAATGGAAGTGTTTAGAGGGTTATAAGTAATATTATAATAAGTAATATTAAAGTAAATTATAATAATAAAAAAAAATTAAAGAATAATTAAACAAAATAATTCTTTTAAACCTAGAATATTCTTTTAAATCTAACATGTTAGGTTTCTGTTTTTCCAGGACATCACATTGCAAAGCTTTGTCGGCACTTTTGAGATTCTTATGAGAGACTCAAAGACTCTGGAGATTCACAAGAGTACAACAAAGTCCTGTTACTTTCAGACTGAAGAACTAACAGGCAAGACGATATAAAATGCTAACAGGGTTTATAAACTTTAAAGTGTTACCTCTCCACTAATAACCAATTATTTCTATTGTTTTAGTGTGTTCTACAGATGGAATAATGACCGTGGTGGCAACCACTACACAAACCTGGCCAACGGTGACACCTAGCAGCACAAGCCTACTAGATAGAAGATGCAGACCCAAGGCAACTGATGAGACAAGGGTCATGTTTTCTTTTGGTGTGAATACGTGTGGGACTAGATTAATGGTAAATGCAATCATTGACCTTATTCATATATACACACATACACACACACACACACACACACACACACACACACACGAAAGTCTGGGCTCAGTAAGCCTTTTTTAACGTTTTTAAAAGAAGTCTCTTTTGATCATCAAGACGGCTGAATTTATTTGATCAAAATTACAGTAAAAGAATTGTGAGATTATACATTTAAAACTAGCTCTACAATTATACTATATAATCATGTTGCAGAAACTTTTTTTTTTTCAAAATACTTTAAATAGAAAGTTCAAAAGGACATAATTTATTTGAAATGGAAATTTTTGCAATTATAAATGTCTTTACTGTCACTTTTGGTCAATTTAATGTGTCCTTGCTGAATAAAAGTATTAATAATAATGATTAAAAAAAAAAAACTTTTAAAACCCAAACCTTTTAAACGGTACATCTATTATATCTTTTAAACATGTATCTATTTTCAACTGTATATCTATCTATTTACTGACTGATGTGTAATCTGCATCCTTGTGTAGTTGGGTGACGGCTACATTGTGTATGAAAACGAGGTCATTTCTGATGAAGGTACCATAATTGACCAGGAATCAGCCATAAAAAGGGAATCAAAATTTAGGTATTTGTCAATATATGAAACTCGTAAATATGTGAACGTTGAATTAAATATGATTGAATCTTTGAAAACAAAACAAAAAAACTGATCAGCTCTCTTTTTTTCTTCTGAATATTTCAGGCTCACTGTGAGATGCTTCTATCCACTTGACTCTGTTAAGAAGGTTTTTACATCCAGATTGTTTAAAGGACCTAAATTTGGTACAGTCAAATTTACAGACACTTTCTATTACAGGACAATTCATCAAAAGAATTGCTATAATTTTTTTCTCTTTGTATATCTGCATAACCTACAAGGAAACCTTATCAGCTCTCAGGCAGCCTCTGTTTTTGACCCTAAACCATGGGCAAATAAACTTCATGAGACACAGTTTGTGCACAGAGGAATTCCACACTCTGCATATCCCTCATCAAATCTGGGCAGGAAGACATCTGAAGACAGTTACCACGCGAGCAATATTCCCTATCCACACAGACGTACCCAACCCTTCAAGGAATCTGGGCAGCAAAACTCTTTTAATGGCTTGTTTGAAGACTACAGATCTTTCCTTGTTGACCTCCCACAGAAAACGTCTATGAAAAGGAGTGACCAAAATCATGGTAATTCTAGGATGATTGGTGACGCCAGTTCTGCTTCAGCTTTCTACAGGGGATCAAAACATGGATCAAAACATGCATCACATGTCATAAATGAAACCTTGCCTTCCATTTTACAGTCTGTCATTGCCATTAGTAATCCAACGAACTACAATCCAAATAGCAATGAAGTGAGTGACCAGCTTTTCCTAAGAGAATACATGGACCATCACACTCCTGACAGTGGTTTTCAACACTCCCCAGATCGTTTTAATGAACTGATTAACAATCTGTCTACTAAAGATCCTTTACTCTATACTGGCAATATTAGTTCTAACAAACTTGAAGCAGGCAAAATTGAACGGGACCAAAAACATTTGGAAAGTTACATACTTCCCACATTCAACGTGAAATATAAGAACAGATTTGACACTGAAAGCAGTGCTCAGCCATTTAAAGAGTACGGATTGGAAAAAGTAGGCCTTTTACCTGTAACAGATGAGCAAAACAATTTCATGCATGAAGATGGTGACGATAATCCAAAGAAATTGGCGTTTTTGCATACGCACCAGCAAAAAGAAGTCGAAGATAGGCATTTTCTTTCTGATCATAAACTTTTAGCAGTAAAACCATCATATGACAAATTGAGAGGGACCCTGTTCTTCCCTGGTAGCAGAAGCCGTTACGGTTCCAGCATTCATAAAGGAATAATAAGAGGTAATTTTTCATTGCTAAATTATGTACAATACATTTAAGTAACATAAATAATGATACAACTGTAAATTTAAGCAATTTATTTTTAACACTTTTCAAATGTTCAAGTTAACATATTCTAATACTGAAACCACACACTTTTTTCTAGGATGACCATGGAGGCTGTAAAAAAATAGGATTTCATTGTTAAATGGTGAATCCAAATTATGAACTTTGTCATGTTGAGGAAAGTGCAATGGCAAATAACATGACAGCCCCAGAAAGAAAAATCAAGCCCATTCAAACTGAGGGTGAAATGTATGGCATACTGCTTTTGCAAATAAAATGCACTGTGATCACTAACTGTCAAGTTAAGTTGCAATTTTTCTTGGTAAACAAAACTGTGTTAAGATCTGATTAAGTTCAAATGCGTGCTAAACCAAAATGCCATCTCATCTCACATTTATACGAAGAACTACATAATATTTATCCAAATAATTTGGCACCCTGGAACGGCTAACGTGGAATCCATTACATGAAAAAGTTTAACGATATTTTATAATATTATAAATTATATATTATAAACAATATCTTCTCCAGTAGATCTTGTTGTGGTAATTCTGATTTGTCCATTAAAGAAAAAACTATTTCAGAACTTACAGATGCATCTCAATAAATTAGAATGTCGTGGAAAAGTTCATTTATTTCGGTAATTCAACTCAAATTGTGAAACTCGTGTATTAAATAAATTTAATGCACACAGACTGAAGTCTTTGGTTCTTTTAATTGTGATGATTTTGGCTCAAATTTAACAAAAACCCACCAATTCACTATCTCAACAAATTAGAATACTTCATAAGACCAATAAAAAAAAAAAAAAACACTTTTAGTGAATTGTTGGCCTTCTGGAAAGTATGTTCATTTACTGTATATGTACTCAATACTTGGTAGGGGCTCCTTTTGCTTTAATTACTGCCTCAATTCAGCGTGGCACGGAGGAGATCAGTTTGTGGCACTTCTGAGGTGGTATGGAAGCCCAGGTTTCTTCGACAGTGGCCTTCAGCTCATCTGCATTTTTTGGTCTCTTGTTTCTCACTTTCCTCTTGACAATACCCAATAGATTCTCTCTGGGGTTCAGGTCTGGTGAGTTTGCCGGCCAGTCAAGCACACCAACACCATGGTCATTTAACCAACTTTTGGTGCTTTTGGCAGTGTGGGCCAAACCTGCTGGAACATAAAATCAACTTCTTTAAAAAGCTGGTCAGCAGAAGGAAGCATGAAGTGCTCCAAAATTTCTTGGTAAACGGGTGCAGTGACTTTGGTTTTCAAAAAACACTATGGACCAACACCAGCAGATGACATTGTACCCAAATCATCACAGACTGTGAAAACTTAACACTGGACTTCAAGCAACTTGGGCCATGAGCTTCTCCACCCTTCCTCCAGACTCTAGGGCCTTGGTTTCCAAATGAAAAACAAAACTTGCTCTCATCTGAAAAGAAGACTTTGGACCACTGGGCAACAGTCCAGTTCTTCTTCTACTTATCCCAGGCAAGACGCCTCTGACGTTGTCTGTGGTTCAGGAGTGGCTTAACAAGAGGAATGCGACAACTGTAGCCAAATTCCTCGACACGTCTGTGTGTGGTGGCTCTTGATGCCTTGACCCCAGCCTCAGTCCATTCCTTGTGAAGTTCACCCAAATTCTTGAATCGATTTTGCTTGACAATCCTCATAAGGCTGCGGTTCTCTCGGTTGGTTGTGCATCTTTTTCTTCCACACTTTTTCCTTCCACTCAACTTTCTGTTAACATGCTTGGATACAGCACTCTGTGAACAGCCAGCTTCTTTGGCAATGAATGTTTGTGGCTTACCCTCCTTGTGAAGGGTGTCAATGATTGTCTTCTGGACAACTGTCAGATCAGCAGTCTTCTCCATGATTGTGTAGCTTAGTGAACCAAACTGAGACCATTTTGAAGACCACTTTGCAGGTGTTTTGAGTCGATTAGCTGATTAGCGTGTCACCATATTCTGAATTGGTGGGTTTTTGTTAAATGTGAGCCAAAATCATCACAATTAAAAGAACTAAAGACTTAAACTACTTCAGTCTGTGTGCATTAAATTTATTTAATACACGAGTTTCACAATTTGAGTTAAATTACTGCAATAAATGAACTTTTCCACAACATTCTAATTTAATGAGATGCACCTGTATTAAGAGTGAAATTTATGAGTGTGCATTAATCAGAAAAATAACATTTTTATGTACCCTAACAAATCTGATTCTGTTGCTTGTCAAATTCCACATTCACAGATCCAAAGATTTCAATTCTAGACTGCTCTTGTTTAGTTTCATGAACTAAACCGAGGAATACCTTCCATCAGCTAAATCGCCTAGAACCAAAAAAGTTTTGAAAACATTACAATTGCCACTGGTACCCCTCAAAACATGAATGATACTGGACCCAGCTGTGTTTAGGTTCAAGTGAACTGCTCTTACCATCAGCAGACACGAACTGGCCGACAGCTGAAGACACCCCTCCACTGTTTTCCACAAACTGAACCTCAGATACGATGATATTATCCTCCAGAACCGAGCCACAGGCTGTGCAGACCGCACTCCCCCGGGCTGGGTCTGTGTCGATGTCTGCTCCGCCACAGTTCTTACACAGACGACTCATATTGGCAGCAAGATTCAGACCTGAGGAAGGTAACATGAACACCATTACTGAACTAGTAACATCCGAGTAAACACAACATTATCCATTAGGCAACGGCCATTTACTGTTATTCGGATATTACAACAAAATACTAAAATCACACAAACATGTAGTAAGTCATGAGTAAACTATACAGCAGGTCCACGCCGGGGTTTGAACCCGGGTCGCCGGCACACAAGCATCCCTGACATTCCGCTTCGCTATGTAGCATGGCTAGCGCTGTACCACAGTACCCAGTTGAGCCTCCTTCATTGTCGTTCACGAATCATATATTTTTTTCTTATTAGGATTACCTTTATATTAGAATTAATTCTGATGTATATCTCTAGTGTCTATAAACCTTGCTAAGCTAATGTTTTGATATGTGCACATATGCTACCAAATGAAAAGCTAGCTTGCATAAGACGTGATACAAATGTAAATATAACAAAAACAGCGCATTTTTATCGTTTCATTCTTTATTTCATATAATAAAGTCTCACATAAATATAAAACATAAGACATAAAAGCTAACCACTCACCAGTCAAAGGAAGTAACGTAAAGACTTATGATCAAACACTTTAAAGCTGTAACGTTATCCAGTATCCTCCTCTCCTATTTACTATTAGGTTTCATAAACTAATTAAACTGCATTCATTGAGCAACATGTTTAAAAGGACTAACGTTAAATTCATTTTTATAGTAAAATATTTCAACTGATTCATAACACCATTAATGTTTTGACTTCCTACCGGCTCTGCTTCTACCCAACTGCGATACAACATTGAGGGCTGTTCTAAAAACTGAATACAGAGGGGAGGCCGCTATGACGCAATTCTTCTTTTAGTTATTTTGCTTAGTTTATTTAGCTACTATGTGTCGTTTAGGGCAAAAAACTATTATAAGAAATATTATTTATAAATATATATTCGTTATAATCCTAGTTATTCTACTTAGTTAAAAACGTACATTCAAGACACCCCTATTTTGATATTGCACTGGGCCGGTGGCGGACTCCGGTCAAAGCGCGATAATATGAAGGGAGTGTGTGTTCTGTTATTTAGCCGATACGCTTTCGTACTCTTTCTCTTATTGACTTGATAAAATAAAGTATTGCTAGTTATATGTGTAGTCCTTTGTCTGTCCTTGAAATATAAAGATAATAAAATCGGTAATCGATTGAATTCAAGACTTTGATTTTGACAGAGTTTAAGACATGCTGACCGGGAAGTAAATGTTGTGCAATTCAAAATGTGTGCAGATAGTTTTAGTGAGTTAAAATACTAATTAAACGGTTTTTTATTAACCTTACACTGTTTAAATGGAGTTTCACGAGAGCTGATGGAGTGGGAACAGCTTGATCTGAATCCAAGGATTATTGCTGCTGTTAAAAAAGGTAAAAAGGAAAATCCACCTTGAGTACACTTAGATTTAAATTGAATTCGCTCGTTGTTTAATGTGATTTTATTTTATTGTTCAGTCAATTTTAGATCAGCCAAGGAGATCCTCTGTGTTTCTGGTCCGGATTTGCAGAGACTGACACGCTTGTCAAAGACTGATGTTCAGAGGTTGCTTTGTGCTGTAGCGGCTGCTGTCCGCAGGTCCAAGCCGGTCACAGGTGGGCTTCGTTGTACTACTATAGTACTACTTTTCAATTGAAATAAATGCAATAATCTTGTGAGAATCAGCTATTTCTGAAGCTAAACTGTTGTTTTAATATATTGTCAGCTTTACAGCTGATCCGGGGAGAATGTCCTGTTTTGGAGGCCGGACACAGGCTCTCTTTTGCCTGTCCCGTTCTGGACGGTCTGATGCGCGGTGGTCTCCCGTTACGAGGAATAACGGAGCTGGCAGGCGAGAGTGCTGCCGGGAAAACTCAGTTCTGTTTGCAGCTTTGCCTGTCTGTCCAGTATCCGCAGCAAAACGGAGGACTTAATTCAGGTAAGGGGACATGAAACTCCCCTTTTTGTTTGTTTTGTTGTAGAATAGAAACGAACTGTTTGAAACAATCGAATTTCCCCTGACTAACTTAATGGAATTGAAACATATAACCATTAAAGCAGTGTCTCTCAAGTTGTTTATGATTTATTGGATAAGGATTTTTTTTAGTTAAAATAAAAATTGTAATTAATTTCCATGATGTCTAGAAAACACACACACACACACACACACACATTTTAGATCTAGAATTCACACTTTTAGAATGCCCTGAATTATCCAGATTTTCCAAAAAAATTGGAATCCTGTTTCTTTCATTTAATAAAATAATTTTGAGGGAGGTCAGTAAAATAAACCAATATCTTGATTTTTAATTGTTTTAGTTTATTTTAGTGCTTGTTTTATTTTAAATCATTTTAAGTCATCTTGAGGACCCGGTTGGGAATCGAAAATCAAGTCCAATTCCAGAATTGGATACTTGTGCACACAGGAATTGAAAAATAATTTGACATCTTTTTTTAGGTGGTGAAAAGGGGCTGTTAAAAATGTATCTGTCTTTGAATCATTCACTCAAGAGATTCATTCAAAAACACTGATTCTTCCAGTAATGAAACAAGGAAATCTTGAGTGAATCATCGAATTCCATTCATAAATTCCAGATTTTGTTTAGTTGTCTAATATTTTTTTCTTCAGAATTGTGAGAGAACAACAACCTCCATTTAAAAAAAAAAAAAAAAAAAAAAAGAAATTTATGCAGAATCATACAGCTCTATTTTGCACACAAACAGCTCTTAATCGAGTCCAGTTTTTTATGTAGCCTGCTGAATTTTGTTCATGGTATTCATCAGCAATTAAATGTTTTGCAAAAAGAGACACAGAATAAATATGTTTGATATCTAAATGTTTGACTTGGAATCGAAACTGGGAATCGATAAGAACCGGAATCGGAATTGATAAAATTCAAACAATACCCAACCCTACTTGGAGGTTTTCTGAGGTTCCCCCAATGGGCATCGGTCCCCTGTTTGAGGACCACTGCTATAGATTTCTGACATTTCAACTATTAGAAACGCATGGAGTATAATTTGAGATCTCTTCTGAAACTGGCAATGTAAGATTGCTGGGGTAAAAGGAGAGTTCAGTTCAAGTAATCATTTTAACAAATGTCTGATTAACTGCTGTATTAAATCACATTTTATATGGTCATTTAACAGGAGCTGTTTATATTTGCACTGAGGATTCTTTCCCTATCAAACGACTACGGCAACTCATTACCCAACAGCCCCAGCTCAGACCAGATCTGCCACCAGCTCTGATCCGCAGTCGGCGTTTTAGCGACAACATCTACATTGAGCATGCAGCTGACCTGGTAAGACTGGCAAACATTCCTCTTATTACAGATAATAACCATCAGAACGCCCTTAATGCTGGTTGATATGTGAGCAGGAGGCTCTGCGGGCATGCGTGTCTCAGCGTGTGCCCGTGCTGCTGAAGCGAGGGCTGGTCAAACTGCTGGTGGTGGACTCTGTGGCGGCTCTGTTTCGCAGTGAGTTCCAGGCTGATGAGGCTGTGCAGAGGTCACGCCACCTGCTGGCATTTTCCAATACACTTCACCGCCTGAGTCATGAATATGGTGCACCTGTAGTCTGCGTCAACCAGGTTAGACCGGCATCTCATTTCTAACACCTAATCAGAAAGACTATAAGATATTATCATTTGAATTTAAATAACTTACAAATTGTTCTTATGCTATTTCTCTGCTCCAGGTTACAGATGTTGTGGACGGACCAAACCAAGGGAGGTGTGACTATGGGTGAGTGTGTTTGTGTCAGTTTAGCCAGCAGCAAAACAGCCCATATACAGTGGCAAGAAAAAGTATGTGAACCCATTAGAATTGCTTGGTTTTCTGCATTATTCATGTCATCTGATCTTCAGTAAATTCCCAAGTATAGAAAAACACAACGTGCTGAAGTTAATGACACATGAACTACAACTAAACTATAATCTTTCATGTATTTTATTGAACACACCCCAGTAAATATTCACAGTGCCCGAAGTGTATTTTGCTTTTCTATACTTGAGAATTTGATAAAGAATGCTCTATTATAAGTTGTTTTTAACTTATCATATACAGACTGGTGGGCAGTAAGGTGCTTCCTGCATTGGGCATCGCTTGGGCCAACCAGGTGATGGTGAGACTCATGCTCAGGAGACTGGCGGGGCAAGTACAATCAGACAGCCGAAGTAGCGCTCCCCGAAAATTAGAAGTGGTTTTCGCCCCACACCTCCCTCGAGCGAGCTGCCTGTGTGGGGTTTGGGAAGAAGGAGTGAGAGGGATCCCTGATGACCGTTCAGACCTGCAGCCACAGGGCTCTTCGTGATGAATTATCTGCAAAAGGAGCAGATGGACAGGACTACTTAAAACACAACAAGGCAGTTAACAGCTGCTAATAGACATTAATGTTTATAAAGGACATCTGAATGTTTTTGTGAGGAATGGCTAAATTTATACCATTTGAAATGAATGCACATTATTTTTAATACACAATTCTTACAGGTATTATGTGCAAATCATTTTGTAAAATCTAATCCTATTTTTATCATTTTAATTTTTTTATTATTATTATTTTGCCTTGGATACAGAATAAATGTTTTCCTTAGATATATGTTGTCACAGTTTTCAGACATAAATATAGTTCCAAGCAGCAATAAGTTTCAAGAAGAATAAAGCCTAATTGTTACCTCACACCTGCCCTTGAAGAGAACGGGTTATTCTGTTCTCTCATATAAGAAACAGTTTGGAGTCCAGTCACTCTTCGATCGATCTACTGACCTACAACACTCAAAACAAGGACAGAAAGCATTAGTTGAGACTAGGCTATGATATTTCAAACAGAAAGTCAAATACAGACATTTTTTCAGAAAAGCTGTTGTTTTCTACAATGCTTTCATGCCATGATGTGCCCCAGCGGTAAACCCTAACTGTGTTGCAAAAATGATCATGAGACAATGTAAAATTCTAATTTATTTAATGTTGCACATGATCCTTCTTACCATGAAATCAGTGTTTTCTGTTTGGGGAAAGTTCAAACAATAGAATGTATATAGAGAGAGTTAAAGAGCAAAAGAGAAATATAAATATTTAGTGATTTTTCAAAAAAAAAAAACTCAGTTAAAAGAGGGAAAACAGCACCCCCAAATTTTCAGATCCCCTGTTTTATGGTAATTTATCATTCTACCTCTATATCTTTTTGGGACCTGTTATGAGTCACTGACTATTCATGATGTGTTGAAAGCCATTGGCTCCAGCAGAGGGAGCTGAGATCCAACAGAACTCGGTGTACATGCCACATGGGATTGCCCTAATAGATAGAACTCACTGACAGTCTGGCTTATCAATTGATATCAATGACTGATCCACAGCAAACCAGATAAAGCTTTCTAATCTATGTAACAGATGGCAAACAGTGCACAGGGAGCCGTTTAAAATTGTTTTAGAAGAAAAACCATGAGGGGTGGCAGTGACCTTTGTGGTTTCTGTGAGACAAGGACATAATATAAAAATGCATTATTTTACTCAATGAACAGAGGGTTTAGCAGTTTAGCACCGCCTCATTATCTATACTAACACATTAAACCAATTAACACGGATGGCCATTCAAAATTTAATCTGTATTCACACTACCTTTCAAAAGTTCTGAAGTTTTTGAAAGAAGTCTCTTATGCTCACCAAAACAGTAAAAACAGTAATTATGAATTATTATAAGTATTATTATAATAATATAATAACCGTTTTCTATTTTAATATATTTTACAATGTAATTTATTCCTGTGTTGTTGGCAAAGTAGAATTTTCAACTTCATTACTCCAGACCTCAGTGTCACATGATCCTTCAGGAACATTCTAATATGCTGATTTTTATTTTTGTCATCATTATTCTTATTCTTATCAATATTCAAGTTAAGTGAGATTTACTGTCATTCCGCTATGTGGAGACATACAAAGAAACAAATATTGAAAAACTGTGCTGCTTAATATTTTTTTAATATTAATTCTTTACATTTTTTCAAGATTCTTTGATGAATAGAAAGTTTAAAAGAACAGCAATTATTTGAATAGTAATCTTTTTGTAATATTACATGCCTTTACTGTCACTTTTAACGGGATCATGAACCAAGAAATGAAAATTCATTGAGAGGTCATTGTACTATAAAAACATCCTGTTAGTCTAAAAACAGCTTACATTGAAGCCAATCTGCCAAAACAACAGGATGTGGAATGTGCCGCTTTATGATGTAATAGTGTGGCTAAATAACTCCGCAGAAGAAGATCAACGCCTGCTTCTACATCGCTGCCTGTTTAGCCCCGCTCACCCATTCGTGCACGTAGTAGGTAAATGACAAGAGCGGCAAACACAAGTCTATGCAGAAACCAAACCTTGAGGTTTATTTGATGAACTTTATTTTTAATGAAGATCCATACACACAAGACATTCTCAACAGAGCGATAAATCGACGAGTCACTTTGGAAACGGATGCTAAGAAAAAGCGTGCCATGCTGCTTCTTAATATATATATATATATTTGATAACTATATTGTAATAATATATTTTGTGCGCAATCTGCCACACCCACAAGAGTCTCGTCAATAGATCACTAACTAACCCTGAAACATAACCTACTCCAGAACAGGCTATGTTCATAGAATGAAGAAGTTGCTATGGCTACTTGCATACCCTAAAAGTTACCTCCATTTTTGGAACCGAAAACTGAGTTTATCCACTTACTTACCCTTAAACATACCTGGGTATGTCACATAACTTGCTTTCTGGAATACCCCCCAGATCATTTCATGTGTACTACGTATTTATGCGTTTTAACCTTAAATACAGCAGTGTCCATCTGTGAAGGATGTAGGCTGTCAAACATACACAACTGTTAACCAATCATAGCAGTGGGCGTTTTCTTCTGAGTCTACAATCTGCCAATATTCAAACAGAGCGTTCTGATGAGGGGGGTTAAAAACAGGACAGAAAATAGCCTATTACTTTTTTTTTTTATGTAAAAATCTTGATAACATTATAAGTGGACCTCAGAGAACAGTACAATATATATATATATATATATATATATATATATATATATATATATATATTGGGGGTGGTCCCAGATTGTTTGACCACCCGCACCCTCGGCAAGACAAGCACCCTCTCCATCCATCCATCGCACTGCAACCTAAACTCAACCCCCCTCCACCCCCTTCTGCAAACACATACACACACACACACACACACACACACACACACACACACACACACACACACTCACTTTCCTCCTTTCATCAGCTATATATATATATATATATATATATATATATATATATATATATATAAAGCAGTTCATGACCCCTTTAAACCATTTAATGCATCCTTGCTTAATAAAGCATCCATTGTTTAAAAAGAAATCTTACTGAATCCAGACTTTTGAACAGTAGTGTATATAACAGATATTTTGTTATATTAGATGTTTTATAAGTTCCCAGTTTGTTTATGGAGCTCCTAGTTTTTCCTCTCTGCTGCCTTTCACATCACAACAATTGATTCATGAGACATGCTGGGTCTTATGAGAGTACTGACCTAACACTGTGGCCCAAACCATATTGCAGATCTGTGAAAAACTCCTGAGTCATCCAACTCTATTTCACACTGTATTTCACAGTACATTTAAAACAGGATTTTTCAGCATACATCCACTTCAGTTCCACATTTCAAGATGTCTCTCCAAACGAAGGTGCAAACAAGCAAAAATGCTTGGCAGTGATTAAAGTCCAGCTACACAGAAAGGGTTTTTTGAATAGGCTTATAATCCTGTGAAGCTACTTAACACACACACCCACACACCCACACCCACACTCACACACACACACACACACACACACACACACACACACACACACACACACACACACACACACACACACACAAACACACACACACACACACACACACACACACACGAGTTGGTCTCTCTTCATCAACATCAAAATATAACAACTGCTAGTACACATAAACAAACACACTAATATATGCAACTAAATTCGAGCTCGCCTTTGAGCTCGTACTGTCACCATGGCGACGATCACATGGGCTGTCTGTCCCAGATTGTTTGACCACCCCCACCCTCGGCAAGACAAGCACCCTCTCCATCCATCGCACTGCAACCTAAACTCAACCCCCCTCCACCCCCTTCTGCAAACACACACACACACACACACTTTCCTCCTTCCACTCAGCTGTTTACTGCCGCGCTGATGAAAACCTTGTTATGTAACTCCACCAGTCTTAACGGGCTACACACAGACGGGCTTTCAGAATACATGCATAACCGCCCACATCTGCCACTGTCTTCAAAATGACTGCCGGGCTTTGAGAGCTCCTCACACATCGAGCAGTCTTAACCCGGACTCTAGTTAGTTAGTCAGGCAGGCGTCTGTTAGTATGCATCCCACGTCTACTTGTCTCAGCCAGGGCATCGGAGAGACGGATGCAGTGACTGTAGGCTGCAACGCTCTCTCTCTCATACAAACATGCATATACGGCCATCTTGGGAAACAGGAGAAGAGGAGGAGAAAAATGGATTCTTGTGTTGAGGCCTGAGGAGAAATGTGTATGTGGAAATATATGCTGAATATTATATCAAAGAAAGACAAGGAGCACAGCTGCAAAAACATAACACATGAGGATACACACCATGACATCTTTACAAACACTCACTCACCCCCTTTTAGTTTGTAACTTAAATGTTAGACTATACGCACACTATCTATTTATCTATCTATCTATCTTTTTTTTTTTTTTAGTTTGTTTTGATAGATTAAAAGAAATTCCACTGTTGATTGCGCACTGTCACATTCATATAAATGTTACTCTGACACTGACAGAGCATTTCTGAGGGGTTTGGGAAAATCTGACTTATTCCTATTGCAGAATATTATCACGTCCCAGCTCTTATCAAATGAGTAACAGCTGCACTCAGATTACCTCTCCAAAACACAGATGTGCAAGAATGAGGGCATAAAGTACATCATGTGTGATGAATATGAAAAGACAGTGATTAGTACAAAAGTCAAAAGAAAAATGAGAGTCTGAATGGCTTTTATGGCGGGAGACAGGCAGCAGCTGGTCGGTTGCTAAGACAACCAGGATTAGTCCTGCGCCATTGGCCCTCAGCTGCGCCGCAGACTCTTTCTCCAGGAGGTCTGAACTCCATCCCACCTGGATTACAACACATCTGGCTCAAATCATCATTTATATCATAGCATTTTTGTCAAAATATACACGTTTCTTGTGATAGTGCACACTATACCTAAAGGCAGCTTGTTAACACTATTGATCTCCAGAAACAGAGAGCAGATAACACAACGTCTGGCATGAGAGGAGAAAAAAGTGATTTTCGGTTTAACATATTAATCATTTATGACACTATAATAGGAAAAAGCAAATGTAAACAAACAAGGAGAGGGAAGGACACTAGAGTATGACATCATCAGTAGTGATGCAGAAGGGTGCAGTAGCAGAACACCACCACAGGGGGAGAAGTGTGTTTGAATTAAGAGGGATGCTTCAAAAATAAAGCTTCCAGATAAGTGTTTTCACAGTGATGCCAAAGAAGAACCTTTCAATAGATAGTTCTTAAAAAGAACCAATTTTTTTCTTAGTGTGAAGAACATTTTAGTTGCCAGATCCCCCCGAAGTCGTGCATCTGGCAAGTCGAGGCCTAATGGTTAGAGAGTCGGACTCATAATCCAAAGGTTATGAGTTTGAGTCTGATGTCTGGCAGGGATTGTAGATGGGGGGAGTGAATGTACAGCGCTCTCTCCGCCCTCAATACTGTGACTGAGGTGCCCTTGAGCAAGGGCATCAATGGCTGCCCACTGCTCCGGGTGTGTGTGTTCACTGCTGTGTGTGTGCGCACTTTGAATGGGTTAAATGCAGAGCACAAATTCCAAGTATGGGTCAGAAAGTGCTGAAAATAGAAGACTCAAGTAAACTTACTATCGCCTATATACAGTATCTGTCACTGAAACCACACGACTAGCATGGCTAAAACATTTATGACATGACAAACAAGCAATTCCAGCATACTGTGTCCATCCAGACGCGTTAAAATTGACCTGTTCTGCAGCTTTCTTTTTTCTTATTAGGAAGCAAACAAACAAACTGGTTCCAGATCAGCTCACATGCCAGCACGTGAAGCAGGCATGTGAATAGCTGACTGAGAGTATTGTCCAGTGGCAGATGAAACAGATTCATATACACAGTAGTTTTATTCAGAAAAGCAGGCTGGGTCGACCCATTATGCAGATTTTGTAGAACGGGGGGTTGAGACCCTCTTTACTGAACTAGGTCACACTTTGTCGTGAAAGCAAAGAATTTCATTGAAAAGAAAAGAGAAATTAACAAACAACGCTATCAGCAACTTGTGCATGTTGGAGAAATAATTGATTTAGCTGAGTACCAGCACTGCTCGATAGTCCAGAATGGATTGAATACTCTCTTCTTAGCTTAGTTTAGCCCTCTATCTTGTTCTCTATCACACACTCACATTGTCTTGCAAAACCAGACAGCACTTCCAGGACATTTGGGAAGAATCCGTAATGAGACAGAGGCATTGTGTCAGGGAGGCGTCTCCATGGTGACAGGAAGCCAAGCTGGAAAAAACACACAATAGTCAGCAGCAGTGGGAGGTGAATGTGAGAATACGTAGAGAGGGGTTTGTTGGTGTGTAAACAAGATGGTGAGCTTCAGAATTTCTTACATTATGAAATTACAATGACTTCAAGATTATCATTGCTTCTAGGTCAATTAGGGCCCTATGAAATAAGTTTTATTTTTCCCAAATTCCATTTTTTTCCATTTAAATTTTTCTGGACTCCTTTTTAATGGTTAAATTAAATTTTATTAATCAAAAAGCATGTTTTAATTAAAATAATGAAACATACAGTTTATTAAAGTTTAACAAAAATGAATGTTTAGTGCCCTATGAAATGAGTTTACAGTGAGTTTGGAAGCCATCTGATTATGTTCTACTGTTTTTCATTTTGTTTGTTTTTGAGACACGTCAATGTATTTTATATATTATATATATTGCAAGACTTACCACATCACCTGTTTAAGTGTAATGACCTACTTTTGATTGATTCATTCAAAGTTTGACAAATTGCATGACATTCCGCGTTAAACAGTAAGTTCCATTTTTATGATTGATTCTGCGATTCCGCCTGCATTTTCCACATCCTGGAAATCATAGGGCCCTAGTTAATAACACGATGCTCACTTTTTTGTAATTCATAAACCAGTTAAAAAGGCAATTCACACAGTATGACTTTACCTCAGAACACCCCCTCAATCATGAGCATGTTTTTCATTTCTGAATTCAACAGAAAGAATGATCTGTATTCTGCATTAAAGACTAATTCACAAATTTCAGAATTAAAATTATTTTAGGTATTTTTGTGGGACAAGCAAAATGTCAAGGTGATACAACTGCCCTGATATCATACAGAAGAAAATAAAGCCTCTTTAGATATTATAGTCAAAAACTATATTCTTGAAAATGTTAGCACTCTAACACTTGTGAGAGCGACACATGCTGCTCATTTGTGGAAACTGGACTATGCAGAGGACAATTACAGCAGAAGGTGAAAGTACATTTCAGATCAGTGCCTGTTTTTAGCAACGGCAGCATTGTCCTAGACTGACTGACTCCCTCCTGCCTGTTCCCAATAGTGTTATGTAATCCTCCGAAATGTACCAATTTTGCAATTTTATTAGACTCACATATCAAAACGGCATTAGGAGGGAGGGATGTCAACGATCCTGACATTTTAATATTTGGAGGTACCCAAAGAGTAGCCGTCTGGAGGAATACACCTCTAAGACTGCCTCAGGACAGTAACTCACGCTCAGCCCATTCAACATGATGAATGTCAAAAATAAACAGTATGGTTTTGGTATTTAATTATCATATATTTAATTATCCACTGACTCTACTGCACAGAGGCCATTTCAGGCTCACAAAGGTGATTTCATTACTGAAAGACAATCACTGGGGTGCCATATACTACAACATGATGACTGATGTGCTGCATGAGCTAAAAAGCCCTCCAAATTAAATGGCCAGTGTCCTTTATGTGTTTACTATATTGGACTGTCCATGATTGATTGTTCTCTGTAGAGCCTGACAAACCCATCATGCTTTATATTCATATGACCTGAGGTAACCTTGGAGAGTATCTGCTCCAGTGTTATGTCATTTCTTCTCATATATATATATTTTTTTATTCGTACCCATTTTGTCCTTCTTCCTTAGATAATACCTTCTGTTCTAAATGACCTGGGGACGGAGCACAAAAACTGCACACACAACAGAGACCATCTGTGATGTCTGAGTCCTATGTATATTATTATGCGTGGTGAAGGTTATATCTAGAGGATAAGGTCCTGTTAAAGGAATAGTTATCTCAAAAATGAAAAATCTGTCATTGTTTATTCACCCTCATGTCATTTGAAACCCTTTCTTCATTACATTTTTAAAAATAAAGTTTCCAAAAGGTTTTTTTTTTTTCACAGCGATCCCATTTAAGAACTATTTTGGGTTCCCCAAAGAAGATTTCAGTGAACAATTTTGAAAAAAAAAGAAAAAAAACAAACAAAACATTTTTAAAAGACCCTCATTGGCACAAAAGCAGCTATTTAGCAGAATGTCCAAGCTGCTCTTTTCCATACACTAAAATTGAAAGGTGACCACAGCTCAGACATTCTGCTAAACATTCCTGTTGCGTTCCATGAAAGAATTGCGTTTGATTACATAAGCCTATGTTGAATCAAAGTGCCACCTGCCAGACGAGGAAGAATTACCGCTGCAGTAAAACACTTCCTAACCTAGTCACCACGATTAGACATTGATTCAGGCTTATCCCAACTACGTAAGAGCTTGTCTCAACTCCCCAAATAGAATGACATTCCACCAAACTAACTGCAAAGACTCTAAGTACATCTGACCAAACCATCAAGCGGATGTTTACAAGCACTGGCCATCGTCCCCATAATTACGCTCTCATTGAGAGTAAGTGTTTCTCATAATCCTAATTACACACAATTACAAACAGACACATGACTGCAGTCTGTTACATCATGTGAGAGAGAAGGACACAATGATGACTGCAAGTCCTGACTCAGGAATAAACCACCAGACAAATTCTCCTCCAGCAGCATTTCAGTTTGCAGTAATGGGCTAAACTGATGTCAGACTCGGGCTCCAAAATTAGCATTTGCCAAGCACCCAGTGGGAGTAAAAATTGTTTTTAGTGAAAAATGAAGCTACTTGCCTTTCAGGAAATGCAGCATTATTTTTGTATATAGCCACACTCCCTGCATCCCAATGTGCAGACTATCCACCCTATTTGCCCTATAGTATTGAAAATTACTACTATCAGATTTAGGATGGATAGTATGCACATACTGATTCTCAAAGTGTGGTAGTATGCGGGCTCCCTCTAGTGGTACGCAGATTAATCACTGAATTAAATATAAATTAATGTTAAAACACTTTTAAAAAGTTTGCAAGGTGGCTAAATGATGCCTAGTAAATTAGGCCTACTATGCTACTGTATCTTAATTTTGGTCATTATGGTGGTACTTGGAGAGTCAAATATTTTCTGAGGTGGTACTTGGTGTAAAAAGTTTGAGAACCACTGGGCTAAATAAATAAAAATAAATACACAAATAAATAAACTGGTAAAATGTCTCATTTTCTATTGGCATGTGTGTGGCAAAATTATTTTTTGACACTGTATAAAGATATGTCATATGTACACTACTGCTAATTAAAAAAAATAAATAATAAAAATAATAATATATATATATATATATATATATATATATACTTTTATATATATAACTACTGTGTGTGTGTGTATATGTATATATGTGTGTGTGTGTGTGTGTGTGTGTATATATATATATGAAAAGTAATGGCTGCTGAAAATTCAGCTTTGCCAACACAAGAATAAATTTCATTTTTAAAAATATTACATAGAATACAATCATTTTAAATTGTAGTAAAATTTCACATTTTTACTGTTTTCAATCAAATTAATGCAGTGTTGTTGAAGTCATTTAAGTCATTTTTAAAACATCATATATTAGTGGCCCTAATATATGCATGCTTTCATTTAATTGTGTTAATTAGGCCAGGCAGACAAACCAGACAGCGTAACCAGTCACTCATCAGTCATCCTGGGTCTAATCAATACCAGTCCGGGTAGTGATGACAGTGTACCAGTCTTACATTGTTATGGCCCATTTAGCAGGGGCCAAATGAGGGTGTTTGCTATACAGTGTGTCTGTTTTAGCACTAGTTGTGCATGCAGGTTAGGAAGACGTTAAAGCTATTCATTGACTGAACACTAGGAGTGTTAAACATCTAGAAGAAAGGTTCGGGCAAAAAAACAAAAAGCTGCCTTTTATTTACATCACATAGTGTTCCATCACATAGTGTTCACACACTCGCAGGCTCAGAATCTGTTCTTCAGCTCACATCTATCAGTTTATTCATGCGTGTGGAGAGGTATCAAAAAGCTGTTAGAAAAAGTGAGAGAAATCCTTTGTGTCTGGAATGAGAGCCACAGGGGGGAATGAAGCAGACAGTCTGGACATCACAATCAGAAACAGACTGGTCTGTACAGTTCTTAAGCATGTGCTGCTTTTGCAGCATTAATACTCCAATAATTTACAATAGTTTAAAAATAGTAAGACATCTATTCCACTTCAGGCCATTCTGAAAATATTCACAAGACTGACTTATAAGAACAGAGACTTGATGGAGTAAGATGGTTTTAAGGCAAAGATAAAGTCATACACTACACTTTCCCTGAATTGCTTTAAAGAGTTAATTGAATCAGTGGTTTATTTTTTACCACACTGCACTGGGATTAAGAAGTGTCAGAGACATTTAGGTGAGGAGCGTTGAAAGGGAAGGGAACCGAAGGAAGAAAGTGGATGTTGAGGTACTGTATATGTATTTTTAACATGAGTGCGTTTATGTGAACATGATATCACTCTCGTGTTTGACTGAAGCGTTGATAAGGGGTATGTGGGTTTGACTGAACCTCTGACCTCTGATATTACGCAACTGTGTCTGACTCACTTTAACACCCCAGGAAAGCTGTGCTATAGGATACTGAACATAATACAAATGTATATTCTCAGATAAACAACGGGGAAAAAACTGTGAGCAGTATAAATAAAGCAGATAAAACATTTTCTTATCATCAGATTTGACTAATGAAGTATGCTGCCGAATGTGTAGCATATCTGCATTAGCAAAGAAGTAATGCAGTTAAAATATATACAGAAAATCAAATATAGAAAGAATATAAGACTATATAGAGTATTGAAACAAGTTCAGTATAATGCTGATGTCTAAATGGACCCTGATGCTGGCATCTCACCTCTATCTGTGAGAATGGAAAGGTGTTTGGAGGAGAACTGTGACTCTGTGTAATGACCCCTGAGACTGATAAACACAGTCCAGATGGGGACAGAGGGGCCGACAGAGGGAGCCCAGCAGGACAGGCCCACACATCCTCAGTCAGGGCTCCGTCCTTCCCCCTACAGATACCTCTCCAGTGTCCTCTATAACCTCTCTCCATGTTCCTCCTACACAGTCCATATATATATAGGTTTCAGAGAAGTGTATAGATGGAAAGCAGCAATGCGTTGTCATGATAAAGACTGTATACACAGCGACAGGCCGAGAATTGATAAGAGCTCTTTAGGAGGGTGATAAAATGCTCTCTTTGTTTGATAAGTATGTGATGAGTGCTAATTGTGTGCGGCCATCAGAGCATTCAAAGCCAAGTGTGCAGTTTAACATTTCATTTACATTTATTTTCTTATCAATGCTACTTCCATTAAAAACAATTAAAGTGAGAGTTTGGATAAAAATAATCACAAAAATAAAATATCATTATGACAGAATGTAAAAATCATGGTCAAGAAAATTCTGAGCTTTTAATTTTGATCTCTATTTATGGATATGTTACTGATGCTCAAACTATTTTATTTTATATTTATTTTTATGTTATTTTATTTTAACTTGTTTATTTGACCCTCTAAATCTGGCACTCTCTATTCTAATTCTATTTTATTTCTTTTTTTATAATGTTTTAATATTATTTATTTCTATCACTTTCACTTTATTCATTTTCTAACTGCTTTTTTCCTTAAAAATTCTAACACAATCTTTCTATATTCTTTTTCTATTCTGTCTACTTGTCTTTGTGTGTGTATATGTTTGTGTGTGTGTGTGTGTGTGCGCATGTATGTATGTGTGTGTGTGTGTGTGTGTGTGTGTGTGTGTATATATATACACACACACACACACACACACACACACACACACACACATATTATATATATATATATATATATATATATACACATACACACACACACACACACACACACACACACACACACACACACACACACACACATATACATACATATATATATATATATATATAAAAACTATCTTAGCTTAAGATATAATAATATTATATAATATTAAGATAAAATAATAATACAATAGTAGTGTCTGCATTGGTGCTTCCTGGTGTAATGATTTATGAATAATGTCATGCCAAATTGACAAACCACCCCACTGCCAGTCCATCTGTATACACAATCACATAGTATTAAAGCAGTATTCTGTGATCTTTAGACGTACACCGACCATCTGTCCATCATTTACAGGCCATTTTCAATCTGTTTCCCCACTCTAAGACATGTGAAGGACTAACATCCATTTTGTGTGTAGAAGAGAACTATAGTGTTATGAAAGCCCTTGAAGTCTATAGAAGCGTGTGTAGTATCCATCTGTACCATTAAAGAAGAGTCCTGTCTCTCTGTGGATGAATGTGCAGATTCAGCTGGCTGGAAACTAAGGCGAGCTTCACAGCGCTGCATCCAGGGAGCTATTTCTGGCATGCCTTGCTAAAGCGCATCGCTGATGACTCTTTAATATGTCCTGTCACTTAGCCCTTTCCAGGAAGCTTTCTGAATCTTAGTCTTTAAAGGAAGAAAAGGCAGGTGTCACTACTCTTTTCTTTTCTATTCTATTCTATTCTATTCCACCAAATAGCCTAAAGAAAAGCGCATAATAAACATATTAAGGCTTTTATAGCTTGATACATATAGCTTGAACATGAGATATCTATAAAAAATCATACTGCTTCATATATATATATATATATATATATATATATATATATATATATATCCCCATTATATATGCATATAGACAACAATGACTTTAAATTACCTATACACACACACACATATACACATACATATAGTGCCCTCCATAAGTATTGGAACAATGAAGACAAAATTGTTCTGTTGGCTGTGGAGTCAAGACATTTGCAAATATGATGAAAAGATGAATATGAGACAAAACTACAGAATGTCACATTTTATTATTAGCCGTTTCAACACATACATGTTTAACCAAATAAAAAGAACAGCACTTTTAGAGTTCATCCCACTCATTGATGTGAGCATAAGTATTGGGACAGATGAACTTAAGGCAGATATAAAAGATTAAAAGCTATTATTTAGTTGCAGATCCCTTGCGCACAATCACAGCAGTGAGTCTGCGTCTCATAGACATCACCAGACTCTTGCTCTCATCCTTTGAAATGCTTTTCCCAGCCTTTAATGCAGCCAATTCCAACTGTTGCTTGTTTTGGGGAGTTTTTGTCTTTACTCTCTTCTTCAGCTGGTGAAATTCATGTTTACTTGGATTTAAATCTGGAGATTGATTTGGGCAATCGAAGACTTTCCATTTCTTTGCCCTGATAAACTCCTGGACTGAACTGGCAGGGTGTTTTGGGTCATTGTCCTGATGCAATATGAAGCACTTCCCAATGAATCTGGTGGCATGTTCTTGAATATTGGTTGGCAAGATGGTTTTGTACCCTTCCAAATTCATTCTGCTACTGTCATCATACATTAAGTCATCAGTAAAGTTGAGCGGGCTTGTTCCAGAGGCAGCCATGCATGCCCATGCCATGACACCACCTCCACCATGCTTTACAGATGAGGCTGTATGCTTGGGATCATTGCAGTTCCCTTTTTTTCTCTCCACATTTTTGCTTTCCCATCACTTAGATAAAGGTTCATCTTTGTCTCATCGGTCCATAAACACAGTTCCAAAACTCTTCTGGCTCACCTTTGTGCTTTTTTGCAAACTCTAATCTTGCCTTTCTGTTTTTGGTGCTGGTCAGAGGTTTGTATCTTGCTGTGTAGCATATGTAATTCTGTGTCAAAGTCTCCTGAGGACAGTAAATTGTCAGAGCATCACCCCAGCTTTCTGGAAGCTGTTGGTGATTTTACAGACATGTCTTTTTGGATTCATTTTCACAGCGTTTCAATTGTTGGTTGCTGGTGTCACTGGTGGTTTCCAAACTCTTGATTTCCCCATGCCCTTTGTTTTTGCTAGAGCTCTAACTGACTTCCTCTTTTCTTTTAGCATCCAAATTGCTTGCTTTTCTCTCAAAGTCAGCTCCCTCTTCTTCATCCTGGTTTGTGTGTCATCATCAAATGCAAGATTCAGAATGCAGAAGTAATGGATATAACTGATACGACACCTTCCCTGCTTTTAATATCTGGAGAATTAATGCAACAGGATACAGCTGATCACTTAGAAAGACCTGTGAGGCAACTGTTCCAATACTTATGCTCACATCAGATAGAGGGATGAAACTCTAAAAGTGCTGAACTTCTTAGCTGGTAAAACATCTATGTGTTGAATCACCCAATAATAAAATGTGACATTCTGTACTTTTGTCTCATATTCATCTTTTAATCATATTTGTAAATGTCTTGACTCCACAGTCAACAGAGCAATT
Organism: Acrossocheilus fasciatus; assembly: GCA_036784905.1. Taxonomy (NCBI): domain Eukaryota; kingdom Metazoa; phylum Chordata; class Actinopteri; order Cypriniformes; family Cyprinidae; genus Acrossocheilus; species Acrossocheilus fasciatus. The sequence continues at coordinate 16,279,854 of CM071957.1, read as the reverse complement.
TTGTCTTTACTGTTCCAATACTTTTGAAGGGCACTATATATATATATATATATATACACACACACACACACACACACACACACAGTATCTCACAGAAGTGAGTACACCCCTCACATTTTTGTAAATATTTTATTATATCTTTTCATGTGACAACACTGAAGAAATGACACTTTGCTACAGTGTAAAGTAGTGAGTGTACAGCTTGTATAACAGTGTAAATTTGCTGTCCCCTCAAGATAACTCAACACACAGCCATTAATGTCTAAACCCAAAGTGTCAATATTTTGTGTGGCCACCATTATTTTCCAGCATTACCTTAACCCTCTTGGGCATGGAGTTCACCAGAGCTTCACAGGTTGCCACTGAAGTCCTCTTCCACTCCTCCATGATGACATTAAGGAGCTGGTGGATAGTAGAGACCTTGCGCTCCACCTTCCGTTTGAGGATGCCCCACAGATGCTCAATAGGGTTTAGGTCAGTCCATCACCTTTACCCTCAGCTTCTTTAGCAAGGCAGTGGTCATCTTGGAGGTGTGTTTGGGATCGTTATCATGTTGGAATACTGCCCTGCGACACAGTCTCTGAAGGTACTCTCTTTAGTATGTCACAGTACATGTTGGCATTCATGGTTCCCTCAATGAACTGTAGCTCTCCAGTGCCGGCAGCACTCATGCAGCCCCAGACCATGACACTCCCACCACCATGTTTGACTATAGGCAAGACACACTTGTCTTTGTACTCCTCACCTGGTTGCCGCCACACACGCTTGACACCATCTGAACCAAATAGGTTTATCTTGGTCTCATCAGATCACAGGACATGGTTCCAGTAATCCATGTTCTTAGTCTGCTTGTCTTCAGCAAACTGCTTGCTGGCTTTCTTGTGCATCATCTTTAGAAGAGGCTTCCTTCTGGAACGACAGTCATGCAGACCAATTTGATGCAGTGTGCGGCGTATGGTCTGAGCACTGACAGGCTGACCCCCCACCCCTTCAACCTCTGCAGCAATGCTCGCAGCACTCATACATCTATTTCCCAAACACAACCTCTCGGTATGACGCTGAGCACGTGCACTCAACTTCTTTGGTCGACCATGGCGAGGCCTGTTCTGAGTGGAACCTGTCCTGTTAAACCGCTGTATGGTCTTGGCCACCATGCTGCAGCTCAGTTTCAGGGTCTTGGCAATCTTCTTATAGCCTACACCATCTTTATGTAGAGCAACAATTCTTTTTTTTCAGATCCTCAGAGAGTTCTTTGCCATGAGGTGCCATGTTGAACTTCCAGTGACCAGTATGAGAGAGTGAGAGCGATAACACCAAATTTAACACACCTGCTCCCCATTCACACCTGAGACCTTGTAACACTGACGAGTCACATGACACTGGGGAGAGAAAATGGCTAATTGGGCCCAATTTGGACATTTTCACTTGTTTCACTTGGGGTGTACTCACTTTTGTGGCCAGCGGTTTAGATATTAATGGCTGTGTGTTGAGTTATTTTGAGGGGACAGCAAATTTACACTGTTATACAAGCTGTACACTCACTACTTTACATTGTAGCAAAGTGTCATTTCTTCAGTGTTGTCACATGAAAAGATATAATAAAATATTTACAAAAATGTGAGGGGTGTACTCACTTCTGTGAGATACTGTATATATGTATATATATATATATTCATTTACTCATCAAGCAATTTCGGGCATATAAGTAGAAAGCACAAAAGCAAAAGAGAGAGAGAGAGAGAGAGAGAGAGAGAGAGAGAGAGAGAGAGAGAGAGAGAGAGAGAGAGAGAGAGAGAGAGAGAGAGGCAGACATGAATAAAACTAATGCATAATTAAAGATGATATTTCCAGTCATGACATAATTCAGCTCATACATTAACCTGAACAGAGTGCAGAGTCACCTTTCATCGCGTGCCCAACGGCAAGCCACATTTGTGCCAACAATTGAATCCCTGCACCTCCCCCTGCACCCTCCACAAAAGCAGCTTATGGATTACAGCGAAAGCTGTGCACTGTCATGTGACATGAACTCTGTGTGACAAAACACTGTGTGTCTTAAAACAAAAACACTGTATGCCAAGAAAATAATCACAGTGGTCATGTCATTGTTTGGCAAGCATCTGAAATATATGCAGTTTTCATATATAGCATGTTGTGCTGTTTTACCGTGTGTGTATCCACTGATGGAGCAAGGCTTTATGTAAGAAGATAAGGCAAGGTGAGCGGGTGCAGAGCGGCCTGACAGACCAGTGTTTTGTCTCCTGGCTGCACTGCAGACATCCCAATCCACTTTACTCTCACCTGAACACTACCGTGTCACATATCAAAGTGACTAAGATCAGGTGTGCCCAACTTGCTACACGCCATCCGTGGATTAGCCATGATGTGTGACTGAGAGGTTGTTTACGTCGTTGCGAGTGAGTGTGTAGGAAAGAGAAGTGGTGTGATTGCATTCCTTCTAATCCCATGACCAAACAGCTTGATGCAAGGTAATCAGCAATTAAATACTAACGACATGCGTTTAAAGAGACGTACGTTAAAAGAGATGCCCTGTCCTAAAGTCAACAATAAATGAAAATCTACAGCGGGTAAAATAAGTATTGAACACGTCACCATTTTTCTCAGTAAATATATTTTTAAAGGGGCTGTTAACATGAAATTTTCACCAGATGTCGGTAACAATCAAAGTAATCCATGCATACAAAGAAAGCAAAACAAATAAGTTCAGAAATTAAGTTCTGTGTAATAAAGTGGCACGTAATAAAAAGGCACGGAAAGCCAAGACACCAGCTGAAATCTATCAGTATTTAGAAAGCAATGGCCCAGTCCCAATTGATGTCCTATAAAGAGGTGTCTCATGACCAACGTGTCACACAAGAAACATTTCATGATGGGTAAAAGCAAAGAGCTTTCTCAAGACCTTTGCAACATTATTGTTGCAAAACATACTGATGGCATTGGTTACAGAAGGATTTCTATACTTCTGAATGTTCCAGTGAGCACTGTTGGGGCCATAATCCAGAAGTGGAAAGCATCATTTCACCATAAACCGGCAATGACCAGGTCAAATGGCACTGCACATCACCCCAAAACAGGGACGTGCACAGGGGGGTTGCTCAGGTTGCCCGGGCAACTGCCCATATACCCTTCTCGACTCACGTTGCCCTTCCGAGGTAGAAAAAAAATAAATTAAAAAATCGTACAATGGATGCAGAATTTCACGTAAGCCTAGATAAAAAAAAAAAAATAAAAAAAAACCGCAAAGCCTCATTCACTTCCATATTCGGGAAAGTGAAAGTCAGTAGGGGAAGGGCAAACTCTGTTTACGTGGCTGCAGCGCTGCACGCGACCGGCACCTGAGCTAAGCCTACATGAGCGGCACTAGGAGATTGTCGCGGTTGTCGGGTGAGACGACTTAACGTTGTCGGAAAGGTATAACAAACGGGCGATCATCATCATCAAGTTTTATTAAATGAATTTGGGGGGGGGGGGGGGGGGGGTGTTGGTAGGCGAGTGCCCTTTTTTTAGGTCAGAGCAACTGCCCCTCAAAATTCCTGTGCACGTCCCTGCCCCAAAACATCATGGTGTAGCACTGGCAAAAAATATAGTTGAAGGAAGGATGAATGTAAAAATGTACAGAGACATTCTTGATAAAAATCTGCTGCCATCTACCAAGATGAAATGAGGGTGGACATTTCAGCGAGACAATGATCCCAAACACACAGCCAAGGAAACTCTCAGTTGGTTTCAGAAAAAGAAAGTAAAGCTGCTAGAATGGCCAGCCAATCACCTGACATGAATCCAATAGAAAATTTACGGAAAGAACTAAAGATCAGAGTTCATAGCAGAGGCCCACGGAACCTTCAAGATTTGAAGACTGTTTGTGTGGAAGAATGGGCCAAAATTACACCTAAGCAATGCATGCGACTAGTTCCTCCATACAGGAGGCATTTTGAAGCTGTCATTACCAACAAAGGTTTTGTACGAAGTATTAAATCAATTTCAGTAAGCATGTTCAATACTTTTTCCCTGGGTCATTCCATTTTATTACACAGAACTTAATTTCTGAAATCATTTGTTTTGTTTTCTTTGTATGTATGGGTTACTTGGGTTGTTACCGACATCTGGTGAAAATTTCATGTCAACAGCACCTTTAGAAATATATTTAATGAGAAAAATGGTGACGTGTTCAATACTTATTTTACCCGCTGTATTTTCTAAATGCATATTATAGATTTTTTCACTAAGCCCTCACTCTGGTGATACAAGCAGGAATTTTACAATAATTTAGTTTGCTTAAACCCTGCTCCATAGCCCCTGAACTACATTTTTTATTTTTCGATAATCCATTACACATATATATAATAATTCTTTTTTATTTTTTAGATAAATCAAGTCACCTCATTGACGCAATGTTGTTATCATTGACCTGAACTAAAATGATTTTGGTAATTGATATAAATCTGAAATAAAATAAAATATAAAGATTAGATGAACAATTTAAACTTAATATACAAATGCGAACTTTCTTAGAAAACAAAAATTTGAAATGTTGCGATGGCTGCCATGGGTTTAAGTACTAAAATTAATAAAATGAACAGAAATTAAAAATAAATTAAAGCTAAATACAAATATTTAAAATAAAAGTAAAACTAATAAAAATGGAAAAAGCATATATCAAAATTGCTAAAAACCTAAACTAAAATTTAAAAATGAAAATATCTTAAAAAAATAAATAAAAGCTAATTCAAAACATGATTAAACACTAATGAATAACGCTAACATGGTTATCTAACAATTTTTCTCACAGAATAAATGCATCATATAGTGCATTTCCACAATGCCATTAGTAACGAAAACTTTTGCGTGATGCTGCATTCACAACTCTAAGTGTCAGTTTATAGCTCAAGACCACTGTTTTTGTCTGCCAGCACAATTACACACACACACACACACAGAGTTAAAGACACTATGTGCAGCTTTAAGATGCTGATAAATTTCTATCATCTCCATTTAGACAGGAAGTGTCTCTCAGACAGACAGGGAAGTGAAAAAGGTATGCTGAGTGAGGCTAAAAGTCAGCATTAGACAGATGTAACACATTCATTTCCAGACCCTTAATCCCGTTACTGCAACATGAGATCAGTTCTCTGTTCTATAGGTATGAAACATGCACACCTGAAAGCCCTAATGAATGTCAAGTTCTGTCGTGAAACTCTAGATGATGCAGGCTGATGGGTTGTTAGTGCAAACTGATGATATTTACAGTGTTAAACTACTTGGCACAAGCTGATTGGTTCATGTTGCATATGCAGCCAATGAGAGTAAATCTGAAATCCTCCAACTTTTGCAGCTCCACCTGTATAGATCTGATACAGGTTATTATATGTGCAGCAGCTTTATGTCTTAATACTCATAGCACCATATCGGCGTATGTATTAGCAGTAGCAAGTTCCTGTACTTGCATTGCAGCAGCAATAATCTACAACAACATCAATAACCAACAGCAGAAATGCAGCAGCAGCAGCGGTGTAACAGATTTATAGACCAAATACATTAAAAATTGCCATATCCATTACCATGCTAAAATCTTCAGAGAGTGGTCATAATAGAAAAATGTTAACACATATGCAGATAGATATATGATCAAAAGCATGCATTCTCATACATGCATTTTCATATATCAGCATATCAACTATCTTGTCCTTTTCTGAGAGAAATGTGATTGCATGATGATTGCAATGCTATTGATTATCTTTCCCCTCTAAAGGACTGTATGTCCGTTAAGTGGGAAACACACACACAGCAGTCGATAAATCAAAGTCTCTGACAAAGCACTTTGAAAGACTAGAAAGGAAATGAGTAGGCTGGAAATAAAACAGCAGGAGCCTTGATGGGAGGATGTGAACATACTGGTGTTTACAGTAATGACATAAAGAGCATAATTACTGATTTGTCTTCGTTAGGATATTTTTACTGCAGGCCTCATAGTATGAGGCACATTTGCTTTTATTAGATTAATATTGAATATTTCAGAATATTATCTTGTGAATTTCAATTATGTTTTACAGTGAAATTGCCCTGGGATAAAATGGTTTTGGTGAGATCGGTTTATAGACAAGCAGGTGGAGGGCAGAGGACTGTGACAGCATCAAGCTGCACAGCACATTCATGGAGTATAGATTTAAAGGGATAGTTCACCCAAAAATGAAAATTCTGGCATTAATTACTCACCCTCATGTTGTTCCAAACTCGTAAGACCCCATTAGGGGTTCAAGCGTAATTTTACGAAGCTGCGAGAATACTTTTTGTGTGCAAAACTTTATTCAAATTCTCTTTTTTTTGCGCACAAAAAGTATTCTTGCAGTTTTGTAAAATTACAGTTGAACCCCTGATGTCACATGGATTATTTTACCGATCTCCTTGCTACGTTTTCTGGACCTTGATCGTGTAAGCACCCTTGTTGTCTATAGAGGGTCTTTGAGCTCTCAGATTCCATCAAATATATCTTAATTTGTGTTCCGAAGATGAATGGAGGTCTTACGAGTTTGGAACAACATGAGGGTGAGTAATTAATGACAGAATTTTCATTTTTGGGTGAAAAAAATATGCAACATGAACAGGTGACCCTTAAGACCCTTAACCCCCTTCTTTTTTTTTTACAGACAGCTTTTTGCTTCATAAGACATTATTTGATGGACTGGAGTTGTGATTATTGTGATGTTTTTATCGGCTGTTTGGACTCTCATTCTGACGGCACCCATTCAACTGCAAAGAATCAATTGATGAGCAAGTGATGTAATGCTACATTTTTCCGAATCTGTTCCAATTAAGAAACAAACTCATCTACATCTTGGATGGCCTGAGGGTGAATACATTTTCAGAATTTGAACTGTTCCCTTAAGAACCTTCATACTCAAGCCACTGCAAAATACATGCAGAATATCTCTTTATGCTTTGTAAATCGGTAGCCTATTTACAGAAAAGATACTAAATGAACTAAACAGACTTACAGCAGAGGAAACGAAGCAGCTTTATCTGAAACACTGGCCCATGAGTCCTCGCAGCACAACACAACCTGTCTGGTGTTAAAGGCTGGAAGATGAGAGATGACGCTGGTGTGGGACCTGCTTCCGCCGTTTTCAGAGGCTGTGAAATCCTGAATGGCAGTGACGGAGACACTGAGCCTGTTGCTGCGGTAACAGGGCAGCTTTTGAAAAGGGAACTGACAGCTTACTCAATGCAGGCATAGCCATGGGCTGCACGTCGCTTTGCAACAGGCCCTAAAGTATGGGGAGACCTGGCGAGACCCTGTGTTCTCTTCAGATTTCACCAGCGCCTCAGCAAGTAGGGAGCAAAAGCATTTAACGTACGGAAAACATTCTCTGGGCATTGAGATCATTGAGATCACTCATTTAATTCCTACCAAAAACAAATGAAAACACTAAACCTAGCCTTTTTTACACTTATATTTTAACAAAGAAAATTAGCATTTTGTGGATTTTATTCCATGTCTGGTATGTTTACAAGCAACAATTGTACTAAAAACAGAAATGTTTTTCCTTTGTGTTTTTGAGAAGTTTCACATACAGAATTTGTCAAAACAATCCCCATTTATTATGTTATATTTATGTCAGTATTTGCCCTAGTGAAAAATAAATATACTAAAATGTATTTAAAATACATTTATGTCATGCTAAGTAGACTACAAACACATTAAATATTTATGTGCTTAATAAAAATGCCCTGCAACTTTAAGTATGCTAAACTGATATACTTAAAGTCTGCTAAATTGCACTTAATGCACTTTAATTGTGCAAAAATAGTGCTGATGTCCAAATAAAGATATATAATTTGTTTGTGCTAAAGTGGAACTATTGCATTGCAAGTACACTTCAGGTACACTTTAAAAATCTCGCAAAGACCTATATTATTCAATCATACAATCTCATAGTGACATTAAAACACATTTTAGGCTTAAAATTAAGGAATGTGCATTGTGCATAAGTAGTACTCCAAACAAAGTTTAATTATCATTTTTGTATGCATATGTCAGCAAATATGTTAATAGATTTGAACTATATGAAATAAATGTATTTTAAATATATTACCTTTATACTAAAAATGTACTCATGATGTCAGCATACGTACATAATGGTTTTTTTTTTACACTGAGACGATAACGTATCATTTAAAAAAAAAAAAACTCACTTTGAAACTTGTTTTAGTTGAAAACAGTGTCATGTAAACACCCCATTAGTTTCAGCTTGACAGTATTCACTTGTTTCAAATAAATATTTGAAAATGTATAGTCTTTTTCTTCTAGGGGAAAAAAAAAGAGTGACTCAATACACAGATTTTTGCCCAATCAGATGCTCTCTACAATGAGACAGTCCCTCCCTCGGCACCAGAAAATATACGAAATATAAAAATAGAAATTTGTACTGTGTACTTTTATCTTAAATGTACAATACAAACACACACACACACACACACTCACACACACACACACACACACACGCACACACACACGCACACACACACACACACACACAAGCATACACATATGCTGCACTAACAATATTATCACAATCTGTTTTTACAAGGCTAGTAAAGCTCCTCTGAGCACAAGCCGTTCCTGTTCAGTTTTTTTAATGTATGTGAGGTAATTCAGAGCTGGGTGGGTGACCCCTCGACTGAGGTGAGGCCGTGTGAAGCACACACCCCCCTCCCGCTCTGGATGTGCTGCTCCATCCACATGCCTCCATTTTGCTGCTGAGGCTGTTCCTCATGAATTAATGAGCCTTGCAGTGCAGCAGTGAGGCCACAATGTGCTGCAATGACTCTCAGAGTCCTGCCGCAACCTGACAGCAATTCAGTTACACCATAAACTACATCCTACATTTCAATTAACAAACTTGACTCAGCTCCAGCATCACTGTAAAAACTGGCTGAATTTTCACAGAATTGAATCTAACCTCTATGTTTAAATGCACTCTGTATTTCTATTTGAAGATATGTTAAATGAAAGGAAGGCCAAGGAAGATAATGTCTTGTTAAGGTTATTTCCTGTGCTCATTTGTGCAACAGAATTAAAAAGTATCTTTTTGAGGCTAAGGACTGAAGCTTTAGGGGTAGATTTGCCAGTGGTTATGAAGTTTAATGTAATATCAGCCACTGTATAACACCACATCTGCTGTCGTGGTTTATTTTATAACCAGACAGTTTCAGTTCCCATTGACTTCCATTGTATGGACAAAAATGGAATAGAAGTCAATGGGAACCAAAACTGTTAAGATTTTCAACATTACTCACAATATCGTCCTTAGAGTTCAGCAGAAGATAGAAATCCATACAAATTTGGAATGACATGAGGGTGGGTAAATGATGACAGAATTTCCCTTTAAAGGACTAGATCACCTGATAATTCAAGAGGGAGAGATTTAAGACCAAGAGCCAAAGATGTAGAGCAGATGTGAGTTGCTGAAGAGCGCCGCAGCAGGTGAGCAGAAGAGAATGCTGGAGGAGGGGTTATATGTGTAACGGGATAGTGGCTGCAGTACTTCTCGTACTTGTCACATTGCTATTAAACTTTAATGTAATCAGAGTGGCACGGCTGGCAGTGAATGGCCTTAGACCCAGGCATGCATCAGAGATGAGACTGATAAAATGGAGTAATACAGGAAAAGGTATAGCAGAGGAAAAATGACACCATGTCTCCTCTTTCACTCTCTCTGTTCCTCTTTAATGCTGACTTGCATCCAGTGCCTCCTTAGAATGTAACAAGGTTGTTTTGACCCTGAAATATTCAGACTGGAAAAAGCTTTCCACATATATCCTGAGAATTGTGGTTCATCTCTTTTTTTTATTTTTAACGTGAAGTTTGTTAATTTCTGCTAATGTCACCAAATGGTAAAAAAACAGCTGTTTTCAGACAGATTTTCTGAACACTCCCAAGGTTATATAAGGACACCATATGGCAACAAGCATCTTCCTTCATCTGCAGTGGAACAGTGTGTGGAGTGACAGAACAACTGTTTGAAGAAAGGAGAAGACGATAAAGGACAGGTAAATAAAAGTCATAACAGGAGTGTGAGATGTCCAGGTGCATCATGGGAGACTGCAGCAATGCAGTGGTAACTGCAGTGGCTCCTCCTCCTAGTGTTTTATACACACACACACACACACACACAAAGATTCGCACATATGCACTCACCTTATCAGCTTCGCACATTCACAAGGAGGAGAAAACATCACAGAAGGAGGAGTCTCAAAGGCACGTGGAACAGGCATGAGTGGACACACTCTTAATGTACAAATCCCACATGCAGCCTAGTAGATGAGACATTAAATCATTCATAACTCAAGGCAGACTGCGCCTAATTGCTGTTTCTATCTTCTGCTCTGAAGAAAAAAGCCTTCTGTGTCATGCAGTGCCTCAACTCATTCAGCAAATAGAGCTATCAGAGATAAAACTGAATGAAAAAGAGAGCCTTTAGCTCCATTCCAAAACCTAATGAACATTTTAGGACAGCACTGTGACATGCTCAGTGAGAGAAAAAAAGAAGAAGAAAAAAAAACTATCCAAGAGACAGAGTCATTAGGAATGTAGACTAATAGGGTCTAATTTCATTCATTACTAAAAAGGTCAGTTTTTGCAAAAGTACATGGTGTGTGTAATAATTAAAGTAATGCAATTAGCTTAGCAATTAGCTTATTTTTTTAAATAAATATTGTGGTCAATCTAAATATATGAGGAATAAGTATAATCAAAATAAAAAAAGAATAATCAAAAATACATTTATTTAAATCAGTGTTAATATTTCTAACTAGAATGTAAACATTTTTGGTAGTTGAAATAAAGCTGAAATTTAAAAAAAAATATGATGAAATTTTTAGATGAAAAACTAAAACTTAAATTAAAATTTGAAATGTCTAAATAAGTTTAAGATAAGTTCAAACCTAATCCTACCCCAATTTCTAACCCTAAAATTAAAAAAATTACTAAAAATAAATATGAATAGTAAATAAAAATATAGCTAAATATATATATATATATATATATATACACACATACATACACACACACACACACACACACACACACATACAGGTTCATCTCAATAAATTAGAATGTCGTGGAAAAATTCATCTATTTCAGTAATTCAACTCAAATTGTGAAACTTGTGTATTAAATAAATTCAATGCACACAGACTGAAGTAGTTTAAGTCTTTGGTTCTTTTAATTGTGATGATTTTGGCTCACGTTTAACAAAAATCTCAACAAATTAGAATACTTTCATAAGACCAATAAAAAAAAAAACATTTTTAGTGAATTGTTGGCCTTCTGGAAAGTATGTTCATTTACTGTATATGTACTCAATACTTGGTAGGGGCTCCTTTTGCTTTAATTATTGCCTCAATTCGGCGTGGCACGGAGGAGATCAGTTTGTGGCACTTCTGAGGTGGTATGGAAGCCCAGGTTTCTTTGACAGTGGCCTTCAGCTCATCTGCATTTTTTGGTCTCTTGTTTCTCATTTTCCTCTTGACAATACCTCAGATTCTCTCTGGGGTTCAGGTCTGGTGGGTTTGCTGGCCAGTCAAGCACACCAACACCATGGTCATTTAACCAACTTTTGGTGCTTTTGGCAGTGTGGGCAGGTACCAAATCCTGCTGGAAAATAAAATCAGCTTCTTTAAAAAGCCGGTCAGCAGAAGGAAGCATGAAGTGCTCCAAAATTTCTTGGAACGGGTGCAGTGACTTTGGTTTTCAAAAAAACACAATGGACCAACACCAGCAGATGACATTGCGCCCCAAATCATCACAGACTGTGGAAACTTAAAGGTCCCATGACATGCTGCTTTTTGGATGCTTTTATATAGGCCTAAGTACTCCCTAGTACTGTATATGAAGTCTCTTTCCCGAAATTCAGCCTTAGTGCAGAATTTCAGCCACTACGAGCCAGTCCCACAATGAGCTTTCCTTAGGATGTGCCATTCTGTGTCTGTAGCTTTAAATGCTAATGAGGAGGAGAGAGGCGGGGCAAGGTGGAGGGTTGGTGTGTGGCCTTAACCAGCTTTTCAAAATCGAAACAGTGCGGGTGTTTTTATATCACTGTATTTCTGAAGGAAACCGACTGTTTTCAGAAAATTTGGGATGTCATTTTCATTTCATTTTGCATGCAATGTCTGATAAAGCAGCGTTTGTGAGCAGAGCTCTGCTTTGTGTACAGCGTTAACGCGGAAACCGCTATCTCCATGCTCTAAAAGTGCCTCCCGCTGGCAGAGAATGAATTTGCATATAAGCCGCCACAAATAGAGTCCAAGTCTGTGGGAAACACTGTACTCATACTTCGGTGTTCATTTGTACATCCAAACACTGAGCAACTGCCATGCTTCGCTCGTTTGCAAGCCATGATGTCTCTCTCTCGGAAAAAAATTGCGCTCTCCTCACATGGTAGTAGCTCATTTTCTCATGGGTGGGCAAAGCAGAGAAAGGGGAGGTAACCTTTCCCCGTATGACGACATAAAGGGAAGATTCTAGATTGGGCCATCTGAGCTTTCATTTTCTCAAAGGAGAAGCAGGATACCCAGGGGTCGGTTTACACCTATCGCCATTTCTAGCCACTGGGGGACCATAGACAGGCTAGGGGAACTCATAATAATGTTAAAAAACCTCATAAAGTGAAATTTTCATGCCATGGGACCTTTAACACTAGACTTCAAGCAACTTGGGCTATGAGCTTCTCCACCCTTCCTCCAGACTCTAGGACCTTGGTTTCCAAATGAAATACAAAAACTTACTCTCATCTGAAAAGAGGACTTTGGACCACTGGGCAACAGTCCAGTTCTTCTTCTCCTTAGCCCAGGTAAGACGCCACTGACGTTGTCTGTGGTTCAGGAGTGGCTTAACAAGAGGAATACGACAACTGTAGCCAAATTCCTTGACACGTCTGTGTGTGGTGGCTCTTGATGCCTTGACCCCAGCCTCAGTCCATTCCTTGTGAAGTTCACCCAAATTCTTGAATCGATTTTGCTTGACAATCCACATAAAGCTGCGGTTCTCTCGGCTGGTTGTGGATCTTTTTCTTCCACACTTTTTCCTTCCACTCAACTTTCTGTTAACATGCTTGGATACAGCACTCTGTGAACAGCCAGCTTCTTTGGCAATGAATGTTTGTGGCTTACCCTCCTTGTGAAGGGTGTCAATGATTGTCTTCTGGACAACTGTCAGATCAGCAGTCTTCACCATGATTGTGTAGCCTAGTGAACCAAACTGAGAGACCATTTTGAAGGCTCAGGAAATGTTTTGAGTTGATTAGCTGATTGGCATGTCACCATATTCTAATTTGTTGAGTTGTGAATTGGTGGGTTTTTGTTAAATGTGAGCCAAAATCATCACAATTAAAATAACCAAAGACTTAAACTACTTCAGTCTGTGAGCACTGAATTTATTTAATACACAAGTTTCACAATTTGAGTTGAATTACTGAAATAAATTAACTTTTCCACGACATTCTAATTTATTGAGATTCACCTGTATGTATGTATGTATATATATATATATATATATATATATATATATATATATATATATATATATATATATATATATATATTAGTGCTGACAAAATTAGCACCAGTTTAACGTAGTCAATGGTTAAATATTAGAAAAGAAAGAATTTCCTAGAGATGTAATGGAAAATTTACGGATGTAATTCTTACACTGCTGTAATGCACTAAAAACAGTATGTAATGCAGCAAAGCTTACAGTTTAAGCTGTGAGAGTGCTTGTAGGTGGAAAATGAGCAGAGACACTCAATCTTTCAGACACTCAGGTGGGCTGCAACCTCCCCTTCTCTGTCCCAGTTCCTCACTTCCCTCCGTCCTCATGGCCTATTATCCAGAGACAGAGAGGTGAGAGTCTGCAGGTTTGAGCACAAGCACCAAACAGCTGAGACCAGGCAAGTCCAAACTATCATGCAAGAAGATAATTACAGTCAGCAGACATTGCTCCCCATGTCCCTGCATCACTTTGCAAGCCTTTGTGAATGCATCTTGTCAACGGTGCTTTGAAATCCTCTGCATTTCCCATGGCTCGGTGGCAGACACAGGTGTCAGATGAGAGTGTTTTGATGTGCATCTTGCTTTGAGAAGAACACAGGATGGCATTGTCACATGGACTGTTGATGTGGGCATGAAAGCCACTACCGCGTTCCCGTGTGTTAAGCAATGTCAACAGGGGCAGCAGGAGGTCCAGAGGTCTCTGAAAACTAAAGGCAGGTGCCAAGCCAAACAATGTTGATCAAGTGTAATTGTTTGGCTAGATGCCCATGCCTTTATTAATTTATAATACCATAAATCATGATCATAACCCAATCAAGATCCTGCATTACAATGAATTAAGCCATGGTGATGTTGGCTGGGATGAAAAGTTAACTCCAATATGAGAAGCTTAGGTCAATATAAAAGTAGCATTTTGAAAGAAAAAGTATTTTAAAAGTCTGGAATCAATTGTTTTTTTTAATACATATAAGATGCACTAAATTGATCAAAAGTAACAGTAAAGTTTTTTAAGATTTATATTGCAAGTAAATGATCTTCTTTTGGACTTTGTATCCCTCAAAGAATCCTGAAAAATGTAATTTTCCATTTAAACATGTATCAAAATGATAATAAGAAATGTTTCTTGAGCAGCAAATCAGCATATTAGAATGATTTCTGAAGGATCATGTGACACTGAAGACTGGAGTAATGATGCTGAAAATTCAGCTTTGCGTCACAGGAATAAATTACATTTTAAAATATATCAAAATAGAAAACAGTTATTTTAAGTTGTTTTAATATTGTTGTTACAGTTTTTACTGCATTTTTAATAAAAAAAATTACTGTATTTTCGAGCATGAGATACTTACTGACCCCAAACTTTTGAACAGTAGTTTAAGCCAACTTGTAAGTTTTAATTTGATTTTCACAGAGACAAGATCCATCATTCACACTGCTGTGAAAATAAATGAAGGTACACCAGCGAGCCAATCAAGTTGTATTTTTTAATAGGAGGACGTTTAGGAGGAGGATGCTTCTGATAGTGATAGATTCTGGGTAATAGTTGTTAGACAAGAAGAGATTGATTGAGGACATGAAGGGAATGAAACTAGGGGGTGGTGGAGATGATGGTGGGGGTTATGACATATTGTCCTGCCCTTCAAAAGATACACAGAAAAACATCTTAGAGCCTAAAGAATGACCTTTTTTTATCTTTCCTTTCTGTACACCAATGTATCATAAAATACAGATGAAAAGAAACATTTTGGGGCTGTTTGCATGTTATGCTCAAGCAGATTATCTGCTGTTAGCATTTTAGCATTGGGTTGGCAAAGAGCTCTGAGCTCGTTCAGTACCGAGATGAAGGACACTGGCATTAAACATGATTATATAACACTCTTATGGATGTGAAATTCATTGCATGATGGGATGAGAGAGGGGAATGGGGAGAATGACAGAATAAGTAAGAGATAAAGGCAAGCTTTACACTGCACATTCACTGATGTGGAAGCATTCTGCTCAATACTGCACAAAACCCCAGAGATGTGCTGCTTTTGTAAAGCCAGTGTGGCTGTCTTCGGTATGGTCTGCTCTCATGAAATGCATCTATAAATTTTCTGCATCTATAAAATGCACCAATAACAAAATTCTTATAATTATATTTAATGTAGCCGGTCAGTAACTGATAATTGGCCAGTATGTTAATATAACATTAACATATAGGCTACTACT
Organism: Acrossocheilus fasciatus; assembly: GCA_036784905.1. Classification (NCBI taxonomy): domain Eukaryota; kingdom Metazoa; phylum Chordata; class Actinopteri; order Cypriniformes; family Cyprinidae; genus Acrossocheilus; species Acrossocheilus fasciatus. The sequence continues at coordinate 16,264,077 of CM071957.1, read as the reverse complement.
CAGTCTAAATCAGGGAATCGCAAACGTTTTTGACAGCCAAGCCCTTTAGACATAAAACAAGTAACACTTCAGTATAGAGACCAGTTCTCACTAGTAACTACTTGCAAATTAGCATGCCCATTATTAACATACAGGTTGTTTATTAGTACTTATAAAGCATACATTCTACATGACCTTATTCTACATCCCCAATCCCACCCAATACATAAACTTAACAACTACCTTACTAACTATTAATAACCAGCAAATTAGGCAAATATTATTGAGGCAAAAGTCGTAGTTAATGGTTTGTTAATAGCGAGAATTGGGCCTTAAAAAAGTGTGACCATAAAATATTTACTTGAAGCACCTTTGAGAAATTAACGACACATTCGCGGCTCTCTGATGATAGATTATGGCCACATAATATACAAGTAAACTGTTAAAATATTTCATATTTTTTAGCATGTGTTTTATTTTTCTGTATTTTTATTACAAAAACATTTAAATTAAATTATTATTATTATTATTATTGTTATTATTTCATTTTTTCACTAATTATAAAAACTGAAGACCTAAATATATTACTGTTGAAAATCACAATTGTACTGCAAAGAAGAAAAAACTATATTCATTTTAACAATAATTTATTTTGCAATTCACAACACTACTGTTTTTCTTAAATTCTTTCCTTTCATTCAAACACATGAGTGAGCTTATGCCATTCCAAATCCTTTTTTTTTTTTTTTTTGTGAAATATCGGCAAAATGCTGTAAACTTCTCTTCATAAAAATGTATAATGCCTTCACAAACCTCCAGGGTTTAATCTAAATAAATTAAAAATTAAACACTGCATACTAAAATCTAAAATTCTTAACATTATTATAGACAGTATGAAAAATGGATATTCTTTTAGTGAGTTAAAGTCTGAAAAATGAGACTCAAGAATTTAAGTGTTAGATGATAAAGGTAATCTAAATAGTTGTAAAATAGTTGAAAGATACATGAAAAATCAAATATCAGATCCAATAACCAATAAAATTAGATTAAATAAAATAAATAAACAGACCTAAATAAATAAAACAACAATAATACAAAGATCTAATAACAGCAAATAACCAATCTGCTACCAGTACATTACACCAGCATCCCTCATTTGCATAAAGTTGCAACCTCCAAAAGCATTTCAGTCTAGTACAACTGCAAGAAAACCCAATACAGAAATGAAAACATCTAAGCAGGGCAATCAACAGGGCAACCAAGCCAAAAAGCTTCTATATCGCATGCCTTTTCAAGACCTTTTGAACAATGAAATGAATTGGTTTAATGTGGCGTTTTCCTCCATTCTGCTGTACGGTTGGCAGGGAGACTGCGTGGGCATCCAGTCAGTGCAGAGGCTGGGAACCATGCCTTCACTCATAATGAGCCACTCCACACAGCCTGCTGTGTCCTCTCAGCTAATCTTCCAGCACGGAGAGGTGAAAGGAGCGCCATGACATCATCGCCGCTTTTGTTCTCATGGCAACAATGGAGGCAATGTTTCATTAATACAGTAGCCATGGCGTTCATATGCAAATGGGCGTCTGTGAATGAACATCCAGCCGGTGGAAAAGGGAGGAGAGAGCTATTCTGCACTGGTCTAATGATAGCTCGTCTGCACGATGACATGTAGGCCACAGGCACAAGGTCCAATTTTGTCTCCTAGCGCAGAAATCAATTACAGCGCAGAGAATGGAGGAAAAATAGCTCTGCAGTCTTGACAGGGCCACATGGCCGCGGGGCAAACCAAATGAGGAACGGACAGATGAAGGTGACTGGGTTCTTCCCTCTCCATCATTCTCTCTAAGAGGTTTTAGGGAACAAGTATTGAACGCATAAACACTGCTGTAGACAGTGTTTAAGGATGCATTAAGGGAGAAATGAGCCTTTCCCTTTCACCCACTCCAGATTAGACAAAACCACTGGAGCTGGAGGAGGGGGAGAGAGAGGGGGAGAGAGAGAGAGAGAGAGAGAGAGAGAGAGAGAGAGAGAGAGAGAGAGAGAGAGAGAGCCGAGAGAGATATAGAGGAGGGACCATGCTAGACGTGCTCCATCACAATGATGGACTGAAAAAATGCCAGAATGAAAACATTACAGCCATTAGAGAACAGAACAGAATAAAGAAACAATAAAGATAAACTCATTATTATTTTCATGTTATTCATTGATAAAGTTGATAAATTGCAGAAATTTAAATTCTATACTATTAAATTATTAAATAATCAATAGTTTTTTAAAATGCTACAAGTGAATTTATGCATCACAACATAATGTACAGTTTGAAATACTGGCTACTCATTTTGAGATTTGATAAAGATTACATTTAATGGTGCTATTAAATGTTTATTTTTTTAAATATATATTATTGACACTTTCTAATACATTTTATTAAGTCATTAGTTCATGCGAGCTAAGAATGAAAATTCTAGTACGCATTCATTTTAGTTAGTTTTTTTCATCATTTACTAATACATTGTTAAAAATCAAAGGTTACTATTATTATTATTATTATTGCTGTAAATTTTATTTAATGGACCTGAGCTAATGTGAACTATTAACAAAGATTAAAAAAATACTGCAACAAATGCATTGCTCATTGTTAATGTTAATGCATTAACTAATGTTAACTAATCACACTTCATTGTAAAGTGTTACGTATTTATTTTTCATTGAGTGTTAGACAACAGCAAAAATGATCTAAATGTAAAAATGTACAATATTTACACAAATGTTAAAAATATTTAAATTCAAAATAATAGATTTTTTTGAATAAACAATTTAAAATAACAAAAAACAGAACATTGCAAAAAAAAAAAAAATAATAATAATACAATATCAACACTAGAAAAAAAAAACGGTCGCAGCTTGAGATGAGGTCTGCTGTATATAATGGCAGAACTAAATGCTACACAGTAGAGCAAGTCAGCTGAGCTGTCATGCAGCATCATATGCATGCCTCCACACGTGACCAGCACAGACACCAGCAGACGACAGATAGAGAGAGAGAAAGACCCCACCCACTCCACTCCTTATGAAATTCAGATAATATTTCACATCTCGCAGTAAAACAAGATCAGTGTGATCGATATGGATCTGGGGTACAGCGGTTGTTCCCTTTCATCTGTGTATAAACCTGCTACAGACATGATATTCTCTGATACACACACCAATCCCGCTGCATAGCCCATGCACATCACTGTGACGTCGCATGCTGTGTGACTCAGTGAGAAACAGTGTGTGTGTGTGTGTGTAATGTTAGTGAATTAGACAATATGTGAGTGTATTATGTAATGCAGTGTGTTTGTTGCATGCTCCATCCCATCTGCAGCTGAGAGCTGTTTTTCGGTGAGTCAGCTAAGTGCACTACATTAAGCAAAACATGTCTTTCTATAACACTAAAAAACGTACATGTTATTAACTTTGGAACAAGGAAACATTACCACAGAGCTCTTCACAAGCACTAAGCATAATCCCTCTCAAGCATGATACAGAAAGGCTGAAAGTCTTACTTTCACTTGAGATCCATTATAAGAGTGCTTCTAAGTGCTTAATGGTTTAATATGCGAGTCTGGTACTAAAGAGACCAACACCCAGCAAAGCATGTTGCTGCACTGTGCTTTAATCAGTCCCATCTGTGAGGAATATTCCAGGTTTTTCATCTTTAAAAAAATTATCTCTAAAGAAACTAATAATATTTGATAAAAAAAAAAATGCACAAACAAATAAATAGTCAACATTATGAGATACTATGTCTAATCATAATAATGACATGTCATCTACCCAGATCACTCTGTCTGTCTGGCTTCAAATCGCTGCTCAAAACTCACTTGTTTTCAGAATGTTATCTTTCTTAGTTAACTTCTTTTTATTCTGTCTTATGTTGTATATTACTCTCTGGATGTCTGATGTTCTTTTTTCTTTCTGTATTACTGTTTTCCGAACATTTCTGATGTTTATTGTAAAGTGTCCTTGAGCTCTGGAAAGGCGCTATATAAATAAAACTTGTTATTATTATAAGTCAAATTATGACAAAGTCAAAATTATGAAATACTGTCATAATTATGAGATAAAAAGTAAAAATTAGGGGGGAAAAACAATTATGACAAAAGTAAAAAAAGATTTAAAAAATAATTGTGACAAAGTGTCAAAATAATGAGATACTAAGTCATAAAAAAACATAATTATGACATAAAAGTTGAAATTATGAGAAGCAAAATTACAACTATGAGCTAAAATGTAAAAATGATGACTAAATAAATCATAATTACAACATAAAAGCGGAAATTATGAGAAACCAAGTCAAATTTGATAAAAATCATAATTAGGACATAAGTAGAAAATATGACAACAAACAAATATGAGATAAATAAATAAATTTCATAACATAAATATTCCTTCAAGATCACGAATCATGCAAAGCCTTTGAACAGCCATACCATATACCTACAGTTCTGAAACAACCCCCGTGAGGCAGTTTAAAGCAACTCCATAAACGGTTAAGTGTTGAACTCTACAGTGTGTTCTTGTCCAGCTTCAGTCTCTCAGCTGAATACACTGTTGTTTGGTGCAGCGTCTGAAGGGCAGGCTCTCCACTCATGGATGGGCTTTGTCACTGCAGGAGGGACAGCAGTCTAGATTTATTATTCAAGATAATTGAGCTCTTATGAAAGCCGATGCTGACCTAAATTCATTTGACTGGTTAAAATTTAAATGGCCTCTACCACTGCCAGCCCTGTGACCACAATACGTCTAGAGCAATGGCAAAGCCAATCTTTACTGGGTGCTGAATGGAGGAGCTGGAAAATTGGTTGCGTCAAGCTGTTGCGTACAATAGCGCCTGCCATTTTGCTCGAATGATTTGGGCAATCTGCCATGGTTGTACAGTTGTTTTCCAGTATTACATTACATCATGCACTAGTTCTGCACATCTTTAACGATTTATTATTCCATATACAGTGTCTTTTCATTGTGAAGTAGTTCAGCTTAACAGAAGTCTCTAAAAGTGCTGTACTTGACTATTAATGCGACTAATAACTATAATACGAATGAGCCTTCTATCCATTCTAGTGCAGTTTTGTACAGACGTATGGCTCTAGGTTTAATGCTGCAAACATCCTCAGGGACCTTTGTAGACACAACGCTCATTGGTTCAAAAACTATCTGAGTGATGATTTTGGATTGGGCAACAGAGAACATATGGCTCCCGACTGGTCAATGTAAGTGTCAGTCAACAGAAAGCAATGTAATCAGGGTTTTTTTTTTTTTTAAGGCAGACAAGGTGCAATAGATATCTTTAATCTACCTGGCTGGGATGCGTCAGCCGAAAGTGTGGAAAACAGCCAAGCTGAGGAATCCTGTTGACCTTCATCTCAATGTCACTGTACGCATGAGCATTCGGAGGCAGGCCAGATAGAAATAGCTTGAGCATATCATCGTTTGAAGGGGATATGTAATGTATGATGTTTTGCACTGATTTCTTTCTCATTCAGTCCTGGCAGTGTGTATATGCAAAAATTATGCAAAATAATAAGATGTTTTAATGTTTATGAAAGAAGTCCTTTATGTTCAACAAGGCTGTGTTTGTTTAATCAAAAATACAGTAAATACTCAGTAATCAGGGTTTCAGCAGGTTTTTGAGCTCAAATTTAAGGCTTTTTAAGACAAATAAAATTAATACCATGTGAGCGGGTAGGGCAATGTCTATAGTAACATATTAAACTGTAAAATGACTGTAAAAAGCATTTAAAGTTTTCACAAAAAGTTTTATAAAATGATACACTTCACATTTTAGCCTTTAAAACATTTTTAAGAAAATGGATGAGTCAAAAGTATTAATTACTATATTAATTTAAACAATTATTACCAATGAATTGTTATATTATTTAAATAACAAATACATTTTACTGTTTAGATTTTTATAATGCATTACCTTCTTAACGATCCACCAGTTCACATTTACAGCTCTGCGTGTTTGCAAGGTAAAAACATGGGTTGATTTTCGCATTGGTCTGAACAAACGAAAACAATATTCATTCTCTGCCAGCAGGTGTAGCTTTCGAAACATCAGAAATATAACTGAGTGTGTGTGTGCGTTAGAATGACACAGGGCGAAACCAGACTTCTTTTTTTCCTCAATGAAAAGAATATTTACACTGTCTGAATCGTTACCTGTCCCCATTCACCTTACAGAAAATACTAATTCTGTGAACAAGTGACCTGTTTCAGCCACGGCTTCAGCGTCTATTTATAGTGCAGGGGGCTGGCGCTTCGAATTCTAGAGAGCATTTGATTGGACAGAAAGTTTGATATGATGTGACGTCAAAAAAATCGTTGAGCCGTTTTGGCGAAAGTGACGAACTGCAAGCTTTGAATGCTTATATTTTCTAAATGCGAATTTTGTCACTGTTTTGGAGCACACAGGCCTACAGATAACCTTAAGACTAACATATTGATACTAACACCCAAAAAACTTCAATTTTGATTTCATGGGACCTTTAAGACTTTTTAAAGTACCTGTGGGAACTCTTGTTTGTTTATTTGTATAGCACGTTTAAAACAACTCTGAGTAATATCAATATTGAAAACAACTAGGAAGCTTAACATTTGTTGAAACCTTGATACATTTTTTTTTCAAGATTTGTTACATTATAAATGTCTTTAATATGTTCTTGCTAAATAAAAGTATTAATTTCTTTTCAAATCTTGCTGACATCAAAGTTTTGAATGGTAGTGTACATAAGCTTAGCACTGAGGTGCGGTTATATTAAAATCACCTTCCAAAGGAGTTTTGAATAAGTAATAGATTTGAATACATTTGAATATTTTTTGGTTTCCTGTCTGCGATCATTAAATAGTGCTGATTTGGCCTCTACACAGAGCTTCAGAGAGGTGACTGAGGAAGAGGAGGAGGGGAGAAAGAACGGATTAAATGCTCTCAAGAGCGATGCAAATGAAACATTTGAAGAGAGGGAAGGGGTGATTTTGACAGCTCCCTGTCAGGAGGGCTTGACAGACCACGCGGCTATGGGGAGAGACTTTGTAGACTGTTAGCCTTCTGTGTAAGATAAAATGATCTGACAAAAGGACTTCATTATTCTAGTAGTGCTTTGTGAGCTTCTCAAGGTGACAATTAGCATGACATGCTGTTATAGCTGCTCTTTTGTTCTGCTTTAGCATACATGTGGTGGTGTTGTTTTCGTTCATCAGTATTCTGCCCAATGCTTTGTATCTATAAAAACGAGCGAGCTGAAGGCAAAATATTCTGCCCTAGACCCTCCATGACATTAGCGTTTGTCTCACCCTGCCAAAATGCGATTGCTGCACACTACGGTCGATGCACTCCCTGAACCGGGGAGAAAAAAAAAAACAGTCCACGGGGTTGAGGGGGGAAAACACTGCCATCATGAATACTCATCAGATGCAGACTTAGGCTTCATTCGAAGACATGTTCTCTCTTTCACAAATCAAACTTTCTTTGTAAAAGAATTAAAAGAAAATTTCACAGTGTCTTCATTTGCCAGCATACCAGCTATTATGCTAATGCTAATGCTAAGTTAGACATCCTGAAATGTGTGCATGTGTGTCGTACCTTCAGTAAAGCATGCGATCGTTCACAAAAAAGGGGTGTGGTTGGGTTTGGCCTTCTGGGATACTACAGACAAACAAAAAGATATAGGTTAACATGACACAAATAGCAGTACGTTATGTGATTTCTGACAAATCATGAGGTAGAGGCAGCACTAACAGCATTGAACTACACTAGAAGTCAAGCGCTGTGGAGATGGCATTATCTTCTCAGCATGGATGTCTCTCCATGAGCCCACGGTTAATCTCCTAGGTGAGCTTACTGTACACAGGAGGCTATAGTTAAAGCTGTGTCTAGTAAAAACACAGCTCAGACTCACAATACCAACAACCTCACACTTACAGGAGCAGTATATCATTTCCTTCATAGCTGGTGGTCCCTTAAATCCAGGAAGTCCAGAAGGTTCTCATTAGCAATATATAGAGAAAATTGAAGCAAAGTCTGTCTAAAACAAACAGCAAAGGTCCAAATTATGGTAACATAGTCATGCAAAATCCTTACACAATACTATAACTATAGGGTAGATAACACAAACTATTGTTTAAAAGTGTGGGGTCAGTAAGACTTTTGAAAGAAGTATCTTATGCTCACCATGGCTGCATTTATTTAAATAAAAAGACAGTAAAAACAGTACTATTATAAAATATTGTAATAATTTAAATTGAAAAGCTGAATTTTCTGCAGCCATTACTGCAGTCTACAGAGTATATTACAAATATAACACACTACAAATGCCTTTTCTGTCTCTATTGATCAATTTAATGTGTCCCTGCTGAATAAAAAAAGTGTTTCTTTCAACAACAACAAAAATTTATAACAGTAGTCCCAATGATAGAATGAACTGAAGAGAATAATATGTTACTGAAAGATTTGATTTAGGGTTGAGTTACACTGAAATTTAATGCACAGCAGATTGATGACTTTGCTTAGAGACTAAAGCATTTTGTTAATTCATATTCATTTGTATACAGATACTGCCAAATGTATCATGTAACAGAGCAAAATTGGAGACTGCTTAAAAGGAGACAGAAGCATATGAACACTGATCTGCTCCATTAAGCTATATACAAGATGACGACATGAAACCAGAAACAAATGCTAACCAAAATTCATTTCCTGGGAAAACAAAACACTACATCAAAGTAATGGTGCATTACAGTGACGTATTTTAAAAGCTACACAAACAGACAGATAGAAAGACTTTAAAACATACTGTGGCATAAATTATTCAGTCAGAACAATAAACCAGATTATGGGGGTCCCTCAAAGTATTCCAGGGAGTCTGTGAAGAATATAGCAATACATAAATACTCACACAAGCTGATAAGCATTTAATAATGTACTAATATAAGTTGATTCTCTTAATAAAACTTAATAGGCTAAATAAATCTAACTGACTTTAAAAACCTAGTTTATATTGGGGACTCTTAGTTAGTAGGCAACAAGTTAGACATTTTTATGATCACGCAGTTATTAATATACTAGACATGAGAGTCTGATAAATGCATGTGATCGAATTCCACATTGTTCAATTTTGTTGTCAATCATGACAAGGAGAACCGTCAAGGAAAAACATCATGTGACCAATGTAAGCAAATACTGGATGCTGTGGATGTGATGCGACGCCGTGTCCAATAGAATGAATGGACTCAAATAGCGTCCAATCAGAGGAGAGCTCGGGCTTGATATAAAAACCCCACAAAGCCGCTTATTTCTGGACACCATTATCAGTCTTTGTGTGGGTTCTGGTGGACTTTAGGAAGGATTAATTCCGCTTTCCCAAAGAAAATCAGTATAAGGTATGGATTTTGTTTGAGATCATTAAATCAAGCCTTTATGATTATAATATTCAGAAAATATGACAATAACGCTACCAGATCAATTTACAAAAACATACATCTGTGGGCTGTATTAATGATTAAAGTATGATAAGGAATGCATCGATGTTCAAAGGGAAAGTCGCGTATTTAAGCTCTGTTGGCAATTTGCAATGCGCTGTTTGTTTTCCTAAACTCTGTAAACGTGTAGAGAGCTTAGTAATGTCCATTTAAACGCTTTAAATGATATGCTGGCCAAAAAGAATGGGGATACGTGCATGGCAAGGTGCTTTTGTCCCAAACATCAGCAACGACCTTGCTGTCAGCCTCCTTCTCTGCAAGGTCTTTGGAGACGTTGCGCATTACGCATTCGCATGCTTCAAAGAATAATAAATTATTCCCGTACGAGACCTTCGTAATGCACAGAAGGCATTACATAACGTGCGATATCTGCATGCATTTGAATGCATTTGGTAAGGACGCGTCGTTTATCGGACGCGCGCTCCGCATTCCTTCATATTTACTGCCCTGCGTGACAGAACGCGTCACCGAGCACATCTGTCGTCATCCCACGACCGTTTGTTGCTGTAACGGTTTTAGCGAATTTAAACCAATTCCTCCGTTTTAGAAAATGCGCTTTAATGCTGTTGCGTCACTGTTAATGCAGCTGAGGGGCTGGCTTTGTCCTTGTACTTGAATCGGATTTGAATTCTCCTTTAACGCGTCCTTGTTTCCAAATATTTGCACCAGGTAGACGCAACCATGCCTTTCGGTAACACTCACAATCAGCTGAAGATGAACTTCACCGCTGAGCAGGAGTATCCCGACCTCAGCAAGCACAACAACCACATGGCGAAGGTGCTGTCGCTCGAGATGTACGCAAACCTTCGGGACAAACAAACCCCCAGCGGATTTACCCTGGATGACGTCATTCAAACCGGGGTGGACAACCCAGGTAAACGACCCGTCTTCAAAATGCCAGTGTAACGTTACCCTCGGGTGCAGGGTGACCCAATATCGAAGGATTTGACTTGCAAATTTGAGTTCGAAAAGTGGGGTGGAAATTTGATGACTCATCCTGCACTACTGTTTTTGACCAATCATATGCTCTCGAATGAGACTGTCCCGCCCCCTAATACCACCTGCAGCCAACTAGCAAGTTTTATTTTGTGATTGCCAAGCTATCACAGACCTAACGTTACCATGAATAACGAACAAATGCAATTTTCAGATTCCAATATAGTAACGTACACTATAATTGGTGCTTTTCATTACTAGTTATCAAAGTAAATTTAAAAAGGCGGCACGGGTTACACTTTCAAGTTCTTTGAGATTAAATGGTTTGAATGTGTTTCTAGCTGGTTGGTCTTTGAAAAAGAAATTGAGCAAGTAAAATTATTATTCTTGGCTGTACTGTAATGAAGCAGTTTGCTAATAATAGGCATAATTAAGTGGGTCTCTAAATACTTTGCTAGAGCATCTGCTAAATGACTAAATGTAATCCATTAAACAATTTGTGTAATGGACAAAATTTTGAATGACAATTCATCGTCATGTGATGAGTGCATAGCTTAATAATTAGATGTTAAAAGCAGAACAAATATAAGCTTGAATATCAGTTCTGCATCTCTACTATGGAGTCCTGGGACTCTTGCACATTTAGGCTAAGTGCTTTCAAAAAACCTACATTTAGTACGTACATAAGAGTCCTATTCAAAGCTTTCTTTGGCCTGATGTGTCCAAAATGTTCAGACACTGAATCCAATTGCACTCTGCCTCTACTGTACTAACATTCTGATTTGCATCCTTGATTTGCATCCTTTGCTGCTTCCTCATGCCCCCTGACGTTATCCTGATGGCTAATGCGAGTTTATTTAATTATTTTATTTTTTTACCCCCAAAATGGGAGGAGAAAGTTGCAATGACAGTCTAAGGTGTTATATTTGTGAAGTTCAACAAAAGAGGAACTGTCTTCTTGAATCTCATGATGGCTGCAAGACCAACCATGCGATAATAAACATGATGTCTGGCTATATTAAGCCGTTGACGATCTGTTTGCTGTTGGTGTGAAGGTTTCCAAAAATTGTCACCACCATGCTGATCTTTTGTGCTCCAGGTCATCCTTTCATCATGACGGTGGGCTGTGTTGCTGGAGATGAGGAGACGTATGAAGTGTTCAAAGAGCTCCTGGACCCCGTCATTGAGGACCGCCACGGGGGATACAAACCCACAGACAAACACAAGACTGACCTGAACCCAGACAACCTCCAGGTACACCGCGACTGCCTGGTGCATCTAATTGGGTTTAATGTTTTAAAATAGTCGCCTGTTAATTTGGTGGTGTTTTTAATAGGGTGGAGACGACCTTGACCCCAACTACGTCCTGAGCTCCAGAGTGCGAACTGGCAGGAGCATCCGTGGCTTCTGCCTCCCTCCTCACTGCAGCCGCGGGGAGAGACGGGCCATCGAGAGTCTGTCCGTTGAGGGTGAGCTTGTCTTGGCATCCGTCTTCATAGGATCCACATGATTCATAATTGATCGTTCAAGAGGTGTGGGCGGAAACGAGTGATTTAAGCATCCACTTTGTAATGATGCATTGTGTTGTGGTTTTCACAGCTTTGGGATCCCTTGATGGCGATCTTAAAGGAAAGTACTATGCCCTCAAGGACATGACAGAGGAGGAGCAGCAGCAGCTGATTGATGACCACTTCCTATTTGATAAGCCTGTGTCCCCACTGCTGCTGGCCTCTGGGATGGCCCGTGACTGGCCCGATGCCAGAGGGATTTGGTGAGTGAGACCGCCCTTTCGGGTCCATTACACTTCTCTTCATTAAAAGGAATATTGAAGTTTTACTTGCTTACTAAATGGATACATTTAGGTGCCATCTTAATACTTTAATACTTAATTATATAATTGTGTATATAGTGTTTTTTTTTTGTTTTTTTTTCTCGTATGGAGATTTAATAATTATTTTTAAAGGGTAATTCCAGCTTGATATGAAAAGTAATGTTGACATTTTTGTACTTTTTTTTTTTTAAAAATTTTTATTTTTATTTTTTTACATTTATTATATTACAAAAATGTATACATTTTATTATTATTTTAATTTAATAATAATAATAATAATAATAATAAGATATTGATAAGAAAACAGCCATGTTGGTGCTAATATTTTATGGTTTGTATTACAATTTATTATAAAATAGATACGTTTGGTTGCCATCTTAATATAAGATAACTTTGAAGAATTTATTTATTCAGTATAAAGATTGTTTGGTTTTTGCAATTTATTTACTACTAACAACAATTTAATGAGTGATTTCAACTTGACATGAAAGTTTTGGTGCTAAGATATTATTTTATTATATAATATTTTTAGTACAGTCAACATTTGAAGTGTATCAAAAAAAAAGTTAATCAAATTTGTCCTAAGACAAGAACACATTTTGGTTAACTTTGATAAAAGTTTTTGATCCACTTCAATTGTTGCCTAGTATACTTTAGATGACTAAAATATGATTTTTCTTAATGCTTTATAGGCACAACGACAACAAGACATTCCTGGTCTGGGTGAATGAGGAAGACCACCTTCGTGTTATTTCCATGCAGAAAGGTGGCAACATGAAGGAAGTCTTCAATCGCTTCTGCACAGGCCTCACAAAGGTTGGTTTTTAATCAATCCGAGCTCTTCAGCATTGCCAGCATCTCCGGTGTTGGCACATTGTTAAATCTTAACTTGTTTGTCCTGCAGATTGAGGAGCTGTTCAAAGAGAAGTCCCACGAGTTCATGTGGAACGAGCACTTGGGCTACGTCCTAACCTGCCCCTCTAACCTGGGAACAGGGTTGCGTGGTGGCGTTCATGTCAAACTTCCTAACGTCAGCAAGCATGAGAAGTTTGGCGAGATCCTCAAGCGACTGAGGCTCCAAAAGCGTGGAACAGGTACACGTTCACCTGCAGTTCTGTTACCTGTACAAGATGTAATCTGAAATGCTAAACTTGCTCTCGTCTCCAGGTGGAGTTGACACTGCTGCAGTAGGTGGTGTCTTTGACATCTCCAACGCAGACCGTCTGGGCTTCTCTGAGGTTGAGCTGGTTCAGATGGTAGTGGATGGAGTTAAGCTGCTTATAGAGATGGAGAAACGCTTGGAGGCAGGCCAGTCAATTGATGACCTTATGCCTGAGCAGAAGTGAACACTTCATGACTCCTAACTTAACTCCTTCCCTGCCTCCACCAGTCCTTCCTTCCTCCAGTACCAATAATCTTAACTACATCAAGGAACATACACTCCACCCAAACGGTAGTGGCACTAAAGTTAGACGAGTCTTCCATCAGTGTGAAGGATTTTGTATCTCAAACGTCCTGCAATGTTGAAGATGGAGCTTAACACCAGAAATAAAGTCTCTTTGGCCCATGGAGTTTCTTGTGTGCATGTGTTATTGCTAAAATCAACTAAATTTGTTTGCTGTAGTTTTCAATTCATCACTTCATTTACTTTGGTTCTGCATGTGTCCAGTTGCCAGAAACAAAGGCAGGTGTTTAGGTGGTGTTCTAGTTGTTGTTTTTGGAGGCTTAGTCTGTATTTACATAGATTTTAAATGTTTTTAATTTAGGGGTGTTTATAACCTGTGGGATAAGCCCTGCACTTTAAGGTTATTTTATAGGTGGACTAACAATGTCATTATTTGCTTTCGAAAAACCATAATCTCAAGGGCTATATATATATATATATATGATTCCACCCTTCAAATTGTTGCATTTCAACGCTGTCAAAACGGTCTTGTACTGCCACCTAGTGTCCATAATGTGATATACATCCAAAAGAACTATACTTGTATAAGTATTTATTGCGTTTGTTTTGATTGCTTTTAATGTTTTTGTTCCGAGTCGAGGGGAAAACCATTTTGCGGAAACCATGAAATGAGGCTTACCTTACAAACATTCATTACTGCAGCCTTCCCATATACGACGAAGAATATCCCATTTTTGTATCTGAGACGTTTGTACAACGAAGGTAAACTCTCAGATATTTTAATTACATATACATTTTAGGTAGTTAACGTCAGGTAACGCCAAAATCGAAAAACAGCCCATCAATCTATAAAATTAACCGTATCCAGTAATACACTACTGTGATTGGCCAGACTGTGACCGCGCAGAGAAATACGCACCATGTGACAACACAGACACAACAACTTCAGCCCCCTTCAAAATAAAAATTATATATATATATTAGCTGAACGATGATGCGCGCACACACACATCTTTATTTTATATATATATATATATATATATATATATATATATATAAACTGAATAATCTTAATAGTATAATTATTTTTTAGACCTATTGGATCTAATTAAAGACAACATCCTGGCCCAAATCACTTCTAATTCTATGCTGCACATTTGCTCAAATTCTGCAGGATTAGATAGTTAAGGTGAACTGTGTTTCAAGACTGCATTCTAAAATAATAATCGTCATTATAATTATTCTGATCTTGAGTCTGTCATGCAAGCAAATTAATCTTTGCTCTAAATGCATCTCTATTTGGTTCTCTAGGATTTTGACTTGTGACCCCTCATGAAAACAACCTTCAGCAGGGGTTCACAGAGACCTACCTTCCTGCAATGTTCAGCTCCAACCCTGATCAAACACCACTTAACCAGCTAATAAACATATTCAGGAGCACTTGATAATTACAGATGGGTGAGTTGGATAAGGGTTGAAACTCAACTCTTCAGTTGGTAGATCTCCAGGAACAGGACTGGGCACCCCTGACCTACAGCATGATGTTGTTACTCCTCCCATACTCGATATGAGATCTGGGTTGCATTTCCCAAAAGCATTGTTAACTATGGTTGAAAGTTCTACTGAACTCTATAGTAACTTTAATTTATTTTACAGTTACACCTATTAGTTGCTTATTAGCATGCATTACTAGAATATTAATGCCTTATTCTACATCCCTAATCCTACCCAATACCTAAACTTGACAACTACCTTACTATTAATAAGCGGCAAATTAAGAATTTGAGGGAAAAGTTGTAGTTAATAGTTAACAAGCTTTACCTATTCTAAAGTGTTACCATAGTAACTGAGTTTGAGTGCAGAATTTGATGTGCCCCAAATACAGTGCTTTGCTTTTACCTAGAGAACTCTTCTCTCATCTTACCTCAATATATACTTTCCATCAGCTGTCAATGGGTGTTGCTTCTAGTAACTAGGTATGACTACAACGTTGGCCATTTTAGGCCACTAAGAGCAAAAAAAAAACATGCTAAAATCAATTTATAAAGCAAAAACAGAGGAAGAGACTGAGCATAACACAAAGTGAGACAATTTGTTGCTACGACTCATTTCTTTTTATTGTGCATGTATAGAACACAAGGTGCGAGTCACTGTATTTCACAGAAGCCCACACGGGCAGTTTAGTCTAACAGCATCGAGTCAAGCACGTCTCCTCTCCTGTCCTCATCACAGTATTTACAAGGTTAAACTCCACAATAAAGCTCTTCACTGCCTTAACGGCAGAATATAAAAATCATTTCACATGACTAAAAACTGGAGTGGAGTGGAATGGGCTGGTATAATATAAAGAAACATTTAAAAACAAAAAAAAGTTTAAAATAAATGTAAAAGCAGAGAAAATGTTCAGCTTAATTCATCGGAGCTGTGGCACTCTAGCCAAACCCTCTGCAGCCAACAAACTGACAAAAACGTATAGTGTCAGTCACTGTAAGCTAAATACTTACTGATTTTATAATGATGGTTCATCTCAATCTTCCTAACACTTCACACACACTCTTCAAAGCACTCTTATGCTGTGAAAAACTCTTCTCAGCACTTCACACTTCTGTATAATGCTCACTGCAGTGAAAAAATAATAATTCACACTCATAACATAACCATACACTCTCACTTATATGCACCTTTATGAATCCTACACAAGCCCATCATTATATGGGATTCCTCAGTCATAGATCAGAATAATTGCAAACTATGTATATTTTGTTCTCTGCTCTCATATACTTCCAGTTTATACACTCGTTTTTGTAGATGAGCTATAAAATTCACACACACACACACACACAAGTCCTTTGTTTTAAGCTTACATAACCACAGCTCTCATTCATCCAGTTCAATTCCAAGTATACAGAATCTCTCTCTGACAAAGAGCACTGCCTGCCCTGGTCTTCTCAGCAAAGTATCATGGGTAAGCAACTACAAATAAAGAAAAGCTCTTGTCAAAGTGATTAGTGCTTGATCCCCAAGGTGTGATGTACAGCTATAATACATTTTACATGGATACTAGAGAGCGTGTGAGGAGTGGAGTAAGAGATACAGAGGCCTGGTGGCTGAGCTGATGGGGGCAGACCGAGAAACCTGAGGCTGCTTGTTTGGCCTGGTGTTCGCTGGAGAATGTGTTTGAGTAGTGCGGTTAATAGTGCCTCCAGGTTCAGGGTTTAGCAGCTTCACCCCTTCGGTGGTCCAAGTGGCACATAGAGGTGAAAGATGGAGGTTCAACACCTCGAGACATCAGTCCGGTCGGTCACCCACGAGAGAGTTACGCCAGAGACCTCTGACGTGGTTTTATTCTGGGGTAAAGCTACAGAGAAACAAAAGAGACAACTATTAATATCATTTAATATGCACAACCTATCAAAAGGGTGAAAGAAATGAACATTTGTATTCAGGAAGGATGCATTTAATTGATCAACACAAAGAAAAAGATTTCTATTTCAAATAAATGGTTCTTTGGAACTTGCTATTTATCAATAAAGCTTTAGGTTTCCACAAAAATATTTAGCAGCACAGCTGTTTTCAACACTGATAATAATAATAAATTTTTCAGCAAATCAGCATATTAGAACTATTTCCGTAGGATCATGTGACACTGAAAACTGGAATAACGGCTGCTGAAAACTTAGGTTTGCATCACAGGAATGAATTACATTTTAATTCTACTGCTATATACTGTGTGTGCACCTACCCCTAATAGGTTCCGTGGCACATAGCCCTCTTTGTCATTGAGTTTACTCCACCACCACTCTGTCTCAGTATCGTCCTTCCTGCGTAGGACAGTAATGGCGTCACCCTCCTGAAAGGAAAGCTCATCTGCGCTCTGAGGCTCATAATCCCACAGCGCATACACGACTCCCTTATTCATCACGCCCAACTTCTCCTGCACACCTGTGAAACACACACAGAGAAAAAGGTCTTAATAAGGCATGGAAATATCTCATTCCGTATGATACAGCATTAACATGAGCACCACACAAAAAAAAGTGTTACATCTAATTATATTAGTGAATACCGAGTAATACCATTGATCAACAGAAACTACTTTTTAAAAGTTTGGGTCGGTAAGATTTTTTGATATTTATAAAAGTAGTATCTTATGCTCATCAAGTCTGCATTTCTCTGATCAAAAATATAGTAAAAACAGTAATATTGTGAAATATTAAAATAGCTGTTTTCTATCTTAATATATTTTTAAATGTTATTTATTCCTGTGATGGTAAACCTGAATTTTGAACTCCAGTCTTCAGTGTCACGTGATCCTTCAGAAATCATTCTAATATGCTGATTTGCTGCTCAAGAAACATTTCTTATTATCAGTGAAAACAGTTAATATTTATGTCGAAAAATCTGATTCAGAATAGAAAGTTCAAAAGAAAAATGAATTTGAAATAGAAATATTTTGTAACATTATGAACGCCTTTACTGTCACTTTTTATAAATTTCACGTGTCCTTACTGAATTAAAAAAAACATATCTTACTGACCCAAGACTTCTGAATGGTAGTGGACTTAATATGTTAATGGGACTTTTATAGAAGTCTTACAGTACATCGATCATGCCTAAAAGCTTGACAATGATTAAGCAGTGATGGGAGAAGTGAGGCTTTTTAAACATGTGAATCAAGTGATTCCTGTTTCCAAACACTCTGAGGACATCTGCTGGTTAAAGCAGTATAAATACAAACAAATCTATAATATCACCACCAAATATCAAACAGAAATTATCTGTATATGTAGCCTTTTATTCATTTGTAGCTTTATTTGTGTTTGTAAAAAAGCATTTTTGTTCCTTATTTCTTTAAATAAGCTATTTGGTTTGAAATTGTCATCTTATACAGAGATTTTCATACATTAAGTGAAACTTGAGCCTCTCAAAATTTTGTAGAGTAACTTGCATTTAGATTTAATCCTAAAAACTGCCTCCGCTTTCACATTAGATTCAACAGAGTTCTCAAAATGGATGGCATGAGAGGACAAAATCATTCTGAGCCCCACAGAGGAAAAGACAGACACCCTTACCATAGAGAAACTGTGAGCACTGTATGTAACCCTCCTCCATCTCCTCACATTTGTCTGCTGCCGTCTCCACATCACTGATAGTGGTGGCAAAGATGGCAGCACCAGACTCCACCAGTATCTTACACAGGTGCACGCTGTTACAGGAGGCGGCACAATGCAAGGGTGTCCTACACATACAAACACACATCAGTGGGTGTCAACTCAAACCCAGTCAGCTTGAACAGACTGATCAATCTCTTTCACACTAACAAACCCAACAAAGTGTCCTCACCAGCCATCACTGTCAGCTGCATTTACATTAACACCAAAGTCCAGCAGGAACTTGACGATGTGGTGGTGTCCGGCACACACTGCGTTATGGAGGGGTGTGATTCCCTCATCATTAGGGGTGCTGGGATTGTCAACCTTTAAAAGGAGAGGAATTAAATAAGAATTTGTTCATTAAAAATGGGCAAAATAAAGCAGCGTGTAAAGCGTGTTCACATGGCATACCTCATAGATTATCCTTTGTACAAGGTCAAACTCGCCCTCCAGTGAAGAATCCAGTAGCAGAGCGAGTGGGTTGAACTTCACTCTAAGGCCGTGACCAGTCCGCTCCGAGTCGGGTTTCTTTAGATTCGTGCGTTTGCTCTGTTGAGGACATGGATCATTAGGCTTTGTTCACACAGCATCTGATTTGCTTTTCAAATCTGCTCTTTAGGACTGATTGTCCTCCACACTGTTGGAAGCAATATATTCTAAATGAAACAGAAATCTTTTGTAAGATTATAAATGTCTTTACTGCAAATTTTGCTCAATTTAATGTATACAAGCTGATTAAAAGTATTATTTTCTGTTACTGACCCCAAACTTTTGAACAGTAGTGTAGTGCTAAGTAAAAAATAAATACACTAAAATGTATTTGAAATACATTTATCTCATGCCAAGTATACTGCAAATACATTTACATATTTATTTGCTTACTAAAAATACCCTGCAATGGTACTTTGAGTATACTAATCTGGTATGCTTAAAGTCTGCTAAATTGGAACAAATAATTTTGTGCTTAATGCACTTTAATTGTGCAGAAGTAGTGCTGAATTATATTTGATTGTGCTAAAGTGGAACTATTGCAAGTATACTTTAGGTATACTAAATATCTTGCTTTTAAAGACCGATATTATTCAAAGATCATACAATCCTCATAAATAATGACATTAAAACACATTTTAGGCTTAATATTAAGAAATGTGCATTGTGCAAAAGTAGTGCAAAAGTTTTTATAGATAATTCTCAGTAATTCGAGCGATGTGTCAGTAAATAATAGATTTGAACTATACTTAGTATAAGATAAACATTTTAAACATTAATTTATTATTAGGGGAATCTGTTACATATACGTTGTTACCTGAATGATGAGAAAACTACTCAATGTGACTGAAATATATTTCACGGTATTTATAGCGTTTTAAATGTCGTTTTTACACAAAAAAAGTGATTGAAAAAAAAAAAAAGTGATTTAAAAAAAATGATTTCAAAACAACTGATGTAATAATTGCAGACTTAAGAGATAAGAAAAAGGTGAACATTTGATTTCAATTTTAAGTCACCAAAGTTAAATAAACATATATTAATACTAAACTTTTAGACTGAATTGCAACAATCTGAAGTGCAAGAATCTGAGGGTGCAAAAAAATCGCCTTTAAAGTTGTCCAGATAAAGTTCTTAGCAATGCATATTACTAATCAACAATGAAGTTTTGATATATTTACAGTAAGAAATTTACAAAATATCTTCATGGAATATGATCTTTACTTAATATCCTAATGATTTTTGGCATTAAAGAAAAAAATTATAATTTTGACCCATACAATGTATTTTTGGCTATTGCTACAAATATACCCCGGCGACTTAAGACTGGTTTTGTGGTCCAGGGTCACATATTATTCTGCAATAATGATGATTATTATTACATTTTAAACAGTAAATATTGCCAAAAGGAAAAAACTGCAGTGCAGGAAATGAAATCTAAATGTATTTAGAACTAAAAATGATTCATAAACAAGGTTGAGTTTGTGTGAGGCTGTGCATCAGTAAACTGACCGTGGGCTGGGATGAGGGACAAGTGTCTGCTTCTTCAGGTGTGCTGGCCTCAGCTACAGGACTTGGCAAAATCACTAATGTTTCTGCAGGATTATTGTTACTGTCTTCTGACGGTTCTGGTTCTGGAGGTGTCAACGTCTCAGCCGCTTGCTCTGGGGGCTCATTATCATTGGCATCACCTTGTGAGACAACATCCTCAGCAACAGCGCCCTCAGAGGGCACGATGGGTGTTTCTGAAGGTGGATTCCCATTGTCTGCATCAAAGAGCATTTCACCTGTAGCCATGGAGGGCTGGTAGAATGGAGTCACTCCTCCACCTCCACTCACACCGCCCATTCCTCCTTCCATCCCTCCAGCCAGGGTGTTGAACCGCTGATAGAGAAGTTTCTGGATGTTGGGCCCATTGGGTCCTTCTGGTTCCGTAATCGAGCTGCGCTTCTTAAGTGGTCGTGGAGCATTGGCCAGTTTCTTGCGCAAGGCTTCCAGCTCAGCATCGCTCTGGTAGCGCATAGGGGAGTGCACCATGGGTGTGAGTTTAGTGGGGCTGAGAGGTCGCGGGATGTGGTCCACGTTGGGTGGGGGTGGCTCAGGAAGACCCATAATTTGACCATCAAGGTCCAGCTCAACATCCAACATGTCTCCTCCTGGACCCTGCAGGGCGGGAAAGGCCCCAGAGCCCCCAAAAAGTAAGGGAGAGGGGGGCGTAGAGCTGGGAGGCAGGACTGGCTTACCATATACTGGAGAGAAAAAGAAGAACAAAATAGTCTATTACATTGCACTCACAAATAAAACACACTTAAGAAATAAACCACTTCATTCACATACTATAGTACACTCTATTGGATCTGTCTGTGCAGTTTTCAATTATTTTTGCTACAAGGGCATTGTTGACAATGTTTCTAGCTGTGAGTGGTGCATTTTTAAAGACCTTGTGTCAAGTTAAAATGTGCTGTGAGACACCATCATTCTGCTCCATTCTGTCACACTGTATATAGATGGGTCCAAAATGAACATTGCCTGTGTATAAATGTAATTTTTTTAAAATTTCATTACTGCATGAATAATACTTTATGTAAAGGTTTAAAATTGAAATATTTAAATTAATTATATAATAATTTATAAGATCATTAATTTTAAGGGATCTAGAACAAGGTCATACCGAATAAGGCATTAATATGAGCTTTATAAGTACTTATAAACAGCCAATTTGCTATTAACATGCATGCTAATAAGCAATATAGTGAGAATTGGTCTTTAAAATAAAGTGTCATTTTCTGATGTGCACCTGCTTTGACTGCGGGCTTGATGTTCAGAGGGTAGTTCTTGGGAGCTGCTTGTTGTAGGTACATATGGTAGATGGAGCTTGAGTTCATAGTAGCTGGGCCTTTTCTGGGTGACTGCGGTCTGGAGCCCTTATCTGGGATGAACGGCCTTACCGCTACGGCCAGAGGAGGGTCTGGCCTCTCACTGGGGGGAAAAAAGGGTGGACTGGGCTGGAAGGTGGGACTGGGGGGCACAGAAATGCGCTGCTGGATCTGCTGAGAGGAAGAGCCGGTGGGTGCAGGGGGAACACGGGGCCAGGCCGGCTGCGGCGGCGGGTTGGTGGGTAGGCTGGGCACTGGTCTGAGAGGAACATCCTTGCGTCGGTCCAAAGAGCTGGTGGAACCCGAGTTTGCAGACGAGAGGGGGTGGTTACTGGTATGGGCTCCGTATGGGGGAGGCTGGGGCTTATTGAGAGGAGCTGAGCCCATTTTACTGGAATCCTGAATTTAAAACAGACACAGTAAAAATCACTGTAAAATTATAAAAGAGCAATTTATTTGTGCGCGCGGGTCTAAGTTACCTTATCTCCAGGAGTGCCCGCAGGTGATGCTGTTTTACTGGTCGTGTCTGTTCCAGACTCCTTCCAGTCAAGTGCTTTGACTGATGTGTTGCTCTTGTTGAGGGTGGGCCAACCGGCATCATTTGCTGAAAATGGAAAGGAAGCAAGCATTAAGATCAGACATGACAGAACCCCTCACAAGCGCATTTATTATTAGAACTGTGATGAACTGCATTGCTAATAAACTAGACATGACTTATAAAAATGTCTAGGTATGTTCTTGAGTTAGGAGACAGGAAGTATAACAGTCTTGCATATGAAAAACAAATTTGTCTGGAATAGAAATGAGAGGGGCTCCTCACTTCTACAAGAACAGCTCAGATGACTTCTATATTTTACTTTAAATGTAAGCTCAGTCGACTGCATGATATCTTGACGGCTTCAACAGAGCTTAAAAGTCAGTCCATATGAAACTCAAGCCAAACAAAGAGAAATACTGATTAAAGCAAACTGACTGAGCCATCACTCTACAGACTTAACTTCTCTGTCTATTATGTGTGTTTATTTTGTGTTAAGTCAACAAGTTAGCTGAATGTTAGAGAATGATGAAATGGAGCCAGTAATTTAGTGAGTTTAAATGTACAGAGGAAGAGGTAGAGAGCCCAGTGAACCTTATCAGGGTAGAGTTTCTCATCCCAGCACACACACTCATGAGACCTCACACAATCTACCCAATTACATTCTTAAACACACAATCATATACACACATACTCCCAAAAGACAGGATCAGCAGCTTTTGACTCGTATTGAATTGCAGTAAAGAGCAAATAAACAAGGGTGAATGTAATTGCCCAGACAGAGGGATCTAGTGTATCATTAAGGTTCTGTTGCTCATGAAAAACGTGTAATTTTGACTTCTGCCTTAAGCCATGTTTTGTCTGGAGCAAACTTTAACAAAATTACTCCTACTGCTTAGTTAAATAATCTCTGTAAGAGACCCACAACAAAATTAACTTTGCTTAGAACAAGATACATTGGAGACCGAAGTCTGAGATCAGTGGAAAATTTAATTTGGAAATTTTAGTTCAATAAACCTTACATTACGAATTACCACCTTTCAAAGATTTTTTTTTTAAAGAGATTAATAATTTTCATTCAGCAAGCACATAAGCACAAAGTTAAAAGTAAAGACTTTTACAATGTTACAAAATATTTCCATTTCAGATAAAAGCTGCTCTTTTGAATATTAAATTAATGAAACCTATTATGGTTTAATAATGAAAAGTATTATGGTTTCCACACAAAACACAAAAAACAAAAGTGGTATAAAACAGTTAACGATAATAATAATAATAATAATAATAATAATAATAATAATAATAACAACAACAATAATAATATTTCTTAGCACCAAATCAGCATATCAGAATGATTTCTGAAGGATCATGTGATACTGAAAACTGGAGAAAAGGCTGCTGAAATTTCAGCTTTGCCATTACAGAAATAATTACACGTTAAAATATATTTAAATACAAAACAGTATTTTTTAAATATTAAAATATTACTGGTTTTGTTGTATTTTTGATTAAATAAATGCAGCATGGTGAGCATAATTTTTTTTTTAACCAACCCAAACTTCTGAACGGTAGTGCATATTATCAGCATAACAATGGAGTAAAAAATTAAAAGAAACATGAATTTCAAAATGTCTGGTTTGTCCTTCTTTTGCATCAATGATAGCAGCAATCAAGCTGTATGAACTCCACAATTTTGTGGTCATGATGATCATGTTCTCCAGCATGATTTGAGATGACCTAAGGAGCATTTTGAACTTCAATGGAAGCAAGAGTCATATGGGGAAAGTCACAATAAGACTTGCTAGACTGCTTTGATCCTGCTCAATACACTGAATAAGGTTCATAGGCCATTCCTCCTGCCCTCTATCAGACACCTTCCCACTCACGAGAAGCGCCGTCCGACCCTGCTGCGGAGCAGGTGACTGGGGGTGGAGCCCCAGGGCCTGGGCGGGGCTCTGGAGGGGGTGGAGCAATCGGGTCCACTATGATGTCTAAATCAGAGACCTTCCAGGGGCCGGGAGGCTTTCTCACTCCATCTAACCCCCCCCACAAATCCCACAACATCAAAGTACAGGGACAGGAAAGAGAAGAGACACACAGACACATACACATACGCACAGCACAGAGCAGAAATGACACAAGAGGTTAGAAGTGAAGAAAACGAGAAATCAACTTCATAAACAGCAATTGAAGAGAGGGAACTCACAGCAGGAAGTGATAGGATACATGCTGTGGTCTTTAAGAGAAGTACCAAACCACTTTATTTACATTTATGCATCAAGCAGATGCTTTTTACCTATGCGACTTTCTTTCTAGGTATACATTTAATTAGCTTATGCATTTCTTGGGAACCGAATCCATGACCTTGGAGTTGTTAGCAACATTCTCTACTGTTTGAGCATTAGGAATGCTGTAACACTTAACCGAACACCGTTGTAGGAGCTAGTCTCAGTCTTAAGCCCAAATTATACTTTGGTTTCAACTCCTACACTAGGTAGCGTGCATGACGTAAATTTCGTTAACAGCATAGTATGTGCATATTTCCAAATACACTTTTTTAGTTGGTCCACAAGATGGCAACACACACCTTGGTCATTGTTTCACAGTCAAAACAGAGATGAAAGAGTCAGGACAACAACAAACTACTTGAGACTGCAACAACAACAGATGCCGGTGTTGATGAACGCTTATCTGCGGGGGCTGAGAGAGACCTGCAATTTTAGTTTAACAGTGTACAAAGACATTTTATCACTCATAACTTCTAGAGAGAAACGGCAGACAAAGACGAAACTTTCTAGTTTGTATGCGTCAAGTGCCTATGGTCATGCAAGCTATATGTACTGCAAAATGATATGGTGTTTAGATGTACGCATACACACCAGTGTTCACATCAAAACTTAAGTATCCTTTGGGCTTTCAAACTGATTTACTGCCTGGTGCTTGTTACTTTTGGGTGATCAAAATGCATTATTTGAATACACTTCATTGCTTGCTGGGCCAATTAACATAATCGACTAAACTTAAGTGAGAGCAAAATAAAATGTGGTTGTTTGCTTTAAATGGCTAAGTGACCAAGTCTGGATGTGCAAGACTAAATGCAGACCTGAACATAGACTGATCAAAGCAGTGATATTTGCTAGGGCTGTAACGTCCCAGTCGATTAGTCGATTAATTGGTCGATACGGTCTGGTTCGACCAAAATTCTGATTGGTCGTTTTTTTGCCGCGCTCATTTCATCAGTTTGGCCGCGCTCATTTCATCATGTGGAAAGCACCAATTGCTAATGGGGGTGTTTTCAGAGCACCCCTGTTTCACAGGTAACAGTCTGTTTTCAGAACACCCCCATTGTTTTCACTTTTTTTGGATTAGCCCAACCCACTGGAGAAGAGAGACAGATAAGTAGGCTTTAGAAGGTTTGATGCTGAATAATATTTATTTAATGCACTTTATTTGGTTTCTGCTCTTGTTTGTTTAATAAATATTCTTTTTTTATTAAAGTTGACGCGCCTTTTGTGTTTATTAAGAGTAAAAGCTTTAAGTCTATTCGTGTCTCAGCCACGAAGCTGAGCTCTTATGTTCAGCCTCGCTCTGTGCGAGCTGCGCAGAGCGGCTGAAATGATAGTGTCTGACAGTTATACTTATAACATATGACAAAAATAATTTTCTAAATTATGTTGCACATTCCTCAAAAGTTCTTGTGATATCACTAGTTGACAACATAGTACTGTTTTCAGAAATCACAGGCTATGATATTGCGCAGGTGCACGTAATGCACCGCTGTCAGAGACGACAGACTTGTGTGTCAGACTCATTTCAGTGCAAAATAATTAGGTCAAAAACTAAAGGCAGACAACAAGGCTACCAAGTACTGAGCACAGTGTGCATCTAATTAATGTAACGTACGTTTTTTTTTTCTCCACAACGTCATTTTTAGTCGATTTTTAGTCGAAAGTTTCAGGACTTCAGTCGACCAAGATTTTCTTTGGTTGATTACAGCCCTAATATTTGCAGATAAAGTGTTAATATACTGCAAATCTTGTATGCTGATTCACAATGTAGGATTCAAATACATAGACAAAAAGGATACCATTTATTTGGCACCATTTCATTCCAAATAAATGTTTGACGATCTCATGCAGACAGTCAGTGTTTATGGACTGACCTGATTTGGAGCGGGCATGGTTGACTGGTGTGTTAACACCCAGTGATTGAGGTTTGAGAGGTTCAGGGGGCACTACATAACCCTCCTGCCTGCCTGGCACCGGGACCTGGATGTAGGGTCCCACAGCAGCCACACGGCCGGTGTTTCCAGGAGCCGGCTGGGGAGAGGGAGGACCGTTTACTCTATTCAGCTGCAGGAAGGTGGAAAAGGAAAAAAAGGGCAAAAAAGGAAACAAAAGAAAAAAGGTAATTAGCTTAGTTGAAATTTAAAATCTTTCCCAAGCTCCAGGTCTGCTCTCTAGATGTCTGGTTTCTGAACAAGATTCTAAACAAATTAAACTAGGAAGCGTGAGTGAGTGACGCAAGCTCCTGGCCTTACTGGAAGGTTTTCTTTTTGACGTGCCTCAGCTTTTCTCTTGTATAGTCGATCTCGGAGCTCATTGATACGCTTGTCCATTAATGTCACCTCCATGTTTCTCTTATTCAACAGCTCTTTCTGCTGCTGAAGTTTACTGTTCTGCTCCTGATTCAGCTTATTGCGTATCTGATTGGAAAAAAACAAAAAGTAATAATCAATATTATCACTGATAGAAATCACAGGCACATACTAGTAACACACACATAGAGAATAATAAACAATCAACATCTATGGATATGGCTGACACCATGTTTCTATACCACAAACATCATAAGTTTTTAACCAATTGTAATAGCCAATTTTTTTTTTCTGGTGTCATTTATACATTTCACACCCTATTTGTGGAAAGCGCCCTATATCAAAACCAGCAGAATTGTTGCATACTAAAAAAAAACTACATTATTAAAAGTGGTCAAGGTTCTTTTAATATTTTATGGGAAAAAAATAAAATAAATAATAATAATAATAATAATAATTCACACAACAAACCTCTTGAATGAAATTAAACTCTTTAGTTGAGTGTGTGGTCATACCTGAAGCTCTTGATACAGTTTGCGGAGCTCCAGGGCAGCAGTGCCGGTGACCTGACCCCCGAGGGTCTGCAGGCCATTTAGTTTGCCTCTCCGCAGGTCCTCCAGCTGCTGGCTGAGCTGATCCACCCTCAAGACGGCTGACTGCAGCTCTGCCTGCTTCTCCTGGAACAGCCCGCTAATGTGCTCGATCTCTGCGGCTAACAGACCACAGCTGAGTTATACACATGCAAACACAAGCATACATGAGCCGACATACTTTCTCCATTACTATAGGATTATTATTTAATGTTCAATGAAAATGTAATGTGTGGCTGCACGTTGTACAGGAGCTCTTGCATAATGCAAAACTAGCAGGCTGAACAGATACATTCTATACTGTAAAACTGACTTTTATCGTTTTCACCATTTGTCAAAAACATAATACAGCCTAAATGCTAACACAACATGAATAAACCATCCAGCTGTGGGTTAAAACTGAACAAAAAATTGAAAATCTTTACCATTCTGTAATAAAGTACTGAGAACAATCCACAAAAATCTCATTTTAAAACACAGCCCTAAAAAGACTCATCTCCAGCGGAGTGGACAATCCCATCTGGAGTTGTGTGTGTGGGAGAATTTGGCATTATGTGAGATCATTACAATTCACAAACTAGCAAAGACCTAATCCTGACCTTATGGCATGTTTTTTTGTGTGTGCATGTGGTCGCAGTTGCAGTTGGAAGCTCAGTGCTCTCTCACATGCAAACGCTTACATGAAGTAATCTGGCTTAATACATCCGTGCAAAAAAGCCACATCACAATCGCTAGCAGCGTTTCTACTCAGATGATTGCTGAAGTCAGTGGTCAAGCAAGTACTGCACATACACAGGTTGCCATTGATAACTTTGCTGTAGTCCACTTGGCCCCTCATGGCACGGATCTTCTTGAGTTTGGCTTCCTGACTCTCCACCCTCTCCTTTAACCTCTGTAGTTTCTCGGTCTCAGACACAGCCTGCTGCTGCCGTCGCTCCTGCTGCTTCAAATAGCGCAACCGTTGCTCCTACGGACAGAATACACACAGAACATGAGCATACAAAAAGATCTGGAGAAAACATAAATAAAACAGTAACAGTGAATTGTCAGGGACATTTAAACAATCTACAGTATCTCTTTATTTTACACCTCCGTGATGCGTTTTCTTCATTAAATGCAAAAACTACATATATTGTGTCCATTACGCATTTTTCCTTTGTCAGTATTTATGATATGTTGATTGTCTGACTTCTTGACACTTGGGTAGATGTGTTGTGTGTGGTTAAGTAATTTTTGTCATAAGGTCAATTCCATTAGACTCACAGCCTATCTTCAGGGATGCAAACTTGTCATGGGTGAAAAAGGTGACAAAGATGCAACTTTACAATTTGCAACTTTACAATTGTGCAGTAAAATTCACCTTTCATTCATGGAGATGACGAAAAAATGTGCCAAAAAACCTTGTGGAAAACAGACTTTTGAGATGACAATTACATTAAATTACCATTACATCCAGTTGATGGCAGCAGAGGATCACTCAATAGCTCCGTTTTAATTTAAAAAACTACATTTTTTGCCTTAAAAAGGACACATCAAAAGAGTGTTTTAACTGTAGAAGCTGCTAAATGTATTCAGCCAATACAGACTTGCTGCTGTTGTAGTTTTGTTACTCTGAATTTACTCTGCATCACTTAATGCACAGGTCTATTTTTGACAACAGTTTGTCAGATAGATTGTCCCACCCAGGTCAGTCATCACTTTCAATCATAGCAATGACTGACGGAACAATTTATCGGATTCACTCGCATAATCTTTTACACTCGTGTTCGTCAGTCTTGAAACAGTATATGTGGATGTTCGATCCTCTTAAATAAAACTTTTCTTCAAATTGTCAATGGATTATGTAGAGCTTCTAGAGAAACAGATCAAAGCTCTTATAGCGCAACTGACCAAGCTTACACAAAAACTCCTGATAAATCAATGACTAATGATACAATCTCTTATTTATACAGTGTATGCGTTTTCTCTCTCTCTGATTATATTATTAGGTAGATCTGCAAGCGTGTAGAACTCTGTAAACTTACAAAAACAAAAATTAGACCTACAGAAAACACTTCTGACTGGCCATTGCTTTCAACAGAGATGCCTGTGATTGGCTACAATACTCAACGCTACAAAAACACATAAATAAACTTGTGGTTTTGTCATGCGAAACAAGAGCGTGCACGCAAAAACACACAGGAACGTTTAAAAGTGGTTGACTACAAGTGGGTACGGATATGAATTGGTACTAATGGTACTATAAAAAGACCCTGCCCCCGCTACCACCAAAAACACTTTCTCATTGGATCTACGCAAATCTCACAGGTGACCTATTTTGATCTCAAAATGGTGAGTTTTCACCAAAAGGTGAGGAGTTTGCATCTATGTATCTTACTGGGCTTACACATAAAGAGCCTGTAGGGTCAGAGCCATTAGTGGAGCACAGCCCGTTTAAGCCCGGGGCATCTGCAGTACCCTAACAGAGCAAAGTGCAATCAGGACCACATGATACGATCCTGTCTTTTTGTCAAAATACAGCACAAGATAGACAACCGAGTGATTTACTGTCAATGTCAAGCATGGAGACATTTGCTATTAAGAGCAACCTTTGGGAAAAGATCCTGCATACAGTGCTGACTTAAGTAACTAAGTGAAAATAAAAGCAATTAGGCTCTTTTTTGAGTCATTTCTTTATCGGCAGTGAACACAAACAGATGCAGCGAAATGGAAACAGTGTGTCTGAGTGAGTGAGAAAACTAAAAATAGCACATAGTGGACTTTCAATGACTGGAGGCTCAGAGTCATCACAGCACATCAACTCGCAGCAATTTTAATCCAAACAGCTCTGAGATCAGTGTCCTCACTGGGTTTGATCCCAGAACAGTCTCCAAGTGTGACCAGTTTAGATTCCACACATTGCTCTTTGTTGAATGAAGAAACAAAGCTATTTAGCGCTAGTATGGAGGAAAAATGCCTGCCACGGCATACAAAGCATGTCAGAGTTTTCTGCTACATAATTGGCATTTTTGGTCACGTTCAGCTTCCCGCCTCAGCCTGTGGTTCCCATGACTAACGCCCCTATAATGGTCAGAACAACCTGCTGTAATGACCTATAAATGGCACTGAGGAAAACAAAGATGAGGTCAGTAACTTAAAACATCTAATAACACTGCAAAATAACAATAAAGAGCTTAAGCTGCTACATAAACAAAGTTAGAGGCTTACCCAACAAGCAGCTGTGTTTTGAATAATTACAGGGATACTTAACCCATTAATACCCTTTTTTTTTCTCAGAAAATGACTTAATTACAGTTATTTGCATATCATAATATGAACAAGTAGTGCAGTTTGCTTGCCATTTTCAAGTGTATTTTTTCACATAAAGATTATTTACATTCGGCCAGGTAAAATAAGATTGAGAAAATAAGTGCTCTTGCCAGGTGCAATTATGAGTAAACACCCAGAAACGGCAATTAGAATTAAATCACCACTAAATTATATAATTATTTGTCAACATCTCTTCCTATTTCCTAAGGATGTCTACTTTTTTTTTTTTTTTAAGAACATCTACAGTTACGTTTACAGAATGAATAGCGGAAGACCCTTTGCCGTCTTAAATTAATAAAAGTAGGCTTACGCTTCCCCTTTTAATGGTTACTGACTTAAACCATTTTATAAGCAAAAAGATGTCATTCAACATTCTATCTGAAAAATAACACCAACATCTATATATAGTACTTTCACCTTTCCCAAAGACGTAACCCTGCAATTTACCTGCTAGCTATTCAGGCATCACACAACTGAAAGCTTGGTTCTAGAAGGACAAATGTAGAGTGATAAAGAAAAAGCTAAAGTTTGCCAATTTCTGGTAAATGCTTCCATGCAATCAAAATAAATGATCACTCTGCTCAAAGGCTAAAGAAAATGATGCTCAACATCCACAATACCCATAAGATCAAAATAGAAACCATTTAATGTCAATGAATTAATGCCAATGTTTGATTTAATAGCAACTGGAGAAAAATATTCGCATCTATAGTTGAAGTCAAACTATTTAAACAAAAAATGTGAATTGCATTATGCCAAAAATACAACTGACAAAACAGTGGGGTACAAAAGCCTGAGATCACTAGTGAAAATGTTTTCTAATAACGCGTTCTCTAAATAATAAATTTACTGACATTTGATTAACAACCTAGACTCTTAAATACTACATTCTATCTAAAAAATAACACCAAAGTGTGCAATGATCCTACCGTTCAACTCCTAGCTACATTTCATAACTGTAAGTTCAGATCTATCTAGTATAAATGTAGACCAATGAACAAAGAAAAAGCTAAAATTATTTGCCAATTACTGGTAAATGCCACAATACAGTAAAAACAAATAGTCAATCTGTTTAAGGGCTAAATAAAACATCCATAAAAGCAATAAAATCAAAATAGAAACCATGCTATTTCAACATCAGTAAATAAATGAATGGCACTGTTCGATTCAACTGCAAATTCTAACTGGAAGAAATATTTGCGTCTAGTCCCCACACAGATGAAAACAATGATCTATAAAAAGATGCCCATCAAAGGACACATCTGAGTGTGTTACCTTAGCGACAAGCATCTGTTGCTGGGCCTCAATTTGCTGCTGCTGACGAGTGGCCATCTCCTGCAGCTCTGAGAGAGTGAGCTCCACACGAGGGTTTCCCACCTACACACGGGGAGAGAGAGAGAGAGAGAGAGAGAGAGAGAGAGAAAGAGAGAGATAGATAGATAGATAGAGAAAGAGAGGGAGGGAGAAGGAGGGGCAGTCAGGCCAAAAACAAAATATATGCACACAAACAAGGATTCAAAGATGACTGGTTTAATTCCACAGCCATAAATGACACAGAAGACTGTAAGAAACAGACAAGTGTGTATCTGCAGGGCTCATTGTAGTGAGAGCTGGGTGTGAAATGACCTGTGGCCAAGTAAACACTCGGAGCTTAATTATAGCAGGAGTGCTAATGTTAGTGTAGACCTGCTAAGCTCATCGGGAAGAGGAATGGCAACGCTTTTAGCCAAAAGCGTCTAAAACAGGCCTGTGTTGGAGATACATCCCAGAATCCCACTCTGTCACTCTGCATTCTGGAAGATAAGAGCAAGTTGTCCGTCACCGCAGCTGTCGCCAGAGTGTCACCATGGCAGCAGAGCAGAACTGCCGTGTAGTGAAGATTAAAGGCACCAAAATACTCCGATGGCAATTGCCGTGATAGACTGGCATTTAGAGCAATCAAGCAGTACTGAGGTCGATTCAAGGCGGCACGGTACATGATGTGAACATGGAATATAAAACAGTTATGAAATAAAGAGAAGCCATGTAGGATGCCTCACTCAAACCTGAAGCAGAACGCCATTTACAACCTGATTCATGCTGTGCAAAAGTTCCCTTGAAATTCAAATCTTCTATTGTCTGTGGCAATATAGCAATGCTTCCATTTCCTAAAAAGCCAGCAGTCTGCTTTGTCTCTGGGCTGTCCTAAGCAAAAGCCATACAAGTGCACTCACACACTGTTTAAGGTTGAAGCTGGGCCAGTCATTAAGGTTATGTAAGGATTAGGGGCAACCCGGCACATAAGTTGGAGTCAAATACGTTCATCAATTTTGCTATTTTAAGTACAACGTGCCATTACACATTTGCTGGTATTTAATTAGCAACCTAGAAACTTAAATATTTCAAGTTTTAGAATTACACTTTTTCAAAATAATTTAATTCCAATAATTTATTTTAAATTAAAACAAACAAACAAACAAAAAAAAACACTATGCACTGCTTTTGAAAAGTTTAGGGTTAGTAAGATTTTCTGTTAATGTTTTTGATATTTTCATATGCTCTCCATGGCAGCATTTATTAAATCAAAAATACAAAACAGTAAGACTGTGAAAAAAATATTTTTATTTTACAATGTAATTTATTCCTGTGATGCAAAGCTGAATTTTCAGCAACATTACTCCAGTCTTTGTCACAAGATCCTTCAGAAATCATTCTAATATGCTGATTTAGTACTAAATTTTTATGTTTATTTTTTATTTATTTTTTTATTAACAACATTGAAAACAGCTGTGGTGCTTAATATCTTTGTTCATCAAAGGATCCAGAAAAAAAAATGTAACATGGTTTCCAACAAAGTTCAACAGAAGAGCAGCTTTACTGACAAAATTTGCCATCCACGTCAATGCATCATGGAACAGAATTCAATGGCAATTTATCAGCATTAACATTAACATTAACATGCATGAGCACACAGCATGAGAAAGACACTGTGGTGATGTTTGTGGCATGGTATTGCCAGGTCACCTACAGCCTATGGCTACATCTATTCTTATCCAAGTTAATACCATGATCTATTTCCATAATTCATGGGTAGTATTTTTTCCACCATGATGTGATGGCTGAAAACATGTCTGTAATTATTTCATAGTCCATCAATGCTCATGTCTCTCAATTTCTTGTTTTTGTTGATCTCTATGCTTTAACAACACAGGTGATTTAAGAGGCAATTTTCACATGTAGTAATTTACAGTCCCGTATAATTACAAAATGGATTAAGATAAGAGTGGTATTAGCTACAGGAGGTTAGAAAAAGGCAGAAAAATAAGGTGTAAATACAGTAATATCTGACATCATACAAAACAGTTTTCTTTGTCAAGCTCACCTTTTTTGGACACAGAACCATGTTACTACATAACAGACATAATACCATGTACAAACAACAGATTATTATTATTATTATAAAACATTTTTTGAAAGAAATAAAAAATAATATATAATCAAATAGAACAGTCATTTTTAAATTGTAATATTCTATAATAATATTGTTTTTGACCAAATAATAAATGCTTAAATATTTAATAATAATCATTTTAAAAAAAAAAAAAAGTTTAAAAAAAAATAAATTAAAAAAAAAAAACATTTGAATGGTAGTACATATTGATATTTGTCTATTTATTTTATACCTTTGGTACGTATACCTTTGGCTTTACTAATTGCATGTGCTTTAATCTCAAACAAGAGATACTGTTTTTGTTCACAAAATAAAAAGCAAAAAAAAAAAAAAAAAAAAAAGTCAAACAAATAATCAAATAGAGCTGAAGAGGTTACTGTGTCACTGGAAGTGTTCTTCAAGTTCAAAGGGATTGTGCTTGTGCTCTGTGTCAATACAATATGGTCCTTTCCCTTCAATTAATTATTAGCGATTGCTGAGGAAAAAAAAAAAAGTGGGCTTTGCCTGGAGCAGAAGGCCCAATCAGGTCTGGAACAAATCAACTGTCATTTCAAATTAGGGTGAGGGATTGAACTTTTTCCCTACTACCATCGCTTTTCTTGAGACTAAAACAGGCTATATGTCAGACAGACCAAACAACATTACAAACGCCGGTTTTGCCTATATCTCAAATGTGTCTGAAGACACCGGCTTAGAAACGACATTATTTCAGTAAATGATCAACTTTGAAACAACTTTGTAAGCTCAACACTTACCTGTGTTTTTTTTTTTTTTCAGTTCAGCTTCCCAAAGCAGAAAATACTCAAGGCTTGATCAATAACGACAAAGATTTTTGTGCAGTTCCCATAAGCATGAGCTCCATGGCAGATCTCCAAATTTCATTAAAGTTAAAATGACTTGACTCAGTTTGCTAGGGAATGATTCATGGCTTAAAGGCCAATTGTGTCAGGCTCTGTTTACCCACACAAGCGACTCCGTATGGACACATCACATGGGTTGTAAAGAGCCCATCTCCATGGCAATGTGGCACAAGGAGCGACATACAACAGACTGATTTGATTATCCATTTCTGAGGTGGTTCTGGGGAGGAAAAAGACTCCTCGGTCTCCTCTGATATTCTGTGGAGGGAGCCCCTTCAGTCAGACTGCATGGCATTATCTTGCCTGCACTTATCCTTTTTTTTTTACCAAGCACGGTTGTACAAACATTATATATCTCTAGGGAAGGCGTAAGAGATCATTCAACTGTGGGGAGAAACTCAATGCTTGTTAAAACAATAATCGGCCCTATGAGGTCAATTAAGTAAAGACGGTTTTTATTTAAAGAGCAGGTTTCATATTTCCTGGGGCCAAGTTGAAGACTGAAGACTTTGCTCGCTGGTTTCTTGCTTTGTAGGTAGGCAGTAGAACAATTTCTGCAAAGCAGTTTATTCAGCAGAAGACAAAGAAAGCAGGTCTGTGGGTAATAACTTGGACTCCAGGGCCATGTACTATAGATCTTTTGCTACAGAGCTTTCAGACGCTTCAAATCTGGAGTGATGGAAGCCTGGGACTGTCCTATTTCCTAAAAAGCCAATTTATACATTTTGTTAACAACCACACGCCGGACTGTCCAAAATACACTAACGCTAAAAACATCAGCAATCCTGAAAGTGCAAAATAATTGGGAGGAAAGAGTATTTCTGCAGGACACTTTTTTGCTGTTACAATGCCTGTGGCTTTTAAAAATAGATGCCTGTTTCCCTTTTCAGTAGTGCCTGTCATGCAGTAGGGACATTTTATGCGTGCTTTAACAAAATGTCTGAAAGTAACAGCACTGTTGCTAAGATTTAGACTTTCGTTTTAAGAAATTCTCCATACGCCCCAAACTTGAAATCGCAGGACAAACTCTTGGCATTAAATACTGCATCTCTGCAGGGCAGCGTTTCCCAATAAAAGCCGCTTTGGTGCAATGTTACATGTTGCCAAAGCACATTAGCCAAAGCTGGCTGGTGAAATAGATGAAAGTTAAGCTCATCTTTTGACAGAAATATGATTTTGATGGTATGGTGCACAACCAAGGAGTTTTATAACAAGTCAAGCAATATAAGTATCCATCCTTCATCACTTCACAGACTGCACCCACATGAAGGCATGTTCAGCTGTGACTCTTGGCATGGAGGAAGCACACATAATCCGCTTTCCACACTAAGATTTAGACTGGCGCACATTTATTGGCACTGGCCTGAAAGCTGTACAAATCTTAAGAGAGGATGTAAAAGGCATTCAAACAATGTTATGATAAGCTATACATTAGAATACCAGGGCTGTGTTCAAAAATCTGAAGACGTAACTCTACAACCACATTATCCAGAACAATAAACACTAAACAGGACTGGGTATTGACACTGATTGCTCTATAGGGTTGTGCCGATAGACACAATCGTGTATCAACGAAAGTCAGGGACATCACCTGTGGCTGATGCCTTTGACTATATCAAGGTTATTATTATTATTTTTATTTAGGCTAGTATTATCATCTAATTAATATTAGGGCTTATTTGTTCTATCACATTTTTTTGTGCGCGTTTTTACAGTGTTGCACATTATAACCAATCATACGATTCCGTTGAGTTTATGAATGCAATGGCCAATCAGAGGCGTTCAGATGAGTCATTGCTGAAAATGCTCCTGCTCTCATCTGCCCTCTCACGAAGTCTCTCTTCATAAACAATAGATAGAGAGAGATAGAGATACACGTGTATACATTTCAGAAAAATGTTGTTTATATATTAAATACATTTTATTTTTAAATTATGAATATAAATAGACACGTAAATATTTTCAAAATATATACTGTATGTGTGTGTGTGTCTTTATATATACACAGAACACACATTATGCAAACAAAAACTTTTGTATGCGATTAATCGTTTGACAGCACTAATATATATATATATATATATATATATATATATATATATATATATATATATATATATATATATATACATACACACACTATATCTCACAGAAGTGAGTGCACCCCTCACATTTTTGTAAATATTTTATTATATCTTTTCATGTGACAAAACTGAAGAAATGGTCTGGGGCTGCATGAGTGCTGGCGGCACTGGGAAGCTACAGTTCATTGAGGGAACCATGAATGCCAACATGTACTGCGACATACTGAAGCAGAGCATGATCCCCTCCCTTCGGAGACTGTGCCGTATTCCAACATGATAACGACCCCAAACACACCTCCAAGAAGACCACTGCCTTGCTAAAGAAGCCGAGGGTAATGGTGATGGACTGGCCAAGCATGTCTCCAGACCTAATCCCTATTGAGCATCTGTGGGGCATCCTCAAACGGAAGGTGTAGGAGCGCAAGGTCTCTAACATCCACCAGCTCTGTGATGTCATCATGGAGTGAATGAATGAATGAATGAATGAATGAAGCATTTATATAGCGCTTTGTGTATTGCTATACACCCAAAGTGCTTTACAATCATATAGGGGGTCTCTTCTCAACCACCACCAGTGTGCAGCATCCACTTGGATGATGCGACGGCAGCCACAGGACAATGGCGCCAGTGCGCTCACCACACACCAGCTACAGGTGGAGAGGAGAGTGAGATAGAGCCAATCAAGTGGATGGGGATTATTAGGAGGCCATGATAGACAGGAGCCAGTGGAGGCAATTGGGCCAGGACACCGCGGTTACACCCCTACTCTTTACGATGAGTGTCATGGGATTTTTAATGCCCACAGAGAGTCAGGACCTTGGTTTAACGTCTCATCCGAAAGACGGTGCTTTTTGACAGTATAGTGTCCCCGTCACTATACTGGGGCGTTCGGACCCACACAGACCACAGGGTGAGCACCCCCTGCTGGCCTCACTAACACCTCTTCCAACAGCAACCTAGTTTTCCCAGGAGGTCTCCCATCCAGGTACTGACAAGGCTCAGCCCTTCCACTCCTCCATGTAGTCATGGAGGAGTGGAAGAGGACTCCAGTGGCAACCTGTGAAGCTCAGGTGAACTTCAAGAGGATTAAGGCAGTGCTGGAAAATAATGGTGGCCACACAAAATATTGACACTTTGGGCCCAATTTGGACATTTTCATTTAAGGGTGTACTCACTTTTGTGGCCAGCGGTTTAGACATTAATGGCTGTGTGTTGATTTATTTTTATGGGACAGCAAATTTACACTGTTATACAAGCTGTACACTACTTTACATTGTAGCAAAGTGTCATTTTTTCCAGTGTTGTCACATGAAAAGATATAATAAAATATTTACAAAAATGTGAGGGGTGTACTCACTTCTGTGAGATACTGTATACACACACACATACATGCATACATACATACTGGAAAACTCATGAGAAAAGCCAACAACTAACAAGCAATCCATAATAAACCTGAAATCCTAAAGTTGCATTCAAGTTCACACCTTAATGCATAACTCTCAGTGGAAAAAAATAAGGTAGAAACTAAAAGAATAAAAAGATCAAGAGACATTTTAAATACTTAAAATTCATGACGAAAAGCATAAAAATGAGTCAAGAAACAGCAAAACCTGGAACATATGAAGCCCTGGAGAGAGTATCTGCCCACACACAGGAACAGCTTATAAAACATGATCTGCCCACACAGTTCAGTGTTCTGGAGATCATAACTCTGCATGCGTGATGGACAGACATAGTCTTCCTATATAAGCAGTGGCTCTAGCTCTATTACATACCATAGAGCAGCCTATTACCCACTTAATCTATCACAAAGACTCAACACAAGAGAAAGACTGACAGCTCTTATTACTTTCTAAATACAATGTACCACACACAGATTCAACAACAGCTGATTTAACCATAGCAAAGCATTAGGAGCTTGTGAATGTTCAGAAATGTATTATTGAAAAGAGATCTTGCGTAGGACGGTCTCTTTATGCATTGAGAGCAAAGGCATCCTTACCTTTTAGAATGTCCCTGGGGGCACAAAGTCAGCCCCGGCTGTGTAGATGAACAAAGTGTGCAGGGATGGAGGGATGGGATGAAAGAAGAGACAAAATGAACAAGTAGAGGGGGAATGACGAAGAGGACTGAAGGTCCCAGCATGCACCACCACGCTCCACTGCAGACAGGGCCACGGTGACCCTCTGACACGGCACGCGGATAGAAAGGAGACTCTCGCTAAAGAAAACAGATGGAGTGACAGCGAGAGGAAATGAGAGAAAGGGGGCCACCCACTATTTCATAAGGAGAAAAATGTTCCCTTTTACAGGCTGGCCACACATTCAGGGATTTACCCTTCTGTGAACACTGGGCGTGGTTGCGTGTGCACGCGTGTGTGTGTGTGTGTGTGTGTGTGTGTGTGTGTGTGTGTGTGTGTGTGTGTGTGTGTGTGTGTGTGTGTGTGTGTGAGACAGACAGAGAGAGAGAGAGACAGACAAACATCTTCAGAGAGACAGAGAAGTCAGAACAGAGAAAACAGCCCTGCTGTAAAACCACGGGGATGATCCTCTTAAATGCGGTTATGTCATGAAACGGGTGTAATCCACAAAATAATAAAGACGTAACGGGAGAATAACAACACAACAGAACGTTATGAGGTTTTAAAGAATTTGTCTGTCTGTCTCTCTCTCTCACAGACACACACACAGATGTTATGCTGCTGAATCAGCACAGTGTTTGAGTGCCAGTGATGACTTGCCTTGAATCCTGGGTAGGGAGGTAAGGATATTACTATAAGTACAGGGATGGGCTGCTTCTTTGGGATTGTTCATGTTTAGAAGTAGACAGATTAAGATGAGGCCAGTGGGAGAAATTCAATTAAACATCCCAAAAAGAAAAGAAAAGGGGGAAAAAAAAAACAGAAAAAAAAAAACAGCTGTTGCGAAATATGACAGGAGTTTTGTCTTAGCTGTACTCTGAGGCTCAGAATCAGTCCAAAAGCCGGTCCTGTCCGAGGGTGGACAACAGCACGTTGTCACATTCAAAGAGAATTATTTGACGTTAGCCAAGGCAAAATTTCTTCCAGGAATGGTAAAATGGTATATTATACATGTTGTTACACTCCAAAATATCTCAAAACAGAAATGTGACGCAAGCATGCTTAGCTTCTCAATCATTATCTTTTACAATCAGCTATCTCTTTCAGGTCAACTATTATAACGGCAAAGCAACTGTTATTCTCTCCTCACGCTCTGTTTCTTCAGTGCAGATGGCAAATTAATCCTCAGTTGTCAAACTAAACCATTTAATCATATTATATTGAGAACATTCAGGATCATTGGCCAAACTAGCCAAATGCCACGGCTATATAAGTTAACCCTCTTGATTCACAAACAAAAAGTAAAAATGAGAGCCATATGGCTACCTGACAAGACAGGTAGACAGGTGTGTTGTGTAATAGTCCCTAAAGGAAGGCAGCACCTGTCAGAAATAAGTGTGTGCTAAGCACTGTGAAACTGGAGAGACTTCATGCCTGGGTGGCAACAGCATCACTAATCAGCTCCCACAACGACCAACTACCTGTGCCTTCACTCCATCTCTGAAGACTAAGACGGCTTAAAAATTAAAAATTAAAAAAAAAAATAGCATAAATGCATTTATCCCTCATAAATGCATGTGTCTTCTTGTTCCATACGCTGGTGGTCTACAGTCATCTTTCTCCCTAAAGGTGGAATTAGTTCCGCTTTCTGGAGCCTGGCTTTTCCCCTGTTGGAATCTGGGCCAGATGGTTGGAGGAGACGAGCGCAGTGGACCACTCTTTGCAGGAAGCCGATCACAAAAAGAATGAGTGATGTGACAAATGCTTATATGAAAGAAAATGGTGAGTGATTCTGGGACGTGACAGGTCTGGCTGCGTTTGGCTCGGGTTAAGAGAGAAGAACTGAATAAAGTGACGTGATCGAAACGCTTCGGTACTGAAGAGTGTCAATTTCAGCCAGAACTTTGCAGCTGCTATTCTGCATTACAGTAAGCAGAAAAGCATAAGATAATATAAGCATGTGGAATTCAACCCCCCAGGAAGCATTTGGAATAACCACAATGCTAAGATTAGAAAAGAAGGCCCACATTTTGATGAGGATGTGATATGAACTAACCCCGTTCTCGTTTTGCATGTCTGAGCTGCTTCCTCCTCTCCTGCTGGGCTGCTCCTGAGACTGCTGGCTCCCTAAGAGCAGAGAAATAAAATACAATGAGTTTATCAACAAAAAGCACTTTCAGTTGTGAAATATAATCATGAATGAACACAAAAAGCATCTATATGCATTGGCTGAACAGAGACAGAATCATCACAAGGAAAAGTTTAAAAGCCCGTTTGTTATTGCCATGTGACACTGGGAACAGAGCTTGTGCTTTTAGTAGATTGCTGCCACTTTTTTCCCCTCCCACACACAGGGGTTTCAGGTTTATGCCTTAATCCGTGCGGACACTCACTACAAGCCTACAATGACAGGAAAAACCTCACTGGGATGTGAACGGAAGATGGGAGAAAGAAAGGGAGAAAACACTCCTAAAACGGATCATGTACATATAGCAGCATTACACTGTGTTCAGTGGGGATGCAAACAACCTGCCCATGGTGAAATCTCATTGGTCAAAAATCCTGCTATACACAACTGTACAATAAGGTGACATCAGTCAATTTTATTTGTCTAGCATACATTTCAGCAAAACAGCTCTTCCAAAAATATATTTTTTTTTACTAGTTAACATTTAGTTAGTGCTTTTTTGGTAATGCTTTGTTTTAAGGTGCCCTTGTTACACGTTACATGTACTTACTATTATAATAACAATAAATTATGCATAATTACATGCAAGTAACCTTAAGCCAAACCCTAATCCTAACCATATAGTAAGAACATGTAGTTAATTAATATTTCTCAGTATTTAAATGTATAATTACACTGTAACAAGGACACCTTAAAATAAAGTGTAACCCTTTTTTATTAACATTTATAATTTAGATTTAATCTCTCCTTCTGCTTTAAAAAAGTGGATAAACATTTTTTTAAATAAAAAAAAGTAACTATTTTTAAAATGTATCAATGTATTTATATTTTAAACAATGTACAATAGTATAAACTGTATTCATCTATCTACCTTTGGTAGATTTTACCCAATCAATCAAATAAATTCACAGATGATCAAAAATGAGCCTGAAATATTGCACAATTAACATTTTCTAAACTACTATTTTGCAATAGTTTCATTATTATATAATAGTCTTAATTTGAAAGTAATTAGTTACACATAAGCTGTATGTATTGTGCTCTTGTCTGAATGTGTGTTTGTACCTGTCCAGTAAAGGCAAGTGTGGACAGAGGCGAAGCAAGGTGCTTGATTATATAACCAGTGGCATATTACTTAATCACTTCAGCATTGCTGCTAGAGTTGTGCATTTTTGTAGCCTTACTCAACTTGCATGTTCAGTTTGAGATACGCTTTGAGTTCATTTCAGCTATATCACTTTAATATGGTATTTGATATGATTTTACTGTGGTACACTTATCCCAAGTGACAATACCTTGCTCACTGTAATTTGAAGGCACTGACACTTTCAAAGCTACTTTGAGATCATTCGTTTTGTTAAAAGCACAACAGAACTGAATCAGGAACAGAACCCTGCATTGTTCGGCCAGGATGTGCTTGTCTCTTTCTTTCACATGTTGGAGGCCACTGAAAAGGGAATGAAAAACATTCAGCCACTGTCAGCCAATGAGAGGAGAGAGGTAGTGGGTGAGACGTGGCCTGTAGCCAGTCAAGTGGGAGTGTTCTCACCCTGATCGCTGCTTTCAGTGGGCGAGTCTTCGTGGCGTAGGTAGAACTTCACCTCCAGTTTTCTGGGGCCCCATTTCTGCAGGTGCTCATACATCATGTGGTCAAAGGGTATGGCTCGCTCTGGAGAGGGGAAAACATAAGACATGGCATTAAAACAACAAGCCACTCTAATTTTAGAAAGGTCAGAAACATCATTTTTCGTTCCTCTCGAAAAAAGTTTGTAAAAAGATGAGATAGTGTGTTCATAGAGAAAGTAGGAGAGAGAACCTCTCCTGCTGAGGAACATTTC
The DNA here is from genome assembly GCA_036784905.1 of Acrossocheilus fasciatus. Taxonomy (NCBI): domain Eukaryota; kingdom Metazoa; phylum Chordata; class Actinopteri; order Cypriniformes; family Cyprinidae; genus Acrossocheilus; species Acrossocheilus fasciatus. Next base: position 16,220,372 of record CM071957.1, on the reverse strand, counting down.
ATTCCAGTGTTACACACTTAAAGGCCACACCTGAAGAGAAAGAACAGAGGAACAGACACAGTGGGATTCAAGAGAACAAAGACGACGTGAAATTGAATCAAACGTGGCATCCAGCCAGAGGAATGTGGTGGGGCTGGGTGGGCAACAAAGACACGGATGGGGAAAAACAAAATTTGGACATTGCTAACAGGTGGAGGGACATCTGGAAGCCTGGCAGCCATCCAAAGGGGAATGGGATAAAACGACAGAAAAATAGAAGTATGAAAGTGGAGAATATCAGAAAAGCACACAGGCTCAGGAACATTAACAAAGACAGTGAGAGTAGCCAAACGTAACCTAAAAAAACCTGGAGCCAGATGCTTCAGCTAAATGTTTAAAAAAGAAAAAGAAAAAAGCTTGACAATCAAACTATATGGACAGGAACTTTATATAACTAGGTTTTGACTCATTTAAAAGTTACAGCCATGATGCTATGATGTCGTGGATGGTTGTTCCAAAATTGTTGTTAAGGTGGTTGCTAGGTGGATGCTTACTAGTTCATGTAACCAAAACTTTGATTCCAAAGACTCAGATTTAGAATGACATGAGAGTGAATGAGTAATTAATGACTGAATTTTGGTTTATGAATGAACAGCTCAATCAAGTTGTGAATGTTTTAATGATCAATTAGGTACTCTAAATAAATATTAATTATCAGTAATTACTGATATTCTAAAATAATTATTTTGAGAGTCTCATAGAAAAGCCTGAACCGCTGAGCACCACAATAAAAGATTTGGTGAGGCAAAATATCCACTTAGTAACCAGACACTAATGACGAATCTTGTGCAATCCATCACCTGCTGTAAAATAACTGGGCTCATCACGATTTCAATGACAGATGCACTTCAAGATGAAAGGACACAGTGCTGATGGAAGGCCTTTTGAAAGGAGGCTCCCTGAGCAAAGATAACATTTTTGGCACACAGCTGTTTATACAAATCACTATCATCAAGGGAAATGGAAAAATGAAAGAAAAAAATAGGAACCCATCTGTCAGAACAGAAGTAGCAGTTATGTCTGAAAGGACTAAGTGAGTGTGTTTTTCTTTGCAGCCAGATTCTTCAAAATACTGAGCGTGAGCGTCTTTGAGAGAATAAAAGCACTGAATGTTTTTTACTGAAAGAAACAGCCAGGGTGGGAAGGTGAGAAAAATCAGAGGATATTGGAGTCTGTACAAATGATTTCAAGTAAAGCTGAGTGCTTTCACATTGTCAATATTTTTCACTTTTTATTTTAAGAACTGTAGTCAATGAAAGACTAATTCATATCCTGCAACAGTTATTACCTACAATTACTGAGTTCACTTGCTATAAACAGATAAGGACAAGAGGGATGGGGTTACAAACATTTTTGTAATTGGGAAACTCACCATTTCCACGCCAAACCTCGGCCAGGTGGCAGCCGCTTTCTCCTGGCTCCTTACAGAACTCCACCACATCACGACACGTCGTCTCTGGAGTGATGGGCACCTCCGTCAGCGCCTGCTCCCCATCACTCAAATACACCGTTAAAATCATCTGGAAGACAAAAAGAGAATATTTTTAATATTTCATACCAAAGACTGAAAAGCAGGCATTCCCACTCACCCATAAGAACACTAGGGGGCAGTGTCATTGCTCAAAAACAACAAACAATAAACAACATTAGTCATGGATTCATTTGCTATTCAGTTATTTTTCCCCACAACATCATGCAGTGCGTCTACATTTAAAACATTGCTTTTAAGAGCTTTACCTCTTAAGAAGTTGCATACAGGAAGATATAGCACAACTATGCAGCACATTGTGTATGTTGATGAGATTCCTAGCCCCTCCCCTCAGCTATAACTCACTCTGACAGAGGGAGGAGCCTGGGCCTGTCAGATTGATAGTGACTGACAGGTGTGGTGAGCTGGTTAGTGCTGCTCTAAGTGTAGTGTGACAGAGGAGAGATGGATGGTTTGATGCAAAATGGAGAGAGAGAGCGAGAAAGGCAGAAAGGAAGATAAAGAAGAGGGGTGATGTAAACATTAACTCCCTAATGAGGAGAGGAGAGCGTGATCGTCTACTGTCTGCTATGCCAGTGTTTCTCAACTGGTGGGTCGTGGAGTGTGTGGCCAAAGAAACGACATCAACAACAAAAAATGTAATTCTATGTTAATGTTTTTCTGATGCGAGACTTTTATTTTAAAAAGACGTGCATGAATTGAAAGCTGTTGACAATTCTGTCCGATGCAGTTTAAGTAAAGAGCGCCTGAGAAAAACGCGCTGTCCCAATTCTATGGAATGCCAATTCTGCCATAATTATAAATAAATTAAATAAATATGTACAAAGAAATGTAAAAAAGCGAAAATAAATAAATATATAAATAGATATAAAAAGTAAAAAACAAATAAATTATCAATTTTATTTCCTTATGTATGCATTTTAATTTTTTTCCACATTTATTTTTTAAAAATTTTTACATTTCTACATTTATTTATTTTCACATTTATGTATTTATTTCTACATTTCTTTGTCCATAGGGTAATGAGGAGGGCGTGTTTTACCTTAGGGATAGCAATCGAGCCAGAGTGTGTGTGTGTGTATATATATATATATATATATATATATATATATAAAACCACTGTGCTATACGGTACTGCACTGCCACTTTCAGGCAAGTATTTAATCAAAAACACCATTCCAAAAAGTGTCCTTTTACCATCCATGATACGACTATGGACTAAAAAAAAAAAAAAGGACACTTCATGAAATGTGTCACTGTGCTGCCTGACAGAGAGTAGAAGACAGATTCATTACGTCAACCATCACGCAATCATCTCGACCGGTCACAACAGAGATCAGTGATATGGCCAGTATGACACACATGACATTTCTCAGGACAGACAAAAAGGCATCAGGATTACATGGCTGGGGAAACTTGTGTGCGTGTTATATAAGTCTAAAGTATCACATTACCTGATATAATTCTAAATGAGAAGTATAAGCCAGACCTTTGTGTGGTGCTGAGTCTTAAGAGAGAAGCAAGTATGTCCAAGACAACTTGATAAATGGGTATTTTTTTTAGCTATGGGTGATTTTGGCCCTGAGGTCGTAAAGTGTGTCTGAAAAGAGTTTAATATAAGTAATATATTACTGGTTACCAAGTCAGGTACCATTTCTATCACATCTCAAATGATTTAGTGTCTTTAATAACACTGTAATGAAAATTACATTTTAAATATGTGGACTAATCTGTCAGTCTAATCAAGGCTAATTTTTATAGATAGCTAGCATGTATCCTAAATCTACACATTCATACTTTTAGCATAATTTGACAAATATTTACAGCCTGAAAACACCACAAATATTCGGCTCACATATATTTACGTTCTCTTTTCATTTTCTTCACAAGTTACATGTAAGAAAGTTTTATTGTGGACATAGACATTATTGATTTAGTCTCAATGACTGCTAGTTGGGTGGGTTAAGAACCAGTATTAGTGCACTAATGAATACTCTAACTTCATACCCTAAGTGTGTCTGAGACGTGCAATTCTTACAAAACCCATGTAAATCCCCTCTTCCCCCAAAGCACCCAGGAAGGCCAACCCTACATTATTTTCTCTTGAATGGAAGGCAGTTCAAAACACAGGTGTGTAGAAGGAGCTCTTGCGCTGAAGCAAACCTGTCAAAAGGTAGGAACACCATACTGAAATTCTTTTGTGCATAGAGTTGAAAGCAACAATTGGATCAGGTCAGTTTCAATGAACTCTGTGTGGAGCAACACTAGGACTGAAATATTTAGGCCACACACACAAGGTTTTTCGAAACACCAAAATGACTCGCAACAATGGATTTTGTGTGCCGCAACACTAGAATGGAAATATGTAGGCTGTGCACAAAGAATGTGTGTGTGAAGGACAAAGAAAGGTGCAAACTAAAACCGCAGGGAGAACAAAACACAAGTGCACATGGGTCCAAATGACCTGCGGAAAAGCTGGATAATCTGAGGAAAGCCTCTCAGAGAAGATATAAAACACTGCAAAACACAAACAGGGAACATGAATATTGGGGTCACAAGAAAGAGTCAAACAGGATTACTACTTTATGTGGGTTTAAACTGGGTTTAAACACTAACTAAAAACTATTTACCAACAAATCTACAAAGAAAATGTGTAACTTGGTCTAAACAATGATTCTTTGTACCGTTACTCAGTGAATATGCTATGCTGCTGCTAAACGTACAGCATAACTCATTTATTTTGAGTGGAGTCTGTTGTCTACACTGTAAAACTTTTCGTTGTAAATTTACAGTAAAATACTGGCAGCTGGGTTGCCAGCCACATTCTGTATTTTTACAGGACTACTACTGTATACATAATTTACAGTTCTGTACTGTATTTACCAAATACAGTATTATTCTGTTATATAACTTATTTTTTACAGTATTAGACTGTTTTTTACAGGGAATACTGTAATTCCTGCTTTTCTTTCAGTACTCTTAGATTTACAAAATTAAAAATATTATACCTTTTCATAACAGTCACAACAAAAAAGAGAAAACAACATTCTCTGAGTTTTAAAACATTTATTTATTTAGAAGAAAAGACTAGAACATTGCCTTATATGAACATATTGGATGAAATTCCAGATTTAGTTTATATATATATATATATATATATATATATATATATATATATATATATATATATATATATATATATATATATATATATATATATATATATATATATATATATATATATATATATATATATATATATATATATATATAATAAAACATGTAAAATGCAATTAACAATTAGCAAGTAATTCAAAATGCAGTAATCTTATTTACTTTTAAAGAATGGAAAGGTTTTTCAGAAATATATTTTTAAAAGTTTTTCAGAAGAGAGGAAACCTGTGGGTTTACAGTACTGCTCTTCTTGTACACACATCCAGTCTTCTTTTAAGTCACTTTTCCTTTCTTGGTTCTTGATGCACATTCAGGGTTGATGTCGAGAAAGCGTCTAAAAGGCTGAAAAGAAAAAAAGAAACAAGTGAACATTATGTATATATATATATATATATATATATATATATATATATATATATATATATATTTATTTCAAATTCAAATTCAACTTTATTTCTAAAGCACTGAATAAAACAACAAGGTTGACCATAGTGCTGTACAAACAGTAACACAATGAGCAGGAGACAACATTTAAAAGGGATCATCTAAATGAATAGTATAGCAGAGACCTTAGAACAATCATAATACATTTTAAGTAAGATCATAAAAACCCTATATAACACTAGCAACCTTCGCACTTATCTTAGATCGAACGCTATCATAAAAAGGTATGTTTTTAAATGGCTCTTAAACTGACCAAGTGTCGGTACGTCCCTAATATAAAGCGGCAGGCTGTTCCATAATTTAGGGGCGGAGACCGCAAATGCACGATCCCCTCTAGATTTCAACTTAGACCGAGGAACAACAAGAAGTTTCTGTGATTGGGATCGTAAGGATCTCGTTGTCCTTTGTTCCTTGATTAGATCAGCAATATAAGAAGGAGCTATATATATATATATATATATATATATATATATATATATATATATATATATATATATATATATATATATATATATATATATATATATATATATATATATATATATATATATATATATATATATATATATATATATATATATATATATATATATATATATATATATATATATATATATATATATATAGCACAGTAAATTGCAACACTTGTGATGTGATTACATGACTGACTACATGTTAAATAGGTAATATATCATTCAGCTCTATAATCAACTTATAAAATGTTTGTGAAAAAATACTTAAGTATTTTACAAATACCGTCAAGACAAGTTAGTGACAATTCACTATCATATACATCAATGGCAAATATGCTAATGTCTAACCTCAATCGCAGGGGTGCATGCCACCTCTTCCTGATACTGGAGGTTGAAATCATACAATAATACAAACAGCACTGCAAGGCCAGAGACAAAGTTGGGCAGCTCAACATCTACCGCTGGTTGCTTAGAGATGGACCTGAAAAAAAAAAAAAGAAAATACTTCAAATAAACTATTGTGGGTTCCATTGTGGTTCTGTTTAGTTGTCTATACATAGTTCAACATAACTATTAAACTAACTCTGAAATTTGTGCAGGGAAATCCCATTTACAGCATTTTCTGGGTAGTGTTCATCTGTAGGGTGCAGTACTGTTTTCTTGAAATTGATCTTAAATGAATTTGATCATTGATAATATTTTGCAGACTGCATTGAGCTGAGAGACAGAGATGAACATCCTAGGGACAGCTTATCAAAAATGAAAATCACATCATTTACTCACCTGGCGTTGTTCTAATGCAGTATGTCATTCTTTTTCGGACCACAAAAGGAGAAATTTTATTTTTCTTAAATGCATTGACACTTACATATAAAACATTTCAATTGCATTTTCATTAAATACTCCATGATGAATATAGTTTAAGTCAGTGTGGAAAGCGTTTGGTTAACAATGAATATTGACCTATTGTGCATCCTGTTGCCGAGCCCCGCCTTGATGTAGCCTAAAGATTGACAGGTCGGGGGTGTGATGCATTTTCAAATCCACATTGACTTTATATTCATCATGGGGTATTAAATGATAATGCAATTGAAACGTCTTATATGTGTCAATGCATTTAAGAAAAATAAAGGACATTTAAATCACCATTTTGCTAGCCTTTTGCTGCAGCTTTGGCTCAGAATGCATTCTGAAATTCTCACTGCATTTTACTACAATTATCATGCCGTATTATGATGAAAATGCAATCCCAAGTGTTCTACCCCTAAGTCTAAATGCATTTAGGAAAAACAGCATTTAAATGAAAATTTTGCTACAGTTTTTGCTTGGACATGTTAAACATATCTAATCAATTTGGGTAATACATTTTCATTTTGCAACTTATAAAGCGTTAAAATATGTTTTTAATTTGCATATTAAAACTATTGTAGAAAATGGCAAATGTAAATTATATAATTGAATTTTCATTTTCATTCTGCACTAAATTTTGCACATATGTTTGGGGAAATGTACATTAAATCACAGAAATACATTGCCATTTTACATGCATTGCCAGTTTGCATATCACAAATTGAATTTGAAATTATTTCAAATTGAACTTTGCTACCCATATGCTTCCATAGCGTAAATGATGACTTAATGTTAATTTTAGGGTGTACTAAACCTTTACTGTTTACATACCAAGAATTATAAGTTGTGCTTTCTGGCAAATGTAGAGACTGCTGGACATCAGATGGAGTGATGAATACCTGAAACAATTTTTAAAAAGACATACAACCATCACTAACAGAACCAACACATAAAACATGTTGCAAATAAATGTTGAGTAATCTCTACTTACACCTGCTTGAAGGGTAAAACCATCTCATTTCTGCAAGTGTGGGAGCAGCTGTAGGACCATGGAAGACATGGAAGCAATCAGGAATAGGCCTACTACATTTGAAATAAGCATTAGGAACATGACTATGGATTTTCATGTGCTGGCAAAATTATAACAAATTAAAAAGCACGATCATAGAACTGACATGTTTTAACATGGACTACAAATGTAATACTTGTGAAGCACTTACATTAGCACTGGATCTTCATCACATTGTTCAGCCTGAAACAAACAAACGAAAAAAAAGTAAAAATAAAATAAAATAAAATCAGTTGCAGGTCATGTGAATGCGTTATGTGTGTCTTAACGAGCTAAACTTCGATATAATTTAGCGAGCTAGATTTAAATTGGTTATGGGCTGTAACAGAATGACATGGTCAATGTTGCAGTATTATATGAAGTATCAAAATTACTTGGTAAAGAGGTGAGAATTGTTTACTCGGGATTTAAATGAGCAAAAGTTTAACGTTCCCAAAATCAAACCATTCGTGGAAACAATGTAGAAATGTGAACGAAAAAATCTTACCGTATCGATACTCAGACGAACAATAATCCATCTTCTCATGCTCCAAAGTCCATTTATCATCGTCTCAGGCACAGGTTTGATGATTCAGATGACAGATTATTTTCGCGTCTGCTCAGGCAGCGTCATCCATTGTTTGCTGCGTCACAGGCAGCTAACGCTCGAAACGCGAAACGAAGCTCACAAAGCTTAAAAACTACTCGCAGATTCACAAACCACTGGCTTATCTTAATAACGCGAATAATTATTATGTTCAATTAAATCCCTCTGACGAACCTAGTTTGCCTGTAGTACACTGTTCACATCACATCACATTTGAATTGAGCGCGCAAAATAAATCTATCCCACAATGCAATGCATTTACAGTATGATACTGTATTACAAATTTAGCGGGCTGAAAACAGAAAGCTGCTGTATATTTACAGACATTCTGTAAAATATACAGCATTTTACTGTTTTATAAAAATACAGTATAATACTGTTAGAAAATGCCTGTAAATTTACAGTAAAGTTTTACAGTGTAGGCTCAATGTGAAATGACTGTCACAAAATGGTACAAAGACAATAAATACATGACTATTGCATTTTTCTCACTGACTGCATGCAAAAAAACAACACTAGCGTCTGATTCACAAACATATGGTGTTTATGTACTGTCTTTTTTAATAAATTGACCAGAAATTCTAACAAACACAATCTTTTGATCCGAGTCAATGAATGACTCACTCAAAACAAAATTTAATTAAAGATTCTCATTCCCAAGAGTTTGTTTGTAAAAATAAATAAAATTAATTAATTAATAATAATAATAATAATAATAATAATAATAATAAATTAAATCTGCAAGCAGCGTTGATGGTCCCAAGCCATCAGAGCAAAAGCCAACCTGGTGGCATCAGGAAAAAGTTTACATTAACCCTCTGGCAGTCTGGATTTAAAGATTACAGCAATGAAAGGGTTACACTATAAGATCAAGATGCATATATACACACACACACAAAACATAAAACTTCGGTAACACTTTAAATTGCAGTTTCATTTGTTAACATTACCTATATTAGTTTACATGAACAATAATTATACAGCATTTATAAATATGAATTAAAATTAAGTTAAAAATTTACTATTACATTATTCAAATTTAAAGTTGTATCTGTTAACATTAGTTAACAGTGTAAATTAACATGAATATTAATACTTTTATTAACTAAAATTAATAAATAAATAAATGCTCTAAAAATATAGTAGTCAACATTTGAAGTGGATCAAAAAGTTCAAAGTTGTCCTAAGACAAGAATGGATATTGTTTTGGTGTTAGGACAACCTTGATGAAAGGTTTTGATTCATTTCAAATGTTGACTAGTGTATGTTGTTCATTGTTAGTTCATGTTATGTAATGCATTATCTAATGTCACCAAAAGAGACCTTTTTTACCAACACTTTTTATGGTCAACCATTTTTTAAAAAGTATTTTAATGATTTATAAAGCATTTGTGAAATAATTATATAAAACTATATTACCAGTACAGTACATATTAACTTATTCTAACTAACTGAACAGTAAAGGCTTAAAATATTTCCTATCCTATCAGTGAGAGAGCATAGGATACATAAAACGTTTTATTTATTTATTTAAAAGCTCTAAACGTTTTTAAATAAATTATGTAAAAGTATACTGACAGTAAAGTACATATCAACCGATTCCATGCGTTATTTTTCATTCTTATACATTAAGAATGAGCTAAACAAGGTTAGGGTTAAAAGATTTAACATCCTGTGACTCTGGTGGTCAACCTTGGTATTACAGTGTTCATCTGTCAGCTATGACGCATGATAGTTTTAATTTTTTGTTGGCCCCTGAGCATGATACATTTATGAAGCTAAGCATGTTTCCAAAGAATTACTTGTTCTCCATATGTAAAAAGTTTTGAAGAGTTTGCATTATGCACTTTAAAGATTCGAGAAAATATCAGTTTCCTTTTTTACTGTTATTTTAATAAATTGCCACGGCAACACCATATAAGATATCCAAAATCTGTTTGCAGTTTTGGTTCCTCAATGTTTTGGCATCATGTTGACAAATTTTGGTGTGAATTGCCTGATTCTCCTGGTCAGAGTATACAAAACTCACTTTCAAACCAAAATAGCCGACTTCCTGTTGGTCGTAGCTGATGACTGTAAAAGTTTTCCAGCTTGATGAGAACAATATAAGTACAGAGTTTGGTGACTGTAGCTAAAACTAACCCCCTAACCTTTGTCAAAAGTTGACGCTATAGATTGCCTCTTCCACGTCCATTTATGAGCTTTTACCAGTGTGTAACTATCATTAATACTGATGTGTGTGTCGAGTTTCATGAAATTCTAAGAATGTTAAGTGCCTCAAAAACACCATAAATGTCTTGAGATCGCGTTGACAGTTTGCAATCAATGAAATATCCTAGGACGTGTTGCAAATTCTAGAGCATGCACTTTTCACACAGCCTTGTATAGCTTACTTCCTGTTTGGTGGAGCCTATGACATGCAGAGCGAAAGTTGTTCAGCTCAATGAGATCTGTGTACACCAAGTTTCATATGTATACATGCAAGTATGTATGAGCTATGCAGCAAGATTTCAGACTGGATCGTTGTAGAACCTCTGTGCCATGCCCCGGGTTCCACACTCTGCGGCTTCCTAATGACCGCAGATTCCGATGTTTATGCCAATTTTCAAGAGTTTTTGTTAAGGCCCCCAAAAAGCCCCGGATAGGGGGAAAAAAATCCTTAGAAAAACAATAGGGCCCTGCACCTTAGTGGCTTGGGCCCTAAAAATACACAAACATACAGAAAAATAGAAGTATATAGTAAGGACCAACAGAAGAGAGAGAGGGTGCAGGTGCTGCAAAAACAATAATGTAGAAAACACCTGTCAGCAATAAGTTGGCATTACAAAAGCTTGTGTGTGAGAGAGAAACGCACTTTTGTTCAGCTTATTTAAAAATTCACCATGCCTGACAGATAATGTAAGGTTTGTCATTATGTCAAGGTCTCAAGTGGTGCAGAGAAATGCAAGAGACAAACACACTGGGTCGCACTTTTGCATTCAGCATACGCACTGTTACTGCATCAAACAGGGTGACATGTTTATCTGAGCACCGGCACCGACCACAGCCAACTTCTGTGGAAGTTACGCACACAGAGTGCTAGATAAAGTCCCAATGAGTTATATTGTCAAAAGGGATTTCAGTAAACAATAAAATGCGCACATCATTCATCATGAGTGTTCTGAGGTTTATTGTTTTCTTCTAATATAACCGCTCGACTGATCTAAAGTAATGCCATTAAGATCAAGTATTGTTTTAAAACATAATTGGTAATGAGGATGAAGACAATTAAAGTGGTTTCTAGAAAGGAATAAGTCAGTTTTATTGGATGAAATGGATCGGATTCAGGAAGCTATGGCAAGAGAAACACACAAAAAGACTTGATAGAACTCTGCAGCCCAGGATTCTACATAAAACAGCAGATTTCCACAGAATTTAAAACAACATGCTTTACAATGTTCTACACATATCCTGTTCCACTGTCTATTAAATATTTATTTGATAAAATACAGACAATAGTGCAGCACTCACAGTGCATAGAACATGTTTAACCGTATTTAAAAAAATATATATATATAAAAATAAAAATCTTTAAAGGGGTCATATGATGCGATTTCAATCTGTTCGTGCATAGATGAGATCCCTAAAGATGCAAAGACTAAAGTCTCAATCCCAAAGAGATATTCTTTATAAAAGTTAAGACTCGTCCACACCCCCCTAAAACTGCTCATTCAAACACGACCCACATGTCTACGTCACGATGTGGAAATATTTGCGTAATGCCACCCAAATGTTCATGCAAAGAAAGAAGGCGTGGTTTCAGTAAGAGCAGTAGTGTTGATGCAGACATGTCAGAGAGAGGCTGTGTGTTTCTATGCAAAACCAAAAGCACTTTATTTAGCCTTCCGAAAGTAGATGCAATTAGGAATCATTAGTTAAGATGTGTTTACAACACAACCCAAATGTTCGAATTTGTGAAAATGCATTTCATGGACGACAGTTTCGTGAACTTAGCCTTTGTGCACAGCCAGCCTTGTACTCAACTATTTCTAAAGAAAAAAAAGAAAAAATTGCTATGACAATCTGGCGCTTCTGAATCAGCGACTATAAGTTTTGTTATTAGTTCAAGTATTTGCTATTGACTGTTCAAATGCGGAGTTTTGTGCGTAACGCGTTGTGAGTGAGAGTGTAACAGGGTCACATCACAGCAGAGTGTACAGCCCGTCAGAAATCGTCTTAACCACGGCTTGTGTACTGCAAATACATACGAGCATCATCACTGTGTCTGTCACACGATTCTGTTCCCCTTTCGGGTTTGAACTGATAAAACTAACTTGAAAGCTGAAGCTCGCGATTATGGTAAGGGGCGTTACATTTCTGACATATGCTTGCGGTGTTCAGCCAATCATAATACACTGGGTCAGTTGGCCAATCAGAGCAGACTGCACTTGTTGGAAGGAGGGGCTTTGTTGAAAACGACGCGTTTGAGATAGGTGGGGTATAGAGGAACTACAATAATGTACAGTATTTGAAAAATAATGTGTTTTTTGAACATTAAAGCATGTCAACATATTCTGTTACACCAAATACACAAAATAATGATCTTTAAAATAGCATCATATGACCCCTTTAAAAGGAACATGCATAGAAAGTGAAAAGGACAGACATGGAAGAGGGATCTGAATTTCTGGATACTGAGCACAAAACAGGCAGAATGAGAAAGGTCTAGGGTAGAAGTATGAAAACCTTCGTACAGCCAAGTTTGAAGTAATGAACATGTACAATTTGAATGTGACTGCAGATGTAAATATGAAAATTCCTGAAAAAAGGACTGAAATCATGATTAGAAAAATGGTCTCATATGGTTTTCTAATGAAAATAATCAGTTGAGTTCTGAAGTCTGATCTTTTCAGCTAAGTGATAGGATCTGTTATCCAAGATAAGATAAACAGAGGTGCAGAAATCCCCATCTCAGTCAGTGTGCATCAGTTCTTGGCCAGTGACTGTATGACACACAAAAGAAAGTTCAAGCATTTTGTCCTCACACCAGCTCAGGTTTCTGCTTTTCATCAGAGGGGGAAAAAAAAAAAATTCTCTACTTCTCCATCTCTTACTGCTTTTACAGGACTAAGTCCGCTCTGAATTCTACGCCCATTCACACCTAATTGAAAATAAATGGTGTCTTAGAAGGTAACTTTTACAGAGCAGGTTGCAGTGATATACCTCCTCTCCCCTTTCTTCTGCTGTACGTCTGTCCATAAGAAAAGTCTCCTCGCCTGCTAGAAACCAAAGGTGTGGGAGAAATGCATAACAATAACACTGTATTGAACAGACTCATCAAATTAAAGTCAGTTAAAATTAATAAAAAAGTATTTAGTAATTTATAATAATAGGCTTGCTTTGCCAATTATATTTACTTGGAAGATAAACATTTTCAGAGCACCTTCCATTTTTGGTCCAAACACAACATAAATATTAATTTGGAATGAAGGACAACTTTAGTTCCTTTGTTTAGTTGTGTTACATTATACTAGCTTTGACCAATATTGATTCCTTGACGAATCAAAAGCATGTGCATCACAATAGTAACAGGAAAAGTGTTAATACCCAGTCAGAGAATCACAACCTATTGTTTTGCCACACAACACACCATGCTTCATTTTAAAAGGAAGATGTTTTTGGTGTTGTTTTTTTCCAAAAGCATCAGTTTGCATCGTCTAAATTTAAAAATCCTCTTGGTGGCACCAAAAGACCAAAATTTTAAATCAGAAATGTGGCGAGGGGTGCACCAAGCTACATTTGAGGTTATTTTAGTTAGATATATAAATATGGACCCTCATAACCACTAAATTTAAACATTTTATTAAAAAGCTATGTATAGCACATCAACTTTTAAGCTCTAGGCTACATCTAAACCGTTCATCTGCAAGTATCTGCAAGAACCAAGTCCAACATTATCGCCAGCCGCCTTCTTGCATTTGTGTAACGGAGAGATCTGCTCGAGTAAGCATCCAGCCTACTGGTTTCAGATCTCAAAGAAAATGTCTTGAAATGTTGAATACTAAAGCTGATTTCACTTGAAATGCTCAAGCGGGTCAAAAATATCACAACGTTGCAGCACTCCAGCAAATAAAGCGGAAACGAAAAAACCTGCATGTCACAGTTTACAATCTTATTCTCTTGAAAAGTTAATAAACGTTACCTCGGAAAACCAAATTCTTCCTTTCAGCACAGGAAGAGGGCATATATAATTCAGATATCCAGATGTGTCAACTCTTACTTGATTAATCTGACCAATGAAAATGAATAATGATCGCTTCTGCCAGCAGAGATGAGAACATCTAGACCCCCAAATCTTTGCTGGCCCCACAACTCCCCTCCCCTGTCGCTATCTTAATATATCCAATCAGATCCATAATGCTAAAGCAATTCTATTAAGGGCAATATGACAAAGCCTAGCAGACAGAGATGGAGAACAGAAACCAATGACCGTCTTGGCACAGTGTGTATGAAACCATGCAAGAGATTGGTGACATTTTGGCAGGAGAACTAGACAACATTTTTATGATTAGAGTTATAGTCTCACCGAAAGGCTGTACTATATGTACTATACAATACTGTCAGCAACAATTTTGGATTAATAAAGAAAGTAGCTCATATGGTCATCACTTCTGAGAAGAGTTAACAAATTTCTCACTAAATTAAAATACAGACGTGTTACTAGCACTGACTGACTTACTACCTGAACTACTTGTGATGAAGACTTCATGAGAACACCCAAATAATTTTGCTGTCCAGCCGTATCTGAGAGGCACAGGTTAGTATTAACATTCTACCCCTCTCGTCTCCAAGCAGGACATCTATTTGCATCACCTTTCCCCACTTAGATGCAGTCCGTCTTCTCCTGGCCTCTCTCTTCAGCTGCCGGGCATGCTCCTTGCTCCAGGTTTTATCTCCAGGTTTGATAGACAAGCTGACCAGGCCTCGAAGAACAATAGTCACAAACTTCTTCATGTTGCAGGAATCGCTCGTAGCGCTACAGCAAACACATCCTTTGAATGTGTCTCGTTCAAACCCACTCAGCAACAGTAGCAGGCAAGGGTTCCCTGCAGCGAAAAGCCTTCAGTAGTCACGCTAGCTGTGTGACTGCTGAGAGCAAGAGAGCGTGTGAGTGAGAGAAAAGGAAAAATCAGAGGAAGACGACAGAGGGAGGGTGCTTCTCTCATCAGAATTGAAGGGTGCGTCACCAGGTCCCCTCCAGAATAAGGCTCCCTTGAGAAAGCGGATGGCTGCACCCCAGACTGGATGCGGTTGATGGGTGCATGCCGTAAAGGATGGGACAAAGATCAGACAAGTATATCATGACCTGTAAAAACTGAGTGCGAGATGTTCAACTAAATCAACTAAACAGCACAGAACACTGATAATCCCATGATTAAACGAAACAGGTTTACTAACATAAAACATGTGGGAGCTTTTGAGATCACAATTGCCCAATTTGATAAAGTATAAGTGAACTACACAATTTATTGCAGGACTCTATATTGCAAGAAAAAAATTTGAAATACAAACAATTCATGAACATACCAATTGGACCATTAGTCTGTGCTGCACCGACACAATCTTCTACTCTCAAATATGAAATGTGTTTATGTATTATTGATGCTGCTATGTTAAAAAGCCATGAAAAGATGGGAGAGTTGAAACATCAAGATAAAAATAATGAAAATGAAATGACAGACAAATTTTAATAATACATGCTAAAGTAGATTTTATTACCTGGAATTATCCTCTTTTGAGAATAAAATCTGGGAAACTCAAAAGCCATATGAAGCCCTCGAGAGACAGACATTGTTACAAACCCTAAAAAGTTTGGCTCAACTTATATTTAATACAGGCAGATAACTCCGTGAAATGCATATAATTTAACTTCAACCTGCTTCAAAGGAATAGTTTTCATTGTTTTTGTCCATAGAATACAGTGTTTCCCACAGGATTTTGAGAGACTTGTGGCGGCAGGTGACGTCACGTATTAATTTGCATATTTATGACGTCATTGCGTCAAGTTTGCATTCAGACCATGGACTGTAAAAAAAAGCCTGGAAACAGATCTCTGCTTTTTCGCAATGCAAGGTTAAATAAATAATTGATGTTTGAATAGTACAGCGTATTCTTTACACAAACACTATGTCTGTGAAGGCTAATGTTTCTGTGGGTTTGAAGAGCAGAGGAGAATTAGGTTATTTGCCATCTAGCCAATATACTTTTGTAGGCCTACGTTTTAAACAACCTGTGCATAAGTGCTTCATTTGAGATTTTGGCCAAGTGTATTAAACAACAAGAAAAACTAAGCACCCATATAGCTACAATCAACGTTATATAACCTGTAAAAGTTTATGAAAGCATATAATGCAATGCACTTGCCACCTCAGATAACAGTTACAGCCGTTCTAATGACAGACAAAACACTATTGCCGTCATTCTCTGGTTAAAAACATTGTCACCATTGACAAAACTCCATTTGAGCTTGATTTTCATATTATGTTAAGTGCAAGGGTCTGATACAATACCAACTCTGACGACGCAGTGTTTAATTGTAGAATGTTTGCTTTTTTGGTTTTGGCTATATTACTGTTTTGTCTCATTCAGCGCACTGCCTGACTTTGATCAACAAACTATGAGCATATTAACAGACAAATTATGCTCATATTTATAATTCCAAACAGTTAGTAAGCGACAGGTGCTTGGAAACGCTGTTTTTTACTCATTTACTGACGAGTCTGCTACGGTGCGGCCAGCTGAATGCACTGCATCTCTGCACACAATAAGGGAGAGAGGTGACACTGCCCCGGGAGAGTCAGACCACGCACTCGCAGGGCAGGTCTGGCGACATCTTCCAACTGAATGAAGGTTTGTCAGTATGTGCCTTTTACAGAAAAAAAAGCTGCTAAAAGGGTCTGAAAGTAGATAAATATTGTGCTAAAGTCGCACTCGTGTGTGAGAGACACGGGAGCTGATGGCAGGGGGCGGTGGGTATTTGTGGCGGTCGATGTGGATATTGTGGCGGCTCGCCACAAATACATCAACATATGGGAAACACTGAAATAGTGACTTCATTGACTTTAATTGTATGGACAAAAAATGGTTAAAACATTCTTTAAAAATTTGGAACAACATGAGGGTGGGTAAACGACAGAATGTTCAATTTTGGGTGAACTGCTCCTTCAAGAACCATCCGTTCTTAAGGTTTATTCAAAAATTCATTGGTCTGCATGTGCATGTTTAATATGACCTTTAAAATGTTCAGTAATCTAAATGCCTCCTCAAAAGAAAAAGAGTGGACAATGCATAACGTATGATGACATGACATCATGCATTCAATGTCGCTGAACAGTATATACGGCTGCAAATTTATGCCATAAAATCATATTTTGATAATTTCCCTTTATGTTGTAGTTGTGATTATAAATTTTAATCAGTACACCTTACATTAAAATTCTTTTTTGTGTGTGTACCCTCACTATGACATCACAGTTACAATGTTCGCTGCAAAAAATATTACATGGAAAATTGTGTAACTTGAGACCTAAATGGAGTGCTGTAATCAGCTCATTATGGAGAGGGTTGCATGGACTAAAATCTTGGATGTTTGCTGACACCAGTGACGTAATGCTATGAGACTCTGGGTAACTATACAAGTCCCTCACTGCAAATACGACCCAAAACTGATTAAAACGTTTTGATTACACTTCCAGTAAATACTCACAACAATTATGATGTTCCTGCAAGACAGCTCTGTCCCAAAGCTGAAATACCAAGTGCTTCCATGAAAACAGTTACTTATCATAAGGTCTAAATCATGATTGTAGGCCTAATTATATTTAAATAATGAAGTTCAATAAAAAAATAAGTTTATTATAAATTATGTAATTAACGTAAGTGTATTGTCTGGTGAATATCTTAACATAGAAAAGAGATTTAATTTTATGCAAGAGGAAACCGGTTTCGTGAGGGCTAAGAGAAAGTCAGCCTCTCCAGAGAAAGTGCTTGATAGATCATAGACAGTCTCCTAAAAAAGGCTTTTTAAAAGCACAGAAGTGTAGGAGGTTTTTCTACAAGAGGTTTTAAGAGGACTGTCTCTCTCATACAGTACCTAGCTCCTCAGTCCTTCCAGATTCAAACCCCTTGTGACGGTCACCATTCATATTTGAGAAGCTCCTCTATACAAAGGATGACAGTTAAGCAGGAAGCATTAGGGAAAGTGAATGAATTTGTAATGAGCTCAATGGCAAGAAAAGAGGGAGTAGGAAGAGAGAGAAAAAAAAGGATGACATGAAACAGCAACAACAGCTTTTGAATAATTCCAGACTGATTGTTTCATCTTGTTTTTAAGGCCAGACCTTTGTCAAGTTCCACACTGCATGTCAGAAATTTGTTAAATATTAATCAAATCCAGTCATAAATAAATGTAATCAGTGCAAGCTGTCTGTCCCTATAAGGTTTGTAATATTTGTACCTCAAACCACTGCAAAATCAAACGTGATCGCACATATTCCAACAGGCCTAGGCACCTGAAGCCAGATAGCACTGAAATGTTATGAGAATTTCATTTCTACACACACCAGCATTGTTCCCAAACTAAACTAAAAATCTGATTTAAAATCAAAAATTATTTTCATTAACTGAAATAATAAAATGTAAAAACTATAATAAAATATTAAACGAAGTAGAAATGCTTCCCTGGCAACTAACTGAAATGAAACAGGTTTAAGGCTGAAGCACCAAAAATGATTTAAAAAAAATAAAAAATAAATTCTAAACAACTAATTTAAAACAACTAATAAAAATGACAAAAGCACAATTTCTAAAAGTTAAAAAAAAATTAAAATCTAAAAAATAAAAATCAATTCAAAATATCAATAATTACTACAATAGCATAAAAATAATACAAAAATATCAGTGATTAGGGCTGGGTATTGAGTTTGATACTTTTTAAGGCACCGACCGAATTGCCTCGATACCATCGAGTATCAAAAAACGTCTTGTCGCTCAGTACAAAATTTCAATACCTAAGGGGTTAATCTCATCAACGTCAATGAGCCAATAAGCCTGCAGCACTAGACTGTGTGTTAGACTAGAAGCGACGCAAATTGATCAGTGTTTGTCATCCGCGAGAGCGATTCGAAAGCGTACGGAGCAGTCTGCTCTCGATATCGTGCCGTTGTGTTTACTAAACACAGACTGAAGCGCACGTGACGCCCGCCGTGATTTCAGCATCTGCTGTCTCACTAAATAAGGACATAAACACATTAACAATATCTCCAGAACTGCTCTGAGAGTCACTTCATGAGCATTTTACCGTTTGATTTGAGTAAATCTAGCGCCATATATAGAGAATGTGAATCTGCGTCACAGCGTTGCAAGCTGGGGCGCCGCCGCCATTTTGAGAGGATCACCCTCTGCTGCAAATGCTAAAATTAATACGGATACCTGCTTATCTATTGTTTTGTTTTTACCTTTAAGTTAAATATTCACATTCTTCATTGGATCGAGAAGCCATTTTATCACTTTGCATGATAATTAGATTTTGTTCCCTTAGGTTTTGTAGAATTTCGTTTACTTTGATCTGATGAGGTTGAAAACACTGTTGCCCGCTGGACACACGCTGCTGCAGCCGTCATATGGTAGATTATCCAAATAAAGTCTTTGTTTAACAAACTTGACAAAAGTCAATCCATTTCTTTGTTGGAAACGTTTTAATGACGAAGTATAATTTTTGTCATTGTAAATATAATTTTTTTTTCCATGGCCACGGAGGAGAATCATAGATTGTGCGTCACATTCATCAGACAGACACAAGCATACTATGTTTATATTTATTTCAACAAATGACAACTAGAATTAAATCACTGGACGCTTGAACATTTTTGTAGCATTTTAAAATGCTGGTTTAATGTAGTAAGACAGTGATGCTAAAAGACATGCAGATGAGGACAGAATATAACGCAACTTGTTTAACACATTAAGCATTTTCCTCCCTTTAGAAAATCGTAATGAAGAAAACACTTATGCATTAAGACAGTATTTAAAGTTCATATTTTGGATTCATCAGTTTTTCTGCAGATTATGGTTTATTAGTAAGGTGTGTACAGAATTTGGTCTTTTAATAATCACGGTCATGGTACATTAAGCATTCTTTATATGAGAGGAAAACACCAAAACGCGTTCACATATCACGTTGTGTATATGCATTACAATTTTGTCTTTCACGGTCTTGGAACATTAAGCCACACGAAGCATTATCTGTGTTAAGCGATTTAATGCCCCTGTTCAAGTTAGCTAGTTAACAAATCGAGTGAGAGTCAGCCTACTCGTGAAGGTGATGTTAATTATTAAACCAAACAAAATAAAAACTTTCAAAAACACACAGCAATATGATTATTTTATTGAGTGACAGGCAGTGGGTTTAATCAGTGACATTATTAATAGATTTACTATCCGGCCTCTTCTCGTCATCTCCGTGACCTGCTTCCCTTGGGATTTTTACACAGAGAAAAGGCGAAAAAAAAATAAAAAATACACTGCATGGTCCAGTCCTCTCAGAACGAGTACCAGAGTTACTTTTGCAATTCTCAATGCAGCATGAATGACAAACAATGGTGACATTTTCCACAATCACGATAGAAAATCAAAATCCTGCCCTGAACTCAATAGCGGAAAGGCAGCACAATCCTCTCAGTATGGCCGATAAACAAAGCAGTTACCCAGAACTCAACGCGGTGTGACGTCAGCTTCACATTCTCTACACACACACACACACACACACACACACACACACACACAGAGAACTGTAAAGGTATTCACGGCAACCCGTCAAAATAAAAGTTTGGTTTAACTTGGAAGACACTGTGGCAGAAATATATTATTATTGTTCAGCAGAATGTGCACACTGCTACTGCTAGGCTACTATTAAAATTATTAAAACTTTATTTTAAGTAATGATCACACAACATTTCCATGTTTTCATTTTAATAGTAAACCCCCTTTTTGTTTGCCAAAATAAATAAAGTTTGATTTTCAATAATTCAATTCAATAATAAAGATTAATGTTTCACTCCTTCATTTGAAAACCAGATACAGAACACAGAACTTCTGAGGAAAAAGAAAACATTTCATAAGGCTATTTTAAGAATAAATTTGAATAAACTCAGTTGTTTTTATGCATTCAAATAATTAGACATACTACAACACAGAATTTAACAACAATAAAACATATGGTGAAAGAAAATAAAGTACCCCCTTATGAAAGTGGATAAAGATTTACAATTACTTGAAGTCTTTAACAACCTAGAATAAATGAATAGAAATGATGATTCTGAACAAACACGCACTAGTGTAAACGTAGCCTAACAGATGTGTAAACTGAAAACTATTTGAACTTTATTAAAATTATTTGCACTGATTTATTGTGTTGGATATATATTGTTCTTTTGTGCAGTGGCTCAGGAGATGAGTCTGTAGTCTGTATAAATGTCAACAAGCTGAAAAAATAAAACCAAAGTTTTTTGAGATAATGTAATCTTGTTAAAACTGATTTCATAAAATTGGTAATCGAAAAAAGTATCACTCAGGAACCGGTATCGAACTCAAGGTATCAGTATCGAAAATTTCTGAACGATACCAGCCCTATCAGTGACTGTATACATGTAACAGCAACTGATCAGTCCACCAATGAGAAGAAAAAGAAATTTCTGGAAACCAGAAGCTGATCGTAAACACCAGGCTAAAAGAAAACAGCAGAAGGCCAAGTACAATTTATTGAATTTAATTAAATACGGAAATTTTTCTTACATGGACTGAAACTGAAACTTTGTCTGGGTTTTTTTCCTTAAAGAAATTAAATTACGCTATAAAATGATTAAAAATTGCAGAGACTGTAACACAGCATTAGGACAAATTCTTAACAGTCAACTCAAAATAAAGGCTCATTTGATAGACATTTCATAACTCATAAGATTAGGGTAAATTCAGTTTCTAGCATTTCTAAAACATCCAATACATCATTCTGGGGGTCATTTATGTTCTTAGCTCAAACTTGCTTTTCAAAAAATAAAGTGAAAAGCTACAGCTACGAGAGGCAGAGGAAGATGAGGTTGTGTCTAGTACAAATTGCCCCAACAACAGCGTGTTAGCAGCTCAATACACTGGTCTTCATTGGCTGCCTGAGTCACACGCACAGAGAGGATGAGATGAGACGAGAAGGGCACGCTCTCTTGCTGACTGAGGCTGTGACACTGATGCCATTACAGAGCTGTGGGGCAACCCGCCATACAGGGTAACCTCACATTTCTGACAGCACATTCATGTGCCACTAACATGAAAGCTCATTGGTTGAGAACGATTCCCCTGTTTGATCAGCATTGGTTAGTCCAGCTCAGGGAAAAGTCACGAATGTGTCCTCATGTCCCAACAGAAAGTGTCAAAACAATTCTAAGAGCTTCTAAAAACACCTAAAATGGCTGTGGACTAGACCAGATTTAATAAGACACTATGTATCAAACAGCATCAGAATGAATTACTGTTCTAGGAAACTGCCAGATACCAGAACACGAAACCAAATTTCAAAAATAATCTGGCTGACAACTGAACATACACATCCTTGATTTTGTAACTTGCAGGCCATGTGACCAAATAGCACAATTATTAACAATCATTATAATGACCCAGAATTCAATTTACAACTTGGAAACTCTCAGTACTAAGTTAAAAGAAAATGAACAGCTGCATCTGAGAGCAATAAATGAGAATGCAGAGGGGCAGGACCAGCATCATGATCAATACACCCTAATTAAAGCAGACACCTACTGTGTGAAACACTCCAGATTAGATGTCAAACCCCCAGTTAACACAAATCCAGGACATGTGCATACACACACACACACATGCAGAGAGAGCCACAAGGCAGAACGGCAGATTGAGGAACTGTGGATCAGTCCAATGCTTTGAATTCATAGTGAGTAGAGCACTGAGGTGAAACGTTATGAATCTTTCTCCTAATAGGAATGCTATCTAGCAGAGCAGACACAGTGGGTTCAGCTGAAGTTTGGCCATGGACAACAAGGCTCTCAATTCAAATTGAAAAATTAACTTCTAGAATGATGCAAGCTCGGTCCATGAGCTTGACGTTTTCAGCTGGCAATAGTTTTAACTTTAAAGAACATGTCTTGAGATGCCTGTTCTGTTACATAACATTAACAGACATAATGACATAATTCTGATTATTATGTAAAACAGATCATTAGTTACATAACACATATGTGAGTTTAGGCATGAAAGTCATGTGGTTTCATCCATATTTGCCTGTTTATGAACTTCTCATCTGTTAATAATGTTTGCTAATGAAAGCCATTGTAAAGTGTTACCCATACCTTATTTTTGTCATGTTCACTCAAAATAAAATTGAGTGCCGGTGTGCTTATGTTGTAATATTACTTTCATAAAGACTGTGCCCTGTTACACTTCATACAGAAAAAATAAATAAATAAATATAAAATATATATATATATATATATATATATATATATATATATATATATGTAATTATTTTTTTTGCACCTTAAAAGCATAGCTTTAGCTTCTTTGACTTTATTAGTTTATATGGACGCTGGACGCAAGCTGACACAGAAGAGCGTACGCTGCCTGTGTCCAGCAGATATTCTACAAAATGGCTTTACGCTGAACCAGAGGAGACGAATTGTTGAATAACAATTGTTGAATCGTTGTTTTGTTTTATGGACCTTGGCAGTGCAATTTACTATGCAATTAATGGGACAGTCACAAGCCTCACGGTTTTCATCCAAAATATCTTAAATTGTTTTCCGAAGATGAAAGAAGCTTTTATAGGTTTGGAACGGCATGGGGTTAAGTGATTAATGACAAAATTTTCACTATATTACAAGCCAATGTTTAACAAAGTCCCTTTAAGGCAAGTCATGTCACTCAGCGGCCATCTTTGAAATGGCCCTCGGGCATGCAAGTGCAGCTCCTATCTCTTTGAATGGGGAAACTTAAAGTTCTCCAAACTGGTCGCCAAGCTTACGATTAAATTTCATATTTGAAATCACCAATGAAATCTGGCAACAACTCTATCATAAATGTTTATTTTGCTCAAATCGCATTTAAAAAAAAGCTTATTTCTTCGGCTAGACCAGCCAGTGCGCATGCGCAGTCCTAGGCGCACGTCTCAGAGCGTTGACTGTTTCTATAGCAACCTGGACTTCTAACGGCAGCGGCAGTGACATGATGACTTTACTGATTAGGGATTGGCTCCTTTTGCTTAGAAGGTGGGGCTTCGTTCAATAGAGCGGCCATATTGAGTGTTGCATTTTTCCCCATTCAAAACTATACGAGTGACACGTCTTGGGTATTCTATAGTATTCGTGTTTAAGGGGCTAGAAAAATAATTTTTTAAATATTTTAAATATATTAAATAATATATTTCTAATCATAATATACTGAGAAACATTTATAAACAAAGTGGTAATTGAAGTAGAATTAATTTCAGACTGTTTATTACCTATTTTTAAATAAAAGAATTTTTCGGTCATACCTGAAAGAATAGGGATGAGTACAGGTAACATTAAAGGATTTTACCCTTATTGATTATGCAACAATGCTGCAATAACAGACTATCCTCATTCCTTCCCTATCAGACACACCCATTTACACTCCCTTAAGTTAAACCATGCTATACATGTTATTTTGTGTGTGGGTGTGTGTTGCCTGGTTAAGGCCTGTCATGGACAGATGGACGTTTATATTCTGTGTGATCATTAGTTTACAGCAGTGAGAGAAATAACTTATTTTCCCCCCGGCCCCACCCACACCCCCAAATTGATTTCCAGAGGCATTTTTACTTCTAGGAGCAATTTTTTTCTAACATTATTAAAAGCATGTGTCAACTATGTCAAATTCTTACATTTATTCTTACATCACATTAAAATAATAAGACACTATAGGGATGTTACCTATCAAATGAAAACAGTGTCAACCAAAGCTATATCATCACTGCATCTGAAAAGTCATTTAGATGCATTTACACAAACCTTCTGAAGCAGTCGTTCTCAACTCCAGTCCTCAGCACCCACTGCTCTGCACATTTTGTATGTGTCTCTTAAGCCCAACACACTGTGCATGATTTTCGGCTGTCCCAGACAAAAGATTGTCATTGTGAAACAATCCTGGCGAATCAGAAATTGCCATGGTTGTTTCATGATACCAGTCTTTCATTTGGGACAGACGAAAATCGTGCAGTGCGTCTCAGCCTTTATCTGAGGGGCGTGAATCAGCCCAACCCTAGTCCATTAACAATAATTTCAGACAAATGTTTTAAAAATCAAGTTAACATTAAAACATAAAATACTGATATTTTTAAAGATTAAACTAAATCAATCTACAAGCAAACAGTGGCAAGTCCCTGTCAAAATGAGCGAGTCTGAATCATTCATTCAAATGATTCATTTAAATCAGCTGACTCATTCAGAAGTTAAGTGTGACTGTCTTAATGAATGGGTCATTGAATCATCCACTCAACGATTTATTCAAAACTGCAGATTCATCCTATAACAAAACACCGCTTTGTGCTGTTCTGAGATGCACAATGGTTCTGCTCTGCTTTGTTTGGAACTATTTTTATAGGCAGTGACAATGTCCGCTCACACCATTAAAACAGTTACCATACAATTGCTATATCCAACACTCCTAATAGACAACAAGATCAATGAGCACTATTAAGCGCTCAAAATGGCCTGCACTATCTCTCTGAAAATCCCTCTACCAAACCTTATACTATACAGCATCAGAACTGCTGTGTGTGTTCGGTATATTGCTTTATTAATATCTAGCATTGCGCCGATGTATCAGAGCTTGCTAAATTTACCCACAGGAGTTATTAACTGGTGTGGCAGGCAAAGGGAGTAAACAAACTCATCACTTATCCACAAGGCCAACCAGCACTCTGCCTGCTCTCTTAGACAATCCATAGAGACTGTGGCGCAGGTTCTGAATGCATCAGTGACCCTGTTTTCAGCGCACTACTAGCATACGGCACGCTTCAGTAAACAGTAGACAAATTAAGCGCTTTATTATATACACCACAGGAGCGTTTGGGCATGTGCCTCTAGAGTCTGTGTGTCTTTGACCTCTGCTGAGGTTTGATGAAGTATGCTCTTAGATCTTCTCATCTACTCAGATTCTTGGCTTACACATTGCTCTACTTCTCAGATACAAATAGCCACTAGGCAGTACATATGTAGGCATTTCCCATCATGCATCTGCATTCCCAGCATGATAGAGCAATCTAGGTCATGGAGGAAGTCTCTTGTGATCCAAACAACATGTAGGCTCTTCATCACGGTCTTAAACTAAGAGTCCTATGCAGGCTGACTATGGAAAAGACAGCTCTCTCACAGTTCATTTAGCAGACTGAAGATGTTTTTAGTATTCTAAAAAAAAAAAAAAAAAAGAAATACATGTCATTCTTAATCACTCACTCTGTGTAGCAGTTATATGCACACCTGTGTAGCGCCTGAGGTGCAATCTAGATGGTTTTACATACAAAGAGTCAATGATGCAAGAAGTTAATTCGCAAAATACAGAACCATAATCTAATGTACAGCTCTAACCTTTTGATGAACTCAGCCACACCCTGCTGTGAGTTTGCCGTTTACCCCTCGTTTGGCTGTTTCCATGGCTGTCAGCCAATTGCAGCACAGGCAGCTTTAACAATGCCAACATCAGCATAGGGAGAAAGTGTAGGGGCTTCAGCAAGCAGGAAACTGAACCGAACATCCTTTGTTTGAAAGCTGCTGCAGATAACCATGCTTTCAAAAGAATACAATTAAGGATATAGTTTGAATCAATAAGTAGAAAATGAATGGTGTGGTACCTAAAAACCATTTTGCAATTAAGATAAAAGCAAACAAATCAAACATTCTAACAACTAGATTGTAAAAATGTCAATTTAAGACCACCAACAGTAGCACTCCATACATTGTTAAGGCAGAGTCACATTTACCATTGTTAGCTGAAATTCCTTGCGAGCGGGAGTTGATTAATGACAGAAAATACACTCCACTTAGATTTTACATCACATTCAAGACTGTCCTGCTTGGTTTGAAAGTGACTTTGTGTTTCTTGCATTGCTACAGTAGTGAAAATGGACCTTTCTCATCCCAGATTTCATTAATGCAACCTCACCTTTATACTGCTGCATGACTCCCCTTTAAACATCTTAGAAAATTGGGACAATGTGTGCGGTTCACGTTAAAAGTTGCAGAAATTAAACTACCGGCTAAAACAATGTTATAATGATAAACCACCCACTAGGGCTGGGCGGTATATCGAGTTTGTACGATATATCAATATATTCTTTATAAGCTTTACGGTATGAAGCAATACCGTTAATATCGGTATACAGTAGTTTGATACCAGCGTATCTGTAAAAATATCTAGGGAGGACACAGACAATTACTGTGCATAATACAATTTGTTCTAAAAATGTGACAAGCTTTATATGAAGGGCTTTAAAAAGGCTCGTAAGATAAAGTATAGTAGCCTACAGTTTATTGTTTCAGTTTAAAGCGGCTCGCCCCGTCAGGTGCTCTGACAGAAAGGCTGTGTGTGCCACTGACAAGAGATGCTACTCGTGCTGTTTAATGTGTTTGAGACATGCTGTTTTCCTTATGCATAAGTTCTATTTCACAGCTATATTCTCCATTTGTAAATATTAGAAAGCCATGGAAATATTTCCATTTTGCTGTCAGAAGTACATGAGCTTTTGCTTTGTGATTCTCCTCTAAACTTCACAGACTTCATTTAGAACGAGCGCCGACGCACGCCAAGACGGAGCGCAATAACTCTGACTAAAGGCCAATTCACACCGCACAGACAAACGCCAACAAACTCCAACAAACTAGTCTGTTGGAGTTTGTTGGATCAGTGTGTTACCCCTGTTGGCGTTGGTTGGAGTTTGTTTTGAACCGACTGAACATGCTTATAGATATAGGATCATCCATTTTCTCCTTAGTCAGTGCGAGTTGGTCAGTGTCTGTTGGTGCAGTGTGAACATGACCGTTATTTTTCATAAGATTCTAAATCCAACGGCCAACTTGAGCCAACTTGTTTGTTGGAGTTTGTCGGCGTTTGTCTGGGCGGTGTGAATTGGCCTTAAAATATACATTTTGCTGAAATATTTGTAGTTGGACAATAAATGTGACATATGTACAATTTTAAACCTACAAGTAAGTGTATTTGGATATCACTAACCGTATAGTGTAATGGGGTAATCAAAATAGCCTTTTTAATCAATTAGTCTGTGCTTTTTTATTATTTTAATTTTTAGTTTAGTAAATTTAACTCCTGCTTTAAAAGCATTATTTTCTGTTTTTAGATTGCAATGTTACAATGTAAAGTGATTTTAACCCTTTTTACACATAATATATGCCTACATGCTTACATTCACTTTATTTGTTTAATCCAAATACAAAATACCGAGATATATACTGTATACCGTACATCAACCAAAAAATATGAAAAGATATGAATTTTTGCTCATATCGCCCAGCCCTTAATTATTTTCCACATTCTGCTCCAGCTTGCACGTTCCACATACAGCCCAATTTTTTATAAGCAATTACAACACTTGAAAAGAAAGGTCTCCTAGAACAAATCTTCCATATGTCCTCACAGTTGGTGGAGTATACTTTGAAAGGCTTCCACGCTCAACTGCATGAGACATAATAACAAAAAATGAAGCATTCCTCATAATTCTCCTATTATCTGCCTACTGCTGAATAAAATGTGTGTACTCTTTTCACTTTATAGACAGGTACTCCTGAGATTAGGCTCCCACTCACCATCAATGACAATATCATCAAAAATTAATTTAAACCTACAAGACAGACTGAAACTCACTTCACTTTGTTTAGTTGCAACCAATCAGATCCCTTCCACACTACAGCAAAACAGGATATTATTCAGATGTCATCAAAGGATGGTAATCATGACTAGCAATATGCTTTCCGCTGAAAAATTCAGTTGGGGGACACATAAGAGTAGCATTACAGAGGAAAATGGAAATGTGAGCATGCACATACATTTGACATGGTGCATGGGTTACTAGGTAGATGCAATTATTATATATTGATTTGTCAGTGAATTAAAAATAAACAAAAACCAACAGGTGGAGGATGTTAAAGCCCTTTAAACCTGTCAGAGATTTGACTGGTGCCTGAATACCATGAGGATTCTTCTAAATAATGTTAGCGTGGTAGGCAGTGATTACTTAAACTGCGATAACCTAATAATTACTCAGATGATCCACATCTGTAGAGGAGGCAGTAAAATACTATTTTGTTGATCAACGTAAAATGCTGTGGGTTAAATGTGCTCAACAATGTTAATGTTTAATAATATGAAGCTTCCTTCAGAGTTAATGTGTAATCTCAGAGTAATTCGCATGCAGGGTCTAAGTGCTCATGAAAACACAGATTTTCTGTAAAGCCGTTTTGAAATAAAACAGATTATGAATACTAAAAGTCTTGGTAGACAATTATTAACTCAAAAATGTTGCCTAAAACAATCCTTACAAATTTAAATGGATGTGCATCCTTCACTATTTTAGTTCCTACAAATATGAAATAGTTCAAAACTGAAATAAAAAAAACAGCAATAAAAACAAATGAACAAACATCAAATGCAGCATTTTTATGTTTTCAATGTCCCCAAGCACCAAATACTAAGACCCTTTGAGAACAGAGGGAGGGACACAAAACTGTCAATAATGATTTAGCATAACTGAAACTATTAAGCCATTAGTCTGAAAAAAAAAAAAACATTCTCTTAAGTAGCAACAGCACATCAACGTCTTAAAACTAATAGCTGCCATTAGTGCACAGAGAAAAAAAAGAGATTCACTAAAGCCTTGTCACACAAAGTTCCAT
The DNA here is from genome assembly GCA_036784905.1 of Acrossocheilus fasciatus. Classification (NCBI taxonomy): domain Eukaryota; kingdom Metazoa; phylum Chordata; class Actinopteri; order Cypriniformes; family Cyprinidae; genus Acrossocheilus; species Acrossocheilus fasciatus. The sequence continues at coordinate 16,190,269 of CM071957.1, read as the reverse complement.
TTTGAAACTGTTCTGTAATGAAAACTCATTGTTTTCCATCTCAAACAGAGGTATTGTACTTAAAAAAGCTAAATGATCAGTGAAACAGCGAACAGCACAGCATGAGGCACAGATAGTGTTTCTGCACTGTGGATATTCCTATCCACAGCTTTTTTATTATGGATCCCCTGGTAAGGCTCTAGGCAGCTCTCAATGCCTCTCTCAGCAATGATCAAAAGTCAAACTAAGACTTTCACACTAGTGTAATGAACCAAGATACTGTACGTACTTTCCAAAATGTAGTAGGTTTCAAAAAATACTATAAACACAGAAGCTAATAATCAAACTGATGCCTCACTATGTGAACGATCAAAATAATCTCACAGACACAATATCGGTTGTTTTGACACTGCTGACAAAATAAATGAAAATGAATACTTACAGGCATCATTTTTGCTTGTGTCAGAGGAACATCTGGTCTTCAGCTTCACTGTGCCTTTCACAACATCCACAAGGTCCAACCCGAGATCACAGCCCTCTGCACATCAGGAAAACATCTTCATTTGCACTATCACTGACACATGAATGTCCACAACACCAACAAATACAGGCCAAACAGGCCAAGGCTCTGTGCATCGTGTCGTTTTACTTTAATTAAACGCTTTAACGTAACAAGCAACTGGTTACAAGCAACATCTCCTTTAGCTGAGCAGAATTAAAGAGAAGCTTTGAAAGACTCGCTAAACTGGAAGAACAGCTGACTGTGAAATGGCAGATGTTTCTATACACCTACTGCGAGCCCGTAACTCATTCTCTCCTCACAATGAATGACTTAAAAATACAGCGTGTTTTCAAATCAAAACTAAGAGGTTTGAACGTTTGTCACATTTAAAGACGTTTATTCCAATGAGTTTTAATCTGTATGCCCTGTTCGTTTTAACAAGGTTCTCACATCTGTTAGCCAGTTAGCACGAACAGAAAACCATTTCGCTGTGCAGTAAATATTAATAAACATTGAGAATATAAAAACTACATTATACTCACGTGTCACGTGTAGATATATGCCATAATCTTTTAGAAAAGATACACGAGTATCCTTGCGGAGTGAAAGCAGCAGAGTATCGATTAACTCGCGAGATGGCTAAATTAGTTAGCCTGCTAGCCGAAGCCAGGTAAAACACTGCGTTACGCGAAGCGAATGGGAGAAAACCAAACCTAAACTCGCGTATTCTTCTAAATGTAGTCGGATATTGGTGTAATATCTTTTAAAGCACCAAAATAAAAGCAGTGCAAGTATAGCAAAACAACTAGTACTGACTGAGGCGAATACAGGCAGCTCGCGCTGTTGTGTTAAATGATGGCACGCGCAGACCTGGAATGACAGGAATGTGGCGTTTAGTGACTTATGGATGTATGTGTGTGTGTGTGTGTAGTCATTAAAATCCGTAAGTGACGAAAATCAGCTAGATATGACACGCCCTTAGTTTGTCGATGAGTCACATTAATTGTTAGGAAGCTTAGGAAGTAAATGGATATTTTAGGAATGGCTTTACTCGCAGGTGTTCAACATGGCAACATGGAATATACTCTCTTATATTGCAGATGTTCGACACTTTCACTCTGTAGTTTCAAGTAATAAATATATATTGTATTGTATCATTTCAAAATGTATTTTTTAAGTATTTGAGAAACAGTTAAAGGACTTCACATTTGTTTTGAAGCTGATGTGCTGGACGGTCCGTCAACACCCACTACTGATCAATAACATGAACTACATATCATTAACTAAACATTACATAAAATGTCTAAAGTGTTCTTATAAAACATTAAATGAAAATCGTTAAAAAATATTGTGAATAGGCATTTGGGTGGGAATTTAACATGAGCTCAAAGAAAACAATTTGTGGCAGAACTTCTTAAATAGTTTAATTCCATAAGATAATAATCAGTTTCACGTTTGCTGATATGAATTTCCTGCGAGACAGATTGAAAGACTTCAAAGCAGTTAATTGTACATAGTGTGATCCAAATCAAGCAGTTTATTGTTTACATAAAACAAAATACAGATATCCATGGGAAGTTCTTCGGGGGAAGATTTACAGACAGGACATGGGGAATGACGCTCTGGTGGTCCAATCAGTGGGCAGGCTCTGTGAGAAAAGGAAAGTCACGTTAGATACAGAAAGATTATTTATATGTCCCATAAATAAGCATTTTTAACAAAGCCTTAAACTATCCTTTAGACCAGGGTTTTTCAATATTTGGAGTATCTGAAAGATGATCATACTTGTGCAAGGGTACCCCATCCTAAAATTTAAGGTGGATTATTTAAATGGCCCTTGAGATTCGAAATCATGTGTGATTTATTGAGGTTGTATTTATCATGTCACGATTGGTGGGCGTGTAATGGACCATTTGAAATGCTGTATTTATGTTCCTAATACAAGAAGCATGTATGAATTGTGTTATGAACCACTGAAGACGTTTGTGTAATTTAATTTGCAATGAATGTCTTTGTACCGGAAACCGTGAATACTTGTGCTGAAATTACCCATATCAGACACCGTAGTGATCAGGTGAACTAGTAAGCTTAATAAGGTAGCAGGTGGACGTGAACGTGAGATGCTGATTGTTTTAATGTGGATTTTTGTATCATTTTGAAGTGAAGTCGACGCACGTCTGATGATGACGAAAGGATTATCATTTTTGATTTGCATTCCTTGGTGAGCACAGCGAGGCATGTTGATTGTAATTAAAGAAATACATGAATGTTTGTTGTGCAATGTAATCAATTATGATGCTTATTTATGCAATTCAACATGTTTATGAGTCTATGCTTGAATTAGGAATTTTGTCATTTGTATGTGTTAAAATGGTTTTCACAGTGCTGTGGGGTGTTGTGAGTCGCTTCAAGGTGTACAGAATAAAGATCTATCTGAATGCATTGTGTTGTTGTGGTGAACTTAAGGAAACCTCATGCATCAGTTGAGGCTCTCGGAGCCAAGGGATTGCTACACACGGCTATATACTTTAATATATAAAAACCCAACCGGAACTGACCAAACCGGAAAACAGGTCTCATTGCATCTGCTTGTTAGACAAAGTGTTAACAGCATCATGAACTGATGGTAACTGATCTATGGGCTTTTAAGGTAATCAGTTAACCTACCTAGGTTTTTTTTTTTTATTGTTGCCATTTTATTCAATCTTTATGTCAGAATGTTTGTGAGAAGAAGAGAAAACAAACTCCTAGATATCAATCTGCAAAAAATAGATGGACATCAGTTACGATCATCTTTAGAATCTGCTTTGAAGCAATCTTGAGTAAAACAGCTCCACATTTAACTAAGTACATGCAAAAGACCTGAACCGGAAGTGACGTTACCGGTTTTACAGCATGCAGAAGTTTACTGTGCATAACCCCCATTTATATACTGTATTACAAATGTGTAAAATATTATTTGGAAAATATTTAGTTACTTAATTTTTTTACTTCTCACTATAATACTTTTTATTTTTATTATTTATTTTTACATACTTTAACCTGTTTTCTCTAAACTTTTTTTCTACCCAACACCTAAAACTCCCATGTGGAGCAAAGTTTGAAAGCCTCTGGTCTAAACATTTTTCACTTTAAAAAAAAAAAAAAGACTCCTGCTTATACTTACTTGATTGCACTGCCTTCTTCTTTCCTGCAAAACAGCAATACTATTGTTAATATTTAATAAGAACATTAACAAGCTCTTAAAATCAAGTCTGTTACTTCGAACAGGACACTAGAAGTTTCTAAAAAATATTTTGTAACAAAACTGTCTACGAACATGGGCTATGCTTAGAAGACACATAAGACAACATACAAATTAATAATTTAATGAGAAGAACAATGTTTACAAAGTACATTGTTATATGAACCATAAAACAAATAAGACATTTTGACAGTATGCACACTACTAAGAGCTCTTCAACTAACTTGACCTCTCACCTCCATATGAAAGTTTGTAGTACATGAAAGTCATGATTCCTACACCAACCCACATCTCCTGGTATGCTTTGGTGTAGTAAGGGGCCACCTTAGTCCACCAACCAGCGAATGCACCACCTGCCATCTAGTAATCAAAACAAATATGCATGAACATTTGTCTAAAAGGCTTAAAAAACATGTAACATGCATATGTTTGAACGTGCAAATGTTATAAGAATGACCCACAGAGTAACACGACACAAACAGCACTTTCAAGGACATCAATCATTTATTCATGGACCAGTTCGAGAAAATTAGCACTATTAGACTTTAATACACGGAGTCATTAAGATGGTGACAAAAAGGGCAAAAATACTCTCAGTATTTCACTGTCAGAATAAAGCGAGTTCATGTCAAGCTCAGTTCAGTTTAAAGATCACTTGAATGGCAAAAGGAACAACAGCTCTTTTCACCGTCTAATATAGATACAAAATTATCGCAGAGATTATGAAAAACATTCCGCGATTCATGTGTGCCATTCAAGTGTCAAGCTTGAGCCATTAACCAATGTTGATTCATTTAAGGCGCTCAGCAAGGCCTTGTCATATATGGTACAATAACCGAAACAAATAATGTTTTAAACGACAGGGAATCTTCTCGAAATGGTCAGTGCTTATTTAAAATATGCCAACTGAAAACATATGCATTTATTATAAGAAAACGTACTCACCTCTAGTATATAAGTGCACTGCACCGCTCGGAGAAGGTCAATGTTCAGCGCGAGCTCAGTAGGGGAGACAGCGGAAGACCTCTGTAGATTTCCGCTTTGTAATTAAAAGCACCTGCACCAAAATAAAAGTCCGTGTGTGTAAAAAAAAAAAGAAGATATTTTTCGTTGTCCTTATTGTGTCTTCTTTAGACAGACTTAAAATTGGATTTTCAATTGGATGAAAATGTAATTAAATTAAATGAAAAACGTTAGCACCACAGATGATAGATAGATAGATAGATAGATAGATAGATAGATAGATAGATAGATAGATAGATAGATAGATAGATAGATAGATAGATAGATAGATAGATAGATAGATAGATAGATAGATAGATAGATAGATAGATAGATAGATAGATAGATAGAACTTTGCATTAGCCTACATTATGTATTTGTTATCAAAAACCAGTGTGAGATGCTAGAAGCAACCTTGGGGCTGTTTCATAAAAAAAGTTTACCAAACAAGCCAGGCTTATTTCAGTTATTCTGACTTATTTTGAACCAAATCAGCTGACAATAAGTCTGACTAACTGAAATAAACCTGGCTTATTTGGTAAACTTGTTTTATGAAACAGGCCCCTGGTCTGAAAAACAGTCTCTTATAAAAGTTGACTTGGCAACACTTGTGTGAGAAATAATAACTATAAAAATACAAATTAAGTTTTGTTCAAATTTAATTGTGCAGACATTTCACTTACAATGGACATGAGGATAACAATAAAGCAGGGTCCACATAAGCAAATAAATAAAATGAATCATGTTTCACAAAAGTATCAGTAGGCTATCTTTTCTCTCTTTTTTTTCTGTAGAAGAGGCAACAACAAAAGTATATGCAGAAAATATGATAAGACAATATTTATATAATATATTTGATTTTGCATCAGCAGGTTTTTGCGGTAATAAACCCAGCGTCCACTCTAGAAGAAAACTTCACTCTGTCTGACCCGACACTTATTCAGCAGTCAAGAGTAGTTGTCACATGTTTGCTTTTACCCTGTTTAACACTACTGTGAGATAGCTTTATGAACAGCCCTCACTGTGAACAACTACCAAACCTGTACTTTGTCTGCCACCTTCAGTCCATGCTACATGACAAACACAGTTCTGTCACTATAGGATAAAATACAAGAAAGGATTACAACTGTGATCTAAAAAGCATGGGAGAGGTGAAAGTGCAACTGTAGGTAGTTCATGGGTACATGCAGCAAACAGGACCACTGATGCGCAAAGCCAGTGGTGCAATCCTCTCCCCTCAGGCTAATCTCTGCTCTGTAATCCAGAAATATAACTCCAAAAAAAATGACAGATTAGGTTGGATATCTGGGTTGACTGCTCTGGGTGTATGTGCTTATGTGTGTGTGCTACTTTCAGTTTGATCATTAGCTGCAGACCCTGGAAAGCTACAGCACAAAGAAAAAGTGTTATTGTAATTAGAAACAAATGCACGCAAATACAAAGGCAGTTCTAAAGTTAGACAACAATATTAAAGCAATAATTCTAAGAACATTAAATGATCAGAATGAAAATTCTGTAATTATTTACTCACCCTCATGACATACCTATGTGCTTTTTTGATGCTTTTATTTTGTCCATAGAACACAAGTTTTTTTTTTTTTTTTTTTTTTTTTTGGAAGAATGAATATACTCTTGTCAACAATTCATAATGTCCAAACTCCAAAAATGGCAAAAAAAAAAAAAAAAAAAAAAAAAAATTAATATTAAAGCAATATAAAACCACAAAAAGTAGTCTAGCTATAAATGGATACAATTTAAATAATACTTTAAATAATAATTTGTTGTCTTATTGATTGATTACGAAAAGATTATGGCTCATCTTCCAAATTTTAACATTACATACATCATCATGTTAATCACTTTTAATCAGTCTGATTTACTTAAACTTGAGCACAGGATTTGATTGTTCAATGCAAGTGTAGATCTGTGTGTAGATCTGAGACCTAGGGAATTTGCAAACAGGGAAGACATTGAAAATGGTTGCATGGACTTTTCTCATGAGGAAACAATCATTTAAGAGGTGGTGATTTCATATGAATTTGTAGGATGTGATTTGTGTGAAAATTTATGATTTTTAGTACATTTAAAGTTAAGGTCCACCCCTAAACCTAACAATCAGCCGGATGGAAATGAGAAATGAGACCACAAATTCATACAAATTAGCCACCAATTTGCCAAAACATAATGAGAACATGTTGAACGTCTACAATTAAGTGTCTCACAATGTGGTGCTGTAGGCCTCATAAGCAAAAGGATGGCAAAAGGGCAGACTCCAATCTCTGTGGATGGAGTAGGGGCAGGCGGCACGCAAATGTTTATCAACATAACTAGAAATAGTAGGAATTTCCTCCCTGTGCTTCCCTGACTCCTCTGATAAAGAACTAGATGCATTTCCAACAATGCGATTTCTCTCATTACTCCCTGTAGGTGGACTGGGAGCAGAAAGAATTGTTGATGGAGCTGAAGGCGCTGGATGTCTCTGCATGCCGTCTTCCTGTCTCCTCAGGAAGTCTCTAAGAACTTGCTTGAAGACACCCACCAGTTCCCAGGGAGGGATGTCATTGTGGGCCAAAAGATCATGGAGCCTTGATGGAGCACAATAGAAAAAAAAAATTTAAATAATAAAGCAATATCACAGGAGCACAGTAAATCACAGTTGTGCTGATATGTAAAGCAACAGCATAACTGCGTGCGAGTACTGCTTTTGAACAGAGCCCTGCATGACATGAAAAAAAAAAGATATTGTGGCCACAGATTAAGAATTTGTTCTCTTATCTTATAAATTTGTTCTCTTGTTTTAGTTAAAGGAACACTCCACTTTTTTGGAAATAGGCTCATTCTCCAACTCCCCCAGAGTTAATAAGTTGAGTTTTACCGTTTTTGAATCCATTCAGCTGATCTCTGGATCTGGCGATAGCACTTTTAGCATAGCTTAGCATGGATCATTGAATCCGATTAGACCAGTAGCATCGCGTTCAAAAATGACCAAAGAGTTTCGATATTTGTCCTATTTAAAACTTGACTTGAATAAATAAAGGTGCTGGTTGAGTGAATAATTCAATAACTAACTCATAAAGACAGTCACTTCAGATACAGGATTTTGGTAACCCATTTCGTCTCTGAAATCAAATCCTTTTGAGTAAAATTATTCAAATTACTCAATCATAACGTTCAAGTCACTTGTTGCCACTTATTAGCACAATCATGTAACATGCACAAAGTGTCACAGAAAAATCTAAGTAAGGCTCGCTACACAACACAAGATCCAGGGGGCGTGGATGGATCCAAATCTAGGGGGTGGAGATTGGTAGGTTAAGGGGTGGAGATGGGTGGGTTTAGGGATCAGGGGGTGGGGACGGGTAGGTTTAAGTATATGTAAGGTAGGAGGAGTTGAATCTGGATCCAACCTCGCCCCCTGGATCTTGTGTTCTGCAGTGAGACGCTCCTCGAACACAGACAAACAGACAAAATCATGAAAATAATTCTGCAGAGTTTTGTCATATTGTAATGTACTTAAAGGGCTAGTTCATCTCAAAATGAATGTTCTATCATCATTTAAAAATGAAAATTCTGTCATTATTTAACTCCCCCTTATGTTTTTAAACTGAATAGAATGTTCAATTTTTATTTTAAAATAGTGAAATCTATATATTGATTTGTATTTTTATATTGTAGCTATATGTGATTTTGTTGTTGTTGAGCATTTAAAAGCCATTTTAGAGCATTTTAAGAACATTTGAAGAATACCTAGAAATTGAAGCAAGCAAGGCAAACGAGAGAGATCTTGTTTTACCTGGAAAGTACAATGGCAGTGTGTGAGGGTGGAATGCGGCCACAGAGGCGCTCTAGCTGGCGGTGTTCAGAGGCAGGTATAAGGGCAAGCAAGCTTGGGTATGCTGGGGGGTGACGGTATCCCAGAATGCCACGGGAGATGCAGTACTGGAACTCCTCCTCTTGAACCTGAAGTACTCTTTGCTCCAGCTGCCAAAGCATCTCACGTAGCAACATCCGACCTGGGCCTCCACATCCATTTGTGTGGGGCCAACCTACGAAAGGCATGGCTGGACTGCAATGTAGGGGCAATAAGAAAGTGTGTTGGTGTAACAAGTGGATAAAACACTGTATACCAAAGTGACTTTCTTCTTTACTATCATCATCCTCTGTAAATGAACTGTGGCTGTTCATAAAGAGCTTGGTCTTCAGTAGACAGTCTTTCACCCTGTATTACATCAAGCTGTGTACTGCAGTCCATCCTGAACCGGCAGTTAAGTTAATTCAGCAATGTACACTTCCCCCCTATTCAAGCTAATGCTAGCATCTGCAGGACAGTTTTATTTCATTTTTATTTGTGAACCAACACATATAACTTTGATTATGATGTTTAATTATGTAAATAAGCAGTGATAAACAACTGAGTCATGTTGAGAAAGCCTCAGAGAGCACTTCTGTTTGAAAAGCCATGCTAAAAACAAGCTAACCTATTTGACGGTCAGGCATAAAATGCACTTCACGTCAATTTAGCATAGTATTACAAAGCACTTGACATTGCAGGCAAATTTCAAACCATGCCATGCTAAAAAATAAATAAATAAAAAGCCAACTAAGCTGCTGGTTGTGTTTTGGAAACTGGTAGCTGCATGGTTTCAAGCTGGTAAGGCTAGAAAAAAAGTAAGGTTAGCCGATTGACCGGTCATCTTGTTCTAAAACCAAGTTGGTTTGACCAACTGTAGGTGGTTTGTTGGTGGTCCAAGACGGTCAGCCTAGATAATAACAAGCTAATCACCATCTTGTCCCAGTTAATCAGCTTGGACCGGCCAACAACCAGCTTTAACCAGTTCAAATGTTTCAAAACATTAGACCTAAATTAAAGGTGAAAAGTTAAAATGGAAAGAGATAGATAGAAATTGTACTTTCAAAAAGACATAAGATGGAATGGAGAGGTACAGAAGAGGACAAAAAGCCAGGCAAATTGAAAATAGAAAAAGGAGGAGACAGACTGCAAAGGTGATGGATGGAGCAGAATTTAAAGGAAATGATTCCCCACAAAGGATATGAGTAAAGTTTGGCAACAGAGGTGAAGAATGATTAAAAAAAAAAAAAAATTTTTACCTTGTGGGTCTTTGAGGTCGAGGTCCATGATGCTTTGACTCCATCTGGTACCACCAAATTGCATTAGGTTATGCAAATAAAATATGTAAATGAAGCCAGGCTGTCAGATATAGAATGAAAGGACACCAATAAAGCAATCTAAAGAAATAACTATTCTGGTAGAAGTTAGTAAGAGAAACTAAGTGTTTGAACAAGAAAAATGATAATCAAGCTGAATTAGAGGAGGAGCAAAGAAAGAAAGAAGAGAGAGTGTGTGCCAGTGACACGCAGCAATGTGCGGATGACTGCGACGAGCAAAGTTGAGATGAAGAATGTGAAATTCCCCCCTGTCCACCGCAAACTGCCTTCTGTCTCTCTGCTCTGATAACCCAGCCCACTCTGACTCGCATACCCTCAAACATGCATTAACACACATGCAAACACACACACACACACACACACACACACACACACACAGACCATTTCAGCTCGTATAACAGAAATAACACTCAACACAAACACTGCCAGATATGGTTTGAAGTATGCATCCTGCTTCCCATCTTTCAATACACTGTCACACATCCTACAGTCTTTTATTCAGCTTGAATTTCATGCCTCAAAACCTGCCTAGGGTAAATCAGTCTGGGGTTCTTGTTTTCCAAAGTAAAATGCTTAATGCAGTGTGGCAGTCTGAGTAAAATTATCTGAAAAAATGCACCCCGTGTCAGCATGTAATGTGACCCAGTGCCAAGGGAAATTATGTCAGTATACAAGGGAACAAAATGAGAGCTCCTGGTCTGCTCAACAATGTGACACGCACATGAATAAGCCTGTATTCTTGGATGGAAAATAACGTGTATTCAGTCTGAGAAAGTAATCGTAAAATAAAGCAATGTTTATGGTCTTAGAGATCCTTTGTATCTATTAAAAACAAAGTTTTGTGTTTGTGTTACACTTCACTTTTGACTGGAATAGCCTGTATATGATTTCTTTGCAACAATAATTTTTCCAGCAAATAAGTGGAAAAAAGATCTGCACACTGTTATTCTCTTTATTTAATTTTTTTTAAAAAACAACGTTTCGGTCCAGAGACCTTCGTCAGGCAAAAATAATTTATCCAGCACCATGAAAATCTTAAGACAATGAAATATACATATTAACCCCCACTCTTAACTACATTTGCTACATCCATGTTATGTTCATGTTTATGTGGATGAAAAGCGATTGTGCTCATAAGCATTCGTCACAGATTGCAGTTGGTGTCCATATGGAGGCCTCTGGGAAGGCTGCAGGCTGGATGGTCTTCTGAGACTCATAATCACAGCCCAGCACCTGGTTCTGGTTCTGGGTCAGGTCAGGGTAAAGCACCAGACTGCTGGCCATACCACCTGCCCTATGAACATGCCATAATCCCAAAACACATCAAAGATTACATGTGTAATACTAAAGTAGTTCAAACTGAAAAATATAAAACATAAACATTGTTGGCAGCATGTATAAGCACAGTCATTCTAACTTTTGCATACTTCAAATATCAAAAGTGCTTTGAAAATGCATAGGAGAAATTATTCCAGTGTTAGAAAATAATATATCAGGGCTGTAACAATGCACCCCGTGCCAGTTGAAAATTGATATAAATATGTGACGACTGAAATCGGTTGAGATGTTAAATGAATCGAGATACAATTGGGGGTAAGGTTTCATAGGATGTATCTCTGAGGGGAATTGACTGTCTTAGTTTAAATAGCATTTTCTTTTCATCTTGCCTCTGTATAATGCATATTAAAGAGTTCATAAGCACTAAGAAAACACCATATCGCTGCTGTTCCAGAAGCACCACCTGCTGGCAGAAAGTGAATTTGCGTTCTCAATCAGCCTGTCTGCTGTTTTTGTTTCGTGCAGATGCTTTATGTGGTATAGTTTCACAAAACTAAAGTCAGAATTTTTTTTTTATTGGTTCAAATTTTGAAAAATCTAATTTAGATTAAAAACTGTTCATGCTGTGGTTGCCTCTACTTTAAAATGGAAAGAGCACAGGCACAGGCTCAGTTTGTTATTTATTTGATTTGGGGTTTGTTTTGAAATTTCATTTATAATTTGTCTTAAATCTCATTTTGTTAAAAAACTATTTGAAAAAAAAAAAAACAGTATCATGGATCATATCGTATCATGAGTTTACTGAATTGTTATAGTCCTACATATACATATACATATATATATATATATATATATATATATATATATATATATATATATATATATATATATGCAGGGGGATATGGAAGAGAAATCATCATCACAATAGTAATAATAATAATAGTAATAGTAATAATAGTAATAATAATAATAATAATGATGATGATGATGATGGTAAGTATGGTAGCTATAATTATACAGATGGGTAATTCCAAGCAAGGGTAGGCTACTGACACATAACATTACCGTTTAAGACCCAACCAACTCAAACTGAACAGACAGGAACTTAAATACAAAGACCAAATGAGGATAATTAACAAGACACAACTGAACAGAATGACAAAATCAAATCAATAACCATGACAACTAACAAGACAGTGAAGACCGTGCAAACAGTCCAGAAAGTGTGATAGTGTGACAATATATCATTTATTTGTTTATTTTTATTTTTGTAGTATATATTTTGTAGGAATATAGCAGAGAAAACTGTCCCTAAAACACTTTCTTGAGGTCATCCTACATTGCTACAAATTGTGTTGTCTGTTATACTTCCTTTCCCATTCCTAAGATGTGTGCATGTGTACATATGTGTGAGTTGCAATGCAATTTGTATCTCTTCCTCACAGCCTGAGTATGAAAAGGTAGACCAGTCGGCAAAACACTTCACATCAGATCAATGTCCAGTTATTCCTCCACTGCAGACTCAGACCTTAAGACATGACATCACTGATGTCCAATTATTTCTGTCTACTGTGTCATGTTGTATTATTTTCAAGGAGTGTAGGACTCACAGTCTTTCTTCACTTCACTTTGTTCCTCTGTCTAGCAACAAAACACTTGGGCAGAGACTTGGAATAGCTGGGAATAGCTTGCTATACATGAACTTTCAAACACAAAACTAATTCCAGACATATTTGCCACACTTTTTGAACAATTCCCATCTTTAATTGTGAGCTGTGTACCTTCCTTTTGTACAAAGATAGAAAGAAATTTGCTGGAAATGGTACAGGACCTTTCACTGCCCTCTCTAAAAACCCTCTGTACCCAGAGGTAATTCAGGCCATCACTGCAGTCAGTCTCAAGTCGTCAGACGGAGTGAATGTAGCAGCCCTGTCACACATACCCACACAGAACGAGGCTAATTGTGAGTGTCAGTCTGTGTTTTGAGGTGGGTGATGTCATTGCCACTGGCAGGGTGCCTGTTCTGGGACAGTAATGATTTGGGACGTGGCTGGTGTGCACACATCGATACACCAGAGGGCAGTGTGCATGCTTACATAAAGAGGGGCTTTATATTCTTTTATATTTTATGACATTTTTTTTTACTTCATAATTTGCAAGCATTATTGCAGTGAAAACACGCATCTACAAACCACAACGTAACATAAAAATTAAATTTCAAAGCCATTAAAATCTTACTGATGCCAAACTTTGAATGGTACTGTACTGTAATGTAGGCCAGATGTTTTCCAACCTGTCCTGAAGGACCCCCTGCCCTGCACATTTTGTATGTCTCCCTCATCTAACACACCTGATTCCACTCATCAGCTCATTAGTAGAGACTGCAAGAACTAAATTGGGCATCTGATTAGGCAGACATACAAAATGTTCAGGGCAGGGGGCCCTCCAGGACAGGTTTGAAAACCTCTGGTGTAGGCTACTCGTTGCTCTTTTGTAGACTCAACAGTCTTGCTAAAAGGCAGCGAGTCTCTTCTTTCATCGCAATTTAATCAGTGTTTAGACAGTGATGGAGTTTTGTTTAAGCTGTCATCCACCAAACACAAGCTGGGTGTGATCACTGGCTCCACTCTCTGTTTCACAATAACTGTATCATCAAAACTTCTTTCTGTCACTGCCGTAATAGTGTCTGCCCTGCATCTGTCTCTCTCTCAGCATCAGTGATGCCGAAACTCATTAGATCACGCTTAGATGCTGTAACTGAGTCATTCCTCTTATGCAGTACCTTTTGAACTCAATGACATAAAAAATATGCTGCACTCTAAGAAAAAAAAGGTACAAAAGCTGTCACTGGGGTCGTACCTTTTCAAAAGGTACACCTTTTGTACCTAAAGGGTACATATTGGCAACTTAAAGGTACATATTAGTACTGAAAGTGTACATATTAGCACCTAAAACTTACAAAAATGTACCTTTGAAAAGGCACTGCCCCAGTGACAGCTTTTGTACCTTTATACAGGTTTATAGAGGGTGTGTGGTTAAGCTCAGACACTTAAAATGGAATAATTATAGCTTGACTTTCACAAACTGCTTAGTGTGGGGTTGAGAGAAAGGGTGTCCTGCAAGTTTACATTATTTTATCAAACAGTGATTGTTTTACAGTGGGACAATACCAGTTAATACCACAAAACATCACAGAATGAATTAAATCCATTGATAACGCTTACTAATGTATTTGTGCTCTTGTCTTCCCTCCAAAATGATGTAATTTACCTAAGGATGAAATTATGAAAGGCTTGGCTTTTGTTAGTTGATTGGGATATTAGGTAAAAGTTGGATGAATATTGAAAACATGAAATTATATGTTATCGAAACCTGTAGATCAGAGAAAGAACATATATAATATTTTTCAGTGAACTATAACTTCTTCATTTTCGATAGTAGGAATCTAAACTCACTTCTTCAGGTCTTCTAAAGTGCTTTAGATGTTACAAGATGTTTAGAGCATTACTTTGCATTACTTGAAGGCACATTTAAAAACAAAGTTAGTAAAGGTTAGTGCTGTGCTTCACCAGCTCCACTGGCTCCCAATCATCACACACACTACAAATTCTAATTACTATTTTAAAACCCTGTAAAGGCTGACACATTAAATAAAAGTGATTTTTTTTTTTATCTTTAAATAAAATGTTTAAAAAGTTGCATTTTTGAATATCATATTTGATAAATCAGTCTTTTGTGGCCCATATAGTATGATATAGTGAGAATATGGAGCTCACAGAGAAGGAAAAAAACACCATTAACTTATGATATTTAAATGCTTAGTTTATTTTTATCAAAGCTTTGCAGTTTTAATTGTGGAACACAAAACATATAATGCAGTGCAGTCCAATGATGATTGAAAGATGTATAAAGGTTCCACAAAAATATTCTCATTTTAACATGCTTTTCTTTTTTTAAATGTATGGATAATCAAGTAAACCTGCTTCGGTCCAGTAAATGTTCATCTTGAAATATTACTAAGACATTCTTGTGTTTACTTTACAAAAATCACTAAAGACTGCACAGCACAAAGACACGTGAATCACAACCTGAAGATGTTTCTAGAATGACACTAAAAGACCTTTTACTTGCTGAAAAACAGAAACTATCAGAAGGCATGTAGCGCATTGTGTATAGGCTACAACAGGTTTTTCAGCAACGTTTGAGATTTATTCTATTCTCCTGCTTTTTTGAGATCTTTTGGTTTGTGAAAGGCACAAAAGAAACCAAATCTATTGTTATTGCTATTGGAATGGGCAGTGGTCTGTTAGACAGAGAGAGCCAGAGGGTGGGTGTGTGTGTGTGTGTGTGTGTGTGTGTGTGTGTGTGTGTGTGTGTGTGTGTGTGTGTGTGTGAGTGAGTGAGGGAGACAGAGTGAATCCATTAGGCCTGTCTGACTGACTGACAGCCGCATGTCCTCAGGTGAACAGAGAGGTAAGAGTGTGCATTAAGAGTTTTATCTCTGACATCTCCGCTGGCTCTTTTATGATTACTAACCATTATGCCCAGCATTCTTCAAAAGTCTATTTCACTTAAAAGTTTTTTGAACAGCCCTTTATTTATACCTTTCTCTAGTCATTTCTGTTCAAAAATAGTTCTGAACCTATTAAAAAACTAACCAAAATATAGATTTTGCATTATGTGGTATTGACAGTCATTCGTGAGGGTTTTCACAGTTACAGGCAAATGTTTAATACTGTACTCTGACTCTGCTAGATTTTAAAATAGTTTTGGGCACTGTTGGCTTTTTCACCCTGTCTTGAGGTGTATTTGACAAGGAGACTTTTGTCAGTCATGTTGGGCTTTTGGCATGTTTGTGTTTGTGAGGGCACAGTTGACCTTTGAGTGAGTTCCCAACATATAGACAGGCACCTCAAGGCCATCTTGCTGAACGTCACTGAGTGTGAGCAAGGTGAGAGAAAGGTCTTGAGATTTTAGAGACATGGAAATAAAACAAACACAAATTATTTATTTATTTATTCACCAAATAGAGTAGCTCTAAAGGCCGCAAGGAATTTCACCTTTTATTTGTCGACTTGACATTTGGTTAATTCTTTGAAAGCATGTAAGTTGAATGTATTATAAAAAATAAATCTTTTCACCAAACCGCATTTTGAGAATATTATAGAAGATTTTAATTAAAGCAATTAAACATGTATAAAGGATAACTGATTTGATCAGTTATGCGCATATGATATAGGCGTATGTTTAATTTATTAATACTTTGATTCAGCTTAATAAGTAATGTTTCTTGAGCAGAAAATCATCACATTAGAATGGTTTCTGAAGGATCATGTGACACTGAAGAGTGGCGTAATGGCTGTTGAAAATTTAGATTTGACATCACAGCAATAAATTACATTTTAAAATGCATTATAATAGAAAAAAAAAGTTATTTTAAATTGCAATAATTTTTCACAATTTTACTATTTTTACTGTGTTTTTTTTTATCAAATAAATGCATAAAACCATGGAATTTCAATACTTTAATTGGTCAGTTTGACATCTGGTTAACTCTCAGAAAGCATGTAGTTGAATGTATTGTGAGATATAGGCCTTTTCACCAAACTGCATTTTGAAATGAAGGCCAAACCACATTTTGATTTTTCATTATTAACAAATAAATATTATTTTCACATATTTGGCAGCAGAGGGCACCCCTTGCTCAGATTAGCCTTTTCACTTCTCAATTGTGTGCATCTAAAGGACCTTGTGGCATCTTGTGGCTTCAATATTTCTCAAATTAATGAGCTATAGACCCATTTGGGGCAGCACTGAGTTGGAGGTCATGTATAAATGGCTCTTGGCATGCTTTTACTAATATTGGTAAGATCCATGTTTCACATCAAAGAGTGCTGTAGCCTACTAATGTGGGACAGGACTGCTGTTTGTCTCCAAGAGCTCAGATGAGAAGACAACCTCTTGACTGGTTATTACTGACTGAATGTATGCTAAAGTAGGCTAGTTTGCCCAGAAATACAGCAGCACTGCACTTCAAAATGAACTTTTCTGGTTTTTCAGCTCCAATATCTAAACATTCTTAAATAAATAGGCTAGACATTTACTTGAAAAGAAAAATGGCATGACATATTAATAGGAAGTCTTGTTTTCTGACAGGCTATGTTTTCAAGAAATGTATACAAATTAAGTGAGTTCTTGCTTAAAGCAACTGTTTTTAAGATTTTTACCTTCAAATATTAGTTTCAAAGTCATTCTGATGATACACTGACTTCTAATAATGCTTCTGTTTGTTTCCAACACTCGAACGGTACGAAATTCTGTGAAAAAGGCAGATTGTTTTATGATAATGCATGTGGACAGCTATCCTCAGTAATTACGACAGGACTTTTAAAAGACAGGGGGGAAAAAATCAGCCAAGTCAGAATAATAAACTTGTTCTAAAAATAAGACAGTTTTTATTTCTCTGAACTGCATGGCTTAATTTTGATAAATGTCTGAGAAAACAAGATTTAATATCTTGTCATCTTGCTTGTCAAGTAGCCTAGGTTCAGTTAAAAGCCTCTTGATTTTAGAATAGAGAGGCCTACTTGTAGCATACGGTAAAACAAGACAAAAATGCTAAGTAAGAAAATCACTTTTTCCAGAATAATGATCTTGTAGACTATATGTGACCCTGGACCGCAAAACTAGTCTTAAGTCGCTGGGGTATATTTGTAGCAATGGCCAAAAATACATTGTATGGGTCAAAATTATAAATTTTTCTTTTATGCCCAAAATCATTAGGATATTAAGTAAAGATCATATTCCATGAAGACATTTTGTAAATTTCTTACCGTAAATGTATAAAAACTTCATTTTTGATTAGTAATATGCATTGCTAAGAACTTCATTTGGACAACTTTAAAGGCGATTTTCTCAATATTTTGATTTTTTTGCATCCTCAGATACCAGATTTTCAAATAGCTGGCCAAATATTGTCCGATCCTAACAAACCATACATCAATGGAAAGCTTATTTAGGCAGCTTTCAGATGATGTATAAATCTCATTTTCGAAAAACTGACACTTAAGACTGGTTTTGTGGTCCAGGGTCACATATGAAAGTCTGGCTTCATAAAACTAGTGTATAGGCACTGAAATGTAAGATTAGAGAAACATATTAACTAATCACTAACGCTATCTGATGACATATCAACCTTTAAGAGGTTTTTATCAAATTTGAACATTGTTTACAAACAAAGAACACCTAGTGGACCAATAATTTCCTGTTTTGGTGATCACAACCAGCCCTTCGGATGCTGAGCACCGCACCCACTGTCAGCAAATTTCCTATTGTCCCTTCACAATGGTCCTACCCCACCCTCCCTCCCTCCCTCCCGTTTCGTCTGTATTTTGGAGTGCGACACTGCCTCTACTCTCTGTGAGGCTCATTTCTCTTTCTCACCAGCAGAGGACGAGAAGAGCTCATCAGAGAAAGCCTCATATAGTCATCTATATTCAATAAGCTGTTTTTGTTCTCCAGAAACAAAGGTATTTTTTTTTGTTTTGTTTTTTTGTAAAAATGTAGAAATGTTTCTGTTAGGGTTAGCTTACTGTATTTATAACTAGCTTATAAAAACAACTATGCATTGTCTCCAGTTAGATACCTAAGCAAACGTATGCGTCTCTCTGTGTGTGTGTGTGTGTGTGTGTGTGTGTACTTGTTTATGCTACATTTTGGGGACCAAGGATAGTAAAACCTGACATTTTTGACATTGTGGGGACCGGCCTGCAGAAATGTAACAATGCAAACATGTTTTCTGTAAGGGGTAGGTTTAGGGTAACAGTAGGGGATAAAAAATATAGTTTGGTCAGTATAAAAGTAATGGAAGTCTATGGAAAGTCCCCACAATTCACAGAAACAAATGTGTGTGTGTGTGTGTGTGTGTGTGTGTGTGTGTGTGTTGAAAGTCTGTGAGCGGAAACAGCGCTGTTGTCCAAGTCCGTCCCAACTGTTCCTGGGGCGAAGATACTGCATTTGGACAATAGACAGGTACACTGGGCACACCCAACAGTGCCCGCTGACAGATGGGCAGCGTCCTAATTTAAGAGATTCGTTGTTCATATGTAACACAAACATCACAGACAGGTAGGCTACAATTTCCCTTCTTGAAGCTACAGTAATGCTTTCCCCAACTACCTCAGCGTTATATATTCTGCTCTACATCTTTCCCAGTTATATAAAGTAAAATGTTTAAGCTGTCATGCTAGTAAACAGTTCTTATCATTGTTACTTACTGTAGGCAACACACACACACACACACACACATATGTATATATGTATACAGTCATGGCCAAAAATATCGGCACCCTTGGTAAATATGATCAAAGGAGGCTGTGAAAATGAATCTGCATTGTTAATCCTTTTGATCTTTTATTTAAAAAGTTCACAAAATCTAACCTTTCATTGGATAATAAGAATTTAAAATGGGGGGATATCATTATGAAATAAATGTTTTTCTCTCATACACATTGGTCACAATTACCGGCACCCTTTTATTCAATACTTTTTGAAACCTCCATTTGCCAGTTTAACAGCACTAAATGTTCTCCTATAATGCCTGATGAGGTTAGAGAACACCTGACAAGAAATCAGAGACCATTCCTTCATCCAGATTTACTCTAGACCCTTTAGATTCACAGCTCCATGACGGTGCTTCTTCTCTTCAGTTCACTCCACTCATTTTCTACAGGGTTCAGGTCAGAGGACTGGAATGGCCAGCAGAAGATTGGTTTTGTGCTCAGTGACCCATTTTTGTGTTGTTTTTGAGGTTTGTGTTTGGATTATTGTGCAGTTGGAAGATCCAAACATGGCCCATTATAAGATTTCTAACAGAGTCAGTCACTTACTGATTTTTTATCTGTTGGTATTTGATAGAATCCATGATGCCATGTGTCTAAACAAGATGTCCAGGACCTCCAGCAGAAATATAGGCCCACAACCAATCAAAAATACAGCAGTATATTTCATTGTACACATGGGGTACTTTTTACACAAACAACAAACAACATGTGGTGATGTAGGTGCTGTTTGACAATTTTTTTTTTCAAGGTTTTCTGACCCCGAGACACAACCATTTTCTGCAGTTCTCCAGCTGTGGTCCTTGGAGAGTCTTTGGCTACTCAAACTCTCCTTCTCACCGTGCATTAGGACGATACAGACATGCGTCCTCTTCCAGGCAGTTTCGTAACATTTTATGTTGATTGGAATTTCTTAATTATTGCCCTGATGGTGGAAATGGGAATTTTCACTGCTCTAGCTCTTTTCTTAAAGCCACTTCACTAATTTGTGAAGCTCAATTATCTTTTGCTGCACATCAGAAGCAGATCACAGTAACTGGGGGGCCATACAGGGGCCACTTGTGCTTTTAGGGGGCACAATTTTAAAATTCATCCTAACCTACTTTAAGTATTATTATTATGTCATGTATCATTGCAATCTCTAGAAGTAATCTATAACAATTTCAACTAAAATGAATATTTCATCACGTTTCATTTATTTGACAAATAATTTATATGTCAGGGGCATCATTTTTGAGGGGACACGAGTGAAGGGGGTGGGGTGCTGTCATGCTTGTCATATGACACACAGCAGCCACAGTATATACATAAGCCTATACCTGTCACGAATCCAGTCTGCACTTCCATTCACCCTCCACCAGAGGTCACTCGCTCACCACATGGACTTCACACCACACATCTCAATGGACTGCATTTCCCATCAGCCATCTCACCAATCACACGCACACAGCTGTCACCAATCACTCATTGCACCAATCACACGCACACCTGATCCCACGCATTACTGATCACACACGCTTTATAAGCCTTGGACTTTCTCTGCCTCTTGACCGAGTATTGTATGTGTTTACCGCTCCCCTAGCCGTAGCTACTACAGTTCCCCTGTTAGTCTTCCTAGTTTTTCCCTGCCAGTTTGGATTGTGTTTTTCCCTGTCTGTTTGGATTGTTTTCCCGTGTTTCCTGGATTATCTCTCTGCCTAGCCCCTCTGGACTCTGTTTGCCGATCGTCAACCTTTGCTTGCCCTAGGATACTCTTTGCCTTGTCTCTACCATACCTGTTTGCCATTGTTTGACCCTGCCTGTACGACCACGTCCCTGCCTATTAAAAGCCTGCAAATGGATCCGCACGCCTCTCGTCTCGTCAGCCACGTTACAGAATACTCTGCCACACCAGGATCCAGCAGCTTTTCCAATGGACCCTTGTCAGGTATGGACCCATTCAATCTGCTGCTTGACCTGCGTCAGGGGAGATTATCCATTGAGGAGTACGTTATTCAGTTTTGTGTGCTTTCTGACAAAGTATCATTTGATGAAGTTGTTCTAAAAGACATTTTTCGCTTTGGACTGAATGAACCTGTAAAATCTTGGTTACCTGAGGGAAAGTTTAATGTCAGCTTAAAGGATTTCATAGACTATGCTTTGCTGTGTGCTGGCTCTTCATTTACTGTGGGTGTCGCGGAAGAGGAACGCAACACCGTGTCTGTGACTAAAATGGTAGCGACACCGGAGCCCGTTCACAAAATGGCGGCCACAACAACACCCCGTCATGTCATTGCTGTCAGTAAACCGCTGCTCGTCCAGAGTCACAGCGTCACGTCACCGCTGCTCGTCCAGAGTCACAGCGTCACGTCACCGCTGCTCGTCCAGAGTCACAGCGTCACGTCACCGCTGCTCGTCCAGAGTCACAGCGTCACGTCACCGCTGCTCGTCCAGAGTCACAGCGTCACGTCACCGCTGCTCGTCCAGAGTCACAGCGTCACGTCACCGCTGCTCGTCCAGAGTCACAGCGTCACGTCACCGCTGCTCGTCCAGAGTCACAGCGTCACGTCACCGCTGCTCGTCCAGAGTCACAGCAGCACGTCACCGCTGCTCGTCCAGAGTCACAGCAGCACGTCACCGCTGCTCGTCCAGAGTCACAGCAGCACGTCACCGCTGCTCGTCCAGAGTCACAGCAGCACGTCACCGCTGCTCGTCCAGAGTCACAGCAGCACGTCACCGCTGCTCGTCCAGAGTCACAGCAGCACGTCACCGCTGCTCGTCCAGAGTCACAGCAGCACGTCACCGCTGCTCGTCCAGAGTCACAGCAGCACGTCACCGCTGCTCGTCCAGAGTCACAGCAGCACGTCACCGCTGCTCGTCCAGAGTCACAGCAGCACGTCACCGCTGCTCGTCCAGAGTCACAGCAGCACGTCACCGCTGCTCGTCCAGAGTCACAGCAGCACGTCACCGCTGCTCGTCCAGAGTCACAGCAGCACGTCACCGCTGCTCGTCCAGAGTCACAGCAGCACGTCACCGCTGCTCGTCCAGAGTCACAGCAGCACGTCACCGCTGCTCGTCCAGAGTCACAGCAGCACGTCACCGCTGCTCGTCCAGAGTCACAGCAGCACGTCACCGCTGCTCGTCCAGAGTCACAGCAGCACGTCACCGCTGCTCGTCCAGAGTCACAGCAGCACGTCACCGCTGCTCGTCCAGAGTCACAGCGTCACGTCACCGCTGCTCGTCCAGAGTCACAGCGTCACGTCACCGCTGCTCGTCCAGAGTCACAGCGTCACGTCACCGCTGCTCGTCCAGAGTCACAGCGTCACGTCACCGCTGCTCGTCCAGAGTCACAGCGTCACGTCACCGCTGCTCGTCCAGAGTCACAGCGTCACGTCACCGCTGCTCGTCCAGAGTCACAGCGTCACGTCACCGCTGCTCGTCCAGAGTCACAGCGTCACGTCACCGCTGCTCGTCCAGAGTCACAGCGTCACGTCACCGCTGCTCGTCCAGAGTCACAGCGTCACGTCACCGCTGCTCGTCCAGAGTCACAGCAGCACGTCACCGCTGCTCGTCCAGAGTCACAGCAGCACGTCACCGCTGCTCGTCCAGAGTCACAGCAGCACGTCACCGCTGCTCGTCCAGAGTCACAGCAGCACGTCACCGCTGCTCGTCCAGAGTCACAGCAGCACGTCACCGCTGCTCGTCCAGAGTCACAGCAGCACGTCACCGCTGCTCGTCCAGAGTCACAGCAGCACGTCACCGCTGCTCGTCCAGAGTCACAGCAGCACGTCACCGCTGCTCGTCCAGAGTCACAGCAGCACGTCACCGCTGCTCGTCCAGAGTCACAGCAGCACGTCACCGCTGCTCGTCCAGAGTCACAGCAGCACGTCACCGCTGCTCGTCCAGAGTCACAGCAGCACGTCACCGCTGCTCGTCCAGAGTCACAGCAGCACGTCACCGCTGCTCGTCCAGAGTCACAGCAGCACGTCACCGCTGCTCGTCCAGAGTCACAGCAGCACGTCACCGCTGCTCGTCCAGAGTCACAGCAGCACGTCACCGCTGCTCGTCCAGAGTCACAGCAGCACGTCACCGCTGCTCGTCCAGAGTCACAGCAGCACGTCACCGCTGCTCGTCCAGAGTCACAGCAGCACGTCACCGCTGCTCGTCCAGAGTCACAGCAGCACGTCACCGCTGATCTCCTAAAGTCAAGTCATATCACGGCTGACCGTCCAGAGCCACAGCAGCCCGTCACGGCTGACCGTCCAGAGCCACAGCAGCCCGTCACGGCTGATCTTCCAGAGTCGGGTCACGTCTGGGCTGACACACCCAGATCAAGGTCAGTCTTTCACTATCTCAATTTGATGTCTAGTTTGAAGGATGTACCGCTGGTGTCTGCACGCACGGCTGGTATCTGCACGCACGGCTGGTATCCCCAAACCCACTCACTCTAACCCTCCTGTTCTTCTGCATATACCCCTGTCTGAGGCACTTCCCCTGATGGGAATCACTTTGTGTTGCGTTTGGGCTGCATACACCACCGCAGAACTGCCCGAGGTGGTGGAGCCCGCTGCAGCTTCTCCAGAGGTGGCGGTCCACGCTGCAGAACCTCCAGAAGCGGCGGGGCTCGCGTCAACCCCTTGTATGGTGGTGGCACCCAGCAATGAACTCTCCCTGTGTCCTGAGTTTACCACTGTAGAACCTCCAGAGGTGGCGGCAACCGCCGCAGAACCTCCAGAGGTGTCAGCGGTATCTGTCAATGAACTTTCATTCTGTTGTGTTGCGGTCGAAGAGACCATTACTGAACTCTCCCTGTGTCCCATGTTTACCGCCGTAGAACCTCCAGAGGTGTCAGCGGTATCCGTCAATGAACTCTCGTCCTGTCCTGTCATGGCTATGGAGGCCATCTACGAATCCTCGTCCTGTCCTGTCGCAGCCAGAAGGGCTGTTCCTGAACTCTCGTCCTGTCCTGCCACGGCTATGGAGGCCGTCAATGAACTCTCATCCTGTCCGGTCGCAGCCAAAAGGGCTGTCCCTGAACTCGCGTTCTGTCCTGTCACAGCTATGGAGGCCTTCAAAGAACTTTCTGTGTCCCCTACCTCAGTCCTTGTGTCTGTGCATGTTCTGTCTTCTCCTTGTGTCTCCGTCCTCCCTAGGTCCCAGGCTCTGCTGTGGGTTCCTGCTCCGCTTTGGTGGTCTTCTGCACCACCGTGGAGATCTCAAGTCCCGTCTGGTCCGCCCTGGTGGGCTCAAGTCCCGTCTGGTCCGCCCTGGTGGGCCCAGGTTTCCTGTTTTCCTGCCTTGGTCCCCAGTCACTCCACTTCCACATGGACCTGGCCCTCCATCCCTCCCCCTGTTCCGCCTCCGCTCCACCTCCCTCCTGGATTACTGACTGTGTGGAGCGTCTGGAAGCCGCTCTTTGGGGGGGGGGCTCTGTCACGAATCCAGTCTGCACTTCCATTCACCCTCCACCAGAGGTCACTCGCTCACCACATGGACTTCACACCACACATCTCAATGGACTGCATTTCCCATCAGCCATCTCACCAATCACACGCACACAGCTGCTACCAATCCCACGCATTACTGATCACACACGCTTTATAAGCCTTGGACTTTCTCTGCCTCTCGACCGAGTATTGTATGCGTTTACCGCTCCCCTAGCCGTAGCAACTCTACAGAGCCCTGGTAGTCTGCATTTACCGCTCCCCTAGCCGTAGCTACTACAGTTCCCCTGTTAGTCTTCCTAGTTTTTCCCTGTCTGTTTGGATTGTTTTCCCGTGTTTCCTGGATTATCTCTCTGCCTAGCCCCTCTGGACTCTGTTCGCCGATCGTTAACCTTTGCTTGCCCTAGGATACTCTTTGCCTTGTCTCTACCATATCTGTTTGCTATTGTTTGACCCTGCCTGTACGACCACGTCTCTGCCTATTAAAAGCCTGCAAATGGATCCGCACGCCTCTCGTCTCGTCAGCCACGTTACAATACCACTGTATAACTGATATAGGCTTATGTATTTTTTTTATTCGAAATATTCCCAAAATATATCATGAAATATCTCGATTCTCAAATATGTGTAAGTAAATGCATTTTGCACCTTTATAGATTATGTTAGTTGATCTATAATGGTCTATTAGGCAAAGTAGCCTAATAGTGTAATATTAACTTTGCATAAAAATCCGTCTTTTTACTTAAGTACCAGATGTCATACCATAAAATGAGTGTCATACCATAAACATATAATACGACTGACTTTGTATTTTATGTGGATTTAATAAAAACATTATAAAAAGAGCAAAGGACGTTTACATTATCAAAGAACATTTTCACTTCAGACCAGCGAGTCTGCTCTCAAAAACTCCCATAATAATATCTAAAGCTGTTTACACTGTGAAATTAATATCTTACTTACATTCGTACATCTTCACTTTGTTGTTTCTGAGGAGAGATTTCAGTCAGCGAGGGCGCGCGGTGACGAAATAGCGGGGCTTAGGCGATGACTCATCTGAACGCTTCTGATTGGTCCTTGCATTAATAAGCTCAACAGAATCGTAGCCTATGTGACTGATCATAATGCGCAGTGCTTTAAAACCTTGTGTGTCTCTGGCTCTGTGCCAGCCAGCGAACGCAGATTTGAATTTAACATTTTTATATAGTTTACAGGACAAACTGCGCATTTCTCATAAGAATTTCTAGGGGTGCCAATAATTGTGTCCAACGTGCATTTGAGAAAAGCTTTTATTTCATAATGACATTTCCCCCCATTTTAAATTCTTATTATCCAACGAAAGGTTAGATTTCTCTGAATTTTTTAAATAAAAGATCAAAAGGATGAACAAAGCAGATTAATTTTCACAGGCTTCTTTGATCATATTTACCGAGGGTGCCGACATTTCTGGCCATATAGCCTACATATATATAGGTGCATCTCAAAAAATTAGAATATCGTGAAAAAGTTCTTTTTTTTTTTTTGTAACTTATTTCAGAAAGTGAAACTTTCATATATTTTAGATTCATTACATGTAAAGTAACACATTTCAAAAGTTTTTTGTTTTAATTTTGATGATTAGAGCTTACAGCTCATTAAAGTCAAAACTCTTTTATTTAAAGTAAAAGTTCGATCATGTTGTGTAGGCTAATTGTTGTTAATACATGATTTAACAATTTAAGTTTGATAATTTGCAGTTTTGAAATGATGACTTTCAAATATATTCAATGGTACTTTATCCTTAAAAATCAGAGAAAGAAACCAGAGTATTTGTATCAGTAGTTGGATCGATAATATTGATTCTGGTCTGATAGCACTTAGTAAAAAGATGCTATTAAATATCATTTGCAAATTCACAGTCATAGCATCAGGGCGCTGCTATGGTTTCCGGGCCCCTGAACATTGTGTTGCCACCTTTTGGGGTGGGTTTGTTTTGGGAAGCTGGGTCCCCCTCGGTAAAAATCACATTCCGGTCCTCCTCTCCCTCGCCGGGCCCTTGGAATCGTCCTGACCTTCCCACTCATTACGGCACCCCTGCATAGCACCACTGGTTACAACAATATTTAAAAATGAAAGATGAGCCATAAAGAAATACATTTAAGAACATTTATTTTCGCATTCAGTATTGAGTACATCTTAAGTGCAAATAGTTAAGAGTCAATGGCTAAAAGAATGAACAACACTTAACATAGTACAAATATTGACAGATTCTAGCTGGCAATCACTCACTGAAGCTTCCTTCTCCTCCCTCTCTTTTGTTTTGTATCATTTAAAAAAAAAGATCAATGACAGCACCTAAAAACATGAATATCTTTAGTGGAATCCTACGAAAAAGAAACATACTGTAATGCTACGAGTGAGCTGACCATATCTAATCAGAACATTGCTAAATAGTTGCGTTTGTGCCCAGATATCATGAACCTCAGCAGATCCACGTGTTTAGCTGACAATGACGGTTATGTTAATTATGTTCACAGATATAATGATGGAAGAGGAAAAGCCCCACCCAACGCCTAAGACACAAAAAAGATTTTTTTTTTTTTTTCCAAAGAAGAGAGTGTCACTGGAGAGCAATAAAGCTGGAGAGATCCTTCACATACTACAGAGATTTTCAGCACAGCTGAGAAAGCACACAAACTTAAAAGATAAAAAGAGAATTCATCAGCACTTAAGACTCTTGACTTCATGCACTTTATGAGCAACACATATAAAAAAAAAAAAAAAAAAAAAAAAAAAAAAATCACATCTAGTCTTTTTGCCAGATTTGAATTATATGTTTCAAGGTTACTTCTACAATTCATTGAGTAGTTGTACTTCTGACTAGATCCTGATTTAGAGACAGCACGCTTCGCTTTTTTTCTTTTTTTGTTTTTTTTCTATGGTTACATGGCGAGGATGGG
This sequence comes from Acrossocheilus fasciatus, assembly GCA_036784905.1. Taxonomy (NCBI): domain Eukaryota; kingdom Metazoa; phylum Chordata; class Actinopteri; order Cypriniformes; family Cyprinidae; genus Acrossocheilus; species Acrossocheilus fasciatus. Next base: position 16,162,376 of record CM071957.1, on the reverse strand, counting down.
ACTTCTCCTGCACAGCTCAGCCGTTGCTCTAGACGTCACAATGTGTACAAAGTAGAACTATGTTCCAGTGATGTTTATTTGTGTCTGATTTCTGTGTGTGCGCGTGTGTGTGTGTGTATGTGTGTGTGTGTATGTGTGTACAAAGAGGAACCCTTGATCATCTTTCAGCTCTCCCAATAATGGGGCATTCAGGGGCTCACAATCTCCTCCAGGAGGCCCTGTGGGGCCTATTCAGCCTTTCGTTTGGCCCCAGGAATCTTCTCCTGGATCCTTTATCAAAACACACATTCATATTATATTAAATATTTATTTGCTTTTTGATTAAATTAATATTTTTATTCCGCAAGGATACATTAAATTGATAAAAAGTGTCAGCAAAGACATTCATAATGCTACAAAAATACTATTTCAAATAAATGCTTTTCTTTTGAACTTATTATAATAATAAATATTATAATAATAAATGCTTAAAGCGAGTACTTACTTTCCTACCACAGAGTTGACTTGGGTTCTTATTAGGTCCAGATACTGATCAATCTGTGCCTAGAGACAGAGAAAGATTTAAAAAGTGAGTCACTGTAGCTTATGAATTCTACATGATTCTGTAGTCATGGTAACAATGGTGCCACTCTGACCTGGTATTTCTCATAGACCACAGGCATCGAGAACATGGACACCACCACTGAAGTGAGATGCAATGCAAATGTTAAAAAATGGGTAAAGAGAGGGCATAATCTGTAACTGCAGTAGCCTGCCATTTAAAAAGCATACATTCATCTATAACTCAAATCACATGTGTATCTGGAATCAAAAAAAGGTGCTCACCCATAATAAGAAGAGTGAGTCCATTGAAGAGGGCTCCCACGTAGGTCAGCAACCACATCAGCACTGCAAACTTGAGTCAAACGAACACAACCAGCAGTTCATACACACAAATACTGTATGCAGGTATCAAATGATTTATGATGCTTTTCTGTGCCAGTACTGAGACAAACTAAACTAAACTAAACCAAACTAAAAGCTAAACTAAAGGATTGTAGAAGTTCATAAAGTGTTAAACTGCGCTATACTATGTAGTTCAAAAGTCACCAATTAGCAAACAATTATGCACTCTTATGCTCATGATGCATTTCATGAGCGGCACAACTGTTTTCAACATAATAAGAGAAAATGAAAAATGTTACTTCGGCACCAAATCATCATATGTGACCCTGGACCACAAAACCAGTCTTAAGTCGCTGGGGTATATTTGTAGCAATAGCCAAAAATGAGTATGAGTATGAGTCAAAATTATCAGATATTAAATAAAGATAATGTTCCATGAAGATATTTTGTAAATTTATTACCGTGAATATATCAAAACTTCATTTTTGATTAGTAATATGCATTGCTAAGAACTTCATTTGGACAACTTTAAAGGTGATTTTCTCAATATTTCGATTTTTTTGCACCCTCAGATTCCAGATTTTCAAATAGTTGTATCTCGGCCAAACATTGTCTGATCCTAACAAACCATACATCAATGGAAAGCTTATTTATTCAGTTTTCAGATAATGTATAAATCTAATTTTGAAAAATTGGGGTATATTGACACTTAAGACTGGTTTTGTGGTCCAGGGTCACATATTAGAGTGAATTCTGAAGGATCATGTGACTGAAGACGATGATTTTGATAATTCAGCTTTGCAATCACAGGAGTAAATTAAAATTTTAAATAATGTTAATTAATTAGGTTTCAATTACACTATAATAATTCACCATTTTACTGTTTTTATTGTATTTTTGATCAAATAAATGCAGACTGGGTGATTGTTTAAAAAAAAAATAAAATCTTAAAAACATTTTAAAAATCTTACCAACCCCAAACTTTTGAACAGAAGTGTACAGCAGGAAAGTAGTGCAAATGCTTGTCATGCATGCTGTATCTATGTATGAGCAACCAATTAAAAAAAACACTTAACGTAATTCCTTGATCACCTCCCATCATTTCTATACTTTTTTATTAAGTATCATTTTAAGGAAAATTGATCAGCTAACTGAATAACCCAGGTGTAGATTAAATTGAACAGAGGGTCACCTTTAGTGAGTCCACCAGATCCTGCACCAGAAACAGTCTGCGCAGTTCTTTCAGTGTGCTGTTGATATAATACTGGGCGTTTTCTGCGTACTTCTGCATCTGATCATGGGACAGTGACATCTCCACCTCCAGATAAGCTCTGCATCCGCGATAAAACAATGTTAGTAACTGATTAAATGACACACACAGTCTGCGCACACAGAGCAGGCTTACTTGAAGGGATGTCCCTCATCTGTTTTCTGCACAGCCTGCAGCACAGACTTGTAGACTCTGAAGCTGATGGTTGCAGAGAGGGTGGCCAGGGCCAGATAGGCCACCACGCTGACCACACTGAACTGCGTCAGAGAGAAAAACAGCAGCAGTAAACTGCCAAACACCAGCCCACTCTGCTTCAGGTTCCGCCAGTACAGCAACTCCATCACTGGATGAACCGAGAGAGAAAGAAAGAAGATCAGGTGGGGTCAAAATCATGCAGATAGGATGTGTGGTAGTGGTTTACAGTAGGCATAAATCCGTTTTTGTCATTGATTGTTTTAGGATCCACAATTCAGCATCCACTGAATGGCATGACCTATGATGATGTAACATCTAGTGAATCACTCTGAATCAGCGCTGAGTCAGAGATAACACAATTAGAAATGATTACACAAACAGACAAGAGCGCATTCAAAATTATGCCTGGATTCAGCCGGCATAATGAGACAGAAGGCTTATGTCCAAATAATGTGTATGTCCCTGCTTCATTATATGCAAAAAGAAGTCAAATGAGCAGAATGTCTGAATACTCTTTATTTGTGACAGAACAGGCAAAAATATAGTATCTGCGTCAGATTCTGAAGTGTAAACCAGTGAATACTTTGTTATCCCATAAGACCATGAGAGCAGAGGAGATTATAGGGATAGATCACCCTCATGTAATTCTGATATGACTTTCTTTCTTCTGTGGAACATAAAAGACTTTTTTTTGTCAATATAAATGGAAGTCAATGCTAACCACAACTGTTTTACGTTCTAAAGAACAATGTCATACATGTTTGGAATTACAAAGTGTAATTGTGGCTAAGTTGTACTTGTTTATTGTTGATTACCACAAAAATTAGCATAGGGTTGCATACAAGCAGAGCTGATTGTAATCAGGTGTGTGCAATCTACTAACAACACAGGTGCAATGCTTTTTTGGGGTGTTAAATAATGGCGCAAATACCAGTAAACTGACTACCGTAAACCTTAGTAAATCACCAGTACGTTTTTCATCATCTACTGTCAGAGCGATGCCTGTCTTTCCATGTCCGTCTCTACCTTTCTGCACAAATTCTCGGAAACATTAAATTCTGGCTAAATGACAGCATGGTGGCCATGGCAACAGACTGGAACCAGGTGCACAGATCTGGCAGTGCGTGGTGCCTCTTTTCAAATGTTATATAATGTGATGTCCATCTTTAACCTGCCAGACCAAATGTGACAGTAATGCTTTAATTGTGTCTGAAGCCTAATGTCTGAATGGTACTATGTACATAATGGTCATTTAATAAGCAAGGTTTTAATTCAGGCCAATAAGCTGGTATAATTTCAGTCTTACAACAAGCAGGACTAAAGACAAAGTACACCCTAAAAAAAATGAAAATTCTGTCAGTGTTTACTAACCCTCATGTATGATATAACTTTTTTTCTTCTGTAGAGCATAAAAGAAAATAATTTGAGAAATGTCTCTGTTTTTTTTTTTTTTGTCCTTTTGGTAACCTAAATGGTTTGGTTACAAACATTCTTCAAAACATTTCCTTTTGTGTTCTGCAGAAGTTTGGAAGAACTTGATGGTTTCATTTTTTGGGTGAACTTTGAAGAATGCTTAAGGTGATAAGGACAGCGCATAAGTGTGCTTTTTAAAAACATTTTGGATAGGTCTTTAAATAGTTTAATCTAAACCCAATAGGCTAGATTTGAATTTTACTCTACTTGTAAAAACCTGAAAAGCCTTACAAAGTCAAACTAAAACTTTTCTTGCATTGTCAATTTTTTTTTTCTGAGCATAATTAGTGTCTTGTTGTACATGTGATTTACAATATGTGATTTAATTGATCTGGAATATTTAACTGACATGCAAAAAGATCCAATAGGATTCTGTCGTAAATAAACTTGGTAACACTTTAGTATAGGGACCAATTCTCACTAACTATTTGCTTATTAGCATGCCTATTAATAACCTGTTGGCTGTTTATGTACTTATAAAGCACATATTCTGCATGACCATATACTTTGTGCTTAATCCTACCCAACACCTGAACTTAACAACTACCTACTAACTATTAATAAGCAGCAAATTAGTAATTTAATGAGCCAAAAGTCATAGTTTATGGTTTGTTAATAGTGAGAATTGGACCTTAATATAAAGTGTGACCATAAATATCTTTAATATCATACCCAATTTTTCTTCTCACGTACAGTTATCTTAAGGATCTTTAGGTATTTTACTGAGAAAAAGACTGAAAATAAGCATAAAACAAAATAAGCATAATGTGGACTTAAGGGTGTTACGATATTTTTACTGTAAAAAGACAAAAATGCTGATTTTTTTTAATTATTATTATTATTTTGTAATATCATAAAATTTTATTAAATTAAACAAGATGTTTATGCTTAAAACAAATCTTAATATCTGACCCAATTTTGCTTTTCAAGAAAATGTATCTTAAGGATGTTTAGGTATTTTACTGAAAAATAAATACATACATATACTGATGTTACCAGTATTAAAAACTGAGAGCCTTAAAATCTCAAACTATTGCATAACACCAATCCACTGTTTCACCACACCCATTCCAGACCTCTTCCCTCTGCTCTTTATTTTCCACCTAATTTAAGAGATTAAAAATTAAGCAGCTTATCTAGCTCATAATTATAACCTGATAGCAGCATGTCAGGGTAATCACAGGTATGTAAGTGGAGCTTCATGGTCTAGACAGAGTGCTGTCATACTCACTGCCTGAAAACTAGAGCATTATTTTGGGCTGTGCTAAGTTAGAGCTTTTCCTATGGATCCCAACAACACCTCGGTGGGATTCTTTGTTTGTGTTAGGTGTGGCGGACGCTCCTTTATGCAATATGCAAAGCTTCATGCGTCATAATTCTACAGCTCCTTATAGCCAATGATCAATATTCAGTCCTTTTCAGAGTGGGTTAACAAACGTATCTCTATTTATTTTCAGGTGGAAATCGACACACAATAGGACACTTGCTTATTGCACCCACTCTTTCCCAGCATGCACCGACACATGCTTGTTTATGGGGTCATTATGGTGAGCTTTGTATAAAATGTGTCGGCGTGAAGTTGGCAGTTGAGCTCTGAGATGAAGGGAGTACGGTCGCCACGGAAACTGAAGAGATGGGTGCATTGGAGTGAGCAGTGATGCAGTTGCCATAGTGATGGAGCTTGCCCCCCCACCGAGCGCTGCCTGCCAGACAGAGTAATAAGGTGCTGATGAAACGATGGGGGAGGGGAACAGGAGGTAACACTGCTATGACAGACACACAAGCAAAGACCCTCTTGCTAAAACACTCCACTGCTGACTACAACATGCTCCTCGTTCATGCAGGACCTTCGCTTTTTATCAAGCTAAAGGACAACCGCTAACAACCATCCGGTCTTTGGGGGCAAGAATGGCTAAAAATAGCTAGCGCTGTGTGACTGCACTGTAAATCATTTCCTTAATAATTTTTTTTGTCTTGTTTTCCAGTATATACTTGAGAAGTAAAATTGTGTAAGATGTTAAGACTTGTTTTTAGAGAATATATTGTGAATTCTGTTTATTTTGCATACTGTATTGGCAAATTGGCTTTTTTTTTTTTTTTCTTGTTTTAAGTAAATTTAATCAGGGTTGTGCTTAAAAAACTCTTAATATCTTACTCAATTTTGCTTCTTAAATACATTTATCTTGATCTTATTTCAAGGATGCTTATTTTTACTGGAAAAATGGCATCAATACTGATTGTTATTATTTATTTATTCATTATTATTTTTATTTTGCAGTGTAGTAGATAAATTAAATAAATAAATCTAATATCTTACCCAATTTTTCTTTTCAAGTAAATTTATCTTAAATTGTATGTTAAGATATTTTACTGGAAAAAAGCTTGAAAATACAGAGATTATCAAACAAAATATGTGCATTCATGTTGCTTTAAGGATGTTTAGATATTATTAGTGTAAAAAGAAAAAAATACTGATTAAGAAAAATACTTATTATTATTAATTATTATTATTATTTTGTAGTATGGTAAATAAATGAAATAAGTTAAATAAGTAAAAAAGAAAAGTACATTTAGCGATGTTCAAAACCAACTTTAATATCTGATCATTATCACATTGTGCAGCTGATTGGTTCTTTTTGTAGCAGCAGCCAATGAGCTTGCAGTTCAACATTCAAATACTTGGCTAGTGCTTGCTGCAGCAGTTGCAGCGTGCTTCAGAAACCCTCCACCTTCCCCAGCTCCACCTATCTATATCTGCAGCAGCAATATAGCAGATCGATTCCGCCAAGACCAAACACTTTAACATTGTCATGTACATTAACTCTCCAAGAGTTTTTATAGGAAAACAAAAATATGGATTTCAAATACCATTTTTTTCTGCAGCGTGGTAATAAAAAAGACGGATGCTTGAAAATACTAGCCTGAAAGTAGGAACAAGAACTTTATGAGAAATATGTCACTATGATCCCCTAAAATTAAGTTTGAGATGTAGCAGGACAGTGATCTAAATCTAATTCAAATAAAACCCATGTAGTCTTAACTTCACTCTCAGAAAAAAGGTATGAAAGCTGTCACTGAGGCAGTATCTTCCCAAAAAGTTTTTTTTTTTTTTACTTTTTAGGTATTAATATGTACACTTTAGGTATTGATACGTACCTTTAAGGTACCAATATGGACCCCTTTGAACAGGTACCACCCCAGTGCCTGCTTTTGTACCTTTTATTCTAAGAGTGCTGTATAACTTCTCACAAATAGGACCACACAATGCTGTATAATATACATACCTTACCAGTAAAGAATACTTACAGACAGGCATAAACAATTTATTTATATAAACATAAACAATATATGGGTATATACAACAAGTCTGAATGCAGATTGGATAGTTCTTTTAAGGTCATGCTCCATTGTAGACACATGGCCTGCTCTTGACATCAGTGGATCATACTCCTAAAACAAAGAGATCACTTCAGACAGCCTATGACTAACATTATTACACACTACACACTGATCTGGATGACAACAATCTTGGCATGGGACAAGGAGCCCCAGAAAGACAGAAGGCAAATAACATTTCTCTCCTAGCAATAATAAAAGCTCTTTCAAAGAAGTGTCACATGCTGCGACATCCCAAACAGCCCCAGATAAACATACAAAATGGGCCTGGTAAAACAGTGAAGAAAACATTATGGATGCCACAATGAGACAGAAAGAGATTCAAAAGTCAGCAGTAATTAATGGCTATGTTTAATCACTCTCTAGACTGGTTCATCATACTGCCCTATATGGGACAGCATAAGTCTATAGGGCATACATGTATACACTTAAAATTATAACACAACTTAGATTTGAAATATTAGGCAAATTTAGGGATGTAATATATATATTCTTGCTTGAGCAACTACTGGCTAGCATGAAAGATCTCTGCAGCATAGGATCCTTCCTATCCCAAAACAGTCCCCCTCCAAATCCACTTTGCTGACCTAATCCTGCACAGACTATTACGCAGCAGAGCCCGCATCAAAAAGTACACATTGAGGGCACAATGGGGGCGCTCCTGAGCTCTTTCTAAAACCTAAAATGTCAAATGGGATGCTTTGCAGTCTTGTGCACTTAAACATAGATGCTAAGCTTCCAAGACAACAAGACCACAAGTACATGTAATTTGGGATGTGAATATGCATGATATGAACTAGTTCATATAAAAACTTAAATTCTGTCACCATTTACTGGCTCTCATGTTGTTTCCAATGAACACAACTGAAGATGTTTTGAAAAATGTATTTTTGTGTAATAAAAAGGGACATTTTGGACCCCATACAATGAAAGTTACAATGATATTTATTGTATTGACATTTATATGGTCCAAAACAGTTGAAACATTCTATAAAATATCTTCTTTTTTGAGTTCCACAGAAGAAACTAAGTTACAATGAGGTTCTATATTATTATGGGATTTGCCATGACAGTATGTTTGGTGTGGATATTCTGACCCACAGCAAGGACCACCACAAACAACCTTTCTCAAATTTAATTACCACATACTGATCCGCCTTGTAATTTCACCAAGCAAATTGGGTTAAAAGGGGATGAATACTCAAAAATAGACCTTCGACCTACATAACACGGTCGTTGTAGTGACACCTAACAAAAATGGCTACTAAATAGGATGTTCTGCAACATCCTGCTCTGATCACAATCTAAAAGATGATACGGATCCGGGATCTGTAAGATCATATGACACTGTGCTAAGCCTAGCTGTCAAATGCCTCTTAACCTCTATTGAATAGCCACTAGTGTTTACCACATCTTGAATTCTAGGTTCAATACTCCCAGCGTAGGTTTATACATTGTATAAGAGTATCTGAACCGAATAACTGCTATAAAGGGTTTTTATGAGATGGGGATGCAAGTTGGATCGTTCCATTATTATCTAATCCAATCGGTTCCCAGTTTTTATTATTAAGGATGGCACTATAACTGACTAACACATTTGTCAGTGTGAGGAGATCAAATCTGTTTTATGAATTGTAGTTAATGGACGAACTGGCAGAGATCATTTTGGCCTAGTACCAAATGACCATCAAGACAGTAACAGCCAATGTGGCGATTCACGCCACAGTTTTGACTAAACCGCATACTTGAGAGAAGACTGTAAAGAGAAACAGAAACTGCTGACTTAAGAAAAGCCAGCCTCTTTGCTGCGGTTTGACTTTATAGCATTGAATCAATACATAGAGGACACAGATATTAGCAAACCTGAGCCAACAGGCATGACTAAAGGAAGAAAAAGCAGCAGAATACACAACCCTGTGCTGACACAGGCACAACCTCATCAAACATATTTGTAATTTAAATTAAATTAAATATCATCTTCATATCTGTTTTAATTTTTTTAATGGCTTAGTGTTGCAGTGCCAACAGAGCACTTTAAAAGAAAATGCACACAAGAGTCTTCTCCACTAAAAGGAGGCAATATATCCCAAATGAATCCTGAAAGGCCTCAAAGTATCTTAATTCAGGTATGCATTAATGACAATAAGTATTTAAGTGATAAAATGTAATTATAACACTGGATAGATAGATCGATAGATAGCATTGACTAAGATAACAATGAAAAATACTTTGATATATTAATCTAGGTTAACATTCATTTGTACATATATTAATACAATTTCACATTTTCTATAGATTCTATAAATGAACATTATTTGATGTTTTATGAGTGAAGATTAATTAAAAATGAACAATAATTAATTTATAAATTAACATTACCTTAAATGCTGTAAAAATTTGTTCATTGTTAGTTAATGATAGGCTGCCTAATGTGTTAAATAATTGAACCTTATTGTAAAATGTTCCCAGAAATCTTAAACATGAAAGGAAAAAAGACTGAATTCCATGAATATTTAAATACTCTCACATAAAGAAGCATACCATTCATTGATGTAGATCTATTTGTGTTTATAAGCCCTTGAACTGTCAGAGATGTTAAATTCTCAATATATAAATAGCCATTACCAGAAACCCTCCCTCTTAAATCGTTCTAGTTTTCTTCCTCCTGCACGAGTCCCTCTAATGTGATCTAGGTATTGTACTCTAATGTGATAGTCTAGGTACTGGATTTAATTAAAGGACGGATGCACAGTTGTCTTTCAGTGGATAATAAATCAAACTCACTATGATTATACACATAAATACACATGCACATGTATCCACATCCGTTCTTTCACAGAATGAACAATTGACATAGACAACACTATGAGCTGACTGTAGAGTCAGGTAGCCACACCCCACACATCTCTCTTTCGTCTTTTCTTCTGTCGCTTTCTGCTCCCAATGCAGCCTGAAGGCCTTTATGATCAACACAAGCAAGCCAAATGTGAAGACACTAGAAAAGGAATTCGACAGCTCTTTATGGAACTATCCACATCCAAATGCGCATCTGACCTGAAAATGAGGCAGTCATGCACATCAATGCCTATTAATTCTAATCAAACACACCCAGAGTCTATAAATTCAGGATGGACCCCCTAAGTACAACGAGGAGGGAGGAGAGAAAGGGTGTGCCCAGCTGTCTCAAACCCCCCAGTCTGGCTCTCATATGCCCATGATGGCGGTGGCCTCGATGCAAAAAAAAAAAAAAAAAATGCGGGCGTGTGTCTGAGCATCTTCCAGAATCCCACATGCACCTCCCCTAAAAAATCCAACAGCCTCAAAAAAAAAAAAAAGAAATAAATCAACCCCAGACATGCACATGCATCCTCTCCGTCCCACGACATTCACCCCCATCTTGCATCCCCTGTACCCCAGGACCCCCTTCCTCCTACCCTGGCACTTCCAGTTGCTCCAGAAACCTTCCATCTTGGTCGAATCTGCGGCTGCCATGGTGCTGGCCTGCATACTAGGCTGGGTGAGGGGAAGGACTGCGAATCGCTTTCTGCTAACGCTACTGCTACAGCCTCTCCGCCGCTCGCACCGTATCTGTCGCTTTCCCTCTCTCTCTTTCTCTCTCACTCACCGGTTCACACCAGTGCATGAATGACCCATAGGAGGAGGAGGAGACAGATAAGGGAGGGGAGGCAGTGATGGAGGAGAGGAGGACTAGATGTGGTGATAGTGCTGCCTACTGGTGGATGAATTGAGGAATTGAGAATCGATTTGTTAAAGGGAGACTTGTGGGGGAGGGGCAAAGCATCATGACTGACAACTTTAAAAGAAATCAAAAAGGATGCTGAATAAAATACACCCAGTTTTTACATTTTTTGAGTTTGACAGTCCATTAATTTTCATTGTATGGAAAAGAGCAGCGGGAACATACTGCTAAACATCTCTTTTTGCGTTTTACTTAAAAAAAAAAAAAAATGATGACAAAATTGTAATTTTTGGGTTACCTGTGTCTTTAAAACCCTGCAGATAGACTCTAAAGTGGGGGGATGGAATATTTGTTTTCCTTTTTCATTTGAGATCGGAGACTAATCCTAACTAATCCTTCTGAGGAGGTTCAAATCTGGTGGTAAACATTGTTGCAGACGCATTTTGCTTGTTCAGTGCAAAGGCTCATTCCATACTCGATGCATCATCTCTGACGAATTTCGCTCTAGACTGCAATAACAGTGAGCGTGAGTGTGTGTATATGTGTGTGTGTGTGTGTGTGAGGAAGGAGACATCATGAGGCAAGCCTCATGAGATATAGAGAATGACTCAGCGCTCTCGGTTAAAAGAAATGGGATGAGCTCAAACAGGCAAGCGGATAGTCCTGTCTAGTGGTCAGAAATGGACTGGCCATATGAACGTCAGTGGGACTTTTTCTGACCAGGCCAACTTGTGAGCGTGCTGTCAAAACTAAATCTATATAAAAAGTAAACATTACTAAATTTAAAGATATAAAGTTACAGTATCATCAGGCCTGCCCATTAAAGTGACATATATAATCTCTAATTATATGTAAATGCACACACACTTCTACACATTCTTAATGACCTGCCCCGTAAAAATACGATATTAGTTATTATATTATTAATTTTTAATATTTTTAACATTATTAATAAGTCATGTTAAAATCTCATACTACAGTGTATCAGATATAAATCGCCTAATCATGGTCTCTGATTCTAGTCATGGCAGGATGGCAGATTGTAATGAGACACTTCAGTGCACAGAGAACCTCCACCAAGATTCCATATGTCATGTACTGTCAGAGATAACAGTAACTGCATCAAATTATCATGCAAAAGAACAGCACTTCAATGTGAATTATGCATTATCTTTGACGTTTTGCATGACGTTGTATACATTTAATCTTTTATGTATACAAAAAAAACAACAACAACAAATGTACATCCAAACAATGGCAATTAGCCACTGGCAATTAGCTGTGTGTAATGTCTTTGCCTCAGCTTCCAGTGAACTCATGACACATGAAATGCCAGGGGCTTTTAAAAGATGATTAATCGAGACAGAATGAAGCAGATTAGAAATAGAGAACGACAATGTAATGATTAATGATTGGTTTACCTAAAAAAATATTGAATGGTAAATTGACCCCCTACAATCATTGTTTTAGTGTGGGTACAGAACCCCATAATAAACACAAACCCATAAACACATCGCATTAATTAGTATCAAATGTTTGTTAAAGAATTTAAGGAGAACTGCTGATAATGATATAATTTCATGAAAAAAGGTGATGGATCCAAACCTGTTCTGTAGAGGAAATTTGAACATTTATATTTTTACAAAAATGTTTTTACTTTTTATTCATCAGAGAATCATGTATTTGAGAAAAAATGTATTTGTAAGTCTATACAAAAACATGAAACAGAACAGAATCATTTCTGAAGAATCATGCAACTTGGCTGTTGAAAAAAATTCAGCTTTGCCATTACAGGAATAATTTACATATATATATATATATATATATATATATATTCTCAGATAGAAAACAGTTATTTTATATTGTACTAATATTTCACAAAATTATTTTAATTTTGATTATATGCAGCTTTGGTGAGTATAAGAGACTTCTTTCAAAAACAAAAGTATCTTACTAACCTCAAACTTGAAAGCGGTAGAAGAAACACAATTAACGAACACAGAAGCACATACAGTCAAGAAAACAGTTTTTGCCCTTTACAGCTCTATTTTATGCAAACACGCATACTAATAATGCATTACAATCCCTCTCCAGTCTGGCCTGACAGCAAGACAAAGAAAGCATGTGGTAAACTGAGCCCTCTGCTGGAAGAAAATTGCATTTTTCTTGATACCCATCCTCAGTATGTGTATATGCTGTAACAAATGCCATCTCATTTCTAGAGGCTTCGGTGAGACACTGAGCTCAAGAAAGGAGGGGGGAGAGAGGGTGCAACCCAGACAGACTGTGGCACCATACCTAATTTGCAAAGCACCACAGACACACACACAGATTGGTCAGCAAGCAACAACAGTAGAGCTGATCTCTTTTTACAAACATTTATCCATGGCATTTATCAAAGTGTTGTAAAGACGAATATATTGACTGACAAGCATCATATAAAACATTGATTGTATTAGAAAATTTAACTGATTATAAGACAAACATGACTTGGAAACTGCTTTTGTCAAATTTCCAGTTGCATTAGTACTGAACGACAGGATCCCAGCCACTTGCCAAGATATAATTAGATGTTCATCTGTCAAGAATGGAATTATGAACCCCAAATGAAATGATAACCAAGCCTTTTTATCTTACTATGTGATCTGTGCAATTTTTCCTCCTCCCATGTTGCGGTGTGGCTATGTAATCACAAGACGGCAGCACTCTCTGGTCACAAATGTAGCAGACAGAAACTGACCTGAACCACAGGGGAATGCTTTGTTCTGAAATCTCCAAACAACAGTCCAGCCCAAAGCCAGAGCATTAATAAAAGATGGTGACTGCCTTCAACAGACACAAACAAATGACGCACTCACCTACCAATACAAAATTAAGTTGATAATTATTTATTTAGTCAAAACTATAATTGAAAAAATATGAACAATTTTCTAATTGATTAAAAAAAGATTTGTTTAATAATTAAAGAATTATATATATATATATATATATATATATATATATATATATATATCACCTTTTTCTCACTATTTTTATAAAACTAATTGTTAAAGGAATATTTTTTAACAGTGATTAGGTTCATATAAACAAAGCAACACAGCCATCCATTTTTCATTATTTATATCCCTTAGTCATTACTGGGATGTGTTCCCATCACTGAAGGAAAGAAAATATTTTCCATAAATCATATGGTTTTATAATGCACAGACTGCTGTAGGTCAGCCAGATCTTCCATAATAATTTTTCACAGTTTCACACATGATATTTCCACTGAGCTTTGCTGAATCCTGAAGACACAAACAACAGATGCAGGGAGCAGTCAGGTGTGAAAAAAAATAAAACATTAGCCACCCATCTAAAGCCTCAGGGGACTGTGTGAGAAATGTGTCTTGTAAAATTGATATTTCATGTGCATGCGCTTCTTGAGCTCTGGGGATGATTAGAAATGTCATCTAACATTTCTTTGGACCACTTCTGTTGGATGATGAAGAAAAGCAATGACACATGTGCAGTGAACAGTTAAGCAGGAAATGCCTCTATGAAATCTGAGCCTCATCACCTCCTTTTAGTGCAAGTGCACAACACCTTTGATTAATTTTGATAAATTCTGAACAATCACATTATCTAGCTCTATTACATTCAAAGTGATTGCAAACGCACTGATATCTAAGATAAATTGTGTTAAATTCCACATTACCAATTACCCTGCCTTTATATAATATTAGGAAAATATTAGATGTAAGCTAGCCTGTGCATGCCCAGTAATGACTGATACTCAAGGGACTGATGCATTGAAATGTGTTTTTTTCCTGCTGTTAAAGCTAAAGGGAGTTTCCAGGGTGAGGCCAACAAGCATGAGTCAGTTTGTATTTTAATTTCAGCTATTACAGGTCTTTCGCCTTAAAGGGATAGTTCACAAAAAATCAAATAAATAAATAAATAAAATAATGTCTACTCTAATCTACTCTGTTGTTCCAAAACTGTATGACTTTCTTCTGTGGAACATAAAAGATAATATTTTGAAAAATGTCTCAGTGTTGTTTTGGTTACTGGTCAACAAATCTGTTACCAACAATTCAGAACATCACCTTTTATGTTTCACAGAAAAAAGAATACCAAACAGGTTTGGGATGACATGAGGGTGAGTAAACGATGACAGAACTTTCATTTTTGTTGTCCCTTTAAGAGAATAATTTCCTGATAGTGAGACTTGAATTACTAAGAAAGAATGATTCAAATTGAAATAGTAGTTTTACTGGGGCCATAAAAGCACTGCATATACTATACAATATACTATACATGCATTAAAGGGATAGTTCACCCAGAAATGAAAATTCTGTCATTAATTAGTCACCCTCATGTCGTTCCAAACCCATAAGACCTTCGTTCATCTTCAGAACACAAATTAAGATATTTTTGATGAATTCCGAGAGCTCTCTGACCCTCCATAGACAGCAAGGGTATTACCATGATCAAGGCACAGAAACGTGGACATCATTAAAATAATCCATGTGACATCAGTGGTTCAACTGACATTTTATGAAGCTATGAGAATACTTTTTGTGCGCAAAGAAAACAAAAATTACTTCATTCAACAATTCTTCTCCTCTGCGTCACCCTAGCGGCATTTTGGAGAGTATTACGGTACATGAGCGTGCTTTTCCTGCAATTAAACAACTGACATAGAACACGCACTGCTCTGCACCTTGCTTACATTTAGAGGAAAGCGTCATGGTACTCTCCAAAATGGCGCTAGAGTGACGCAGTGGAGAAGAATTGTTGAATAAAGTTGTTATTTTTGTTTTCTTTGCGCACAAAAAGTATTCTCGTAACTTCATAAAATGTCGGTTGAACCACTGATGTCACATGGACTATTTTAAAAATGTCCTTACTACCTTTCCGGGCCTTGAATGTGGTAGTTGTGTTGCTGTCCATGGAGGGTCAGAGAGCTCTCGGATTTCATCAAAAATATCTTAAATTTGTGTTCCGAAGGTCTTACGGGTGAGAGTGACATGAGAGTGAGTAATTAATTACAGAATTTTCATTTTTGGGTGAAATATCCCTTTTAGTTGATTGCAGTTGGTATTTTCTTAAAATGTCATGAAAAAATTCAAATGAAATAAAATCTTCCAAATGTTTGATTTTGCATTGTGTCGTGAATTTGGACAGACAGATGAGCTGTAGCCCTCTAAAAACCCTCTGTTGTTCAACCATTATTGTGATCAAATGGAATAACTCAAGATAATGACCATAAGAACTTGTGTTTTGAGGTGACTATAAGTTACTGGGGAACATGCTTTTACCTTTCTCCCTGGTTAGACCCTGGAAGACGACGGGTGGTGCAGTCGTTCTCTCAGAGCCCCTGCGGGCTTGACTGGACCGTCTTCTTTCTCTCTGGTGCATCTCCCCAGCAGGATGCTCCACCTTCAGCTCTGGTAGGCCCGGAGTGGAGGTTGTGCTGCTGGGCTTGGGCTTCTCTTCCATGGTGGATGTCTTCTCTTTAGAAGCACTGGTTGGGGCCGGAACAGTCGGAGTAGGTGCAGTGGGAGTCACGACTGGTTCTTTAGTTGCCGAAGTCAGGGTTGTGGGTTTTTTTACTGGCTGTGGGCTCTCCTTGATACCCTTTGTGGAGTCATGGGTCAATCTTTTGGGACTTTCCTCTCCGCAGGACTCCAGAGCCAGTTCACTGTCCAGCTCTGCTTCACGTTCCTCCCTCAAGATGCTGTACTGCATTGCAGGACTCGGGGCAAACGCAAGGGTAGAAGACGGGGCGGACACTGTGGAAGGTACTGTGGTTGATGAAGTGGTGCTTGGACTCTTAGTGAAGCTCATGTAGCCAGTGTTGGTAGCTCGTGGACTAGGCTCTTCAGACACCAGCTCAATCTCAGAGTCTCCAGATTCGGCACTGCTACCCTCGACATCCTGGGGGGAGGGAGGCAAAGTGGGTTTTTGGGGGGAAGACTTCATCTCTATTGGGGAACTCTCCTGCTTGGAAGTAGGTGGAGAGGGTGAGATGGGAGATGTCTGAGTCTTGTCTTGGGTGGAACTCATTATTTTAATTTCATCAGCCTGGATGTTTGGATCCAAAGGAGAATCGGACTCTTCTATTAAGAAAGAGAAGGAGAGATAAAGGACAAGGAGTAAGGTAAGGTGTCTTTTGGCCATCTGGTCTGCCAAGGCATCCCACTGTGTAAGCATGTGTGTTATTATATTACTAAAAAGGTATAACGTACAGCCAGTAATAGTCAATGAGCCAATACTCTAAAATATTGGGTGTTTCCTCAACTATGGGCACTTCTGACCCAGTGGATATCTAGAAGATCAACTTGCCAAGTCAGACATGTTCCTGGATCACCATCTTTTGTTGATTCTGGGATGACATTACAGTCCAAAAATACAGACCAAACCCTATTCCTACCCCTAAACCTAACCCTACCCATAATTTATCCCTAAAATCAAATGGAAATGATAGCTGAATAACCCTTGTTGCAGGCCTAAAACTGAAAATTCCTGTAAACTTATTCCTTAAAATGGATTGGTTGATTGGGATGTTGTTCCAGGATTAATCAGGATGTTGATCCAGGAACATGTTGTACTTGGTGAAATCACGCTCACCGAAATCATGTTTACCATTCAAGCAGACTTTGGGCTTGGGATAAAGCTAAAACAATAAAATTTAAACCTAAAAATAATTTGAAAAGTTGCAAAATGAATGATGAAGGCATAATGTCAGCTTCACATAATAAAAAAGGAAAAAATTCCGTTTGTTTTAAACTCCTCAATCCCTAGGGCATAAAGAAGTGCCTGAAGCTGAAGAATCACCAATTTATTGTTTTTGAAAATGTTTGTGAATGCTCATTTTCGCTACCTCAGTAGCTTAATGATGTTTTATCTTATCGTGGTGAACTTTTGAATGGTACTCTGCCAACATTAACTATCCTGATGTTTCATTGGGCCTCACCCTTTTTCTGTCCTAACTTGAACTTTTCCAAAAATGTTTAGAACTGGTTTTGCTGCTGGAAAAATTATTAAAATTATAATTACGTCATAGAACTGCTCATTTTTCAGTCTCTTTAGATAAAAGCAAATCAAATGAAGAAATTTAAATGTATGAAAGTTTCCAGATTGACAAATACACCTACACAGAAGCAAAGGGTCAGCTAGCAGAGGAATTAAAGGTGTTGTAGTGGATACATCACAGTAAAGTGCTTGTGTGGGATGGTGATGCCCACCTGTAGGGGGTGTAGATGACTCAGGGCTTTCATCCTCAGGTTCTGAGAGAGTGACGGTTGGCACTCCCTCCAGCCCCAGACTCAGAATGCTCTCCTTCTCTGACACTGTAACTGTGGGGCTGTGCTGGACTGTGGTGGGTGATACAGATGTAGGTGGCATTTCTGTCAGGGTGATTTTTACTGGGCTGGCACTGCTGCCGGTACCTGGAGACCGATAGGGCTGGTAGTCAGACAGCTCTTCATCAGATGGTTCCTCCACATATGGGAAGGTCTGAGAGTCCAGAATTGCAGCAGAGCCAATGTCTTCCACATCCACTTCTACGGGTGATGGGCTCTTCTCTAGTTTAGTGTACAGTGTGGGCTCTGAGAGGCCGCTCATCCTCCAGTCCTCAAGGGGGCGCTGTGAACTACAGGAATCCTCTTTACGACTGATGTCCATGTAGTTGTAAGAAGAGTCAAAAGCTTTCTCAGAGTCATGTATCTTGTGAAAGCTGTCAGTCTGGTCTGCACTGGGATTCTCGATGCCGGAGTCCGAGGTCAACTGGAAATGGGATCCAAAGTTGAAGTCTTCTGTGCTGGATGTATTTTTGTCACCAGATGTGCTCATGCTGCCAGAAAAGTAGGAGGTGTCTTCATGTGAGGCATAGCTTTGATTGGACAAGAGGGAGGTGTACAGGTCATTCCTGTCATCAGTGGACTTCTTCTGGAAGATTAAATCTGATTTATCTGCATGAGAAGAGAGACACAAGAGCAGTAATTTTAACATATTTTAACATACTTAGAGTGACGAGGTTTAAACAAGGATTATTCTATTAAAATTACTGTTGTTATTCTGACTCAAATCTAGCCCCCCCAAAAAACCCTACACACCCTTTTCTAATATGACACTATGGCCCATAAAGGGACATGGTGATGGGGAAAAAAAAATAGATGGTAGCAAAAAATCAATATAAATACTCATGCATTCATTCACAAAACTGTAGCATTCCCCCTGAAAAATGTAACATTCACAAGCGATTAGTGTTCTTTCGCAAACATTTTAAAACATTTTAATACTTTTGCGTCCATGTGCTTCACATTTGCATTAACTAGCAAAACCTTTGCATTCACTCACAAAACGAGAACAACTGAAAACAACAATGGAAACGAATGCATAGCTTCTCTGGGGATGCAATATTTTTCGGAAAGAAAAAGTTTTGTTAAAAAAAAACAAAGTTTGTCATAGAAAACGCAAAACTATTGAGAAGGAACACAAAAGCAATAAAATAGGATTATAGCCTAATTTTTTTCTCCCATCTCATATTTTTCCATGACCATGTAATGGGAGGTTTTTTGTTGAACTTGGTTAATATCTAATTTAATTGTTGTCTTTTTATTAAAAAAAATTCCTCTCAATGGAATATTTTCATATTTTTAGATATATTTTTATAAGCCATATTTCATGTTTCTATAAATATGATTATACATCACTGTACTGTTTTGTTGCAACTGTATTATATTGTTAAATAAATACAGCATCCTAAATGAGAGCTGCACACCAGAGCAGCAGTTTGACCTGATCTGTAAAGGCATGCTGTGCCTCACAAAGCTTCTTACATCAAGTGACCTGTGTGCATGTGTTGTTTGTGAAATTCGGATGCTAGAAAGAGAATATGTATGCGTGTGTGATTCAGGCGGAAATATTTTTTAAAGTGTCCTCAAGAGGGCTTTATTGGAGTGTGTCAGTGACAGCTCTTATCAGCAGTTAGGGACGAAACCACCACACCACCTCCACACTAATTCTCCTTGTCTCTTAAGTCCTTCTCATCACACTGGCCACTCCTCTTTGTCTCTCTGTCCTTCTCTCTATTACTGCGGCTATTTGTGGCAAATGACAGTTTTCCAGTTCAATGTTTATCTGAAGGTCGACGGCAATGGTGTCACAAAAGGGCTTGAGAAGCACAAACACACACACACACACACACACACACACACACACACACACACACACACACACACACACACATCAGAGATCAGAAAATGAGCAGATTGGTATCTCCCTGGCTCAGTCTACAAAACAAGAAAACATACAGTGATAATTACTGTAAAAACTGGAGGATCCTTAATCTTTCCCTAATTGTGAAGTGTCATTTTGTAAATGTTAAAATACAGCATAAAACGTAAGAAAAAAAAATCCCTTTCGCATGTTTTATGTGCAGGGTCAGAAATGATCCACGCTTGAGGCAAAAATGCTACTAAAGTGATAAACGCCCCAGATATTAAAAAAATGTGTAAGCAGGAAAGTCTCTGTAGAGTTTTAATCCGTTATCTAACATTAATTATATCATACAGAATATTATTACTTAGAATATTCCACTCTAGCCTGTGTAGTTATGTTTTTAATGACTGAGCACATATCACAGTGCCTCATAGCTGTCAGATTCACTGATTCAAAGAGCGATTGTTGTTGAATGTTAAGCTAAAAAGTGTCTTTTCTTGAGAAAAAAACCTAACTAAAATCAGCCCTTACACGCAATTCCAACAAGTGCAAAACCAGAAACAGTGATTATATCAAAATCAACATATTGCTATACTGTATAATCTAATATGACAGGGTAAGATGCATTCCAAACCTGGTTTTGGTTTCAATCATTATACTTTTGGTTCCATGTGGTGGCACATAATACACCTTTAAAACAGATATTTACTGTTTATTAAAAAGACTATAGATATCACATAAAAAAAGGTTAATTTAATTATCAAGTTGTTAAAAATAATGTAATATTATACCAAAAGGTAGCTTAAAGTTTTTCATAGCTTCACGGATTCTGATCATGCTGGGTGACTGAACAGATGGAGAGGAGGAGAGAGTGTGAGGAGATGGATGGATGAGCGAGTAAGTGTGTATTATTTTGTTTTATAATTTTGTTTTCAATATCAGTCTTATTTCAGTTCATTTTAATCCACTTGTTTGTTTTGAAAATGAGTTTCACTAGGCTAATTTATTTTCTCTCTCTCTGTTGTTGACTTCAGTATCAGGTGTGTTTCCCGCCACACTACACATGTAACGTGGATAATTGTACGACTCGTGTAGATCGCCATACTAACGTGACCCCACTCCATCAGAGAGCCTGTGCCTCTGTCTCTGTACTGCCCTACATTCACTGGGCAAACTGACTCCACTGGGACTCTATTTTTAACCATCAGTAGCTAAGAAGTGTGAGGATCTATGAAAAAAAGTGCAGAGAGAGAAGAGAGCCACTGATACCTCAAAAACCAAAACCAAATCATATCACAACCTTCTTTATCACATTGCTAAGTAACATATCAGGTTAACTGATATTGTAACAATAAGTACCTGCAACCACATAGAAATAGGATCATCTCAGTGACTGTCACTGAAATGTCTCAGTATGTGACGGACGATCTTGCATGAGTTTGCAGTTTGTACCACACAATCTCCAGCCCACATCTCTCACCCTCAACATCTAAGCAGCGTGCAAGCTATGACTCATCCTCTCAAAAACACATTGATAGCGAGAACACATTATGGCCTTAAGTGCTGAACTTTCATTTACAGTACCTGTTACTAAAATGTCTTTCACAAAGACAGCGCTTAGATTTTGAAAAACTGCCATTTTTAAAAAAAAAAAAAAAAAAACATGACTGCTTCTGCTAAACCCTATTACACTGGTAATTCTCTAACTTCTCTAACTGCTTAATCGAAGCAACTGTTTTCTATATGTTCTAAACTAGTCGTGTACTACAGTGTTTTCCAATGTGATCCTCTGACAAGGATATTATACTTTTAAAGACTCCATGAAATCAAAATTGAGGTTTTGTGACATTTGTCCTTTCTGTTAGCTTGGACATCTATATGACAGTGTACTCCTACACTTTCAGTATAGTTTTAGTTTAAAACTAAGTTTTAATTGTAAACAAAAATACATCTGCCTCTTGTATTTCTCTTTTATTGCAGTTTCTGCGGCAGAGTAAAAAAATAGAAAGTTAATTGTAAGATTTAAAGTTAATAGTCACATATTGTTCAAAAGTTTTTGATGTTAGTAAAAGTTTTTAATGTTTTTTGTTTTTTTTTTTAATAAAAAAAAAAGTCTCACCAAGGCTGCATTTACATAATCAAAAATGGAGTAAAAACTGTAATACTGTGAAATTTTTATATATTTTAATTGTAATTTATTCCTGTGATGGTAAAGCTGAATTTTCAGCAACCATTCTACTCCAGTCTTCAGTGTTACATGATCCTTCAGAAATCAGACTAGGTTGATTTGCTGCTCGAAAATATTTCTTATTATTATCAATATTGAAAACAGTAGTGCTGCTTAATATTTTTTGTGAAAACCGTGCTACTTTCTTCTCCGAATTATTTGATGAATTCAAAGTTAAAAAAAACAGCATTTATTCAAAAATGAAATCTTTTGTAAAAATGTACAAGCCTTTACAGTTACTTTTCATAAATGTAATGCAACCTTGCGGAGTAAAAATATCTATTAAAAAAAATCATACTGACCCACAAACTTACATTATGAAAAATGAAGCTGCAGATGTAAAGTCAGCTTCCTGTTTCAAAAAGAAATACATCAACGAAGAAAAGAAGGCTGAATTCAAGCCAAATTGGGTATTTACCAAGCCAATTTAATTCAATTCAAGTTTATTTGTATAGTGCTTTTCATGATACAAATCGTTGCAAAGCAGCTTAACAGAAAATCTTAAGTTTCTACATTATATTTAGGAGTAGGCTATTAGTGGTGACTATGGCAGAAATTAACAGTAAAAAAACAATCATGCAGTTAGTTTCAAATTACATGCAATCAAACAGACGTTGAACACTATTAACTGATTATATGTTGCGATTAAACTTGGCGATTGCGATTAAACGTTGCGATTAAGCAAAATTTGGTAGTTTTATATGTTGTTCCATGGTTAGCATCATCTGAGGTCTTCTGGGGGGTTGGCATCATCTCTTCTCAGGTGTTCGGTCATCTCAGATCTTCGTAAGGGTTGGATCCAGACTGAAGCTTGTGTAATAAGCCAAGGGCAGCAAGACATTTGAGTAGTACACCAAGCATTCCAGTACAAAATATGGATGATGTGGAAAACCAGGGTTACACTAAGCCTTTCATAAAGCTAGATTTGTATAAATGATGTCTTCAGCTTCACTGGATCGCGCAATATGTGGACAATGCACGGCTGTCAGTTCATTTTTTTTTAAAAGTGGCATTTATCGGAACTCTTCATTTGTTATTTGTCTTTCTCATATCATTCAGTCACTGCAGAGTTATGTTTTAAATGTCCTTGTTCGTTTTCTGTAGCCACCTGAGCTGTTTGTTGATGTGTCTACATTGTCAGCTGAGGAGATTACAAAGATTAAATGAGTGTTTTTGTTTAACTCAAACATTTGCTAAAAAACCAAACTTGATATATATATATATATATATATATATATATATATATATATATATATATATATATATATATATATATATACACACACACACACACACACACACAGGAGTGGTCAGAATTATTGGCAACCTTGGTAAATATGATCAAATAAGGCTGTGAATTAATCTGCATTGTTAATCCTTTTGATCTTTTATTAAAAAAAAAAATCTAACCTTTTATTGGACAATAAGAATTTAAAATGGGGGTAAATATCATTATGAAATAAACGTTTTTCTCAAATACACTGGACACAATTATTGGTACCCCTAGAAATTATGAGTAAAATATCTCTGAAGTATATTCCCATTCATATTCACAATTTTGAGCACTTCAGGGTGATTATGAACATGAAATTATCCAGCCATGGCTTCCCGTATCACAGAAATATAAATAGGAGGGAAAACAAAGACCAAATTTCCTTAATCATCCATCACAATGAGAAAAACCAAAGAATATACTTCTGATGTGCAGCAAAAAGCTAATTGAGCTTCACAAATTAGTGAAGTGGCTTTAAGAAAAGAGCTACAGCAGTGAAAATTCCCATTCCCACCATCAGGGCAATAATTAAGAATTTCCAATCAACATAAAATGTTACGAAACTGCCTGGAAGAGGACGTGTGTCTATATCATCCTAATGCACGGTGAGAAGGAGAGTTTGAGTGGCTAAAGACTCTCAGAAAACCTTAAAAAAAAATTGTCAAACAGCACCTACATCACCACATGTTGTTTGGGAGGGTTTCAAGAAAAATTATCCTCGCTCATCCAAAAACAAACTCCAGCATATTCAGTTATCAGACACGACTGGAACTTCAAATGGGACTGGCTTCTTTTTAGCAGCAAACACTCAAGATGGGTTTGGTGAACACAGGGATAAAAAGTACCCCATGTGTACAATGAAATATACTGCTGTATTTTTGATGTTGTGAGCCAATATTTCTGCTGGAGGTCCTGGACATCTTGTTTAGACACACGGCATCACTGATTCTATCAAATACCAACAGATAAAAGAAATCAATAAATGACTGACTCTGTTAGAAATCTTATAATGGGCCATGTTTGGATCTTCCAACTGCACAATAACCCAAACACAAACCTCAAAAACAACACAAAAATGGGTCACTAATATTTACCAAGGGTG
Organism: Acrossocheilus fasciatus; assembly: GCA_036784905.1. Classification (NCBI taxonomy): domain Eukaryota; kingdom Metazoa; phylum Chordata; class Actinopteri; order Cypriniformes; family Cyprinidae; genus Acrossocheilus; species Acrossocheilus fasciatus. The sequence goes on along the minus strand of CM071957.1, from coordinate 16,137,645 downwards.
CCAATAATTCTGACCACTACTGTATATATATAAACTTACTTTCAATTAACTTTAATTTTGCAAGTATTTTTTTGAGTTATTATTACTTACTCAAACAACCCAATTGCAGTTTGATTGATATTACTTGGAATGCACAATAATAAAAAAAAGAAAGATCTATGAAAATGAATAAAAATAGAGTTATCTGCTATTGCAAATGAACTCCTCATATTTTTCTCTCTTGGCCATTACAAAATTTCAAAATGGTCACATATTGGCTGTGTGAGTGTTTGGGTGTGTGTGCTTGTTGCATTGTTGGCACAGGTTCTGGGGTTTAGAGTAAAGCTCATGTTCTGGCGATGTGTTAGGTAAGAGTCAGGCATCAGCCATGGCGCTAACACTAATGCGCTAAAGCTAATCACTCCTCTGCTTAAACCTAAAGAACTCAGAGGAGAATTAGCAGGATCCACAGTATAAGTTAATCATTAGATCTGAGACACAACACTATACAGCTTCAGACTTGTCACTATTGCTCCTGCATAGTGTTGCATGTAGCTAATGGATTAACAAAGTAGAAGAAAGAAAGAGGAGTCAGCTAACAGGCCAATAAAAGCAGGGCTACTGACATATGGTGGCATATCTATATCTCAGATTGAGACATAATGTCTTGTAGTAAAAGACTCATATGGGTATTTGTATCAAGTTTACAACTAGATAATGCTAATTTACAAGAGGAGATTAGCTACTTTAGCCCAACTAATGATAAAGAAGTGTGTTTAATTGTACTGAATGTGCATTTGCAATGTACTTCACATTTTAAAATTATTTTTTTTTATAAAACTGTATTTGCAGATAATATAATGTTAATTAAATTAAAGACCACTTAAGTACTTAGAGAATACATTTTCATGTTTCCTAACACACTCAAGTGTTAACACACTTTAAAGTACATTTTAATAATTTTCTTGATAATCTCTTATTGTGCTTTAAACGAGTACACTTATTTTGATATGCTGACTAACATACTAAATTACAAGTAAATACTAAATAGAAATAGTAAATCAAATTTTTCTCATTTTAACTGTAAAGTGTTATTCAACATTACATTTTTAAACATACAAAATTTCAACAATACAAGTTTTAAAAGTAAATTCTAGTTTACCATTATATTTCACAATTATTTTATATTTTACAATACCCTCGGTTTGTACTTGTAATTTGTGACCGGCGTTTTGTTTTGTTCTCTCTCCGCGTTCCTCACTCATCACTCTACGCTAACGTCCTACATCATCTGCTGGAACGGTTTCTGCTTGAAGTGAGAGAAAAGTGCTTATTACGTTTGAAATATGGATATTTTTCTTACAAAAAAGCATGGATTCGCTACAGGAGGCCTTTATTCACGCCCCGGAGTCGTGTGAGGCACATTTTATTATGGATGCGCACGCTTTATTTGATGTCTTGTGGACTGTTGAACAGAAACACCCGCCGACTGAAATGATAACGCTTGGAACAGCCAGGTCAATTTTAATATAACTCCAATTGGATTCATCTGAAAGAAGAAAGTCATATACACCTAGGATGCCTCGAGGGTGAGAAAATGTTGGCAGAACTACCGTCCTGACAAACTAGCAAGATTAAACTAGCTCTGATCTTGCGCTTTCACAACTCGTTGTTTTGGATGTACTCTACTATATATGATGGTTTGATTATGTTGGCCCTTTGACACACAAGTGTGTAATCTACTTTTGGCAAGAAGTGAATTTCTCTTTCCTTAGCTGAGTAGCTCTGACTGATTTAACTGAGCTTAGAAAGATCAGTACATTGTGAAGACTTCCTTCCTCTGTGTTATTTCTGGTCAGCGCCAGGTCTATCTTCACAGGAAGACACTGATGAAGCGACACTGCAGACTTTTCTTAAAGGGGGCATACCACACACAGTTTCACCCAATCTCATGTTAATCTTGAGTACCTATAGAGTAGTACTGCATCCTTCATATTTCCAAAAAGTCTTTAGTTTTATCATATTTATAAAAGAAAGATGGAGGCGTGCCGTGGGCGGAGCTAAAGAATGAAGAGCACTTGCACCGATCGCCAACAAAACACAGACATTTGATGCAGTTTCACTTACTGTCTGCAGTTCTGAATCATGACCGGGATCTTTTATAGCTGGGACTGCTCCATCTTTCAGTGTTTAACGATGTGCAAATCCAGCGTCGAACTGGGCCTTGTTTATAAAACATTCGTCAACAAACACACTTGAGAAACTTCGTTGCTGACCCGAAAAACAAGCTGTATCCACGTAACGCTGGGTTCTTCAGGAAGCTGAACAAGGTTATCTTTCCCTCACAACCAAAAACACACTTCTTTAGAGACATTCTTCCCGAGCGAGTCCCGTGCAGTGCAGCCGAATGAAGCGCGTTGATGGGGGCGCTCTCGCTCTCGCTCTCGCTCTGGTCGATGTGTGCACGGGCGCGTTCTTCGGGAGAAATGCCCATATAAGGAGTTCCACCGTCGTTTACGCCAGCAAGAGCCAAGATCGAAAAAAACTCTCCGAAACGTGTACGAACCCGGAAGTGAGATTTTTGGCACATAAATACTCTGTTATACGTTGAAACTTTGTCCATGCTTAGCATGAGAATCCAGCTCTTTAACAGTGTAAACAACTCTGAATGCATGAAACAGCATTGTTGTACCCCCCCACCCCTTTAACAAACAAGAGTGACAAAAAGTGACTGGGAGGGAAAATATGACAGGGGTTATGTTTCAAAGCAGCATAATTATATCTCACAATTTCATTTTTAATTTTTTAAGAGAAAAGCTCTCTAAGTCACTAACATGGGCTTCCTTTTAGACACTCATCTCTGCTGTGCCACCAGCACATATCTATGCAGAACAGTACCTCTGACAGTCAGATAAAGTTGAAGGGAAGATCAAGATGCCACTGACAGGTTTGTGGCACATGAGGAGGAGTTGGTGCCAACTTCAAGTCACTGCAGGCACACTGTCACGTGGTTACTCTATGTGTATGTGTATGAATTCACCGGATTTACTTCATCATCAGAACAGATGCAGATGGAGAGCCAGAGGCAGCTGTTGGAGATACTTCTCTTGTACCTGAAAACCAACTGTTCCAGCATGCCTATGCTTGCAGGAATTGTGGGTTTATGGTGAAAAATGTAAAGACTAAAGCATAGTAATCTCAATATTTAAAGAACAATCTAGTAATTATATAAAATTAAATGAAAAATACAGTGACCCCAACCATCCATAGTGGTTTTAAAGCAACTTCTGAAATCCATTAGGTTCTAAATTCATTTTCTCTGATTTTTTTTTTTTTAAACCATTATTTTCTCTGCATCACTGGGGCCAATTACCATAGAGAACAATCTGTCATGAAAAGAAGACAATAATCCGTCCACCTCATAGGGCTGGACAAATGAGCATATGTTTACAGCTTTTACATAATCGCTTTAGTCTATGATGCAATATGCTTGCTGCATTGAGATTCACTCATCACAACAAGCTATACACACCTTATGTTTGGCCAGTAAGCTTGTTTCTAGCATTTCTCCTAAAAGTTGAAAATATTCCACAATGCTTAGTAAATAGAAACAAAATTAAAGAATAAGTATGAAAACTAGACAAACAATATCGTATTTAAATACGCTAAATATTCTTTCTAGACCCAATCAAGTACCATTTACTTATGATGAAAAACATTTATTGCATTTCCTTATGTCAGTATATTTATATGGGAAAAACTCCACTGGCAATGTTTATTTTCTTGTTTTACACATAATACGATGACACTTTGTTTCTCAAAGTACTAGAAAACAAGAGAAATGTTGACAAAAATGAATGTGAACAGAGCAGTAGAGTAACATTTTTAAAAATATACAATATATACTATTGTTTAATCAATTTATTGTAGAATGTCTGTATATAGAAAGCAGTTTATGAACTATACAAGCTTTTTAAAATCATGGCAGCAAGTGCTGAGTCAGTGCTAATGAGGCGAATGTGTTACCGCAAAGGGAAATAGATTCTTTTAATCTTGTTATGGTTCTTAGTATTTTCTGATGCCCATGTGATATTTTGCAACCAGCGATGCTTTCTGTATGTGTGTAAAGAAGAAAGTGAACTTGCATTCCAGTGTCCCTAATGAATCATGGTTCACTGAAGCGAAGACATTAAAAACAATGAACGGCCTGTTTGTATACAACTCAAAAGGCTTTTTGATTTCTGATAGGGGTACCGTGAAAGACAACACAGCGGGGTCTCTCCAGTACACAACCCACACATCATACATATTGTTCATTATATGTCTCAAATAGTGTTGCTAATAAGCCAAAGAAGCCATGCAAGATACTGGTGAACTGTTTGTAGAGAAAAAACTGTTTATGAAAACAGGAGGAAATTATAAGGTTTGTATATGTTCATGGTGAAAGACATACACTCTTAAAAGATAAAGGTGCCATAGAAGAACCTTTTTGTCTGAATGGTTCCAGAAAGAACCTTTAACATCTGAAGAAACTGCATTGCAAGCTAGCAAATTATAACAAGTAGTTGCAGTAGTAGCAGATGTGTAGAATTAGTAAAGATAATAACAGTATAAAAAAACACTAATGTTTGCTCTTGCTCTGTTAATTCTGTCAGAGGTTATGTTTCATGTCTGTCCACTAAATTATTAATTATTATTAATGTACAAATCATGGTATTGCTAAACTTTAATCTATAGTCTTATCAAAAGTCAAATAAGTAATAGAGTTACTATGTGTTCTCACCTAAAGAATCAGGCTGAATTCATGTTAATATCAACATTAAGAATGAGTTTAACAATGTGCTCTAAAAGTGATCCAAAAGGCCAAGTATCACATCCTCTAAGAGTCAGTACTGTGGTTCAATAAGCACTGGGATAGGCTGTCATTCAACTAAAGAGATTCAGTCTGATTAAAGGATTTTAATACAGGACTCTAAATTTCATTCACTTGTCAATGTCTGTCTGGTGATTCAGATACACACAAAACAACTTCTACAAATCTTGTGTGACTCATGATGCATCTATATTGAAACTATTGAAAACAGATAACTCCATTTTTAACCATTTTCAAAAATCAATTTTTTTCATTGTGCATTCCAATTAATCTAAATCAAACTGCAGTTGGGTTATTTTGAATAGGTAAAAAAATAAGAAAACATACTAGTTAACTAACACAATAAAAACATGATAAAGTAATGATGAAACATGATTTTTGAAAATGTTAAAAATAAACTTCATATGTTAAAGACTCATTTATGAGTGCTTTAGTCTTGACATGCATATGACATTTCACAGTGGCCACAGGAAACCTGAACCTTTTATCCAGTATTTCTGAATCTGTGCAAGAAGTCTCAGATATTAAAAAGGGTATGCATTAAGTAAAAATGTTCGAAATGTCCTTATGTTTGGTTAATTAAAAGCAGAAAGCTTAGACTGCAGTTAAAGCACTTTTATTGCTGTTTTACTCCTGCAATACATGATGATTTGATTTATTATTTCCCTTATCACCTAATACCATTTCCACATTAGGCTTAATGTTTTATAGCTCATAATGAGTTTTTTTTTTTTTTTTTTTTTTGTTATCCAATGACAACCTACCTCTCCATCTTTCTGATACCCATATGAAAGACTATTACATAATATCACTTTCACTCAACAGTCTACAGCTTTAAGATACATCAAACACAGAAACCAGGCTTGTCTAAAGCTACAACTGAAAAAGAAAACAATTTTAAGAGACGTGCAAACCTGGAAGAGCTTCCTATTGCACATAGTATTAGCATTACTTATCTCTTATATTTCTGTCTGGTTGTAAAGAGTAATTTTGGACTGCCGTTTTATAGAAATGGAGCAACAATCTCTTTCAAAAGAGAAAAAAAAAGACCACATGACAAAAGACTAGTCTGAACAGCTCTGCCTGTCCTTCATAGGGTTTCTCTAGTAGCATAATGCCATATAACACAGATTTTCGATCCAAGCCTGTGAGATGTTCAAATGGCAATGTCAAGTATTGATCTCTATGCAGTAAAGGACCTGTAAAGGTCACTGTAAAGTGTCTGGTTTGAAAAGCAGCTGAGGCACAATGAAATAACGACAAAGATAAAGAACAAGCAACTGAAGGGGGGAATGCAAGTTATACAACATCTCACTAACACCGTATTTTGCATTTGCAGTTTTTTATGGTATGTATAACACTATAAATCATAGTAAGTAAAAGTAGTTTTTACAAGCCAAAGTATTTCAACAATAGGTCTCAGACGTGAATATAAAAACTAGATTTATGGAGAACAAATAAATGCCAAAGCAACTTTTAGAATCAAAAACACCTTTGATTCAGCTGGATTAGTCACTAAATTAAACTGAAGTACTTTCTTTACCTGACGGAAATTATTACCTTAGTCATGTCAGACTGGAAACGAACCAAGAACTGATACCCTTGCTTATCCACTTAAGTCAATTACAAATATCAAATTACAAACTAATTGTTACACATATGTTCAAGACATTATTTCATAATGTATATAAAATATTTTTAAAATACGTGGGCCTATACATATTTATTAGAATAAGTGATATTTTGTTTAGGCCTATTAATCATTTTAATACAATGCATAATTAAAAAAGAGCCATATGCCACCTCTAAAAAGTGTTTTGAAATAAATGTATTTCTTATTTGTTAAATTTGATCTGCTGAAATTTACATTTTTGAATTCCTTCCTCAAAAATACTAAAAGAACTGAGAAGAATTCAGTTCATTACGATGTCCATCCCTAATTTCAATAAAACTTCCACTCCAGACAGAGCGAGCCAGCAAGCCAAGGTAACTGCTACCTGATAACCAGGCCCCGGTCGACGGAGAAGTTAAGCATCGAGGTATTTCAAAGCGTTGCATATATGACGATGTACATTAAAATCACATTACCTGTGGAAGCAGTTTCCATGACAACTGGGAGCGGTTGCCGGTCGCTTTCGGGATGGCTGGAAAACTGTTTCTCTTCACTTGATTCGTCCTCCCAGTCTCTTATCCGCCGCTCCTCTCCCAAGTCATCCCGCCGGGCGGCGGAGGTGCTCCCGAAGCGGTCGATCTTCTCAAAATCGTCCCCGTACCAGCTGCCCTCCGAGTCTGCCTCCGGCTTCACGGACATGTTTGAGCCTTCCGTCTGTGTGCGATGCTCTTCAGAGAGACGCGGTCACTGACTGAAGAAAAGCTGGCAAAGCACCGTTCAACTTCTCGGATCAGACGCTGGGTAACTATCAGAAGTGTTTTGGGCAGGCCCGGCGCTCCGGCAGAGGCTCGCGCTGCTGGAAATGGCTTGTTTAGTTCAGTGTTTCGGCGCTGACGTCACCGTGTCTCGAGCTCATAGTGGCACGCAGCATTTAAACACAGAGCTGGAACTGGGCGTTAAATAAAGCTTTCGGATAATAAATGAAGATGGGCAATTGTTTCAGTCGTTTGAGAGAATAAACTCGCTCTGTGGATTGGATTCAGATTCAATTAAAATTGAATTTCAGTACAAATATTCTTAAGTCGCTAACGCAAACACGACTAAATTCACTAGGTGGATCTGAGCATTATCCTGAAAGTTACACTCGACTAGGCTGTTAGTGCGTAGTCATGGGTCTTAATAGTTTTTTAGGAAATGGTGTCATCTTGTGGTTTCAGAGGTAACTACAGCAGAGCTTTTTAAGGGTTAGTAGTTAAAAAAAAAATCCTCTTTGAGACATAAATGTGCCTCAAGCTAAAGAAACACCCTACGTGTTGTATAAAACACTATACAATCTTTTACAGTCTTAACTAAATAGATTACATGGATAGCCTACTTACAATGAAGAAACTCTTTTCATTTAGGCTACTCTTCATTTATTCAGTTTACAAACAGTGGGTTCACTATGATCCATACATTTTCTGTTATATATTATATACCAAGAGCATTTAATTTACTGTGCATTTTACTTTGTTGTTGAAATACAACCAATTTCTGCTTAATTTCAAAGATATTATAGCTATTTAATTAGAAAACAGATCTGTCGTCTTTAGTGACAAATCTAAAATTATCGTATAATGAAATATGTGGCCATAGCCTACTCAGACGTCATTTCTCCATTGCTTTTCGGAGATATTTTCATTTTTCTTCATTTTTGCCGTCACGTAAATATAGACTAGTCCTTCATTGTGTCACATTGCATTTTACAGACAGCTAGATACAGTTCACTGCTCTTGAAAATGTTTTCTATTATTAGTACAGTGCAGATTTCACTTATGAAAGAAGACTTAAATCTGAAGACGAAGTAAAATGAAAGCTAGCTTGGTCACAAATGAATGGAAAACCAGGATAGAAGAAACAACAGCAGCAACAGAATGCTCTGCACTCAGTCTAGCACATGCAATGACCTTCCTCTCCATCTCTTCTGAGTAAATCATAAGTGGATGGTGAATTGCTCTGCCCTTGGACCATTATGGCTTTTTTTCACTTGTCTCATGTCATTAAATGCCCCTGGAAACAACTATTCATTATAACTGCTCTTTCACTGATGAATTCAATGATTTATTTCTTTCTGCATTGTGTTTCATTAAACCATCTTTCTGACCCTGACCAGATCCACTTGACCACTCAATATGACATTTAAATTATTGAGAAAAGAAATGACAATCCTTTGTATCTGACTGAGCTATTATTAAAGCTAGAACATTTAATGTGGTTGCATTTTGTATTGGGTGGTATTGTTATAAATCTATTCATAATTATTCACTATCAAAACAACAAAACAACAGTTTTCTTTATAATTATTATTAGAAGAGTTATTTAATGAAATATTAGTGCAATAAGAAAAAAAATAGCATACAATGTAAAGCATACAATAATTAATAATTCATTTCAATTTTATTTATTTTATAGGTGATATATATATATATAATATATATTAAATTATATTTATTTAGTTTTTGTTTTGTTTGTTGGATATTTTTGCATTTAGGCATCATGCATTTCAAATAATTTATTATTAGAAAGATTATTATTATGCGTAATAATTAACAATCATTTCAGTTATATAAAAAAAAATACTGTTAAGAGGTATTACATTTAGTAGTTGCCACCACATTGTCACTAGGTGGCATCAGCTACCCTCGTGATCAGTGTGGTCAAAATAATTATTACTAAAATAGATGGATTTTCACATTTGTTCTGCAATTTAATTAATGTGCAATGTCATGGATGTAGTCATGTAATCATGCACAAATGCACTGACAGAAATACAGCATCTGTCGATTTTAATACACACAGACAGCACTTAATAATATGGGCAGGTCAGCCATATGCATCAGTAATAATTACACTTTCATTTTCAGTAATAAGTGCACTTTCATTTTTCTGCATTAGTGGTTGCCTATGGAAACTGCAGTCTGAGGAGTCAAGCCTCCTGATTTGTTCACCATTCTGATTATGCAGCCTCACATCAGTAGAAGGTAGCAGATGACCAATCAAGTGAGAGAGTCTAAAATTAATTCACGCATGCATGCCTGCACATATGCAGTGCCAAGCTGACACTGAGCTACTGCTTTCCACTAATTTGAATTTACATAAAGAGCATGAATAGTTTAATCAGTTGCAGCAATGCTCCACTTCTCAAGCACTGCACACATTGCTACTTATTCCTCTCCTTTATTGTTTTCTCTCACTTCCCTCCTGTGCATGGATAATGAGCTATTCGACAGGATGGAATATGTGTGAACATCACATCTATAAAGAAGAAACATTAAAAAGGAAAATTCTTTGTTTAACAATCATTCATATTGCTCTTGATGGTAAAGAGGCAATTCCTTTCATAAATAAAGGTGGAATTTACAATCATCATTTCATCATATTTTGTAAACATTTTCAGTTTATTTATTTTAATAACATTTTATTCAGTTTATTTAGTTTTTGTTTTTAACACTTTAAGTATAAAATATATAAATATACTAAGTATAAAGTATAAATTGTTTTTGTTTATACTTTATTATTATTTTTTATTCATTTCATGTCATACTTCATACAGAAAAGTTTTTGTGTATATATATATATATATATATATATATATATATACATATTAAATATAAAGTAAAATTCAATATTACATTAAAATGTAGATATATAAAAGCATGTGTGTGGTTCATGACAGACACTTTTGCAATCACAGTATTGTCCACCAGAAAAAAAAAAAACACAATTTAAGATAAAACAAGAACAAAGGGAGATAATCCAACGAATTTATTGTTTTGTTGTTATCATCTTCACATAGAAATAAACTCAGCTGCTGTCAACAGCAAGGTCAACTGCACTGCAATGCACAAACCATCTGAACTCTCTGTGTCAGATTAGAATTACAGCAAATAAGCAAGTGTAAAAATTAGGCCATGGATTTGTGTGTGCCATTTCACTTGGCCCGTATTACAGCAGAGCTCAGTTGGTATTGATAATCCAGAGTGTCTTTAGATTGTAATCCCTTGCTGGAATTAAGGACACTGGAAAGGACTTTTACACAGGAATAAGACCAAAAATGATCTTATGTCATTAAGTATACTAGATCTAATATTGTAGTTGTTCATTTGGGTGATGTCCATTTTGGTCGGTCTCGCCAGGGTTCAACAACAAAAAGAGCTTAGATGTCTCCTTTTGTTGTTTAAATGACAGGCATTGGGGAGCAATAGTGAGAGGTCATGTGAAGATTGAATATGGAACATTAATCTCTAATCTTAATGTTAGTTTTGCAAAGGCAAAACACTTTAAAATAATTGTTTGTTTTTAAGACTGATCATCTGGATTTTTGTATTTTTAATAAAATAAAGCATCTTATTACATGTTAATATTGATCCTAAATACAGACTGAACACTTGTCTGTCGCGAATTTATGAGGAGCAAAAAGGCAGACAATTTAAAAATAATAAATAATAACACATAATGCAAAACAATGCAAAAACAAGGCCATGAGACAGAGAAAGCGTGTCATTTTTTTGTCTCACAAAAAATAACAGTATCTCTTTATTGAGAGCTTTTCAGTGCATAAACGGATAGCAATGTGGCTCCTTTGTCCTTGAGAAAAGGTGGAGAGGAGAAAAGATGAAAGGGAGAGATTGGCAAAAACATTTCAATTATGGCTTGGCAAAGAACAAGGCAACAGCCCAACACAGGTGCAGTTTTCATGATCTCAATGAAAAGCAGAGCTTGGAAGAACAAGAATCAACAGACGGATAAAGTTTTTGTGTGTCATGTTACCAACTGCACTGAAAATGACCCCCAAGGACTTCAGTATTAATATTATATTGTAGTGTCCTATTTTTTTTTTTTTTAGCTAGGCCAATGTCTTTATATTAGTTTCTTCAGGTGTTACCCTGTTTGTATGATCTCCTGAGACAGAAGATGTTTTTAAGAGGGATGACAGTAAACTGTGAGTCACTTGGTAAGCCTCAAACATGGCCACTTTCACTGCAGCTGTTGTTATTGCTTTAGACAACAGAGTCCAAATACACTGTCTGGAATTTGGAAAGAGGGCGTCCTTATTGTGGCACATTGTTCTGGATACTTCACCTGTGGTTGGCAATTTGGTAGGTAGTCTGACAATTCAGTGGCTTGTGTTCATGCATCTCTTTCTGAGTCGTTCATCCAAATCATTCTGTACATAACTTTCATACTAGTTTCATAACTGACATGCTTCACATGGTCAGAGAACGAAGAAGAGTGGCATTTTTATAACTAATTCCAGTGGATCTTTACTGGTCCGTCGCAACCTAAAAATGCTGCAGCAGGTCTGTTCTGATAAAATGCAGCTAGTTAAGATAGCAGTAAAAATATTTTTGTGCAGTGAATTATTGTCTGCCAAAAACATTTAGAAATTCTGTGAATGTTTAAAAGCTGATTTTTTCACGTCTCCTGTGTGGCCATATCATGTTAATAATTTTGCATATTGTTGGGCTTATGGTCAAATTAATCTCTCTGTTTGATTGTAAGTGCATTTTGTTTCATTTTTGTATGGTACACAGCTTTGGTAAAATGCAGATGTCCACTGTTAATATGCGTCCTGAAGAAAAACCAGTTATGAACCAGCAAATTATTCTATAAAAACAATTCAGCATAACTGTTAACAGACAGTGTAGTGGAAAAGCCTGATAATAATAGCTTTAGGGAAATATTTGTTTCAATATATATCTTGCAATTCAGCATCACAACAGCAATCTAACGGAAGCTTACCTCATTCAGGTCTACAATGCTTTTGACATTTAGAGCAAGAAACTACTTACCCTAAGTGCACATCGCATTATGAGCAACACACTTAAGTCACCCTGCAGTCAGCATATATTTAATGTAAGAAGCTTTTAATTTGGACTTACATGAATGATTTACCTCCAGTTATTAGCATTAAAGTGAGTGCAGCCTTGTATAGGCCTATATCATGATAAAAAAGCATTGTGCCACTCACTATGCATTCTGTGGAATCAGTGTTCATGGGTGGCCAAATGGCATGTTAACATTGCCTAAAACATTCACTTTACTATTTCTCTTGGACATGCCATTAACTGCAGATAACCAAATTAAGGGCTTATATTGTAGATCTATTTTCTAATGCCAATGTAAAAGAGTCCACATACAATATTCTAATCTAATGTATAGTGTGCTCTTTGTGTTGCAGGTAGCTTACAACCAGCACACCTCAACGTCTAAGCTATTTCCTGCGAATGTCTGACTTCCGATTGATTAGCTGTTATAGGTAAATAGCTTAACTAAAGACCAGCAGGCAATGTAAATCCAGTATGTTTATGATTACAATAAAAAAAAAAAATGTAGGCCTATCTATAATAACAAATACAAGTTTGCAATATCAAGCAGCATAACGGAATATCGTTGTATAGCTACAATAACGAAGCGAAAAACACTGAAAACATACATTCAAGTTAAAATGCCCGGTCTAAAAATATGATGAAAATGATTGATATAGGCTATTGGCTGTGTCAAACTATTTTTATTGTTATTATTATTATTATTTTAAGGCCTATGGTAACGACTGGTCAGTCAATGAACTATTGATCGAGGTTGCATGGTGATTGTTATGTTAATTCAGTGCCTTGGGCGTTTTGAGAATCATAAGTTTCATCATGCGTCACGTTTTCAAACTCGATGATAATAAATAAAATGTTTAAATGTATTTATAAATGCCATTGTTTCTGTCGGGTAACGTTAACGATCCTACATGGATTTACACGACAGTGCGCTCTTTTGTGAACATATAAAGACTATATAAAGATCTGCAGAAAAACTGCTAAGCACAGTCAAACACACAGCAAGAGTTTCACTGCTGGCTGTAACATAACGGTCCCTCATCCTCATCAATGGATCTATTTCCAGCCCTCAATTGCGTGGCAGTGATGATGTAATAGCGCGAGCGGAAAGCGCACTATCCGCTGCAGCATCCGGGTCCCAAACAAACCCATCCGCGCGGAGAGAGAGGTGTTCTGAGCGCGAGGCTCCGGTAGCCCCCCCTCGGGAAAACAAAAAACCGGAGCCAGAAATGCCCCACCGCCCAGCTGCGGACTGCCTTAACGGGCTCATGTGATGCTTTTCGTATGTTTATAAACATTTTTTATTTTATTTTCGTAATCGATTTCTGGCTGTTTTGAGGTTAGTTTGCGTGCTAATTGGCTAGCCATCGATTGATGGGTGTTGTGGCTGTGAGCGCTGGTTTGTAGTGTTTGCTATCTGGCCCAGCATACTGATATTAAGGCTCTTACCCGCGGCTTTGGTTCCTCGGTGTTTCTTCCGCCAGCTAAGACCACGAAGAAGCTGGGTAAGTGATATTATGTCAGTCTGACGTACATTAAATATAGGAGCTAGCCTCTTAATGCTATCTGGCTGTGCACCAGTTTGCATAAGCTGATAAGGGCAGTGGCTTCATTAGTAAACATCACAGTTGCTTTAATGTCATATAGGTTTGTTCATTTTGCTGCATTAACGTCTAAAAGGCTTTTTTTTTCTTTTTTTTTTAAAGGGAAGCTAAAATATAAACAAAAGTAGGTTTGTAGGCAAACAAGTTTACTCCATTGACGTAATAACAAACATTTATCTAAACAGTTTACTTGATACTGGAAGCCTGCCGCACCTGTGGCTTATCGTATAAATCATCAAACCTTATCCATCAGATGCGTGAATATGTTGTCATTTTGTCAGTGCTGAGTGAATGAGAGTCACTTATGTCTTAATGGAGCACCTTTACTCACTTTGTTTTGTGGTTGTGTTTGTGTCAGAGCAAAATAAGAAGAATGGGTGCGTTCTTAGACAAGCCAAAGATGGAGAAGCACAATGCTCATGGGGAGGGGAACTGCCTGCGCTACGGACTCAGCAGCATGCAGGGCTGGCGTGTAGAGATGGAGGACGCACACACAGCTGTGATAGGGCTGCCTTACGGCCTCAGCCTGTGGTCTTTCTTTGCCGTCTACGATGGGCATGCAGGCTCTCAGGTTGCTCGTTACTGCTGTGAGCATCTGCTGGAACACATCACCAGCAACCCGGACTTCAGGGGAGGCTGCTCAGGAGGTGGGGACTCAAATAATGCTGAGCCCTCTGTGGAGAGTGTGAAATGTGGAATCCGCACAGGCTTCTTGCAGATCGATGAGCACATGCGGGCCATGTCTGAACGCAAGCACGGGGCAGACCGCAGCGGTTCCACGGCGGTGGGTGTGATGATTTCCCCTCATCATTTTTATTTCATCAATTGTGGTGACTCCAGAGCCTTGCTGAGCCGCAAGGGTCGCGTTCACTTCTTCACCCAAGACCACAAGCCCAGTAACCCCCTAGAAAAGGAGAGAATCCAGAATGCAGGTGGTTCTGTTATGATCCAGAGGGTCAACGGCTCTCTCGCTGTCTCCCGTGCTCTCGGTGACTTCGACTATAAGTGCGTGCATGGGAAAGGCCCCACTGAGCAGTTGGTGTCCCCGGAGCCAGAAGTGTATGAGATCGAACGCTCTGAGGCTGAGGATGAATTTGTGGTGCTGGCCTGCGATGGAATTTGGGACGTCATGGCCAACGAAGAACTGTGTGATTTTGTGCGTTCACGCTTGGAAGTGACAGAGGACCTGGAGAGAGTGTGTAATGAGATCGTGGACACATGTTTGTACAAGGTAAGGTCAATTTGCTAATGGATCATTTTTACTTGCATCTATTAATTCGATCAAAAATACATTAAAATGCTATTCATGCATAAAATTACTTAAATACACCAATATGGAAGTGTTTTTAATTTCTCAATTAAAATCAATTATGGAAAGAGGTATTAATTCATTAAATAAAATGGACCCTGATATCAAAACAAAGGGGGAAAAGTCTCATTAAAAAATATTGAAAAGAGAATAAGTTGTTTGGCATAATTTTTTTTTATAATTTCTCAGGGAAAAATCCTGCTTCGCTGCTTATTAATATTTGAAAAGCTTTCGTCCACCAAAACAAAAGTCATGTGGTGCAACCAACATGCAGAAAGCATACACTGGGGAAAAAAAAAAAAAAACTACGAAAGGAAATTATATCAGAACCCTGCAGTGCAGACCCTCATGACTGTTTCTTTAAAAATATCAGAAACATTGACCTGTTTATGACGAGACAAAGTTAGTTCTCACTGTGAAGTGTCAAGTGGTGTGACTCTCCAAAAATGTGACGACATTTAAGTTATTATTTGTAAATAATATTGTTTACTTTGTAAAATCATATTATGTTGTATAATAAATGTGTATACTTTTTACTTGATGGTCCTAACATTGTAAACTGTTATTAGTCTAACTTGAGGATTCTAACTGTGTTTATTTGTTTCTCAACAGGGTAGTCGAGACAACATGAGTGTGGTGCTGGTATGTTTTCCTGGTGCCCCAAAAATCAACCCAGAAGCCGTGAAGCGAGAAGCGGAGTTAGATAAGTACCTGCAGAACAGAGAGGGTGGAGCATGTAAAAAGGCGAATAAATAAAATATATTACAAAGACTAAGAGAGAGTTATAGAAAGTGAGCGTTCTTACTTAATTAGGTGAGTTTCTTAGATGGCAGTTTCCACTTGCCAATGAAGTATACGTTACAGTTAACGTAAAGTTTCCAATTAACGAATCCCCATATTGGAGAGGAAAGACTCACTGGTACTGTATTAGCACAGTTAGGACTATTCAGGATCAATTTTAACCAGAGAGAAATACCACAGTGTGAATTTATTTGAGCTTATATTGATAATTAGAGGCCTTTAATTATTTATTGCCAATATTGAAAAGCACTTACACAGTTTAGAGGTAACCTGTAGCTTTACCAGAGGTTTTATTCTAGTGCATCCGAGAATCCTCCGCTCCAGCGCATATTACTTGGCGTATTATTAGCTACTAAGTGATGGTGAGTAAGTGCAATTGTAGATTAGGAAAAAGGAATGATGAAAACCCAACATTTGGCTCTGCACTTTTTCATTAAACGCTGCTATACTTAAAGGCATCTTCTATTAATAAGAGAGAGACCAAATTTGAGATCTCAGTTAGAATACAATATGTTTATGTGTTGGAACAGAATTAATACAAAGTGTAGTTTTGCGTTCTGTTTGTGACAGTGTGTTCTTCAGATAGTTGTATTCATCCACTTGTACAAGCATGTGTTTAAGTCTGGCACCCGTTTCGTTTGCATCTTTCTGAAAAGTCGTTCTAAATGAGAGTGAATGTCAGACCTCCACTGCTGATTACCTGAAATTGTAGCTGACACTGCTGTACGTGGCCTGATGGTGCAGTTTTGTGTCTACAGCAGTGGCCATGAGCATTTTAATCTGCATGATTCCTGTTCTGTAATATGGAACATTGTTGCCTTAGTCCTAATTTACAGTGACTACCTTGATTAGAATCGATAGGTATCCAACCCCAACTGCTTGGAAGAGTCCAATTACATCCAGTGGACACATGGTACTGAAAGCATGCACTGTACCGATAGCACGATAAGTTGTGTACACCTCCTGCATGTACGCTACATTAATAAAAAACAGGGATAGATCTTATTTAGAATTAAGTTGGTCTGACAGAAGTTTTATACTTTGTACAGTATGCATTTGTAACCCCTGAGGAACAGCTTCCGTGTGAACTGAACACAGTATTTGAAAGATTGTGTCGATGTTTTACAATCCTCTCCGAGTTGTTTACTACTTGTTGCCTCAAACTGACACTTTGTCAATCCTCTGGTTTGTCTATGTAACTATTAAGAAAAATTCATTTAGTTAGGAAATTCTTGGTGCGTAGAGTGGGATTCAGCCTGCCTGCACTTTTTGAGATGTAGGTCTTTGTTGGTACAATGATTGAACATTTATAGTGCAATGGTACACTGCTTTTGTGTCTGTAAAACACAACAGGATTTGGCTTTTCGTCCTTCTGTATCTGTATGATTTTGGAAGCCTTTCGTTTTTCATATTTTTGAACCCTTTAGACTTATCCTAACATGGCATGACTGAGCAGGATTTTAGCAACAAGCAATTTGTCTAATGTTTATACTAGTTCACCAAAAAAAGAAAATCATTTGCCAAAAATCATTTACATTCCAAACTCATTGAAAACTTTGGATCCCATTAACTTTAATAATACGGACAAAACCAACTGACATTTTTTAAAGTATCTTCTTACATAGAAGAAAAAAAAACATCACTTTGAGGTTTGGAGTAAATGATGACAACTTTCATATTTTGGGAGAATTATCCCTTTTAAATGAGGCCTGAAGCAATGCAGTCAATCACAATCAGAACAGCTCCCACTGTTTCAAAATGTGTGAATCCGTTCCTGTAGTCCATGTTTGATGTTTAATATATATGAAGTTGATATACTTGAGCAGTACTTAAAGGGATAGTTCACCCAAAAATGAAAATTACCCCATTATTTACTCACCCTCAAGCCATCCTACTGTAAGTGTATATGACTTTCTTCTTTCAGACAAATAAATTCGGAGTTATATTAAAAAATGTCCTGGCTCTTTCAAGCTTTATAATGGCAGTGAAAGGTTGTTGAGATTTTGAAGTCCAATAAAGTGTCCATCCATCATAAAAAGTGCTTCACATAACTCCGGGGGGTTAATAAAGGCCTTCTGAAGCGAATTGATGCATTTGTGTAGGAAAAATATCCATATTTAAAACTTTATAAACTATAATCTCTTGCTTCCGCTAACTGTGTTCACAAGAGAGTAGCAGAAGCGCAGTGGAGAGAGCAAAACAAAACTTCAGTCATGAAACAAAACAAGGCTTTGTAAAGAGAAATGTCAGGGGATTTCAATATAAGCCAAGAGGAGACTAGATTTCTTTTGCTGTAAACAAAACTTGGTTTTTGCAAGACTAGCGTATTCTCCCTGGAGCTCACATTACGCCTATGTCCTAAGTCATCTACTGGAATGCCACTCTCTCGTGTATCTGCGTACGACAGTTGGCACTAGAGATTATGGTTTATAAAGTTTTAAATATGGAAATTTTTCTTACACAAATGCATGGATTCGCTTCAGGGCCTTTATTAACCCACTGTGGAGTCGTGTGGAGCACTTTTTACAATCGATGGATGCACTTTATTGGACTTAAAATCTCACTGCCATTTTAAAGCTTGGAAGAGGCAGGATATTTTTTTATATAACCCTGACCGTATTCATCTGAAAGAATAAAGTGCACAACGAGAGAAAAACGACAAAATATACAGTCGGTTTATTGAGTCTCGCCTTGTTACAGAAACACATTTTTTGCCTGCATTAGTAAAGCATGGGGTTCTTTCTATTTAGCAAAATTTTCCCTTACAACCAAAAGATCCCACACGTTCTTCACATGTCTTTGTATTACCAGGAGATATATTTTAGCTTTAAGATGTGTTTAACTGAATGAAAAACATAGTGTGCCTGCTCTAAGAGAGAACTCTTGAGATTAAAATGATTGTAGGTCATCAGTTTCATTTTGCTTGGGTTTGTTGTTGTATCTCCTCACTGTTTGACATAGCTTGATAATCCACTGTTTATTAAATTAGCCTTAATTATTTTCTTCTATAATAGCACATCTGAGATCTGTATGCTTTGAGACGTGTCATGTGTTTGTATACCTACAAAGAGCGACGAGGTTCTTCTGGGAGAGCCTTTAATTGTGCCTATGAGTGAGTCTATGGCCAGTTGTAGCATTCAAATGAACTTTCTAAGTCTTGGAAGGTGACTTTGTTCGTTTTGTAACTTTATTCTACTCAAGCATAATTTTAGCTTGTGCATTCAGTAGCACATTTGGCCCCTTATAGCAAGTGCCATGCGAGTGAATTTAAACCATTCACCTGAGATTATTGCTGCACAAAGCACAACCCAAACCCCTAATGAGTCAAACATGGGGTGGAAATATTGCCTTACTGAAAAATAAAGCAGGCATTAAATAGGCCAGAAAGCATTGTAGGAGATTGCCTTGATTTCTAACACTGTAGCACCATCGAATTGAGATATACAGGGCAAGAAAATGTTAACTTCAAGTCTGTCCCTCTACAAAGTTCATTGGATTTCGAGTGAAGCAACCAATTGCAAATAAAATAGGCCTTTCTGACACATTGGATAAATTTAAAAATGTATCTTCTAGACAGAGAGTATTAATCAAAAGGGCAAACCGAGCTCATTTACTGTCATATACTTGCGCTGTGTTGTGCTGTTGGTACCTGTGTGTCACTTTTGTCTTTACCTCTCAGGTCCAAACTGACAAGCAACAGAGGACACTATTTATTTGAATTATTTATTGTCTTTATAGTATTTTACCTCTTTTGAATGAAACTGTCCATGCATTCCATTTTCTTTAGCCAAATAAGCACTACTAATGCAATGAAAAGCTTATATTCTTTTCTCCTTGTATTTATTGTTATACATCCATGTCATGAATAGTCTATGTGAACTGAAAGCTATGTCAGTTAAAATGCATCATGTCTTGGGTTCCTCTACACAAAGTAGTTTCTTCACATGCTATTCACGCTTTTCACTATTCTGTCGGAGTAGATCGGTCCAAGGTTGACGATGTGTAAGGGTTACAATCTATAGTCGGTCCTTTCTTAACCCAGCAGACTGTTTGTGTCTGTGTTTGTTCAATTTTACCTCTCAGAAGGTAACAGTTTTATAAAGCTCATTTTGAAAGATTTTTCAACTACAGTTTCATAGAAAAGTATTTCAATATTAGAGGGTGAGCACCCAATATTTTCTTTCTTTAGTTTTTATTTTTGTACATTAGCACCCGGGTATTAGCAATGTAGACAAACTGTGATCTTGTCATTCTTGGCTGTCAAAGATGATTCAAATAAAATAATTTACGGAAACTCTGAATTTGTGAAGTGTGTTTTTTTTAATCCAGAGAAAGTCAATGTATGGTAAACGGATTTATTTATTTTTTTTAAATCAGTGAAATTTATTTTTAAAGTTATTTTTCACTTCTAAAAACTACATTTAACAGCATTTTTCTGTAAAATTACAATAAATGTCTCATTAGATCTATTACAGATTTTCACCATGTATATAATGAAGAACTTACCGTTAACAGGTGTTAATGTCTTTTGCCATTAAAATTACATTTTCAGTTCTTTATTTAAAGACCAGCAAAATCTGAATGAAAACATGCTTTATTTTTGGCAGCGAGTATGAGTCATGGAGGATGTTTAATGGGCTTCCTGCGATGAAGAAGCAGTGACTCACACATTGGCTGCTGTTGCTCTCTGCGCTCTTCAGCATGTCAGTATCTCTCCAGTTTACTTATAGTTTTAATAAACGTGTTCCAGAATAAATGCTGAAATAATGTCTGTACTGTCTGATAGAGTACTGCAATTCATGAATGAACTGCTTTACCTCAGAGATCTCTCTGCTGGAGGACTGTTTGGGTGACGCACAGGTCTTCTTTTATGTGTGGCCTGTAACTCCACCATGTTTATTATGTGACTTTTCCCTCTCATAATAGAATCTTGCTGTTTTTCTTTCTCGTTTTGTTTCATTGTCTCTTCATACTTCTTTCTTCCCCTTTAAATACTGGCCTCACTGAAATATTGATATGAAAGCTCTATTATCTCTGTTTCTAAAATTTACTGAGGGGGTTGACATTTTCCATAGTGCCATTTTACTAGATGCTTGTATAAGGAGAATATTAACCAAGAACTTATGAGTTGGCATAAAAATATCAGCTCTGGTAAAATGAAGAATTTTTGCCCTAACCCACATGCATTAAATCGATCAAGTGAAGTCTTTTACATTAAGATTTCAAATAAATGCTGTTCTTTTGAACTTTTTCATCAAAGAATCCTGGAAAATGTATTGTGATTTTCACAACTGATTTTAACATTAACATTGTTATCAATGTTTATTATAAATATTAATAAATGTCTCCAAATCAGCATGATTTCTAAAGGGTCATATGACACTGAAAACTGAAGTAATGGCTGCTCAAAATTTGGTAACACATTAATAAATGACATTTAAAAATTTTTTTAAATAGAAAAGCTAATTTCAGTTGTAATTTTTCACAATATTATATATTTTTTAAATTGAAATTTTGGTCAAATAATTGCAACCTTCCATAAGAGACTTATTTGGAAAATATTATGTAATCCTTACAGACCTTAATGGTAGTGTGTCTATTCCTATATATTCTCGCCCAATCAGCCATGCAATAATACCAACACCGAGGATGGCTCCGTTTGCTATGAGTCATAACTCACTATTTGCTGAAAAGGTCCAGATCAAGGAGCTGAGTTTTATATTCCTTGTAATAATCCAGTGACTTCTTGTATATAACTGGGATTTTTTTTATTAAAGTGTAAAGCTTATTTACAGTATTTAAAAAGTACAGTGCCTTATGATTTTTTATTGATTGCTTAGCTATTGAGTTTTGCATCAGCATGAGGGAAACATTTTTTAATAATATAAAGCAAAAAACTTCCTTTTTCCTTCCATTGTCTAACACCTCGTTACAACCAATTCACAATACTTCAATGCGACATGCTCTCTGCCACATGAGGTTTAACATTATTTCTGGAAAGTGGTTACATAAGGCTTGAGAACTAAAACAAACTGTCAAGCTTGCATACCATCAGTAACAATCTTCAGCAAACCAGAGATGCCATTCACTCTAACTGTATTACTGAGACTCGGTTGCTATACAAATTTAGCTAAATGCAATGTATATCCTTTTTTCTTTTTATTATCATATTGTATTCACTGCTCAAACCTGAAGTCAACACATTGAGATACATAAAAATGTAAATAATGTAAAGCTGTTCAATGCAATCTTTAATAAATAAAGTATAAGATCTCTATTCAGGGCTGTTTGTGTTGAGATAAAGACAAAAGTGGTAGAGAAAAGAATGCAAAGAAGTACTCCTGGCCTTGCTCTTCTTCTTTGACCTTCCAGAGACCAATTATGCAGTGATTCATAACCAGAGACTGAATAATAAATGAACGACTGACTACCTTTAGACCTGCCTATTCATGCTGCAACCTCCGGCAGCATTTGTTGGTTAATAATGCAGCACATTGTGACCGCCTGAATCATATAAACTTTGACCCTCTTATTGAAACATGGTGATATTAATCTATAGCCACAACATCCTCAGAGTCCTGCCTGTCTTAGTCTTCCTGATGTTTCTATATAGTATTTTGCACCTTCTGAATAAGATTTGTGTGTGCTGTGTGAATGTTAGGGTAAAAATTCTGAAACCAAGACATGCATATATAATCCCACTTCACAGGTACAGTCATGGCCAAAAGTATTGACACCCTTGGTAAATATGATCAAAGAAGGCTCTGAAAATAAACCTGCATTATTAATCCTTTTGATGTTTTATTTAAAAAAAAAAATCTTCCTGTTTCACAGAAATATAAATACACTGCAAAAAAAAAAAAAAAAAAGTTGAGCCAACTTAAAATTTTAAGGCAACCAGCTTCAGCAGATTTGAGTTTTCTCAACTTGTCGTTTTAAGTTTACACAACAAAAATTTGTGAATCTCCCACAAAAATAAGTTGAGCAAACTCAAAAATCTGCTGAAGCTGGTTGCCTTAAAATTTTAAGTTGGCTCAACTTTTTTCTTTTTTTTTTTTTTTACAGTGTAGGAGGGAAAACAAAGCCCAAATTCCCTTATTCATCCATCACAATGAATTAAACCAAAGAATATAGTTCTGATGTACAGCAAAAGATAATTGAGCTTCACAAATTAGTGAAGTGGCTTTAAGAAAAGAGCTACCACCATTTCCACCATCAGGGCAATAATTAAGAATTTCCAATCAAGATAAAATGTTACGAAACTGCCTGGAAGAGGATGTGTATCTATATCGTCTTAATGCACGGTAAGTAGGAGAGTTTGAGTGGCTAAAGACTCTCCAAGGACCACAGCTGGAGAATTGCAGAAAGTAGTTGCGTCTTGGGGTCAGAAAACCTTAAAAAATAAAAATAAAAAAAAAGAGTCAAACAGCCCCTACATCACCACATGTTGTTTGGGAGGGTTTCAAGAAAAATTCTCCTTGCTCGTCCAAAAACAAACTCCAGCATATTCAGTTATCAGACACGACTGGAACTTCAAATGGGACTGGCTTCTATGGTCAGACGAAACTAAAAAATGAGCTTTTTAGCAGCAAACACTCGGATAAAAAGTACCCCATGTGTACAATGAAATTTACTGCTTTATTTTTGATGTTGTGGGCCTGTATTTCTGCTGGAGGTCCTGGACATCTTGTTTAGACACATGGCGTCATGGATTCTATCAAATACCAACAGATAAAAAATCAAATAGTGACAGACTCTGTTAGAAATCTTATAATGGGCCATGTTTGGATCTTCCATCCGTACAATAATCCAAACACAAACCTCAAAAACAACACAAAATTGGGTCACTGAGCACAAAACCAAGCTTCTGCTGGCCATTCCAGTCCTCTGACCTGAACCCTGTAGAAAATGAGTGGCTGAACTGAAGAGAAGAAGCACTGTCATGGAGCTGTGAATCTAAAGGATCTGGAGTGATTCTGGATGAAGGAATGGTCTCTGATTTCTTGTCAGGTGTTTTCTAACCTCATCAGGCATTATAGGAGAACATTTAGAGCTGTTAAACTGGCAAATGGAGGTTTCAAAAAGTATTGAATAAAAGGGTCCCGTTAATTTTGGCCAATGTGTATTAGACAAAAACATTTATTTCACAATTTAAAATTCTTATTCTCCAATGAAAGGTTAGATTTTTGTGATTTTTGAATAAATAAATAAATAAATAAATAAAAGATTAAAAGAATTAACAATGCAGATTAATTTTCACAGCCTCCTTTGATCATATTTACCAAGGGTGCCAATACTTTTGACCATGACTATTCATTACCAGTCTCAGTATGAATCAGTGGATGGTCTTTATATACCTGTATGAATGTTTTACTGTGACAAGTTACTGGTGAGGTTGAACCCACTCCTTGTGCATAATAATGTTTTTGTTGTTTGTGCTTATAGTGGGAACTTTTCAAAAGGTCACATACAGAGGACTTTATTATTATTATTATTTTTATCTTGATCTTTTTATGCTATTCTGAAAAAAAGAAATGTTATTATCTTATATTATATTACAATTGGTCTATATCCTCTATACAAGAATTTATATTTAAAAAAAAAGTATTTCTATAAAATCAATCAAATGTTTCTTGCATCTATTTCTACGTCAACAGAACTCTTCCTATTGTTTGTTTTCTCAGTTCTATTAACATTGATCAGTAACTGTTGGCTGCCTCTTCAGATTTATTGAGTGCTGGTCAGTTCAGAGCATCATAGGAATCATCCTGCATCTGTTTGCTGACCCTTTTGCTTTGAGGATCAAAGGAAGTGTCCCTGGTACAGAGAGCATAAATAGAAACAGCTTTGCTTTGAATGTGTGCTGGAGATGTCTGTTTGAGGCTTAATACTGTATTCACCTTTTGGTTAAAATTATTTTTTATTGTATAAATAATAGTATATATTTCTAATAAACATTTGTAATATATTCATGAAAAAGCTTAATAATTTTGTTAAAATTGTTATTTATTCTGAATTAGCTTGTACAAGTAAATTGTACAAAAAACTTTGTGTGTATGCATGTGTGTAACATTAATTCCCTGCAGGTGCACTGTCTAAACAGTATTTGGCATTGGCTGTTAAACTGCAGACCAGAGGTTGTTTTGGCATGCTCTGGCCCTCATTTGGCTGTCTGTTGTAGGGCCTATTTTTTGTTTGGATCCATCAGAAGAGCACAGAGATACACAGCAAAGCTCTGGTTTAGAGCCTGACTCTGGGGAGCAAATATTCAGTCAATCAGCTGTGAACAAAATGTTTATCTGACAAGCAAATGTTCTGCATTGCATGCACTGCCATGTTTTATATATATGTGTTGCATTTTGTCTTGGAAATATTTGTTCATTGATTTTGTGGGAAATGGTTTGAAACAGATCATAGGATGTTACGCGTTGACATCTCTTTTATTTTTTTATTTTTTTACTTAACAAAAGAGTCATCATGAGGGATCACACTGCTGAAAAACAAACCAACCAATTAATTTAGGGAATTATGAGTGAATCATATTGTGGATGCTTTTCTGTAATCTATTCATATATGTTTGGCTTGTTTCAAATTAGTATTTTCAAGGCGATATCAATACTAGACGTCTAAATCCTGCTATTGACTTGCTCATGTATTATTTGATAGATTTAACTTATGTGTCAATTATATGTAATCAATGAAATTACATTATAATTTGTTATGTAGAATAAAAATTATAAAAATTCATGATTTTTTTTTTTCTGGAATGCTTTGTTTTTCTGTTAAGATGCTTTGATATTTCTGCCATCATATACTGCCATCAGATACATACATATGGCCAAAATAAGTTTCTCATAAAGTGTTTTCAGTATTTCTTTACACTTACACAACTGTATATATATATATATGTATATGTATATATATATATATATATATATATATATATATATATATATATATTTTTTTTTTTTTTTTTTTTTTTTTTTTTTTTCCACATTGAGCAAATGTGACTTGTTGGTCTTCCAAAAATATTAGCACAACTGTTTTCAACATTGATGATAAGAATTGATTATTGAGCACCAAATCAGCATATTTGAAGGATTTATGTATCATGTGACACTGAAGACTGGACTAATGGCTTCAGGTTTGCCGTCACAGGAATAAATTATACTTTAAATGATAGTTTTTTAAATTGTAATAATAGTTCTCAATATTACTGTTTTAATTGTATTTTTAATTTAAATAAATGCAGCCTTGGTAAGCATAACTTTAACTTTAACAAAACTTTTAAAATCTTACCAACCCCAAACTTTTGAATAGTTTGTGCTGATCTCATCGAGCTCACTCAAGCTCTGTTATGGTGAATAGAGATTGATTTTTAACTGAATTATTGTTCTTGTCACAAAGCACATACATAATTGTTAGTTTAGGCTGTTATTAGCCATTTTTGCACCAAACTTCAGTGTTTATTATTAACTTAATATTTTGTTTGTCTATAGACAAATTGTTTGTCCGATATCAGCTATTCTTGTAACTTCATGCACAATAATAAAATCTGACTGAAAAGGTTGAATATCAATGTATTTATTAAGACCTGATGTATTGTTTGGCTTCCTACTTTCACTTCTGCCTGGTGTCTCTTGTCATGTTTCATCAGCACAAAGCCAACTGGACACCCAACAAAAAAATGTTACTGTTAGTTAAACTGACATTGATGACCTTCCATTATTCCCAGTTTGCTGTCTAGAGTATGTAAATGGGGCCCCTGGGTTAATATATGTGTGGTGCTGCTGTTCTCTGAGGACCCCTTTGTTTTCAGTATCACTAATGAGGATAAGATCATCAGGAGTCTCAACCACACGGATCAACTGACCTGGACGTGCCTGTCTAATTATAGCATTAGCAGCTTCACCAATCACTCATGCATTATACGCCGTGCTATCTGGATGGCCATATGGCGGCCTAGCGAGGGGTGGTTAGCTCGACTTGGCACTACCCTGAAGCGAGCGGAGACGGAGAGATCGAGCATAGCGGTGCAAACAAACTCACACAAACACATCTGGTGGCATTGAAGAATATGAGTATAGACCTTGAAATTGTATTACTACATATCAGCAGATTTTTAGTTAATGGTGGTATGAACATAACAGATATCCATTTTTATTTATTTTATACATTATCCACCTTATAATTTGACCTGAAGGGCAGGTGTGGCCATTTTGAATGTCTGAGGCATATTCCAACTAGGCATATTTTCCCAAAACAGTCCTTATGCCGCTTGCTATTGCAAACTGGTATTTGTTATCATATTATTTTAATTCATTATCATAAACATAATCATAAACACACAGGTTTGTAGCGCGAATAGTTTTATCGTTTACTGCGTTTGTCTATAGCGACTAAGAAATGAGAGGGTCCTCCCTACAGAACACAAGATCCAGGGGGCGAGGTTGGATCTAGATCCAGCTCCTCCCACCTTGCATATACCAAAACCTACCCGTCTCCACCCCCTGATCCATAAACCCACCCATAACCACCCCTAAACCTACCAATCTCCACCCCCTAGATGTGGATCCATTTAACCCCGCCCCCAGGATCTCTGTTGTGCAGTGAGGGGCTACTCGCTGCTGTAATAAATCGGAAGCATTCAAAGGAAACAGCTTACTTCCGCGTGGCAAAATAAGACTCATAGAATAAAATAAAGAGAATATGTGAAAGTGAATGTATAGCAGGTCATATTGTATTTATTTTTTCTTTTATTTAAGCCACAGTATTAGAAATAGCCTACACCTACCACATCAGTAACTGTCAGACAGCGCTACCATCTACTGTGGCTAGAGGGCGCCAGAGTTTTTCTCATCCGTTTCTCCTCTACTCTTACTGGTTAAATTGATTTGCCTCTTTGTGTGTCACTACTCTGATTTATTTTACTTTCTCCTTGACATGTGAAAGTGTTTTCTCTCACGATTCTTTCTGGAGTACCACTGAGAACAAAACCATGCTTTCCCTTTCTCTCTTTCATTTCTTTCCTGCATAAATGAGATGGCCCTTCTTCTAAGTAATTCCATGGCTTGGTGTGATTCAATATAGGTGGGTTTTATGTGCTTGTATAGATATGTTCAGCCTTGTTTAACCTAAAAGGCGAACTATTTAAGACTGCTACAATAACACCTCAATGCCTTCTATACACGTTTCACAAGAGTCTGATGGTTGATTGTAACCTGTACACTGAGACAGGGTGAAGTCAATAAAAGCTTGTCCAATTTACATTTCACATAAAAAATAGATAGGAAAAAAATACATATCAAGATGTTACATTACAGCTTTTTCCTGGAGGTAACATTGGGACTGAGAGGGAGAGACACAAATTAGATTAGTTAAGGCTAGCACTCTCATTACGCTGAACTGCTGTTTAAGAGAGTGGGCGAGAGAGGCTAATGCGTTATAATTGATGTTTACTCTACACTGTTGCTGTTATATACAGGCCACATAGGTCCTTCATTAGCTGCAGTGCATTTTGGTTAAATGGAAGTTGGAATTCCCTTATCTTCGCCATTGGACGTATGGAATGACAGTCACTTTAGCAATGTTTTCTTTTCCCAGTGCAATGGTTTGCATTACCTGTACCATTATATATCTATTGGTTTACCCTTTAAAATGTCTGTATAACCACTATATAACTACATTCCACATTCTTTTACAACTCTTCATAAAATATCCAGCTCCTTAGACATTTCAAACTAAAATAGATTTCTCCTGAAATTGTTTTATCTTTTTTGATAATCTTGGTTTATCTTTTTTTTTTTCAATTAATATTTCTTTTTAATATATTTATTTAAATTTAACTCAAGTTTAAAACTGATTAGCCTTCTTTTTGTTTTTTTGTTTACTCTGATTTTCCTGCACTGTTTATTTCATTTTACTTTATTTATATTTTATTTTGCACAACTGGTATTTTATTGTATTTGAGTTAATCATACTTATTTTCACTAGGTTATTATAATTTATTATCATTATGAACACCTCATTTCGTAGCTACGATTTTTTTTTTCTCTCGTCATTTTTTAAACTTAGGCTACATGGAGATTTAAAAATTGACTGAATAACGGAGATCTATATCCGTCAATCTTTAGTCTGCTTTCGACAGAGGCGCCATTTATTTATTTATTTTTTCATACGCGTGAAACTGTTGCTTCTGAAACAATAATAGCCTATTATGGTTTTTCTCGAGACTGAGAGGATAACTACCACAGGTTAAAGAAAAGTTTGCGTCGATACTAACCTCTTTCCCTGTGAGAGACACATTTGACGCTTTTGAATACATCATTCAAATTAGTTTATTAACAGAACAGTTCCTTAAGTAGTCGAACTACAGATGAAGATGACTGAATTTATCTGCAGTGAGATTGCGGCGTCAATTCGGTTTATTGGTACTCTCGTTTATAACCGAAATGTGTGTGAACATTACCACATTAAACAGTCTGAAACAGAACTGACAACTGTAATGTGTTGATTGATGTGTGATCTTAGCCTAGTAACTTTATCAGACAGTAAGGCCTGAGGTAGCCTATATGTGGTAGGCCTATTATTTATAAAAGTTACCCTGGACCACAAAACCAGTCATAAGACCATTTTGAATAAGCTTTCCATTGATGTATGGTTTGTTAGAATAGGACAATATTTGGCTGAGATACAACTATTTGAATATCTGGAATCTGAGGGTGCAAAAAAATGAAAATATTGAGAAAATCGCCTTTAAAGTTGTCCAAGTTAAGTCCTTAACAATGCATATTACTAATCAAAAATTAAGTTTTGATAAATTTACGCTATTAAATTTACAAAATATCTTCATGGAAAATGATTTTTACTTAATGTTTTTGGCATAAAAGAAAAATCAATCATTTTGATACAATGTATTGTTGGCTATTGCTACAAACACACCCCTGCGACTTATGACTGGTTTTGTGGTCCAGGGTCACAAATGACAAACAACAACAGGAATTTTGAATGAATTATATACAAAAGCTGTTTTAATGAATCCATTGACACCCTCCTAGATGACTATTGTTTTGGCATGGAAGTCAAAAAAAAAAAAAGGTCAGGAACAACTTCTCTGCACTTATACAAATAAAGCATCTTTACATGTTAAAGGAGCTCCAGAGCATTTCTTTTCTAATTCTGCAGAGATTAACAGGCACTGACTTCTTTAGATCTCATCATTCATTTCATTCCATTAGAAGAAATCTAAATACATTTTCTTTTCAATTAAACATCAACAAACCCTTGTGCCATGGCAGCACTTCTGCTTGGAAAAGTCAAAGTTTGGTGGGGTGATCCTCCCCTGCACCGCACTCTTTAAAACCAGCCGTATCAGCAGAGCGTTGGCCCTGGCTGGGGCTGCATGTGTTATTTAGCCCATGTCATCATGCTCTGTTTATCTCACTGAGGCCATTAAGTGTGACTAACGCGACCGTGCAGCAGTTAGCCTGCACCACCCTGAGGCCCAGGGATCTGATGTCAGACCTCTCTCCTGCAGTTTACTTCCAGTCTTGGGATACATTATATCATTTTAATGGAGAATGGGATGAATGCGTATGTGTGTGCGTCATTTACAGTGTCTTTTGCCTATTAGAATGTGCTTGTATGACTATTTATTGACAGTCAGCTGGCACCCCGCCTCTAAGCCAAACACTATCAATGTCTAATTCAAGGTCAACAATGAAAATGTTATGATTGCACCCAAATATGACCTTTTACGTGGTGGTGACCCACTGACTTGCAGCTTGCTCCATATCCATGGAACATCTTCAATCGCTGGCGGGGATTGTTGCCTCTATCTCTAGTTCTGCTAATGTTTTTCTTTTATAGGCATTTTTATGCAAGCGCCACATCCCAGCCTGCAGCTTCACCCAGATTGTTTAAATTGCCCAGTTCATATTTAATGTCAGTTGACCTCATTTTGCTTAGCAGAAACATAGGCTGCATTTCTTAGAGTCTTCGCTCTGATCGTTTACATTCACTTCTGCTTCCTCTGCTTATGATTTCTCTATTTAATATTTGACTGTAGGCTAGCAACAGCTACTGTTCCGGATGATGGCCCATGTTACACGTGGCTGAATGAAGTCAAGCACATTGTTTCCACTTTGACTTCAATTCTTTGTCTCTTTCTAGTTTTCCTGTGAACGAATGTGATGAAATAATCCTGACAGGGATGTGACTTTTGCTCATTGTGTCGGAGAAGAAACGATTGAGGTGCTTTTGAGCCTCTTGCCGTGCTCTGATGGTAACAGAGGAATCTGTTACAGTGCTTGCTGGGTAAAAGAGCTTGCTCTATGTTTCCCCCGAGTCACCGGGGTGCCAATAAGAGCCCTCCTCCTCACGCATGAGATAGAGGGAGAGAGAGCGAATGAGCGGCTTGCATAACATGCGGCAGAGCTGCAATGCAGGCAGCTGACGAGGGCTGTTTGTCCACGCTCCACTGAACCACAGCTGCGGTCCATCTGGAACTGGGCTGGCATTGTCTGCTCTGCCCGCTTGGGCCCGCTTGAGCCGGGCTGTGACTGACAGGCCACGGAAGGGTTAAAGGCCGCCTTATTGAGCACGCTGACGAGCGGGAGATGAGCAACAAATATTGCTGTTAGCTGCAGGTCATGCTGAGTAACATATATGGGGAATATAACGTTCACATTGTTTTGGAGGGTCCTTTTTAGATCAGGTTTATGACTCATTATTTTTTGGCTCAATCCATGTATTTATTACAAAGTAAATGAAAAATCTTTTCTATGATGAGCATATTTTTAATTTCTGAACTAAAATTCATTTTGATATTCTTTGGAGGCATAAAGTAAAAAATGTTAGCTTTGTTGATATCATATATTAAAGAAATACAAATACAAATTTATTTTGACTTGCACTCTTAAAAATAAAGCTTCATGATGCCACAGAAGAACCTTTTTGTCTAAATGGTTCCTTAAAGAACCTTTAACATCTTTTTCAGATTATAAAAAGGTAAGAAAGAGATGGTTCTTTGTGGAACCAAAAATGGTTCTTCTATGGCATCGCTGTGAAGAACCTTTTAAGCACCTTTATTTTTAAGAGTGTAATGTTGAACATAATTAAAGGGAAAATAAC
Source organism: Acrossocheilus fasciatus (assembly GCA_036784905.1). NCBI lineage: Eukaryota > Metazoa > Chordata > Actinopteri > Cypriniformes > Cyprinidae > Acrossocheilus > Acrossocheilus fasciatus. The sequence continues at coordinate 16,105,469 of CM071957.1, read as the reverse complement.
TGGTTAATTTTGAAATGATTATTTTTGTATCACATGCATTTTAAACATGAAGAAATTAATCTCAGCAGAATAGAGAAGTTAAGTTACCATACCGTTTCATTGGATGCCATATCACTTTCACTGAAGTCCCTGCCTTCTCTTTCACCATCTTTTATATATCTCTGAATTTATATATCACTGTCACCTTTAACAATTTCTGTATGTTAAAGATGCAAATGATTTGTTTGTGCTCCTCTTCTGCAAAGGGCAAATTATTGACCCCCAGTGTTACAGCAATGCTGCATTAAGCATTGCTCTGGTGTGTTTCCTGCTCCTGCTTTCCACCATTCAGGCATGAACTCAACACTGATTGGTTCCAGTTAAATGCACAGTCTGAATGGTCCTCACACCACACAAAAAGACAATCTCTACTCATGTTTGTCCAAGCTAACCACTTGCAACCAAAAAAAAGAAGAAGAAAAAATGTTTTCTCTTTTTTATTTATTTTTTTAGAATATTTTTTTCTAAGAATAATAATAATGATGAAAACCTGAACTAGGAATAGTGGCCTTGATATTTGCTAAATAACTGTAATGTTTTGTAATACAAGTAAGGTATTTGCTGAACTCTTGCAGCTCTCTTCTGCAGAAGAATTGTCTGAATGAATGTGATTTCCACAGAGATGCTTGTATAAAGCTGAAATGGGACAATTTTTAAATGAATTTGCAACAATTTAAAAGTGCAGAGAGCCCTAGTTTAATTAATTGAGTTCACACTGCTGGTGTTCCTCAGGCTATGCAAAAATGATATAGTTTTTATTATAATGTTTGAAAACATCCTTCATCCACTCAGAGTACATAAGCACACTCAAATCTATGTTTTAATGATTCCAAGTGGGTTCTGAATGAATGATTTAGGAAAATAAATAAGGTAACACTTTATTTTAAGGTGTCCTTGTTGCACGTTACATGCACTTACTATTATTATAACAATAAATTATGCATAATTACATGCAAGCAACCCTAAGCCTAACCCTATAAGTAATAGTTAATTCATATTACTCAGTACTTAAATGTAAAATTATACTGTAACAAGGACATCTTAAAATAAAGTGTAACTTAACATATCTGCTAGCGATTGTTACACGAAACCTTTACTTTTTAATTATCACTCTGCTCTCTGAAATACTTGATTGTGATTGTCAATTGCAGCACACAGGAGTCAGATATTTCCTAATATTCGTTATTGTCATGAGCATCACACCGTGAAATCACTGCCGCCATCTTCCATCTCACTTATCAACCTCAATATAACTATAATACTATTTTTACATAGCAAAAGCTTTAGGATAATAATTTCAACCCAAATAAAATTTATAATGTCCACATTTATGTATGTATGTATGCGTGTTTAGTTGTATAATAAGCAGGGGAAATCAAGCCAATATTTTTCGCAAAATAAATCCCTGCATTATTGCCTAAAATAAATCTCATGTCATGCAATCATTGTTTTACAAATGAATGTTGCTGCTTTGTTTCAATCAACAACAAATACATGATAAATGTACGTTGTCCTTGAATTGGGCCATGCCACTGGATTCTTTTGGTTGCATTTGAATGGTGTCCTTGTCAAAATGTGTCTCTGAGCTGAAAATTTGCTGCCACTCCATTTCATGCTCTCTTTTCTTTATGTATCATACAGTGCTATTGATTTCTGGAATCTGGCTTTTACTTTGCAATCGATTCTTTTCAACAATTAGATTTGTCCCTGCCATTCCACTGGTGTTTGTTTTTTAAAAGCTGACTTTTCCCCTTCTCTAACCTTCATGTATATATATATATATATATATATAGATAGATAGATAGATAGATAGATAGATATAGATATAGATATAGATATATAGATATATACCTGTACTGTAAGTACAAAGACTTTGTTTTGTGGTTGTATTGAGAGTTCAGGTTCAACAGAGGTACCTTTTCTCTCAAGGCCCTAATCTGTGGCTTCAGGGTTTTTATTTTGATGTTTCTTTAGATATGAGGGACAGTGGGACCGCTATGCGACAATAACAGTGATGTTTAAACGTCTGAACTGATAAAGAGCGGCAGCAACTCTGAAAGACACAAAGATGACACCATATCCCCCTTTTCACTGAACAAAGATAGATTTTATTATTTTCAGGTATATTTCTCTTATAAGTAAACAAAATGGGATAGCTGATTTAGTGATTTATTTGAATGTCTGTTGCGTCACTGACCGTATTTTCAAGGTTGTCCTACACATGTGCCAAAGATATATACTTAAATGAGGTGCTGTTTTTTGTTTTTGTGGATGTTTACAAGTGTTTCCATTAAAAAATTTAAATGATTCTTCTTTAGGGTTGAATGAACTAGATGAGACCCTTTATAAAGACATGCACTAACCCACCGACACAGAGCATACACTGACAGACCAGGACACAGCTGTGCAAGAGTGCGTTCCCATTCAGCGTTATTCTGAAAAACCATAGTGTTTGGAAGCAAAGCCATGGTGAATGTTCCAGTTAAATCCACAATGGGAGTTAAAGTGACTGGCTGATTGGACAGACTCTTGCAGTTTTTAGAGAAAAGCACTGCTATTTTGGCAAAGGTTATTAAAAGCATTAATGAGATGACTTTAAAAAATAAAATATGAACATTAAAAGAATTTTCCAACCCCTTTTCATGGGTGATTAAAAAGTAACCAAATTAATGTGATGAGATTCCTTTCATGTTGGTGCAACAAGGTCAGCAATGATTCTTATTTTTTCTGCTCCATATGCCGGAGAGACTCCGATATTTGTCTCAGCTGTGATTCTAACACATTCTGTGACCTTGGATGAATACATGAACAAAATTACCATGATCTTATTTAATATACACTGATTCTTGCTAGGCTGATTGTAAAGACCTCCAAATATACTACAGCCTATGCTGTAATTTCCTCACATTGACTAATGTATTTAATATTTCCTCCGAAAAAATCAATTACATTTATTATCTTTTTAGTTAGTGTTAAAATCAATTTAGTCAATCCTTTGATTCAACAATAAACTGAACATTTCTATGCAAGTATCAAATTATATTATTCAATATCTTCCTGGTAATTCAGTATCATTAATCCAAGGAAATACATAATCACATTATGATGAGAGAAATTAGTGCAGTAATTCACCATACAACACAAAGTTTATTGACATTAACAGGCTTAATATTATTTTGATTAGCATTGGTTATCACTCTTTGAATGCCGAATGCATTCATTTTGACTTTGATTTCAATTTCAACCATTGTAATGAAATCTCTGAGTTTGTTTAAAGTAATGACTGTCAGTTGCTTATTTTTCAAACACTGCAGAAATTGGAAAAAGGCCTACTTCATCCCGTAATGGCAAAAGAAATGATGGTCTATTGAATACCCATACTTCCACCAATTTCATTTGAGCTAGATTTGCAATCCAATTTTCTTGGAAAAATTAGACCTAATAATTTTCACACAAACAAAGCCATATTTAAACCTGCTCAAATTCAGCTTTTATAGAATAGGTAACCTTCAACTTTTTTCTTATAGAGACATCAAGTCAGTGGGCTACTGTGAAAGCAAAGCCCCCCCCCCCCCCCCCAAACACACACGAGTTCCTCTGCACCTGTTCCTCACACACACACACACACACACACACACACACACACACACACACACACACACACACACACACACAAACAAACCTCATCTGCACCTGCTTCTCATGTGATCTGGGCATCGTGATGATTCTGATGGTAAAGCAGAAAAACTCTTCACTCTGTGATTGGGGAAAAAGGGTTGGTGGGTGGGCTTGACTTCTGCAGCTGGTCAGTTACTCTTCAGTTAAGGGCAGGAAGACAGATAAAGAGCTGAGCTGCCTCAAACATCCAAACAAATCAACAGCATCCTCTGAATTCTCATGTAAAACAATACGGACTGGAAGTCTCTCTGCCTTTTCAACTAAATCATCAGGCTTTCACTCAACATTTTATTCACCCCTTGGTTCCTGATTTTAGGAACTTCCTGACTTCCTTTTTTATATCATGAAAAAGGTGTATACAGCCCTCTGACAAAACCCTTACCATAAAAACAATTACCAGTCTCTTCCGTGGCTTTCAGGTTGTTAAAATAACATCAGTGTGACTGAATCTGACAGAACTATGGAATATTAAAAGAAAGAGAGAGACACGTGGAATGTTACCAGAATACAAAAGTATAAAAACTAATTATAATGAACTAAAATTAAATGAACCAAAAATGCAAGAAAAATCTGAATGCGACTATAGGGAAATCATCCATGCTTTAACAGCAGGGAACCAAACATGTGGCAATCGACGTCTTTCAGAACTGAATTAATAAAGCTTACAATAATAATCATAATAAAAATTTAAAAAATGGCAGCAACAATTTCTTTAAAAGGTGTGATAGCTTGCCCCAGTCTTTTAAACTGATATGCAAGAAAAAAAAATTGGTTGCCTTATAATTGGTCTTGCACAACATTAAAACAACTTTAACATTAGTTAATGGAATATTTTGCTCAAACATATTTTGTCATCATTCTGACCACACGTTATGAATCACGGCATAAGCATCTGTTTTCCATACAAAAAAAGGTGTTTTAAGTCTTGAACATTCTGCTTAAAGTCTTATGTTGTATTTCATAGAAAGGAATGGATGAGGGCAAAAATGGAAATTGAAAATGAATTAAACAAAATTTCTATTTGTGAGTGCACTTCTCCAATTACTAGGCCTATGGGTTATCCAGTGTGAAAGTTGTGTTAATGTTGCACAAGGCCATTTATAAGGCAACTGAATTTATGCTGTTGTCTTTTTGCTTCATGGCAGAAAAAAATAATATGTAGTTGGAATAATATGTTGAACAGCAAACATATCAGGAAATATTAGCTTCAGAACACCACCTGACACTTCCTGCTAAAGCTGGTCCCTCAAAACTCTCTCAAGTGTCCTGAGTAAGGCCACAGTGAGGTGAAGAATCACTCTGAAGGAGCTCAGAGTTCACTGGCTTGAGAATAAAGGTGAACCAATCAAGAGCTCTTCATAACACTTGCATGGGAGGGTCACACTCACAACATGCCAATGTAAATAGTATATTTCAGTTATTTTTCTTATACCAAATTCAAATGACCACATTTTCCAAAGAAAGGATTGATTAAGGGCCTGAATACTTTTGCAAAAAGTTCACCTTTTTCTAGATTTCTGGTAATTAGGCTATGTATATTAGTTAGTTTCAGAAATGTGTTGATGGTAAAGGCGTATACCATCAACACAGATCTGAAACTTATTTTGATGCTGGTTTCATGTGACAGAAAATAAATGTATACCACCACAAGGGACATTCACACATGCAAAATTTTCTGTGTCTCAAACATAATTCAGCCACTGGCCTGTGGGTACTGACGTTTTGAGTGGTGAAAACACTCTTAAGAGGCCACTTGAAAGCCTTGGAGGTCATGCCCTCCCTGCCTGGCATCTGGTAACCTTGTCAGATAAGATCACCAGCATGGAGGACTTCAGCTTTCCTCGTAAACTGAGATGTAATCTCTTTAATTGGTGTCAGCTTAGAGTCTCTGCAGCCGAGAGACACATCGAGGAGCTCTGGGAGGACAGCCAGTCTTCGTGACCTTTTTTCAAACCACTTTTGCTATGCAAAGAGGGCATCCGTGACTGGGCCTTACTTTCTTGGATTTGCCTTGGATGATGAGTCCCTGCTCTTCATCAAATCATTGAAAAATTAAAAGTGACGTGAGGGCCTCAAACTAGATTGTTGTCTTGGAACTCACCTCCATGCATACATAGTCAAGCTTATTATTTCAAGACAGACCATTTACAGTCACAATCCCAAAATATACTCATGAAGCACTTAAAATACTGTCTTTGTCCGTGCAATAGCATACAAAAAAACTCATTTTAATATAATATAATATAATATAATATAATAATATAATATAATATAATATAATATAATATAATATAATATAATATAATATAATATAATATAATATAATATAATATAATATAATATAATATAATATAATATAATATAATATGATGAACTGCATAACAGATTGTTTAATTATTTTGTCTGATTTTCGCTAGTGTAAGAATGATCCTCACACAAAGCCTGATTTTAATATTGCAGTTGAAGAGACATTCTGAGGAAACAGTGCCATTTGTGGAGTCATGTTTATCTCCATGACTTACAACTATATACATATTAACAGGGCACTGTAATTCATTGATTTTATTTGATAAATTTACCTCTAGTGCGGAGGGGTAAAAGAATATAATAAATTATTATTCAGTTATTATTAATAATTTAGATGCTTTTCAACAAGAGTGATGAAAAAGGAAAAAGACAACAAAACATTTTTTTCAACGAAAAAGGTATCAAGGTGAGATCAGATAAAAGTATTTCTTATTTCTTATTCTCTGAATCAGTCACAATGCATATATGTGTGTGTGTGTGTGTGTGTGTGTGTGTGTGTGTGTGTGTGTGTGTGTGTGTGTGTGTGTGTGTGTGTGTGTGTCTATATATATAGAAAGAAAGAAAGAAAGAAAGAAAGAAAGAAAGAAAGAAAGAAAGAAAGAAAAAGAACAAATCGTAATTTGTATTTTTAAATGTTTATTTGTTTAATATTGTATCATTAAATTTTAATGGATTATTTGCAAAATTAGAATTTTTTTTTTGACTTTATAGAAATAACAATTTCACGCTTTGTTTTTTTTAACGTTCGTTGTGCCCCATTTTCTGATCCCTTTAAAATTATGTTTCATGGGATTTAAGTGAAGAACAAAGGTAATTTTTATGGTTTTTATTCGTATTTTATTATGATTACACTAATATTTCCCTTGTCGAATTATGTAGTTTTAGGGGAAAAAAGTAATTTTTCAAAATGTCCTTGGCAAAAAGCACAATAATTTTTAATGTAAATGAGGTTCGGTGCGACCTTTTTTCTTTTTTTTCCAGTGAGGAAATGATTTATAGTTCAGCAATAACCTTTTTAAATTAAACTATTCAGGCACAAATGGCACCAACTCCTGAGAATGATTTCAATATTGACCCCTTCCTTGACTGCTGAGACCTACCTGCCGTGGCAATAACTATTACACTACTAAATTAAACCTTTGATGAAACCATTAATATAAGTAAGATATAAATATGTATATTCTGTATTGTAAGACTCAATTATTTCAAGAAGCAATTATTTCAATCTCAGTATGATCGGGGACATAGGGGTTTGAGAAAAACCAGACCGATGATACGTTCCTTAATATTCTCTTTGTTCAGATTTTATTAGTGTAAGCATACAACTACAGCTGTCTAATCTAGAGAGATTTGCAACCTTGTTAAGTATATCTCTTTGTACAAACATACAAAAGATAGGTATAAAAATGATCATTTTGGAAAACTCAGGAGCCCAATACATATAGCACCTATATGCTTTACTGCGCATTTTTCGAATGATTCCCTATTGGACTCCCACATGATTGCCACTCTCCTGTCTGTTTCTTTTTACAGCACATGACCCAGCATATACCCGCTGAGCCAGGAGACAAAGGGAAGAGACAGCGCAGGCAATCCACTGATGGAGGTGAGGGGAGAATGGTCACCAAGGTGATTCTGAAATTCAAAAGCAATGAAAACAAGTTGACCTTTGAGGGGCGGTTTGAATATGTCTATTGTGGCACCCTGGGTGGGACCTCTGATGGCAAATGCCCTCCAATTTGCCTGTGTAGAAGTCTGAATTGCAATGTGGCTTTTCTGATGACAGAAACCATCTTGTATTCAATGCGTTAACAACATACTACATACGACACATTCAGGATCCACAAATGAGTGATGCTTTCGGCTACTTCTTCGTAAAACTAAAGGTCCAAACAGGAGGTTTTCGCAAGTTATGCCTTAAAACACTCTTAAAACTAAAGGTTCTTTATTGGCATCAATGGTTCCATTAAGAACCTTGAACATCCATGGAACCTTTCAAATGCAGAAAAGTTTCTTTATAGCTGAATCAGTTTCTTTAGAAATTTAAAATGTTCTTCAAAATGATTCTTTTAGGAACTGTTCACTGAAAGGTTCTTTTGGGAACCAAAAATGGTTCTTCTATGGCATCACTGCAAAAACACCCTTTTGGAACCTTTATTTTTAAGAGTGAAGAATGATTTTGGGTTCCTCAAAGAACCTTTCAGTTCTTGAATTATTATTTGTGTGTGTGTGTATGAAGAATATCATGCATTTCGCAGAATTAACAACATACTTAATGTGAAACTTTCAAGTTTCTTCATGGAACCATCAATGACAATAAAGAACTTTTATTTTTAACAGTGTGATGCCCATAGAAGATCCATTTCGGATTCCTGAAAGAACCTTTCATTGAACAGTTCTAGTGTGAAGAACATCTAAAGAACCTTTTTCCACTATAAAGAACATTTTGTGCAATGGAAAGTTTCCATGGAGGTTCTTCATGGAAGCATAAACAACAATAAAGATCCCTTATTTTTAAAGTGATGTCCGTGAACGTGGTAGTTCCCTTGCTGTCTATGCAGGATCAGAAAGCTCTCGGATTTCATCAAAAATATCTTAATTTGTGTTCTGAAGAAGAACAAAGTTCTTACAGCTTTGGAACGACATGATGGTTACTAATTACCCCTTTAAGAGTGTGATGCTATAGAAGAACAATTTCAGGTTCCTCAAAGAACATTTCGTTGCACAGTTCTTAGAAGATTCATGTTTTTGTAGTGTGAAGAACCTTTTTCTAGAACGTTTGTGCAATTGAAGTTAAAGGTTCTTCACAGAAGCATAGCTTACAGATATTTTAAAGAGAGCAGAGCCAATGTATTGTGTGTCAGTGAGTTTTCTATGCCTGCATTCATATTTCTATGCCACTGCCTGCTTAAATACAGGTCTGATAGTGGGCACATGTGTGAGACCCCAGCGCTTTTCTGTTCTCATTGTACAGACACTTGAAGAGGCGCTCTGAGTTGTTCCAGGCGCAATCTCAATATTTGCCCACTCTACCCAGCAGGAATGCTTTCTCCTCATTACTTGGTGACAAAGTGTTGGCTTTAACAAGCATCCTTCTGCCCCTCCTCGGCATTTAGAGCCCCCCCACAAAAAAAGAACATCATTTTAATTATGCAGTCAATCACAATTAGAAGCAAATGTTTTCCCTGTTGGGCCTGCCCCTCTTTTCAGGGCTTTGTGCCTTGCCCCTTTGTGCTCCGGGAGAAAGGCCTCAGCGGTCAATGGGGTGGCTGAGTGGTTGTGTGTGAGGTGGAGGCTCGCGTCCTTCAGCGCACCTCGGAACGTGCTTTGTCGGGGTAAGGGGAAGCAGGGGGCGAGGGGAGGAGGTGGAGTACATCCGTAGCACATTTGCTGAATTAAGGAGCACAGTGGGAAGACTTTGGACGAGAGGCTGAGGGAACGAGGGGGGTGTTGATGGAAGACTTGTTGCTAGGTGACTAACAACCGCTGCGTGTCCGTCTTTTTCTTTTCCTTTATGCGCTGTTCAATTCTCCGTTCTGCTCCCAGATTGCTTTTTTTTTTCTTTTCCTTGCAGTATCCTGTCCACTTACTCTGAAATAAAGAGTTCCCAGAGAGGGGAAAAAAATTGTCTTGCGCTATTTGTGCCCTATAGAGTGATTCTCAGAAGGCTATTGAACAAAAACTCTGTCTATACAGCTAACTAATAGAACACAATATTTCAGCACAATGAAGCACCAAATGCTTGCTGTAACTGTGCGCTTAATGCTCTCCAAGGTTGTCATTTTTAAATTCACTTTGCACACTTTTCACACCATATTATCATGATAAATTCATGTTTTTTGGATTAAATTTTAAAATATTTTTAGTATATAGTTTTACAGTTTAATGATTGGAAACACTGACTGCTGCACAATATTGCATATCTGCTGTTTATTTGTAAAATCCTTTTTTTATTTATTGAAATAATAAACACTTTATGTAATATTTATTCAAATGTTTTGTCCATTTATTAATTTTTCTTACACAATATGCATTCATTTATTTATTCACTCATTCAGTTATTGATCAAAAGTGTGAGAGTAATTTACATATGAATCGTCGTCAAATATGTATTATGATTTATGATGTAAAAAATGAATGAATGAATGAATAAACAAACAAATAAACAATAAAACAAATAAATGTTTTCAAATATTATTGACAAATTGTAAGATTTGTTTTTGACCCAAATTAATTTTTGATTTTCTTGATCATTTTTATCATAATTTTATTATGATTACATTACATTGTCTTTAACAATAGTTCAGCTGTGTTATAGAAATTTGATTTTGCATAGAAGTGAAGAAGAATTGTCAAGATTACTGTCAGATTAAACAAGGGTTCATGTTTCCATAGTGTTTCTACAATGATTAATCATCAATGCTTTTCTTTTGCATGCTTTGATTGCAAATGTGTCATTGAGTTTTGATTAAAGGTCATATGCTTAAAGCAATTGCCAGCTCTCATTCTCCAGCATATTTGGTTGAACGTGATTTTTGACATCTGATCATAAGTCATCTCATCTTATCCTGAAAAAAAGAAAAATAAACAGCTGCTGTTGTCGCTAGTTGGATGACATCACGTTCTTCCGTGTGGAGCCATCGCCGAGCTCATGGCATGATATCACAATCTTAAGGCTTGCATTGTTTGAGGTCTCAGAGCACTACTGTCATATACAGAGCATCAGTTCTGCCCAGTCCACCCAATGCATAAATCAGACATCATTTTCAGACAAATCACACTATAACGTGCAATACGATGTAACATCCTGAGGATACATGAAGGATTTTGTGTGGGGTTACTGATGATCACAGAGGTCAGGATGATTCCTCCCCCCCCCCCCCAGGTCTTGCATATCACTGTCTTCGCGCCTCCGTATTTGCATGTGGACAGCAGTGCTCGCCACTGGCTCCACTTTACGTTACACATGCATGTTAAGACAGGTTCCAGAGGGACTCTAAGCTCCTCCACCCGGTCTGGTGACAGCAAGCATCTGACCAGCTAAATCAACCTTGACGTGCCAGCCAGCAACACAAGACTGGACCAGTGCCTATAAGTGACCTGATATGATGTAGGCCACTGTGACATCTGTCCTTTCCATGCCCAGAAAATCCCTGCCTACCGTGAGAGGTGTTTTAACACATATTTCAGCATTTTCTTCCATCGTTAAGCTTTTGAAATCTTACACAGTTCATCAACATGATGACCTCCTTGGCACTTCTGACAACAACAAAATGCAGTGACTAGTTGAATGAAAGAAAAAAAAAAAATTAATAAATAAATAAAAGGATGCACAATAGCTTTTTGGTTTAATCTCAACAAATGTACAATTAAAAATAATACATATTAAATAAATACATTTATGTAAAAAAAATACATTTATTTATTTTAATTTAGTTAATTAAATAGCATTTAAACTCGCATGTAATCTTAAAAATAAAGGTTCCAAAAGGGCGTTTTTGCAGTAATGCCACAGATTTTTAGAATCTTTCAGTGAACAGTTCTTAAAATAACCGTTTTTTCTTAGTGTGAAGAATTTTTCATGATCTAAAGAACCTTTTTTCAGTATAAAGAACCTTTTGCGTTTCCACAATGTTTCATAATTATGCCAATATATGAAATATAATATATGGTATATGCCAATAAAGAACATTTATTTTTAAGAGTGCACTAGGTACACTGTTAAATAAATAAATACAGTTGTGCATAAACCAAAGATTATTAGTATGTTTTACAAGAAAATAGTGTATACCAGTAATGGTTTCCTTCTCTCTAAGAGAAAAATCTCTTACATTACTATATATAGCACTTTTACCTTGAGGTTGTGTATGGCTTACTTTTAGCCTCTTTACCCAGGTATCTGCAGAAGTGATTAGGCAATAATGCCCCGTTTATGGGCTTATGCCCCGAGCCACTCGTGCATCTGCTTAAGATTCACTGATCATATTAGCAAGCAAAGTCCACACTCCCTCCTTGCAATCCATCCTTAAGCCATGCTCCCATGTACACACCGTGGTAAAGTGATAGTCTCCAGTTCAAGCTGGAGAAATGGAATTAATTTTGTGGATTTAAGCCATTTAAGCTTTCATCTTTATGCGCAAGAATGAAAGGCCACCACATTTTTCTGAATGTGCAAATTTTGTTTTATTTTGTTATTTTATTTTAATTTGTTATTCATTTATTTTCTAATTATTTATAGAATTATATATAGTAAGGTATGACCATATCCAGTGTTTTAACCACATTTTCAAATGGTCGTTTGAGCTGGTGTGGATTACAGGTCCCTTTCTGATTCCCATCTCCCCCAGGCCTGAACTTTATGAGTTTATAAGAGGCTCAGCAGCACTAAGATGGCATTACTGTTGGCCGCCTGGACATGTGTCACACATGAGGTCAATCTGTGCAGTGGTAACAGAAGGGCAGCCAGCCACCCAAAACAACTGATTAAACACTTGCTCGGCCTCTGCAACAGCAGTGTTTATTTCATTTTAAAACTAAAGTAGAATAAACAGCCATTGCAGAAGAATTTATGTAGAAGGAATTTAAGTACATATTCACAGTCAGCATTTAACATCTTTGTGAAATCACTATTTTCTATTTGGAGCCTATTCAGGATCTATTCAGGGTCTCAGGTTTTCACATACTGGCACACCAGGATGTTCCAGGTTTACTCAGAGGTCAAACACGTGATGGCTAATTGCATAAACACAGATACTGTATATTTCTATTCCCTGAGAGACTACACCTACTTCTAAGACACCTGGGTATACAGTACAGATTACGCAGATCAACAGCAGATTACTCATCTAAGTAAAACAAAGTTAAAACAACCTGACAAGGGGACTCTCGGAAAAGGTCAGTATTGTTTAATATATTGTAGTCTATATTTGTGATTGTGTATGTGTCTTTTACTTAAAGATATGACTGGATATGTTGATGGGATTTTGAAAAAATAAATAAATAAATTACACAAATATAATGCTTAAAAGATCATTATTTGAAATGAACAATTATATTATATTATATTTGAGTATGTATAGCCTACATTCATTTAATGTGGTAAAAAATGTCTCACTTAATTAATGCATATAAACTAGCTTGAACAAACAATGAGCAATATAACAAATGAAACAAGTGGAATCATACTGATGGCCATTTTGGGGGAAATCACACATATATAGATCTTTCTGTGCATTTGCTGTTCTAGCATCCTTATTATCCTTATCACTGATAAAGTAATAATAATAAAACAACATTTATGTGCATCATCTGTCTATGCAAATGCAATGCAAGCTTGTGTTTTTGTTGCCTATGAAAGATGCTGTTCTTACAAGCTGAATTCATAATTCTGAGCTCAGACTGACACACAGCAGAAAAAGAGCCAAGTAAGCACATATATAATGTGGAAACAGGTAGAGAGTGTAGTCAAGTGGTGTGTGTTTGTGTGTGTGTAGAAGCAAGAGAGATTCTGTGGGGGCAGAAAGAGAGAGAGAGTTTTGCTCACCGAGGCGGAAATGAAAGTTCACTTGTCCTCTCGGTCTGACAAGCTGACACCCGTGAGATGCTCTCGACGCTCCCTGTGCACGGACATGGAGAGCAGGCATCATGAAAGTTGCATGGGTGCCATTGGCCCTCTTCATTATTCAACGGCTTCATATCCACACACGGCACCTCGGTGACAGCACTTTCTCCTTAGTATTAAACATGCACACCAGATCACTGCATGGGAAGAGCTGAGACTATCACAGCTTGCAGTGATCCTGAGAAAAAGGATCTGATATCTATTGTGAAGATTTATTTGAACCTATTGAAATTCCAAAATAAGACACCAGTTTCATCTGTATCTATTCCACATGGAGAAAAAAATTCTGTAAAATTTACGGTAAAAAAAACCGGCAGCTGTGGTTGCCAGAATTCTACCGTAATAAATAGCAACATTTTAGGTTTTACGGTTTTTACTTAAATTTACAGGTAAATACCGTAATTTCATTTCTGATATAATGTTAATGTACCAACCTATTGAAGTACTGAAATCTATTTTGTACCTTTGAAATACACTGATAACCACCAAATGTAACATACAACCCTAATAAACATAACTGATAAGAAAAAACTAAGAAGAAACATAGTTATTTCAAATAAAAAACATCAAATTCAAACAAAATTCTGGGAACATCAATTTACGTTTTTTCACTGTAAATTTTACATTCTTTTTCACTTCCAAAAACGGTATTTCACCATAAAACTGTCTGAAATGTCTATTACAGTTTTTCACCGTATATATTAGGGGAACTTACCGTTAACCATTTAACAGGTTTTTACTGTAGCATTTTCACAGTTTTTTACCGTTAAAATCACGGTCATTTTTTACAGTGCATAATGCCACAAAGCCATGTTAATGCAGTGTGAGGATATCCTCTGTTGTTTTAGTGTTATGTGGTGGTTCAAAAATGTCCCATGATTTATTTGTAGCTGGCAAGTCCTAAAATAGATTACTTAAATCTTACTAGCTGAGGCTCTTAAATCCTGACCTATACTTGGAAATTGGGCTGTTCTGTTTATAGAGGCAGTGCTGTTCTACCATTTTCTATTTAATTTATAATTCATGCTGTTCACTTACAATATACCAAACACTGATAAATAATTCTGTAGCAAATATGTCATTACAAACTATTTCTGTTCTGCCATTTAAAAGCTTGCTTAATAACAAAAGCTCAACAAAACAAGCTAAAAATCAAACTTTGAATGTTTGAAATCAATTTTTAATAAACATTAAAACAATAAAACATGTCCTGTATAGAAAATATACATATTAAAATTTAAAATGTAAAACACAACAAAACAAAACAAACAAACAAACAAACAAACAAACAAACAAACAATATATATATATATATATATATATATATATATATATATATATATATATATATATATATATATATATATATATATATATATATATATATTTATATATATTCCTTGAGAATCCATTTTCTTTTTACACTAAAAATCCAAATATTAATTGTGTACTGTATATAAAAAGTAAATATTAAAAATATTACTTTTTTAAAATATTAAAAAATATATTATATATATTTAAGTATATATATATATATATATATATATATACTATGTTAAAAAATTACAAATATTTTCCTTGAAAATCCATGTAAGCTAATAAACTTTAATAGTTTGTTTAATAATGAACTAAAAATCTAACACAATTTTTTAGATTAGTCTGTACTGTGTATAAAATGTAAATATTAAGTAAATATTCGTTTAAAATTAAAAAAGTAAAATAAAAATCAAAGTACTTTCCTTACTTACATTAGAGCTACTATGCTCTATTAATAATCCTTTCTATATTTAAAATGTGGTGATATTAGTGGTCAAGCACAACAAACTGTTTCCAAACATTATTTATAGCACCTATCATGGTTCTTGGAATCCCCATGGGCTGGTTATAACCCTAATCTCGTCTGCTTGCAGCATTTAATAGAAGTCACTTCTTTATAGTTGCCAGATTGGGACGTCTTTAGAACATGCACTTTAGGAGTTTAAAATAGAGCATGATCTACTTTGGTGAATACCTTTCAGACTCTCAGGACGCTCAAGGCTCCAATTGGATGAGCGGGCTGTGTGCGGACACTTAGCTGTCTGCGTGGGTGTGAATAGCAGTGGTCTGTAAAGGTCCTGGGCTCAAGGTCAAGCGAGTGTGTCATTAATCTTGAGGGCAACCTTGTACAGCTTGAGTGTATTAGACATTTACAACTACAACATCAATTAAGTGCTCATCTGTGAGCAATGGGGTTGCATTCACTGGGGTGAAATGAAAGAAAATTTGTTGCTGAGCAGGTCAATTTTCAGTGTGATTATGACAGTTTGAGGTGCTCTTGACAGTACACACTATACTAAAGAATGGGCTTTTTACTTGATATTCATAAATTCTACAAACAGAATTTAAATGCAAAATAAGCCAGAGCTATGGCACTGCTCTTGCTCTTGCTCTTGCTTCAGGCACAGAGGTTTCTCATGCCCTCGCTGTCACCCTTACTTTGCTATCTACACTCTACTGTCCTATAAATAATAGTGAAAGTTTTATATGTATATTTTAACAATTTTCAAAAACCATGTTTTTTAATTGTGCATTCCAATTCATCTCAATCAAACTGCAGTTGGGTTATTTTGATTAGGTTAAAAATAACAACAAAAAAATACAGCTAACTAACACAATAAAACAAAATAAAAACATGATAACATAATTTAAAAAAAAACATGATTTTTTGAAAATTTTACAAAATTGTAGTTATCTGTTTTTGCAAATAAACTCTTCATATATATATATATATATATATATATATATATATATGTGTGTGTGTGTGTGTGTGTGTGTGTGTGTGTGTATAATATCAGTAAATAATAAAAAATTGCATTAAAAATTGCAGTTGTTAACATCTTTACTTTTGTCACTTTTGCTTAAAGCTTTGAACTTGTTTCTCTGCACAAAATTGTTTTGTTGATTGTTGATGCACATAATATTGAAAAATAACAGTTTGCAAAAAACATTTAATTTAAGAAATATTCTTATATTTCCTACTCTTAATATGCAATATTAGCAAAATAATACAAAGCCATGGCAACTTCAATTTTACAATCAGTGAATACAAAAATGCAATTGTATTTTTTTTTTTTTAGTCATGATGAACATTTAATTTTTGCAATATATGAGTGATCTGTTTAGGCAACAAAACAGGCAGACTATGGTGAAGCAGGTCATGCAGTAGCCTTGCACATCAAAACAACTTCAGTGAATTGACTAGCACACATGCAATTCTTGTGTGAAAATACAAAAATGAATCATAAGAAAGAGAGCAATAAATATAAGCAGAGAAAAGAACAATTGTAATACCAGAAGAATTTCACAAACCAACACCAAACCACAAGTCAGCCTTATGCAAAAGAACATCCTTCCTGCAACTAATCCAATCATCACTTCTTCAGAACCTCTACAAGAGAAACACAAAATCTCTCCCGCACAGAAAGATAGCCTGACCCTCCAGCCAAACAAGTCATATTTACAACTGCGCCTTCTGAGCCGATTTACATTTGTTCCCAATAAGCCGATTAGCCAGAGGAAGCTTTGCGCTCTCTTGTGTCTTGTATCATAACGTTAAACATGGTTTAGTCATCACGCACAGACTGCTGGGAACTCCCATCTTCCTCACCCACCTTCCTCCCACCCTCTGGGCTCCTCCTAATAAGGCCTGCTACTCAACAGACTGAAAGTGCACTCACTCTCACCTTGGGCTGTTTGTTTGTGTATGTGTGTGCAGACAGAAAAGGTTATATACAACAGTGTGTTCATGTGGAAAGATTTATGCATGATGCCAAAGCTTACAGTAATTTTAGCAGTAGCATTTAAACAAGACAACACAACCACCTCTCTACATCTAGCTACTACATATTTATGGAACGTGGAATGTTTAAAATAGTTCTATTTCATGTTAAATCTATAGGTTATGTATTAATCTATAGCAAAGCAATTAGATGCAAACAAAACAAAGATTACTGAAGTAGCTACGTTTTACTATTTCAGACTTTCTATGTCAAAATTTCACATTTAATTCAAACGTGTTATTTGCCGTTTCTTTGTAATTAACTCCGAAATGTTTTAGCGATTTCTAAGTTAAAAGTTGTTTCTACGCCGAAAGCTGCTGCTGTTTATGGGTAATTGACGTCAAACCTTATCCTAACTAAAGAGATAAGATTCGAGAGACGAAAAATTTGTATGTCCGCGACAACGTCAATCAAATCACAACCAATCGTAATAGCATGTGGGCGGGCTCTCTGTAAATTCACTGCTCTCGCAACGAAAAGGATAAGTACGTCAAGGTATTACAAATAAACCACTGATAGACTGATAGAGTCTTTGTCATTGGAGTAGACTTGTTTATGTAGCCTACATAGTGTTTATAGTTCGAAGTTCAAGTTGTTTCCTTTATTTTCAATATGAGGTAAATTATCAATTTTATTACGCTTTTATAGCCTACAACTTACAATAAATTATTTTATTAGCATTATTATAAAATAAAATAACTGTTGTTCACCGCTGCGTCAGGATGCCAGACTAAAACAAACAAACAAATAAAATGTAATTTAAAACACTTTATTTAAACAAAAAAGTAGGCTCTACCTATGTTTTAAAGGAAAAAAATATTTTTCCACAAACATTTACTAATTCAAACAATTGGTAATTCAAAAATATTTATTTTCTTTATTAGTTGCACCACATGACATTTTACAACCTTGTCTTGTCATAAAAAAGCCAAAAGTGTCTGATATTTTCGATTAGGCTTTTTTTAAATTGACATGCTGATTTCTTCATTTTCATTTTGACTGTTGATTAAAAATATCATGTTTTAAAAAATTATTTATATAATAAAAGTAAAAGTAAATGGCATTTTAGTGCATTTTTGTAGTAAACAAAAGTACTGGGCAAGCCAGATGACCATGAATTTTCCTGTGAGCCTGTGTGTGTGTGTGTGTGTGTGTGTGTGTGTGTGTGTCTGATTATAAATATGTATCTGCTGTGCTTTGGATATTAGATATTCTCTGTTACTGTACATCCCTAGATTATGGTTTATAAAAAGACAGAAGTCAGCTCTTCTAATGCTCTATGGCACCATCCAGAGCAGCAGATTTATCCACTACATTATCCTCAACTGTCCAAATGATCCTGGGATCCCTGTCACTCTAAATGCCCATTTACAGCTTAACCATTGCATATTTAGACCACCAGAGGAGTTGTTAATATGACTGCTGGCATGATACCTTAATTACAATATAATCCAGCCAGAGCAATTGCTCTCTGGCCTGAGAGATTGTAGCCATGCTTTCTGAAAATTCGGTGGTGCCATGACAAAATTAGGCCTGTGTTTGCTTAATCTGCTCCCTTATGGATATTTCAAAATTCACAATCTAATGGTCACTGATCCAACATGTTTGATGAACGATAATCCTTAGTTTGGCTAAACAAAGCCAGACGTGTACTCTAGGCCATTTGAACAACAAAAGCATGATACTGTGACACTAGCTGGAGGCCTGTAAAGCCAGGATGGTGTATGAACAAGTATTAGTGTTATGATGGATTTAGAAAAAGGGAAACAGAGGTATAGATAACAGAGAGAGAGAGAGAGAGAGAGAGAGAGAGAGAGAGAGAGAGAGAGAGAGAGAGAGAGAGAGAGAGAGAGAAATGAGAACATACTCTCATACAGTCTGTAGGCTGCACAGCTCATCCAGAGGAATCTGGGGCATCTAATGGCCCCTCACCCACTATTCCTGCTCTCTCACTCCTTCTCTCTCTCTCCTGTTTTTTTTTTTTTTTTTTTTTGCTGTGGGGCATGCTGTGACCCCACACCGTGGGAATCTGTGGTCCACAACGGATGACTTTAACTGTCTCACAAGAAAAAGGTTGAAGAGATAGAAAAAGAGTCTGTCTCTCTTTTTTTTTTAATTAGACCTTTGTGATTTAAAAGCAGATATGAAAAATATGAACTGCAACATGATAATAATAATGTTCAATTGTAATATATTTTCAATTTGCTTTTCTAATCATTATCAGGGTCATGAAAAACTGATGCTAGTAATCATAAACATCATAAATAAAAAAGAAAATAGATTCAAAAGATATGTTACTGAAAGCCACGAGAAGAGTTTATTAACGCCCATCAAATATTACTTTTTTTTTTTTTTTTTTGCTTGTACTTTAATAATAAAACCCGCTATTAATGACAAACAATCATCTTGCTCAACTCCACGCAGTAGTATGAAAGTAGACTATTTATTAATTTATGTCTATATAAATTCATGACATTTTCCCGGTGATTGATACACTTAATAACAGAAATGTAAAATTTAAAATAAATTTAAACCCCTTAAAAAGTTCAATGATGAATTATGAATTTGACTGCAAATGACGAGCTTATTTAATTGAATCATTTACCTAAATCCTTCAAAAATATTGAATCAGTCAAAATATCAATTGAAAAATATGATCATTTTTGAAATCATTGCAGGAACGTCTGTAACTTCTTTTCACAACTGAACCTCAGCTAGGCCACAGTGTCGCTTTTCTCATTCTTTGGAGCAACACAAAAGCAATTGTGAGGCTATTTCAAACTTACAAGACAGAATATAAAATATTAAACGGCCTGTAAATGTTTGAAGGCTTAAACATGTCAGGCCTCTAAAACACCGTTTTTCCTGTTTCATATGCTCGTACGGCCCGCAGTGTGGAGTACGGGGCAATCCAAACCCTATAAAATAGCAAGTATGTCTCTGATGAAATCTTCATTGTTTCCCAGTCAAATTTAGGCTATTGAAATGTTAAACGAACGGGCTTCTCTTATCTATTTTCTCCAGTTTTAAAAGTTTAAATATTAATGAACCATTTAGCAATTAGGCCAAGTAAAATAAATGCATCCGAAGTCCATATGACAGTTTTATTATATTTTGCCCTTACATGTTATTTATTATGAAATACTGCCCAAATTATTGTTTGATTTGCATTATTATTATTATTATCATTATGTTGTTTCGAATGTAGCTTGCTGTTAATCGTGTGCAGGTTAAATCGTGTCCGAGGTAATGGTGCAAATCTAGATCTTGACGGTGTAAAGAAGGATCAGTCTCCGTGACATGACTGCAGTGCGTGGAAATGAGCAGCTTTCTGTACACAGACGGTAGTTCTATAATCGGAGCTACGGGCAGCTCATACATCATGCAAAAAGGGCCCGAAGGGTTTTCTTCAAATGAACTGTGTGGGTCTGTGAAAATAATATCAGAGGCTTTCCGTCAGAATGAACTTTTCCACTGTAGCCAGCCGTGAAATAATCTGACCCGACACTTCAAACCATCTGCGCTATCCATCCGTCTTCTTATTTATTGCGAGCTGTAGCTGATACTATACCACGATTTTTATATGATATGGCTTCTCCGCAAACCGCATGCGGTGACAGGTTTGTCCATTGATACCCCTCTCAAATCCTCATCAATTCCCAAATGAGGGCTGTGACAGCTATGAGAACACTGTAGTTTAATAAATAAATTAAAATTAAAATATTTGTTTTTGCTGATTATATTCGAAATGGTATCTGTTATAACCGCTTATGTAAGCTGTTAATAGGGTCTTTAGCCTGCTGGTAACCAAAGATCAGCAGACTCGTGTCCACGTGCAGCTGGAAGGCGGAATGGTTTGTCCAGTTAAGACTCGTTTCATTCTAAACAGCGCGATATTAAATTTGACAGGCCAATGACTGTTACGCTGAGCTGTCAGATGTCTACGAGCTCATATCGTTGAATGCGTAACTGAACGAATCTTTCTTAATTTGTTTCCTTTTTGTGTCAGCGGCCGTTATTCTTCACAAGCGAGACTCTGAGGCTGGCGACTGACTTCTTCACTGAAAATCCACACAACAAACGGATGATTTTATTTAATGTCATTTGTCATTTCAATCCGAACCATTCGCGCGTCGCAATACGCTTCGGATACGTCTGCGCTCGCGCATTCGGAACGATAAAAAGCCAGTCACGCTTAAATATAACATTTCGCGAACTATGCTTTCCATTATTAGTGTTTAAAATTCTCAGAAAGTAGTTTAGGTCGCATAAGAGTCACTTAAAATGTGCGTAAATCACGCAATCGAGCATAATTACTGGCGGGGATTCGGTAAAAGCAGAGGTCGCTGATGTTTACTTTCTAAAAGGCGCTGTCGAGGTCTGGGAGGTGCTGAAATCTACTCGAGCTCAGTTCCGCGTGATTGGCACGCTTGACAGTGATTGACAGGCGTCGGTGGAAACTACGCAACCAATCTGCCAAGTCCAATAGAAAAACAGAAGCGGGCAGCACGTCTTTTCCCTCCTCAAAAAACATCTTCATTCTTGTGCCCTCGAACTCTCGGTGTCTCCAACCGAGGCAGCCTCAGACCGACCGACAGAGCGACATCTCTATTTCTCTGCATCGTCTACGTTCATCGGCTGACTCTGGAATTGCCTTTTTGTCTGGATTCGACTGGGGGAGACAGAGACAAGCCACAGAAAGCACGAAGCTGTGCTTGAGGTAGCGAGGACTCCGAGGGGGAAACAGAAGCCTTCATGTTTCAGTTGCCAATCTTGAATTTCAGTCCCCAGCAGGTAGCGGGGGTATGCGAGACTTTGGAAGAGAGCGGAGACATCGAGCGTCTCGGCCGATTCCTGTGGTCGCTGCCCGTCGCACCCGCTGCCTGCGAGGTGCTCAACAGAAATGAGTCTGTGCTAAGGGCTCGGGCTATCGTAGCCTTCCACACTGGGAATTTCCGTGAGCTTTACCACATTCTGGAGAACCACAAGTTCACCAAAGAGTCCCATTCCAAACTGCAAGCACTTTGGCTGGAGTCACACTACCAGGAGGCAGAGAAGCTCCGAGGCCGCCCGCTGGGGCCAGTGGACAAATACCGGGTACGGAAGAAGTTCCCTCTGCCTAAAACAATTTGGGATGGAGAACAAAAGACTCACTGCTTTAAAGAAAGGACCCGGCATTTACTTCGAGAATGGTACCTCCAGGATCCTTATCCGAACCCAAGTAAAAAGAGAGAGCTTGCACAAGCTACGGGACTCACTCCCACTCAAGTGGGGAATTGGTTTAAAAATCGAAGACAAAGGGACAGAGCCGCAGCCGCTAAAAACAGGTGTGTTTTCCCGATTTCAATCATGGGGCTTATACTGAGCAAATATTTCATGTTTTACCTAAAATGGGAACAAACTGATATATCGATAAAATCTTAATGAATGTCTACAGATTTAATAAAGGAAAGGCTAGGCTAAAGTAGGCTATAACATGTTCTCAATGTTAATTGTCCAAGTCAGGTTAACAAATAAACCAACATTAGCCTGTTTAAATGTAAAAAAATATAGCCTATATATAGATCGATTAATCTACAGATGTGACCGGCTATTATTTGTAACTGTAGCTTAACCGGAGCAATGTGGGTTTTTTTCCTGATTAAAGCAGACATTTGCTAGAATTTGTTTTTTGTTTTAACTTTCACTTAAACAAAGAAAAAAAAATTAAAAAGACGGAAAAAACAGCGCAAAAGGGGTCGTCACACATACAAAATACTTCACTTTTGACCAAAAAACAATGGCTAGCTTTAGTGTGTTTATTATGGCTTGGGCCTAGTCTGCATCACTGAGTAAAAGTCCTTTTCGATATGCCATAATAACAGCTAACCATGACTAAAAACTGCTACATCGCATAAATTATGCCCTTTTTCATTTTATCCCGATAACTAATCTTGCTTGGTTTCGACAGTTTAGCTGAGAATTGAAGAAATTCTACCGTGTTGTCAATAGGCTTTTTGTAATGCGAGGTTTGCTGGAGTGATGCGAACAAGGACCGTTTCTCACAAATAATAATAATAATACTAATAATTTACCTCTGTCAAATTGTGTTCTATATTTCGTTTTAAGTTTAAATTATAAAGCTAATAGTAACACCGTTAAAATTGGGCTATAGTATTAAAACTGTTAAATCTGATATTTTAAAATCATTCTGTTTTTTTTATTAAAACGTGTTTAGACTAATAAACTAAGAATAAATGTTTCTACATTGCCATTCATTTTATTAAACAAAGCCTAGATAACA
The DNA here is from genome assembly GCA_036784905.1 of Acrossocheilus fasciatus. NCBI lineage: Eukaryota > Metazoa > Chordata > Actinopteri > Cypriniformes > Cyprinidae > Acrossocheilus > Acrossocheilus fasciatus. The sequence continues at coordinate 16,081,723 of CM071957.1, read as the reverse complement.
GATGTGGGCTAAACGCGCACTGGCTCAGATGCTCTCGTATTTCGTGTTCTTCCGGGGCATTCCGTCAGTAGGCTAAACCTGGAGCCTGGAATGAGCACAGCATCATTTCATATGTTCTTAGATTTCATACATAACGTTTACAGTAGGCTATTTTCACTCATTCCCCAAGTAGTTTACGTGTTCTTGCATTCATTGCACGTTTTTATTATAAAAAATGCAGAAACATCTATTCTTGTTAATCACCGATTTTATTTAGAATAGTTTTAATAGAAAACCCTTCATCTAAACCTCATCCTTTTACTTTTTAAAGGTTACAACAGCAGGTGTTGTCTAATGGCTCGGTTCGGTCCCTAACTGGAGAGGATGGTGCTGTAGACCGACTGGGGAACGCGTCGAGCCCTGAAGCGAGCTTGTCGAGCAAAGCCGCTGCGTCGGCTATCTCCATCACTTCAAGTGACAGCGAATGTGACATCTAACATCGCACCACGATCCGGCCCGCGGGCTATACGGGAAGACTATGAGAAAATTAACACATACGAAGGAAATCGAGACAGACAATCAGCAAGATAAACAAGCACATTAGTGCCTGCCTTAACGTATCAGAGGCCGTGTTTTTATTTTATTTTATTTTTTATTTGGAGGTTGTTACATCAGCCCGGAATCGTGGGATTCATGGAATGCTTTATCTTTAAAATGTATTTATCTTTTTTTGTGACAGCAAAGTGGGGGCAAACGCGAAAAAAAAAAATACTATCTGTATTAAAACTACTTTTGTAACCGATTGCCTCAAGCAAATAGGTGCCCCTACGGAAATGATATTCACACTTTTTGTTAATTTTGAAAAGGACTTCTTGGTGAAACATTTTACCTCCCAGGTTTTCTAAGGTGTTTACGCATTAAATTGTTGCTCTTATAGAATCTGATTTTTATTTGCTTGGTCATTTCAAGTCTGGTCATTTTCGGTGTTAAACGATCGACTTTGTGCCGATCGAGCATGTGCGCCGATAGTGAAGATATTAGTGAATTAAGGACTTACCGCTAATAAAACTTTGATGCTCAAAGTAACCATACAGACTTATTCTCGTCAATTACCAATATTAAACCAAAGTCATGTTTATTTCCGATAGCCATTCTGTTGATAAGCTAGGCTATAATTTATTAGGATATTATTATTATTACTATTAGGCATATATAGTTATTATTGTGTGTTGGATTTTTTCATCATATTTTAGACTGCTGGGGCTTCCTATTTTGTTAGTCTTAATAGCATTTGCATATGTTGTGTCTGCATTCACCCTTCATTTAGGCAGACAAACCACTTGAACTTTTGCCTCTGTATTCCTGGTATAAATGGTGTGAGGTTCACGCACAGCCAGTAATCGGTAAATGTAGGCTATAGTGGTGTGTTTAACCTGATAGCTTACTGCGTGTCCAGACGCGTTAACCGCACCGTGTGATTGGCTTTGCCGTCCAGTAATGCTTTCTGACAGGAGAAGGTCAACGAGAGGGCGAAGCGCCTTGGTTTCAAAACGAGAAAGATAGAGAGGAAAAGCATCCAAAACTTTGTAAAATGCATAAGTCAATGCTATAATCTATTGACCAATTTACTTATTAATTTGTGCTTTAATTGCTTTCAGAAATAGGCTGCGGAATTGTGATCGTTTGCTGCGTTTTTTTTTTCTTTCTTTTTTTTCTTTTTCATTTTCAAGGTCAAATCAAAACCTCAAACCCCTATGAATTTAAACATGAATTTTTTTTTTTTGGTGTACACTTTTTGATTATTACTATAATGAAAACTCATCTTATGCAATTGTTTAGCCTACCGCTTTTATTTTTCGTTCTGTATCAGTAAAATTCTTTTACTATCACTTTTGCTAAGGGAAGGATGGACAAACTGTATGTTTAAAGTCTGTTAATAATGCTTGGCTAACAAATTGTTATTGAAGGAAAAAAAGAGCCATAGATGTGGTAGAGGAAAGGAGAGCACGCTATTGAGTGTGCAAAGGGACAAAAGCGGAAAGATTAGGTGAAAAGAGTGTTTCTGACAGTCAATAAGGTTGTCAAACTCTTCAGCGCTAATCAGCGGTAATGACCGGTTCTCAAACCCAACTGGAACAATAGTGAGCTCTTCAAAGCTCTGTTGGGGTTAAGGGGGTGATTTCTCCCCCAACGTGCTCCTAGAACACTTTTTCAGTGCACATTTGTTACAATAGAAAACATACTGTAAATAATGTGTGTGTTAATAGCATTATGGTATCCTTCATATCATTAGCAGATACAAGTACACCACCGACAATTATATTTAAATAAACATGGCCAATTATTTTTTAACAAAAATATTTGGTATAGCTGGCTAGAATGAGATTTTCATTTTCTAAATATCACTATTAAAACTGAGCATGGGACTTGCATTCACTGAAACTAAATGAATTATTTGAGGCTATATGGATATATTCGGAATTCCTGGGTGTTCACACAAATTTGTCGTGCTCAAGGCCAGAGCACATGCAGTTGATAGCTTATAAAAAAAATATGTTTGGAACAGCAAAAGTATCTTTGATAACAATGCTATCACTTTCTCCGTATGGGTTCTATCTTATACCGTCTTAAAATATAAATTATCGTTGCAGGTTACCAAACAAAGGACAGCCAATTGTAATTACTAAAATGCCTTAATGAGGCTGGGTGATGTGATGCATCAAAGCAAGCACCCCTATAGTGTCCTATGGCCCGAGTACGATATTAAGGATTACATGTAAACACACACTTATAAACTGATAGTCCAATAGGCCTAGATGGTATAGTGGGTACAACACTTTCACTTAAATTCGATTATATAGCCTACAAAAAAAAAAAGGAGGTGAAATAAACACATAAAATGTGCTTTATTTTGTTTCACATAATTAATTCGGATAGGCTAATAATAATTTGTGTTGTAGCTATTTGTTTCTGTAGGCTACTTTTATGTAGCGATCCTGTTTTAAACATTGTGGCAAAGTCAAAATTCTTCGTGAGATGTTGGAGGACTGATTGTACAGTCCAGCAATTTCTTTATTGTAATACTCGTAATTGCACAACAGACGATGCTATGATGGTTTTACAGTTAAAATGGCTCGGGTGTTTCTGTGGAAAAATAGTTACACCCACTCTTTGCAATTATTTGTCAGAATATGCCCTACATTTGCCATTTGGCGTTAAAAATTTACCGCTGTGCTGCGAATTTGCACATAATTAATTAGTTTCAACATTCTCTTTTGTTTTTTTGTTTTTTGAAGAGTGGAGCAGAACACAATACAAATTACATGTAGGCTATTAAACAATACACCATTGCAATAACACATATCTTCTAGATATGCATTACAGAGTTTACAATGTCACGTTTTAACCCCTGGTAAAAAACAAAACAAAAACAACAACAACAACAAAAAAACAGACTGTGTGGGTAATATCTTAGATCTTAGGTTAGGTTTGTCACTGTTCACTATTAAAATGATCAGTGACAATGTACACCCCCCTCCCCCCACACACACCCTTTTTTTTTTTTTTTATGAAAAGGACAAGGTCCTTTGTGTGGGAATGTAGGGCTATTCTATTATCTGTCGAACAAGGAGACAGTCGAGGGAAATACATTATGTTTGGCTTTGTTAGAGCTTAGCGCCCTCTGCTGTTAAAAGTCGTTTATTAATCTGCCCACACCATGGCCCTGAACGATTCCTAAAAAACAGATGAAAAGAAACTCTCTGTGTTTGAAAGCAGCTATCAGTTTGAGCAGAACCACTATAAACAGGTTTTTCAACACGTTTTAGTTTTTGATGATTTGGTTAGCCTTAAACACAAACAACAAAACAATAGGCTAATATGAAAATAAATAAATAAATGTGTGAGTTATATGCAAGTAATATTAATGCATTATTGTAAAACAGGTGCAGGATTTCATTTCTTGTGAAATTAACATTATTTAGAATAATTTCCAAGGTTCCAAGGTTACACTCTAAAAAATGCTGGGTTAAAAAGGGACGAACCCAGCGGTTGGGTTGTTTTGACCCAGCGGTTGGCAGAGGTGTAAAGTCCAGGGGTCAGAAAGTAAGAGTCCTGCCATATGTTTACTCCACCCATGAACTCAGCAGCTGATTTCACCAGAAAAACAAGTACACTTCCATAATGTACTTAAAGTGCTCTATTTTCCCACACTAATTTTGTACTTAATATACTAAAAATTATCCTTTAGTACTTCTTAAGGTCAACTTAATATCATCTAAGTGTACTCAACTGTGCTATTTTGAGACACCATGAATATGAGCTAAAATGCACTTTTAACATACTATCTCTGCATTTAAAAAATGTATTTAGTTACCACTTGTAGTACACTTCAGTGTACTAGTGAATGAAAGATGGGTTAAAGTGTGCTACTAGTGGTAACTAAATACATTTTTTAAATGCAGAGATAGTATGTTAAAAGTGCTCATATTCATTTTAGCTCATATTCATGGTGTCTCAAAATAGCACAGTTCAGTACACTTAGATGATCTTTTTATCTTAAGAAGTACTAAAGAATCATTTTTAGTATATTAAGTACAAAATTAGTGCATGAAAACAGAGCACTTTAAGTACATTATGGAAGTACACTTGTTTATCACCTGGGGAACCAAGTCATTCCTTTCAAGTCACAAGCAAGTCTCAAGTCAATCCCATGTCCTCAAAGAGTTAATGAGATAATTAAGTGACTGAAGAAAGCAACATCACTGAAGAAAAGAGAAACACAAGAGCATATGACTTGAGCCACAGCCTTGGATGGAATCAACTGAAAAAAAACAACAACAACACGATGCCACCATAATTGTGGTCAGTGTTTTCTTTAGTTGGGCTCTTTAGACTTTTATTAACTCAAAGTAATTTGCTTCTAAGCAATTGCAATATTGTTTCACTGCAAATATTGGTCCCACTTTATATTAGGTGGCCTTAACTACTAAGTACTTACATTTAAATTAATCATTTGATGCAATACACTTATTGTGTACATACATGTTTTTACATTGTACTAATATTTTTAAAAATACATATATGTAATTACATCTGTAATTAATGTCTGTAATTACATTTATAATTACACTGTTGACCCATCCCTTACACCTTAACCCACCCTTAAACCTACCCATACCACCAAACCTGTACCTAACCGTACCCGTATCCCACCTCAATACCAGCAGAAGTGTTTTGCAATACAATTTAACCACAGTAAGTACATTGTACTTATTTTTTGATGTAAGTACATAGTAGTTAAGGCCACCTAATATAAAGTGTGACCCAGATATTTGTGAATTGCTGAATCAAACCTTGAAGTAGCAGATTAACTTTTGCTTTCGGCTTCTGAAAATGAAGTGGTTTCTCTTTGGTTTATTGATGGCCATTCAGCCGTCATTGAACTGGAAAAAAAAAATTCCTATTAAACAAATACCACCATAATGCTTCAATATTGAAAAAAAAAGAGAACTGTATAGGCTCAGGCTTTTAGACATGCACAGTTATCATATGATCCTCAACAGTGGTGCCAATCATTGTTCATACTGCAGTGCATGATGTGAGTTTTTACTATGGTGTTACCCAGCATGCATTGCAGCATGAAGCATTTTGTTGATTGTCACCATTGCTGAGATTCATATGCTGGTTCTTGATGTCTGTATGTGTCTAAATAATACAAGAGTTCAAATTTGTATATGTGTTACATAGATTTAAAATGATTTCTCTATAACTATTTGAGAAGCACTTCGCTTGCATGCTGTAGTTTCACAGGGTTGATTAAGCGAAACCTAAACATATACATGAAAAAAAGGGGGGAAAAAATTATTTTGATTGTAACCAGGCCAACTCATGATGACTATCTTATCATATGAAAACAGTTAACATCTGATTACTGCATAGCACTGATCTCTCTGCTTTACAGCACCACATGCATTGCTACAGAGAGAAATCTAAGACTGGAAGTCAAGGGTCCAGAGCCCAACTAAAGCAAACACTGATCTCCATGATGGTGGCATCATTTTAACCAATTAGACATCAACATCTTTAATTCTCAATAACAGCAGGTGTTCATCACTAATGCACAATCATCATTTAATTAGTCACTTAATTATCTAATTAACTTTAAAAATTTGACGACTTGGGATTTGACTTGAGACTTGCTTGTGACTTGAAAGGAATGACTTGGTTCCTCCTCTGGTGAAATCAGATGGAATAAACATATGGCAGGACTTTTACTTTCTGACACCCGGACTTTCCACCTCTGCCAACCGCTTGGTCAAAATAACCCAACCGCTTTTTAACCCAGCGTTGGGTTATGGTTAACCCAGCATTTTTTTTTTAGAGTGTAGTGATGGCTTTCCTTGTAGGCCTAACTTCAGGCAACGTGACCTGCACAGACTTATATATATATGCGATATTTTATAATATGGCTTAGCAATAATAATAATACATTAAATCCTTTTTTTTTTTTGCCAGTTTTATGGATTACATGGTTACATATTGAAGCGCCGCGTCGAGCATGAACTCACATCAGTCACAGGAGCCGCAGATAAACAGAGCATCAGTCAGGTGTCACAGGAGATGTGGGTAGGACCAACACACACTGTTACATCGCTGTTAGTAAACAGACTTCATGCATCCACACCAGTAGCTGTCAGTATACAGTGCAAGACCATTGATGACTATGGGACCAACCGAAGAAACAGCTAAACGTGAGCAAAAACTTAAACCTAAGCAAAAATAATGAAACACTTCAAAGTCTTATCGTTTTGTTAATGACAGCGTGGTTTAAATAATATGTTCAGTTCTGGAGTAACCAAACATTGTTATATCCATGTTTTGCCCCAGTATTCGGAACTGGACGGATAACTGGAAAAAAAAGAAATGTAAAAAATTAGGATACTGATTAGTTTTAGTGTTGTCATTTGTAATTAGCAGATGGCCGCCCAAAACTGTCATTGGTCAACTTTACCAGAAGTAAAAGCGCGACTGCCTGGATTTCGTCGAGGTCGCAGCATACGTTACTAAGTGAAGCAAGCGAGGTATGCGATTTATACTCTTTTTATTATGCATTTTAATTCATTATTTCATTTAAATGCACATTCATTGTACAAGACGCCCCCTGGTGTAAGACGTCCTCCTCACATTTAATTTTTCTCTTGGCCATAGATGGCACTAAATCGCAATAAACACATTATTACTTCTCTTCGACTTTTTATATTCACAACAATTGTTAGATTTATTTATTTATACAGATGTTAATTTAGATTTGTGGGGTAAAAATGTTTTTGAAACGATAAAAATAGCATGTTGTTAAAGGTGTGATTTAATAATAAATATAAATAAATAAATAAATAAATATATATATATAACTTTTTATTTGTTATGTTACATTTCTAATTTAAAATTTTACATTATTAACAATTTCAAAATGATAACATAAATTACATATATGAATATTATGGATTCGGGTGTGGGATAAGGTGCCTCAGGTAGGAGATCTTTATATTATTTTCAGATTTATGTTACAACTAACATAGCAATTTATTTAAATTCATGCTCTGATGGCCTTGTCCTCTTAGTATAGAAGTAGGCCTAATGCAAGAAGAAAGACGCTATCTAAAGAATTACAAATGTAGTTTTAGAACATTATTGATGGGACTAAATAGTTCCAAATATATAACAGATATTTGTATCGAACATCCTTGTACTGCAGTGCAGAATCGCATTACTTAAATCTACTCTCCCCATTGTTGTAGCTCATTTGTCTTGTACAATTTCACAATTTCAGCACCATGGCCAGTGCCTGTGCAATCTTCATATGTTTTTTTTTTTTTGTTCTACAGTGCTCTTACAATCATGTGCATTTGTCTAAAGGCCCGTTCACACAAAAGACGATAACTACATCGATCGTTCTGAATTTAAAAGAATAGCAGAGTCCACACCACAGCTTTAAAAGCATAGAGGAACGATATCGTCGGAATCACTTTCAAAAAGTTTTTTTTTTTTTTTCCAGCTTAGGAACGATTAAAAAAATTTGACAGCCAATCAGAATCTATCCTGCTTTAAAGATCCCGAGCTTTTAAAGTGGCAGACGACTTAACTGCAGAACGTGCACAAAACATTATTGTGTCTTAGTGTAGAAGACGATAATATAGGTAATGTTAGTTACCGTTCTTGTTGTAGTGTAGTCTGAAGTAGAGGGATCAATGCAACTAGAAAGTTACTGTCTCCACCATTCATCTACAAAACAGACATACTTTCTGTGAAAATTAAATCAAAGGTAAATCCAGACACAGTCTGCTGTACATTTAACATATTAGTTACGCATTAAAGCTACAGTTACTAAATAAGTAGGCCTATATGCTCTTAATCGAACATAGAAAAATACATCTATTTTTACGATAGATTTTTTAATTAAAATTACTTATGAGGTTATTCATGAATATAAAATGAATGTTCTTATTTTCTGTATATAATTGGAATTTATTTATTATCAGATCTTTCTTATGTTGTTGTATGATTTATCACTAATTCTCTTCCCACAGTTGTAAGCGGTTAAGCATATTATGTGGACTGTTATATAAACTCTGTCCACTAGAGAGCGACAAATATAGCAAAATGCTGCACTTTCACGATTTCTTCTCTACCAAACCTGGTTCTTTCTAACGTTATTTCACTTTCACATTATTAATAAAGTGCTCAGTCAGAATACTTTATAAACTGCATGGTTTGTGCGTCACTTTGATCACACACCTCAACCTAATGCGTCGCTTTGCTCATATTTGGAATTGTCAAATGTAACAAACTCTAAGCTCTGACTCTCTTGTAATACTCAGTAATGACCCAAAGATGGAGATCTACCAATGATTTGGGTAACTATTGGCTTCTGAGAATTTGGCCAAGTCCAAGAATTTGGATATGATGGGGGAGTGGAAGCTAACAAACACTTTGCTTCTATATTTGTTACATTTTCCCAGTCTGTATGATATCCATGATTTGTCAAATTCTGGGCATTTTTATAATGAACAGTTTTTCACATACTGACTGTAACGACTAACCACGACACCTAATCACACAGTAAGGCAGATATGAAAATGACAAATGGCTGAATGAAAATGAACAAATGACAAATGAAAAACACAATGGCTGGTTGTCACTTAATGGCTGATGAGTAGCAAGTGATGGACAGCACTAGCCAATCCCATGACTCCCCTGTAAACAAGCTCTATATGCATATTGACTCTTTGATTTTAATGAAAAGATGTAAAATGAAATTTTTAGAGTGGCAGAAACGCTTCTTTTTTTGCATGGAGACTTACCTCAAACCTGCAGTCCAGATGGCATGTGGCTTTAGTGCTCTTGTTAGTATGGCAGCACACGAATAATGCAGTGACCAGTCTTGAAAACAAAATTGATCCCACAACAGATGCACTGATGGAAAATGAGGAAACAAGAGTGCTTATTTTTTGTTTTCTATATTTTATAATTTTAAAAAGATTAATGGCTTTTTTGTTTTTATTTTTTGGTTGTGCCCTCTCTGATACTTTGCTTGAAAATATACCAATATGATACAAATTTTCATGCATGCTCAGGATTTTTTTTTTTTCTCTAAGCAAAATGTATAGATTCCTCACATGATGAGTGGCACCAGTTAATAAGTGCACTTGTCTGAGGAGGGATGCTGACTTGAAATGTTACAGTAGGGTTTTATAAATAACTCTGGTCTCTGGTTTCTGCAGCTGTCACCATAGTTAATTCCTGCTCCTTGCATCTCTCTGAGGACGGTCTGTGAACCCTAACAAGTCCTGGTGTACCGGATTGTAGAATCATTCAAGACCAGAAAACATCCTGTTATAAAGAAAAGGCCACTGAAAAGCGTGAAGTCCCTCATGGACTGTGCATTAAGACCATTTGTTGTGGGTTTTGACTTTAATATATTTGATCTTTGAATATATTCAAAGATTCTTATCAATGGAATCTATTCTTTGAATAGAACACTTCTATATCATCCTGCTTTCAAATTATGAATATATTCAAAGGAGATGCAAATTATGGCTCATCGTAGAAAGACCTGATGCTAGCTTTTCTTTACAGTCTCTGTAAAGATAGGTACTCGGCTACTTTTCATTTGTATTTCTTCCTGTATCCATAATTTGAAGCTTATCTTGCAATGTGAAACAGATCCTGGTTAAGGTGTGTTAAACCCTCATGCAACCCAGTAATTCTGGTCGAGCAGCAGCGGATGCAGACTGAGCCGCTGAATCTCTGTCCTCTTCATTATTATCCCCGTCCCACACACTGAACCCGGCGGGCCTTTAGATGAGACCGGGTGCTAATGAGGCTAAAGCGGCCTCTTCCGTGGGGATCTGAGTGAAGAACACTCACTGGGGCATTAAGGCTTTGTCTCATTCTTTTGACATTGCAGGGAAATAGCTATAATTAATTCAGTTCCTAGATGTTAAAGGACATAGAAGGAACTAAAAATCAGATGAGGAAGTTTTTTTGGGCTGACATGTATTCAAACATATATGCACAAAAATGTTAATTTGATCATTTGGAATCCTGCAATATAGTATTAAAAAATTAACTAGATAAATAGATATTGATTTTAATTTTATATTAAAATTGGTGTCAATACAATGTACAATAAGAGATATGCAGGTTTTATATGACACAGGTTGTTGTTGACGTTGAAATAGAGGGGCCACAGGTGTGTGATTGATGGCAGGCCAGAGGATGGACAAAAAGAATGGAAAATGTTAGTGAATTTAACAAGGAAAGAATGCATAGAAACAAAGTGGTGGGGTGTGTGTGTGTGTGTGTACTTGTTTATGCTACATTGTGGGGAACAAATGTACCCACAAGGATAGTAAAAACTGAAATTTTTGACATTGTGAGGTTGCCACGAGGGGAAAAAATATAAAAAAATAGTAAATGATGTTTATCGGAAAAGTTTAACAATGCAAACAGGTTTTCTGTTAGGAGTAGGTTTCAGGTTAGGGTTGGGTTAGGGGATAAAAATATCGTTTGGTGAGTGTAAAAGTAATAGAAGTCTATGGAAAGTCCCCACAATTCACAGAAACACACACACACACACACACACACACACACAAAAACAATATATAGTACATTTGCCAAGAAATGACTACTTTTCAGCAGGAATGCATTAAATGAATCAAAAGTGACAGTGAAGATGTTTATGATTTGAAAAAAATAAAATAAAATCATTGAAATAATATCAATATAAAATCATTGAATAAAAATTTGAAATAAACACTATTCATTTGAACTTTCTTTTCATCAAAGAATTGACAAAAATGTAACATAGTTTCCAGAAAAATATTAGGCAGCATCATTGATAATAATAAGAAATGTTTCTTGAGCAGCAAGTCAGCATATTATAATAATTTATGAAGGCACATGTTATACTAAACACTGCAGTAATGCTGCTGCAAATTCAGCTTTGTCATCACAGAAATAAATTATATTTGAAAATATATTACACACTTTATTTTAAGGTCCAATTCTCACTATTAACCAAGACTTTTTGAGACTTTTGCCTCAAACTCTTAATTACTGCTCATAAATATTTAGTAAGTTTAGTTATTGAGTATAGGATTAAGGATGTAGAATGCATGGTCATGCATTAATATATGCTTTATAAGTACTAATAAACAGTATTATTATAATATATAAAAAATACTTTTAAAAATTATATTTCACAATATTACTGTTTTACTGTGTTTTTGAATAATAAATGCAGCCTTGTTGAGCATGAAAGACGTTTTTCAAAAATATTTAACGACCTTACCGAACCCAAACATTTTAACTGTAGTGTATATACGATATATGGCTTAAGGGTTTTAACAGGTCACCCACATAACGATAATATTGGACTGACACCCTATTTCTGCATCTGGTTTGAATATAACTTATTTACTATATACAGCTTATTTATGGAGACACTGGGCCACCAGGCCAAATATTTATTACAAACTTCAAGTATTGAAAGTATGAATACATAAACTAACTTTATAATTCTTAACCATCTTCCAAGGTAGAAAATGCTGAATAAAGATCCATAAAGATAATTGCTTTTGAACGCAGGATACTGATAAACTCAGGACTGTGGCTGAACCTTTCAATTCTTCTTCATGTCTGTTAGCATGCATTGCAGAGACGATGTAGGATTAGAAATGATTTTATTTCTCACACAGAGCCGTCCAGGCTTGTCTCAGACGGACATCAAAGGTGTTTCCAGTTTGTCTCACCTTATGAGTTTATGCTTTGTCACTCATTTAACTCTCACGATAAGCTTCGGTGAAGCATGACCAGCTCTGCAATGAGCAGTGACAGACAGCACTAAACATTCCAAGCAGTGGGAAACGGGACAGCTGAGAAAGAGAAAGACAACTCGCTTGGTTTTGCGACGTGTGACTGCAAAAGTATTTGACTTTTACTGCATGAAAACATCTAAACGCATAGCTTTTTCTTCTTCACTTTGTCACCTTCTCCCTGAGTCACCTCTCTGGCATCCTTCTCTTTTTTTCCCTCTCGCTCCTCCATCTCACTCTTCCCTCCATCATCTGTTAGGTGAACAGTATCCGCCAGGTTTGTGAGCCTCTTTTGTCTCGGAGCAGGAGATGTTGGCGCAGCCGGATCATGTTTCAAACTTTCATTTCCTGAAATGTTTGAGGGAACATCCAGGGTTTTATCAGTGCCCGTTACACTGAGTGAGGGGAGGGGAGGAAGGGGGAAGGAGCTCGAGTTACCTGGCCAGTCACTTAGCCATCAATGAACAAACGACTCTCTCTTTGAGCTGAGATCAGGGGGCTTGTACAGGCCCCCACCGTTACGATTCAGTTTTGCTCGGACACACACATGCAAAATGTATGGTGCTCATGCTGTATTAACAATATATATATATATATATAAAGCAGCATGTCAAGGTCAACAGTGTTACAGTGTTGTTCCAGATCAAAACTAATGTGTTTAATATTGTGTGTGAACCCAATATAGACTAGCAAGAAGCCACATAATATTTTAATGGGATAGTTCACCTAAAAATGTAAATTCTGTCATCATTACTCACTGTCATGTTGTTCCGAACCGGTTTGCCTTTTTCCTGTGAAACACACACACACAAAGATGTTTAAAAGAATGTTGAAAGAACTGTTTTTGTCACTACAATGAAAGTCAATGGGGTCAAAAAAAAAAAAAACATTATGAGAGAGAGTAAATAAATTTTTTTCCAGTGAACTATCGCTTTAAATTCAGTGCAAATTCAAAATGATTGACCTTCTCTCCTGGACGCAGATCAAGATGTTATGACAGGGTGTCTGTCAGCGCTGGTCACCTGTGAGTCTCCTCCCACAATGCCCCTCTTCACCTCTGTAATTGTGCGTGTCTTCACCTCTGCACTCTACAGGAAGGATCTCCTTTCTGTGTTTGTCAAGTCTACTTAAAAACACCCAGTGTGGAAATGTCCAGTGTGAAATGATAGGGTTTGTTCGGTTTAGAGCTTCAGAATATGTGTGTAAACAAACAGATATTCTCCCTCACCTTAGATGATCTCAGTCTTTGTGAGACTTTCTTTGATCGGTATCTACACGCTGCTTTTCTTATCGTTTCAACTAGCAATGCACAATACTTAATTTATTTTCATGTTATTGCTGACAACAGATAAATGGCTGATATATATAAAAAAGTTTACACTAAATACTTATATACAATAGTTAAAAATGTTAAAAATAAATAATACTAAAATCAATCATTTAAAATTCTACAAATAAATTTTGGCATCACAACATAAATTGATACTTATTTTGAGATTTGCTAAAAATAAATAATTAAATAAATGTAACTGTGTTATGAAGAACATTTAACATGCCAATAAATTATTTATTATAAATATATAAATATAAATGTTTTTGCTCTTTAGAGTCTCTTATGCACACCAAGGCTGCATTAATTTGATCAAAAAATACATTAAAAACAGTAAATCTATTCTATAATAATTTATTCCTGTGACGACGAAAATGAATTTTCAGCATCATTACTCCAGTCTTTAGTGTCACATGATCCTTCAGAAATCATTCTAATATGACAATTTGGTGCTCAAGAAACTTTATTATTATTGAATGTCGTGCTGCTTAATATTTTTATGGAAACCATGATACGTTTAAAAAAAAAAAAAAAAAGATTTTTTGATGAATAGAAATTTCAAAAGAATAGCATTTATTTGAAATAGATATTTTTTTAGTGTTATAAATGTCTTCATTGTCGCTTTTAATGAATTTGCTGGCCCCAAACTGTATATTATCATTTCTAGATTATTCCTCCCTTTCTGCCTGTTTATTACCATTTAGCACCCGTGCAATATTTCTATTTTTTTTTGTTATCAACATTTTTTTTTCTTTTTTTTCATACATAACATCCAAAATAAATAATATTTCTATTTTTGAAGTACACTCAGCCTTTCTGTGCAATGTAAGCCAGGCCTCCCATAGTCTTGAAAACATGAGGAACAGAATGAGTGTGGTTTGTATGTGTGAACGTGACTGTGTACACACACATCTGCATGTCCATTTACATGAGGCTGTGCATTCTACACGCCAGCTGCTCCATGGTCATCACCATTAAATACCTGCTCTATGAACCCTGGAGCGGCTGACGCCAGGCTTGCAGCGAGTCTGTGAAAAACCCCTGCCCTCTTACTCTTCAGACGCTGCTGATGGAGGACTCCCTGCCTGGGTGACAACTGCCTCCACTCGTTTATCAGTGAGGCTTGGCTTTGAAACCTGAGCCTCTGTGACCGTTTGGAAGTAATCCGTTACCCAGCTCCGCAGAACAGACCATGACCATCGAGGGTGCTGGGAAAGCGTGTGACCCTCGACTTTTTACAGATAAAAGCGTGAAGTAATGCCAAATTGATGGAGTAATATTGCTGTCATTTTGACAAATCTATAAAAGACGAAAACTTCCCCAGAGAGGAAGCTCATCTGAAATCAGCTGTAATTCTGCTGTGCAGAGAGATGACGCACAGGCAGGTGTGTGGCACAGGCTTTAGTCCGCCTTGTATGACGTGTG
Organism: Acrossocheilus fasciatus; assembly: GCA_036784905.1. Taxonomy (NCBI): domain Eukaryota; kingdom Metazoa; phylum Chordata; class Actinopteri; order Cypriniformes; family Cyprinidae; genus Acrossocheilus; species Acrossocheilus fasciatus. Next base: position 16,066,612 of record CM071957.1, on the reverse strand, counting down.
TTTGCTCGAGTGCTTGTCAATGCATAAGGGAACGTGGCATTTGTTTGTTCACAAGCCTTTTTTCTGACCTCCTACATTGAAAATGAGTTCCCTATATTGGTGAAGGTACCGTAGTCTGAAGCTCTGATTATGTTTTTTCCAGACCTTCCTACATCAGATAATTACAATAATTATAATTGTATTGTTAATATAAACGATTATGTCAGTTTGTAATGGAACACAATGCTGGTCGATCGACAGTCAGAGAAACGTGCAGTCACTGTGGTGATGCCATTAGTCATAACTTCCTGTAAGGTGATACAACATACTCCAATGGGCTCGTTCATCTAGCATCATTCTTTTGTTTAGTTTGTTTCGAGAAGAACGAACAAAACCAAAACCAAACAAAAATCTTTTAAAAGCTGTATATTCATTTAAAAAAAGTTATTTTGCCAAACAAGTAAAACATAGTAATAGGTGACCCAAACCTGTATGACTTTCCTTCTTCTGTGGAACACAAAAAAAGGTATTTCAATTTATTGGTATTTTTCATTTCTTTGTCTATGTGATGTTGTTTTACACCACATTGACTTTCATTGTATGGACAAACACAGCAAAAACATTCTTCAAAATATCTTCTTTTGTATTCCACACTTTAAAAAGTCAAAGTTGACTTAACTTAAAAAAATTGAGGAAACCCATTGCCTTAAATTTATTAAGTACATAATAATTAAAAAAAAAAAAAGTTAAGTGAACTTGACAATTCAATTAACTTATTTTTTTAATTATCATTTACTTAAAAATTTTAAGGCAACAGGATTCCTCAATTTTTTTAAGTTAAGTCAACTTATCACTTTTTACAGTGCACAGAAGAAAGAAAGTCATAGGTGAATAAGTGATGAAGAATTTTATTTTATATTTTTCCACTTTCCTTTTAATAACTTAATAAAAAATAGGGTAGCAATTTATTTTAGTGTTCTTGTTACACAAGTACTTACTACAGTAATAACAGTAAATTATGCATAATTACTTGCAGCTAACCCTAAACCAAACCCTAATCCTAAATCCAAATAAGTGTTAGCTTTTATTACTCATTTCTTAAACATATTATTTAATAATATTGATCAATTATATCTATGTTCTTTGATTTATGATTCAGTGAATTGTAATGAATGCTCCGTTGAGTTTTCAGAGTCCACTACAGTTAATAAGGGATTCTCAGCACCTCTCCAAGGCCATATTCTTTGATGACACAACCATATGGAAAAATACTTTCGGGTATTATCGCAAATGCCCAACCGTTTCCTTAGCGCTCCAGTGATTTATTATAAGCTGTTAACACAAACTAACATTTGCCTCCGACACAGAACCGTCTTAATCTTCTAAATTCTAAAGTTCATTTAAACAGTTTATGTCTGTCTTTTCTCAACCATCTGTATGTTAATTTGTCATATATGTGCTGTAGTCACACTGATTTGTCCACTTGATATTTCAACAACTTTTCAGGCCATACGGGTTCCAAAGGTTTTGTCTTGATTGTATTTTGTTTGTTTGTCCCATCCTGTAATCCCATGATGCCTCACTGAGCCAAACCTCGAGGCGAGGGATGACCTGAGCTCAGGTGACAAAAGGTAATACAGGGAAGGGCAGGGAGCCATGAAGCCCACCTGTTCTCCCTTTACCCCCCTTAACAACTCCCAAAAGTCTCAGCTATTATCTGTGAAGAAAATGGCACTCAGTCATTCCCCCTCCTAAACCCCACAAAGGCTGCTCACATTACAGCCGAACCCTTTTCTTCCCACATGAGGAACACTCTATTTGTCTCATTCACGTTCAGCACAGGCCTCTGCTTTGTGTGCTCACCTTGGTTTCCAGTGCTGTAGAGCTCATGCTCCGACAGGGATGAGGGACTGGAAACCTGAACCCTTTAAAAAGCAGCTTTGGCCCACTAGAGCTCCAAACACTCTTTCCCAACCTGCCCGCTTTTCGGGTGGTGACAAAATAACAGCAAATGTTGTTTTAAAAGTTCATACTTATTCATATTTTTCATTTAGTATTATTAGTAATGTTTTACTTTTTGGGCTTGACTTTAAATGGTTGTGGCATATTGAACCAAGGTATATTTTTCTGTTTGAGTTCAGTATTCAATACTTAACATTTATTAAAGGGATAGTTCACCCAAAAATCGACAATTCTGTCATTATTGGCTCTCCCTTAAGTCATAAAAAATCGGAATGACTTTCTTTCTTCTGTAGAACCACAAAAGAAGATATTATGAAGACTGTTGATGTCATAAATGACATTAGATTAAATGGCTTTCATTGTTTGGATAAAAAAAAAACAGTTTTAAAATATCTTTTTTTGTGTGTTTCACAGAATGAAGAAAGTTATAGGTTTGGAACAACATGAGGATGAGTAAATGACAGTTTTATTTTTTGGGGGTGAACTGTCCTATAAGTATCATTTTTAGAAAATGTGAATTAGGCTGTATTTCTGTATCTCTTATAATGTAGTGTAGATGTATTGTCACATTTTCAAATATCCACAAATATATGTTCTCATATAAGCCAAATTTCTTTAAATAACATATCCGTAAAATACGTTTTGACCATACGTTAACCGAAGTGAACTATTTTTTTAACATGAGCAACGTTGGATTTACCACCACTGCTTTAGGCCTTCCACTATTCCATCTCTCTAAACCATTAACTAATTAATTTTAGAAATACATTTATAAATACGAAATAGTACGTTAATTTTACAAAGTCGCTAATCTGATTATCTAATAGTTAAAATAAAATAAAGGGAATGTAGATTAGAAACGAAAAAAAGTGCGCACGGCTGTCAACCAATGTTGCATTCAACGCCAAAATTGCACGTTTTGGTACCCTTGGGGGCAGAATTGAAGTTGCCCCCTCTATGGGCGGTTCTGGGCCTCCAGTGCTCTACAATGCGAACCTAGCGCAAGCAACTGGTTCCGATTAGCGACCGGAAATCCTCGGTACTCTCTGTTAAAAACAATTACCCTCACATGCGTGCGTGGAAGATGGGTGGGAGGCTGCCTGGTTACTCAACATTTCGCTGGCCTAACGATCAGGGGTCCTTGTAAATTCTTTGATCTGACCACATTTTAAATGATTGTTCTTTAAGAGTTAAAATTAGTGGAGGATATTTTTTATTTATTATTTTTATTAGTATTAGTATTTTTAATGTTGTTGTTGTTGTTGTCGTTGTCGCCTGAAGACCATGAGATAACAAGAACATCAGTCAGCTGGCCCCAAAACCATGTTTGCGTTTTTGCTCAAAAGAAACTTATGAATGAAGCCACGTGAGTTTGCCTCCCGCAGCTGGTATGTCTTCTCTTTGGCCCAGAACCACCAGAACAAACATTGGGAGAGCGCAAAGTAAACACCCCACTACAAACCTAACGATGCACTGCGACCACAAAAGCAACACGCGCCTCCTGAGGCTAAAGGAAAATCAACAACTCCCCGCTTTTTGTTGACCCACATTATTAAGAGGACGTTTGTGACATGGGTAGCCTACATTATATAGCCAAGTGATGAGCTGGATGAATTAGCCTATAAGAAGTAGGGCTATTATTATAAGAATTTAAATTAATAGCATTATGCAATAGGTATTTTATCTATCAATTAATTAAAAAAATTTTTTATACATTTTAATAATTCGTTATTAGTTATTTAATCATTTATATTGGGCTGTGTCCTTTGTCATTTCTATGCAAACTAAGAAATTTAAAAACTAATTGTTTGGTAGGCTATTCGGTTTAAGTTTGATCTGGGATGAACAATGGAGCGGGGAAAAAACAAGCCAGTTTTATTATACAGTGATTGCCAATAGGATGTAGGAAATAATAGGATTTTTTTGTAAAAAAAAAAAAAAGAAAAAAAAGTGCTTTAGTAGAGTAGATGATGAGCGAGGATATTTTCGTCTGATAGGCTACATGAAGTGAATACTCGAATGTGTTATTTTTACCCTTAATAAGAATTAACTTTACTTTTTTTCTTATTTAAATGAAATGGTGTAACCTATTATAATCTGAATTATTTACATTTTATAATACAAAGGCCTGACGCTTCATCTGTAAATATTTTTCACCATACCTTTGTCAAACAGATTTATGGCGAAAATTTCCATTCCGAAATTGTATTTAAACAGAAATATGAGTTTTACACTAATTCGTTTTAGGATTTTATTGGTGCGAAACAGAATGATGAAATGCTAGACGAATGTCTTATTAGTTTGAAGAAAAGAATCGTTTTATTAACTGCTTTTGGTTTGTCTTTTGACCAGTTTAACGACTTGGCAAATGTCAGTCCGTAATAGTCTACCACGGTAAAGCGTACCACTGAGTATTTCTCTGAAAACCAGAGAAAAATTAAGGAGTTTTACTTAGATTTATACTGTTCTTTTTCCCTCATATATATATATATATATATACAGTAAAAGTGGCAGATCTCAGTCTATATTTGGTACAAAATAAACAAAAATAAATAAAAGCTCAGTCGTAATCACTTAAGAACCAAGGTCCACTAGGCTTGAAGTTAAAGGTCCCAGTAATGAATCCTGAAGCTGATGTGGGTGTCCTTGCATGCCGTGTACCGACTGTGCGGCGCCGAGGCCGGTCATGGAGTACGCGGACGCGCCGGGGTGGCTCATGTTACCCTGGAGCAGGAGCACGGAGTTCTGGTCAGGACTCTGCGGGGGCGAGAATTCGTCCTCCGAGCTTGACATCAGGGACTTCCCGCCGTCCAGCGGTGACAGCTGGTTCTGTTTGTTAGCGCCAGTGTTGTTGTTCTCGCTGTTCTCTCTGTCAAAGATAATGAGAGCAGGGTTAACTTTATATTGTAGATCAAATATGTTGTGTAAAATATACAGTCGTAGTTTTCTTGAATCTAATAAAATTAATTCTCACACATTCAAATTCAAATTTATTTCATAATTACTGAACCATCGAAATAAAACGAATAATTTTTATTTGAATGATCTGAAAATACCGGTAGTTTATGTTGAATCTGGCTTCACTGTAATTCTCTTTATTCTGATTGTTGACAAAATAAATATATATATATATATATATATATATATATATATATTTTTTTTTTTTTTTTTTTTAAAAAGTGCTCCATCTGGTAACAAATTAATTGCTTAAAACACAACTGAATCAACCTGATTTTATTGGTCACACTAATAAATATATTATGTAAAAGCTATAGGACAGAAATAGATCCTTAAGGTAACAATTGTGTGCTTTTACAGTGATTGGCTACGACGCTGATCTCTGTTTTGTTCTTTCTAAAATAAAGCAAACACTTTATATATCCAAATATATATGTCAACAATAGCATCACCAGCACTGCAACAGCCGTCAGCTGTAATGTTAGTGTTATGAGCAGCTGAACTTGCTGTATGAAACGCGTTCTTATTTTGTTCTCAGGTGATCGAGATTACCTTTCTTTTGCCTCCGCTGCGCGATCCCTCTGCCGTCTGTTTTTAAACCAGTTGCTCACTTGTGTGGTGGTCAGCCCTGTGGCCTCGGCCAGCTCCCTCTTTTCTCGAGGAGATGGATAGGGGTTGTGCGTGTACCACTCCCGCAGCACACCGCGGGATTTCTCCTTAAAACAGTAGCTGGTCTCCTCGCCGTCCCATATTGTGCGTGGCAGAGGAAATTTCCTCCGCACCCGATATTTCCCCACCGCTCCCAGCGGTCGCCCCCTCAGCTTCTCAGCCTCAATGTAATGGGCCTTAAGCCACAGCTGCTGCAGCTTCGGGTGGTTGTGCGGAGAGAACTGGTGACTCTCTAGTATCTTATAAAGTTCCCTGAAGTTTCCACGGTGAAAGGCGACGACAGCCTTGGCTTTGAGGACGCTCTCGTTCTTGTGGAGATGGTCGCAGGCCGGAAGAGACCACAGAAAACGGCCGAGACGCTCAAGGTTCCCCCCTTGCTGCAGCACCTCACACACACACGCGACTTGCTCCTGAGTAAACCCGAAGGAAGGCAACATTGACATGACGTCTGACTCCCGCTACCAGACCGCTCTCCTCTAGATGCTGTGAAGGAAGCGGAATGGGAGACACCCCGTTTGCCTTCGTTTAATGAGAGCGATTAGGTCGCTTGACAAGATTTTTGGGGTTGGAGATGTCCTCTGCGCGCGCCGTGAAGTTTTGGGTGTTTGTTGAAGACAGTTTGCTCACTATCGACTCATGTCGCGCTAAAAGAGCACTGCGCGACTGCTGATTGGCTCTCCGGCTGCCCTATCCCCAGCAGCAGTGCGGAGAAAACTCTGCTTCCATTTCCTCCCACGGGGACTCGGTGGTCTGAAACTGGATCCCCCGTCTCCAGTTCTACCTGAGGGAGCCGGGCACCTCGATACTAATCAATTATAGCAACTGTCTGAAGGCAGCGTTCACTCTTATTGCACCCAAAGCCATTACATGCGTTTTTGGCACTTATTATTTTTTTAAAAAAAAATCCTAACAGAATTTGAATGCACAGTGCTGTGCAAGTGAAGAATTCCAAATGAACTGCATTGTCTTCTTTTATTTACTTATAGCCTGAGAAAAGACGATCCTTAATTGAAAATGAATTATTAGATAGACAATTCTTATGCGTAACAGACATTCATGCAGTTGATTGCTACACAGTTATTTGCGCTCTGCCTGGCTTGTGCCATTGTCAAGGGCACACGCTGTGCGCAAGGTCTAGATGCGCGCAAAGATATTTGGAGTCCCATTAAAAACAATCAGCCTCTCGAGCTGGTAAGATAACCTAATGCTAGTCACTGATAAGTAGCGCCCCCGGCTTTTCAAACTGTTCGACCGAACGTGCAAGGCCGGTAGAATCTCTGAAATGGCGCTGCATGGTTACACAAACACTGTGATGCATTTATTTGCAAGAAAACCTGAGCCAAATCCATGTTAATATCGATAAATTACCCACTTCAAGTGCTCAACATTTGCTGTTTATTTGAGTTCCACAAAATCGGTAAAAGAAAAATGAGAAAAAAACAAACAAACAAAAAAACTTTATTAGTCTAGAAAATATATTTAGATTAAAACTTGTACTATTTTTTGTTTAGTTTCTACTTTTGTATTTAGGACAAAAAAAAAAAACGTTAAACATAGCCTGTGGCACTTAAATGATTTGTGTTCTATAGGCTCAGGAAAAAAAAAAAAAAAAAAAAAAAAGCATTCTTCCCAGCTCTTTCTTTCTAGTCCTCTCTCGTCTCTCTGTACAGTGAAATCTAAAACCGGTGCATTAGTAAATGAGTTCTGTGTTCGTCGAGGTCTTTGCCATCCAGACGCTGTTTTAAGGCATAGATCGCGTTTCTTTATCTTCGTCGAAATCTGCAACCTGACACCACGGCGACGCAAAACTCACAATCACTCACCCGGAATGGAGCACCTCTTTTAATTTAATTTGAGACGCGGCGTTCATTTTTAAGACGCTCTCTACGCAACGGGGCCGTTAATGTGGACTATACTTAAGGAGCCTCCACTGTTCCCTCTATCTGGCGCTGAAATGATCTTGCAAGCCTCGAGACATTGACATAAAACGAGGACTTAATCGGTTTTAGCAGCCAATCCGTACACCTGTGAAAACAAGTTTTTGCCCACTGTCTCTGAAGGGTCAGAGAGGAGCAGGCTAATGAAAGCTGGCCCATCCATCTGTCCCGAAAGATCACCCAAGGCACACACACACACACACAAAAAAAGTCAAATGTAAAAGCTAAAGATCTACCACAAATTATTTTCTGGACTTACAAGTTGTTTTAAAATACAAAATTTCATTTTTAGAAAATCCCCAATTTGTGTAATTTGTTCACTTTTAAGGTTTTAAAATTATATGTCTCTTTTTACACAATTAATTAAGAGCACATATCTTACAAAATGGCCTTGCTGTATATATATATATATATATATATATATATATATATACTTTTTTTTTTTTTTTTAACAGTCATGCGAATATACGGTCTTATTATTTTGACTTCTGTATCACTTTATTTCTTATTGGATTAAATGAAGTTTCTTAAGTTTGTAACGGTGGTTTCCCAATTCGTAACCAATTTTCCATTGCTGTATGTGACTGTAGACTTTATTGAATTTAACGACATTTAGGTCTCTTCGTCAGTAGGGTCAAGTATCAGCTTCAGTGTAACAGCACACGGGCCTGTGATTGACGGCGCTCGGGTTGTCGTAATGTCTCCACCACATTGTGGCGCGCCCCCTCCTTAAACCTCAGAAATCGAAAGGCCGTGCCCGTTCTCAGGCCCTGATCATTTCAAGATGTGCTCTTTTATGGCCTAAAGGCGAGGGTTGGCAAGGTCGACGCTAACTCCTGCACACATACCAATGGTAAACACACCATAAACTGCTTCCCTCAAAAAGACATCACGGTAGGCTATACATTGGTTAACAATGAGGTCATTCTCTTAAAGTATGTTTCAGTCATGTCCATAACTCTCCAGACGTATTAAAGGAATAGCTCAAATGCAGAACGCAATATTAAACCAGCAATAATTTCGTTCGTAAACAATTTATTCTTATTTTTTAGCAGTTTGAGAAAACGATTTTTAACATGCACGTTCTATTAAAGCGCCATTACAGATTAACATCAGAGTAATCCAACAAAAACGGATTGCAAATAAATAAATAAATAAAAGTAACTTGCAAATATTGGTGTAACAAGAGAATCAAAGAAGGTTGCAGCTTAAAGGTTGTACATTTAATTAATCTGAGTTTAAAAAAAAAAAAAGAGGGACATTGGGTAACGGACCACTTATACTTTGTATTCTGTATATTTTCCTTTATGTTGTGATATGGTAAGTTACATGACATTGCTGATCTTACATGACATTGCTGATCTGACATATTTCTGAGATCCCCCCCCCCCCCCCCCCCCCCCCAGTGGATCACAATAATGGATTGTTAATATAAACTAATGGGCTTTCACAGTTCACCATCATTCAATTTATGATGCAAATATTTCATGGATAATGTTGGCTTTAAGGTCTATTCTGTATAAAGTCATTATTTATAGCTTTAGCAATATTCTCCTGGGAACCAGCAATTCTTGAGAAAATGAGTTTTTGTGCATTTCTCTGAGATTGTGCATGCTTAAATGTGACTGCACAACTTAAAGACGTTATCACGGGCTTTTTAGAGATACCAAATGTTTGGGGCTTGGGCATGACACCTTCCTCTTCTTGGTTTATAAAAATATGAAAACCTGATAATGAGAACCTGTATATTATTTTAACATGATCTTTTAAAAAAAAAAATCTGATTGTTTCTTGTTAAGCAGCGTTTAATTTACTGTACAAGAAAGACATTGATTTTTTTTTTTCTTATGTCCTCAGCAGAGGACTTTAGAACTGTGTGTGTGTGTGTGTGTGTGTGTGTGTGTTTTCATCTCCTGGGGAGACACTACAGATTAATTACATAGCCTACTATTTAAAAAATGTTCCTATGAAATAAGATACTTCTATGAAACTTATTTCAGTGTTATTTGTATTACCAGTTGCTGCTAAAAACATGTTATTATAAAAAAAAATTTTTTTTTATAACCAATGTCTTCACAAATTGTGGATAAATCATTATATTATATAATTATAAATGTTTTTTTTTTTTTTTTTTTTTTTTACAACAGTTATTTTGTCATATGTTTATTAAGCCCCAAACACTATAATGAAATAAATAAATAAGAAGGTGTTTTTTCTGGGTATCAGTATGACATGGACACTCATGATATTTTTTTAGTCACTTTGTTACTGTCTTTTCCTCATTCAGAAACATCACTGATAATGATCAGTTCCATGCAGTTATTTCAGAAATTTGCCTCGAGAAGTAGCTCCACATGTTGTCTGCATGAGAGCTTGTAATAGAACAAGTTTTTTTTCTTTTCACTAGTGTTTTATTTTGAGAGTTGTGTTTTTATGTGTGGTGGTATCAAGTCTTTGCTTTCACTACACCCTCATCAGCATTCATTTCTATATTTTGCTCCTGAGATAAAGTTTGCAAAGCCACAGAAGACCTAGACCAGAAAGCTCTCAATACAGCATTTAAAAATGGTTTATTAGCATCCCTCACATTTAATGGACTATTGACATTGAAGTCATGCAGCACTGCCCCCTGCTGGTTTGGATGTTTTAAGTTGCCAAAAGTTAAAAAATAAAAATAAAAAAATAATAATAATAAAAATATATTGTCATCAACTTTTTGCAATGACAATGTAAATATTTTAAACATTAATAAATATTTATATAATCTCTCTCTTTTTTTTTTTTTTTTACAATTACTGTGAAAATGTATGTGCACAAACCTGTCTTGCAAAAAACTTTCATCCTCAGAAATATGAATGCTGACTCAGTATTTTCATTAAGAAAAACCCTTAAACATAACTCCCTAAGTTTTTTTTTCTCTTGATTTAAAAGGGGTTGTACAGAAGTGGTGGGTCTCAGACCCAGTTGCCCTTTGACCTCACATTAGCACAGTGTATAGTGCTGTGGCGCAGTGGGCACGAGGGTCCGGTTACATGTGCTTCACAGTCTGCTGTGCTTCACTAAATGTCACACTTTGAAACCTCCAGAAAATGTCAGGGGTCAGGTTCTTTAATAAGCCCATTTCTGCAGGGTTCCTCCTTTTTTATGGGCTGTCTTTTCCAAGATTTATGAACATCTTCACTATTTTTAAAAACACACACTGAAAATCGCTGTCTTGCGGAGTGTTAATCTATTATTACTTCCTTCATATCTGCTAAACCATTAAAAAATGATGATTTTGATGTACTTTTCTCATATGTAATATTTGGTTGACTTCATTCACACTGAATGACCGTTCCTTGTACTTTACATTCTTTTGGTGAAACTGGAGAGCGAATTAAAAAGAAGGTGTTTTTCTTCTCTTCGGTGCCTTTTGTTATAAAGGATGAAAAGCGCTTTAAGGTCACCCAATAAACCATCCCATTCACAGTACAAGGAGATGGAGTGACGTATATTGTATTTAAATAATACAAAAAAAGCAACATAACACCGCTTCCCATGAAATGCACAGTGACATATAGTCTGCCAAGGGGAAACAGGGGACATGAAACACACATGTCCCTCTCTCTTGCGCCCACAAGTTCTTTGCTCAAAGCCCCAGACAATAGTGCTTTCTTACCCTTCAGTATTCCAGGAGGCGCCATCTGATACCTGGCAATCAGCTAATCTGGTGCCCTAGGCGACAGGGTCACCTTTGGGCAGGTAACAATAGATTCTTTACCCAATGTGCTTTTTTGTCTCCTTCTTTGTGCAAGGGAGCAAATCCTACCTGGGCGCCATTCAATTAGCGCTGACTCACACGGACTGGTGTAGACAACTGTGTGTCAAGAGAAGGAAATGTTCCCACGCCAGTAAACTGACTTTGTCTCCTACTTTCAAACTTTTATGAGCAATCAAAGTTTGTATAAATACCTGTCTCATTAATTTAATTACCTGCTGTCTTATTGCATTATACACTATAATATCTAGATATGGAAGAACAGAGACTGTCCTGTTTAGTAATACTAAGAAGAGAGTATATCTTTTATCACCCTTTCATAATCTACCAAATGATGAGCCTGCGTTTTGCCATAGAGTTCGAGCCAAAAGTCTATTCCTGCTAGATCATGTGAGGACGGTTCAGGAAATCTAATAAGGATATGTAACTTCTCCTCATATACTCTGGCTTTTTGGATGACCTTTCCTTTGAGTAATGTCATGACAGGTACCATATGACACTTTAAGAGTGAGCAGGGGCTTATTCAGCTGCCAGGCTTTGGCTAGAGATCACAGAGGACGCCCCTGGTGAGAACACAAGCTTGATCTCCACCATGCTGCATATGTGTTCGTCCATGCATTAGTAATGTCTGAGATCACCGCCAGCCATCCAGGGGGTCCAAGTTGTAGCCTGATCTGGTTAAATGGATAGAGTCTTGGATGTCCTTTAGACAGACATCACGCCTGCCATTGGTTAAAAACGTATAGCTGACTTACCTGGTGCTTCCAATAAGAGATGATTCATTGAAAGTGATGTCATTCCCTTTACTTATTGAATTATCAGGCTTAGGACTCTAATGTGAAACACCGGTGTCAGTGACATAGACGACCATCGGATCATTCATTATATATGTACAAATATAAATATTTAATAGGGTGGAAGGGTTTAGAAAAATAGGTTTCTTTCAAGCAGGACTGACGTTTTAAGGTTTCTTGTGGTTCTTGCAGTATGTACAGAGCTCATGTTTGGTGTAAAGGTGCGGTCACATTAGCAAAATTTCATGACTGCAAATTTGTATATTATGTACAGCTCACACAGAAGTCACTTTCAAACCAAGCAGCTTGCTGCTGGTCAACAAATTTGTGTGACTAACTTGAACCTGTTGCGAAATCGGTGTGAGGAATCTTTCTCCCTCATGCAAAATTCCCAATTTAAATTGAAATTCGCTTATCAAAATTTGCCGAACTATTGTAAATGTGACCGCACCTTATGAATATTTATCTTGTTCTACAAAGCTCACAGAATTCAGCGCCAGGCATTTTCTAACGCTAAAGGAAATGAAAAACACGTCCAAATCATTGTAAAACAGTTGTCACACAAATAAACAAAAACAAACACTCGTACTTCGGTTATTCCTGATGAATTCTTGCAAACAAATGGCTTGTTTTCTAGCCTAGCTTCCTAGTATATTAACAGTTTATGAGGAAGGCACATGTGACCAGTTGCACTAATGGTCAAGATTATATACTTAATAGTCCACATTGGGAAGCGTAGAAAGAGAGTTTGAATAAAAAATTCTGTAACATAAAAGTCCAACATAACAAAATAACCTTTATCAAATTTGCATCGTCACACTCAAAGAATTTAAATACAAAAGAGCATAAACAACAACAACAACAACAACAACAAAAAACGCATCTGTGCTTCAATAAAATCTTGTTAAAAGAAAACAATCATTATAAAGCTGCATTTTTTTGATTCAGAGCACATTTGTGCTTTTTAACTGGTCTTTTCGTACATTTTTTATGAGGTGAGAGTAAAGACAGTGCATGTAAATAATCTTCAGAAGGTCAGTGCATTGCCTGGTACATTCTGCAGCCCTCTTAGTGCAAGTTGGGATATCTGAGGACAGGAAGGCACTGTTCGCATTTTATATCCATCATCAGGGTTCATTTGAAAATGATTTGTGCTTGCAGGGTCCATAAGGGCACAATGCGGTGCGACAAAACCAGTGAAATGCAGCTCTTCGTAGCTAATGATATCATCATAGGTCACTTCCATCATCGTCCATCTGTACAGTCTGCAGCTTGGCCAGCTCTTTCCCTTCCATGTCCAGATCCCCACAAACAACCCTGATTGGACCTTCTCCTGCCCTAGACACAACTTGCAGGCTGTTGGGCAGCTGAACATCTTGAGACCTGTAGTCTGAAGACAGGGCTACACTGTCCTCTTGAAGGCCACGTCCTGCTTGATTCAGAGTGTGGTGTACCTCGGCTGTGGCTGTGACGGTAGGGGGAAGTGAACCGCCGGTAGAGGAAGAAGAAAGGAAAAGGGAGGCTGTGTAGCCCAGGTTGCTGCCTTGGTCCAGGGACATTTCAGAAGGATAAGTGTAGCTTCCAGACACATCCAAAGGCTCCTGCTTCACAGTCTGGGTGTAAAGCAGGGTTTGGCTCGAGTGTTGAGGAGAGTCACTGACCACGTTCCCCAAAGGAGCAGAGCCTGAATGGGGGATAAAAGAGAAGATCCAGTTCAGCAAATGTAGCTGTACATGTCTGGTAAACTTCATAAATTATTGAATATATGCAATGAAAGCAATTTTTAAAAAAAGAAATAAACTTGAACTTTAATATGTATTGTTTCAGATGCACATTGTGTTGTTTATGACAAAATCTTAAAGATTTCAAATTCTGACAGTTCGCCAAATTTTAAACAGTAAATGTCTATTTTGAAGCTCTTTAAGGTAACGTAACTGATCGCTGTATCCGCCTCAAACTGCAGCACGGAGCACACGTGAACTGCTCTTCCGCTTTACTAAACCTTATAGCACTAAATAAACATGAACATCAGAAGGTATGTTGAAACAACTTACTGAAATATATAATCTCTCATGTAATAGCTCAATCAGTGTTTCAACCATGAAAAAGGTCAATAAAACATCACATGTTTTGCTCAGGAAAGTCACTAGGTGTCCATAGCTAGTAGTTAGCAAGAAAAAAATTATTTAAGAGAAGAGCAAAATATTGCTTAGGTATATTACTTATTAAGTATTACAAACGCATTATATTTTACATAACATCTCATTGATGAAAGAATTATTTTATGAATGCCTGAATATATCTAATTCTGTCGAAAATGTATGTTTGTAATCTTTAGAGTCTATTTTCTCAGAAAGGGGAGCTAATGTATTATATTTCATATTATGTAGAAACATAATCAATAAATCATTAGAAAGCAAAGACTTTCCTTTTTGATTCATTGCCTAAAACTGAAAACTTCAAGTTCAAACCGACTCCAATGAAAATGATGGAGCAGCTCGCATAGCTCGTGCTGTACTTCAGGGTAACCCTAAACACTTTGGCCGGGACATCAACCCTTCCCAGTTTAATACAATGTTCTTTTCTTTTAGTTGGCAATAGCCGCTTGTAACAACTCAATAGCGAATGGATGAGAGAGAAAGGACAGAGCGTGAAAGTGTGATCTGTTTATCCAGATGGGACTCCTTCATTGCTATCTCAAGAGGTTTGCTTCTGTCCCTCTCTGTTTCCTTTATTTCATTCTTTCAGTCAATATCTCTTTGTACCTCTCTTGCTTCTTTTCTTCAGAACTTTTCTAGTGAACTGTAAAATGAAACACCTTTTTCATTTTCTGTTTGTGGTTAGACTTGCTATGATTTCCTTGTAACTCTAGAATGTGGTTCTTGGCACATGTCTCTTGCAGTGACAGCCTTTGGCTTTCGGCCAGACACTTTTCTTCCATTAGGCTTGCACAAATGTCTGATAAATAATCACAGCGCCCAAACCCCTCCTCCCCCGCTTCATACTCGCTCACTTTCTGAAACTAGACCCAAGTTTTCTACAAGTTTTCTTTAGCTTCCCGCAGACATTGCTTGTGGGAGGGGGTTGTTGTATAGAGGGGGTCAGGAATATATTTTCTTTCCATCTGACTTATACAGTTTACTCAGTCCTCTTTTTTCATCTTGACAAATATGCAAAAGAAAAATCTGAAACAATATCTCGCAAGTTTTGACTTCATAGACAAAATGGTGCTGCAAGGAAATTTCTATTGTTTCTTTGTATTTGTGAGGCACTGGAGATCAAACTTTGTGTTTTTATGAAGACATGTTTTATTGAATTGCCTTGAAAATTATGGGCACAAGGAAACAGGGTTTTGGCTAAACAATTTTAATATCGTCTTTTTCTTGCTGGATCGTTTGGGCTCAACTGTTTTCCTTCTAAATCAAAAGTTCAGCCAGGGGTGGGTTTGTTTTTATGTGGCTCGTAAACTGCATATTAAAGGATAAAACAGACGAGCGAGAGAGGAGCAGAATGCAGCTAGCCTTGCTGTTATTGATGTGGCCATAAAATATTCATGGAAAGAACCATTAGTGAGTGGTTAGGGCCATGGAGGGGAGGTGGGGACCGTGTTGAGAGACTGCGTTTGGTATGATCCTCTAGCCAGTTGACCTGGACCCCCACATGCCTCTCACAACTTCACCCACAATGCACTCCAACTGCCTGTGACCCACAAGGCTTTCTTGCAAAACCTCTGCTCTTTTGCACTGAGCTCTGCGGTCACTTTTGGCAAGCTTAACCACATAAATGTTCGGTCACAGTATTCTCCAAAGTGATGATGTAATTACTCTGGCTCTCATGAGCTCACTAGAAGTGCTCGGACTACTTTAGATATTGTTGTTATTGTATCTTCAAAGACATATGCTTGAGACGCAGAGGCGCAAATCAGCCATTTTGAACCAGAAATGTCAGGAAAACATTATGTATATACCCAATTTAAAGAAAAAACCCAAAAATGAAAAATTTGGTCATTAATTACTCACTCTCATGTTGTTCCAAATCTGTATGCTGACAAAAGCCCATACAATAAAAGTTAATGGCATCCAAAACAACATTGAACCCCAATGGCATTCATTATATGCACAACATATCTTCTTTTGTGTTCTGTAGAAGAAAGTATGTCATATACAAGTTTGGAAGAACATGAAAGTTAGTGAATTCTGACAGATTTTGGGGTTAACTGTCTCAATATATCTAATAAATGGCCTCCTACCGTGAGTGGTTGATGTTGTGGATGGGGGCAGCATTAAAGGAGGAAGCCCCATGGTGGTTTCACTTCCAGGGAGATTGACCACACTGTAACTGCTGAGATGAAGGCCTCCTGAGGTAGTGGATGGAGTGGAGGGGGCCGAAGCGAAGGAGACCACTGAAGAAATGACTCCATCTTCAGCATTAGAAACCAGAGTCTGCATGGCCTCCAGCTTTCCAGAAGCAGTTTCAGAAACCCCCATTGAGAACGGAGCATAAGACACAGAAGACCCACCTAACAGCCTCTCCTGACTGTGATGGGAGACCCTCTGGGGATCAAAGGTCAAGAAATGGCCACTCGTGGCGCCAAGTCCATTCAGGAGAGTATTGCTACTGTGTGACTGAACGTAGGCTCCACCGTTGATGTAGTGAGCATTCACGCTTGCTAGATCACCGTTAAAACTCATTCCTCCAGCTACGTGTGAAGGCATTTTGACATCTCCAATTTGTTGGATGACGGTTGTTCCTCCATCCGAGTAAACCGTAGGGGGGGCTGTTCCGTGTGCGATTGAGCTGGAAGAGCCACTGGAGAGGGGACGTGGTGACAAGTCCTCTTGGCCTTTACTGGACTCATCTTCTGTACTGTGATTGCCATCTGACTCACTGAAAAAAAAGAACCATTTTTTTAAGAAACAGACCAATGGTTTATATATTGTTTTGGTGCTAAACAATTGTGTTTGGCATGGGATCCTGCTTTTTCTACAAAGCCATCAACAATTTGCAGTCTTATGAATTTGGTGAATCTACTAACAGTAAATAGTATTAAAATGCCCATAATCATTTGAAAATCTATCTGGTAAACTGGTAAAGATGTGTACTGTAAATCTGTCATTTTCCAATTGATTTCTCAGTTTATTTGTTTCTCTCATAATCAGTGGATTAAAAATACTGTTAAACTCGACCTCTTTATGGCTTCTAAAAGCAGACCGCTATAATAAAAATCATTTTCTGTAAATATCTCAGTCATCATTTCTAAAGTGGACCTCTTGCCCCCGGGGGTCAAAAATCAGATAAAAGGATCTGAGCTCTTGAAGGCATTTGGTGGGTCTCTTTACAGACTATGACAGCTGCGGGTGCATCGTTCACAGTGACTCGAGCAGCCAAGCCGCATCTATACAAAGATCTTTTTGACACGACAAGCCGTTGGTCTTTTCTAGTCCAAAGAGAACCCATAAGGAGTTCATGGACATCTTCGTTCAAACAATGAGTAATTATCTTTGTCAGGGTTTGACAGCGCAACATCAAAGCAGCGCTTACTCTTGACGCATACGGAAACGCCTGACCTCCCTTATTTACGAGTCTCGAGATTTATTATTTATGATAAAAGCAGCATTTTGCGGGCATAATGGTTAAGAGTTATTTCCACCGCAGTTTGAAACTCTGAACGATCTGCAAGCAAAAGTTTACAAATACAGAGCTGCTTCTTATCTACCTCAGATGCCTCAAGCTGTGAATAGGATTTTGGCCACGTCAGGAGATTGAGTGCAGATCTCTCTGACTGATTATGAGGGTGGGACAATGGCTTTAAAATCCAGAAACAAACATAGACAATGGCTATGGTAATGTAATGGCTGATCATATCTAAAGTAAACCTAGGGTCTGCTGGGGTTGTATTTGAAAGCAGCAACATGTCTGTTAAAATGTTTGTCAGGTCTTTGTTTTGCTTATCCAATTAATGTGACCCTTTTAATGAAATCTGCCAATTTATGAAATGTCTACATCGTTAAAAGAGGCTTGAGCTGAACTAACGACTCAAAATGTGGGAAAGAAGAACTTTTAAGCAATTCTTCAAAAAATGTAGGCTACTTTTTAAAAATTGTCTAGACTCATCTGAACAATCTATAGCGCATCATAAACTTTTCCATTTTTAAAGTAGGCTACCATAACCAAATCAAGAAGCCAAACGGGCTTTAAATAAGAAAATGATTTATTTTTTAATAGTAAACGCGTCACGGTCTCCACGTTCTTCAAAACTGCACCTCATTGAAGCGCTCAAAGCTTCGTATTTCAAAACATTGGTGAAACGTGTCCTCCATACGCTCTCGCGCATTCCATCATACGTTTTCCGCTCTCGATTAACGACTTAAATATAACTGCGGCTTACCTTTTTGATTGCGCCTCGGATGGATTTCTGTCTCTCTGCCTCCTGTTTTTGAACCAGTTGCTGACCTGCGTCAGAGAGAGTCCTGTCATTTTGGCCAGATTTCGTTTCTCGGCTGGAGATGGGTACCGGTTCCGCTTGTACATATCCTTCAGCGCGTTCCTAGACCTCTCTTTGAAACAATACACGGTCTCCTCTCCGTCCCAGATAGTCCGAGGCAGAGGATATTTCCTGCGTAAGCGATACTTGTCCACGGCACCCAGCGGTCTGCCCCGCGCCTTCTCCGCTTCGATGTAGCGCGCCTTGTACCACATATCCTGCAGAGACGAGTGGTTTGACGGACTGAAACTGTGGTTCTCCAGAATGCAGTAGAGCTCTTGGTAGCGGGCCTGGTGGAACGCGACTATCGCTTGCGCTTTCAGGATGCTCTCGTTCCCCCGCAGCAGGTCACTCTGCGGCAGTGACCAGAGGAACCTGGCCAGGCGCTCCACGTTCCCACCCTGCAGCAGCGCTTCGCAGACGCATGCAACCTGCTCGGGGGAGAAGGCCAGGGAGGCCGGTGAGCAGTCCAAAAGTTCGGCATTCTCCATCGGCAACTCCGCGGGGTCCAGCACTGACAGCTTGACACTCCCACGATTCTCCCTCTTGATCTCATCGGCACTAATGACCTCGCTTGAGGAAGAAGACATTTTGAGCGCGTCCTGATAAGTCACTCCTCTGGGTTTCAGGCAGCACATCAGGCGATCGGGTTTCGCCCCTCCATCCAAGCACGATCAGGTATCTGGCCGCTGTGTGGTGTGGATAAGATCTGGCGTCCCCCGTTCCACCACAAGTTTAACTCCACAGCCCACGTTGGAAAGGAGTCCAAGTCCTGAGCGCATTTTGATTCGCCGCTCTGCCCCTGCGGGGAGGAGCGACTGGGATGTGAAGACAAATGTTTGCGCTGGGAACGTCCATCAAGCGTGCAGTGGGAACGCGGGTACCTGCGAAAGGTAATGCAGGCTGCACTACGTCCACACGTCCACAGTACACGCACGAGATTACACATTTTCAAATGTACAAAATAGTTGCTTCTTTGTGTCATCACTCAGAAGTTACTCTAAGTGATTACCAAAACATGCCTTCTCTTGAAGAGAACAGCATCATTTTTTCAATTGACAAATTATATGCTAATTGATGAGATCATTGCATGACCATCACCTTCCAGAGGCGATAGTCGGAAATATAAAGGATTTACAGTTGAAAACAAACTTTGAGATATAGGCTACTAAAGAGTAAAATTCATGTCATGATGATCATGAAGATTAAATGACTGGTGTCATCTGAATAAGCAGATTGTCTTGTTTAGTGCTATAAAGCATCCAGCTTTTACTAGCTTTTATCCATATGTTTAAAATACAAATATCATGAGCAGATGGGGAGGGTTGTAACATTTTCCATTTTACTTGTCTATATTTGTCACAGCCCTAAGTATGACTCAGACACACACACACACACACACACACACACACACACACAAAATATAATGTTTTAACATTTTTAGCCTGCTTCTTGTTTTTATATATTTTATTTTCTGAACTATTTATTTATTTATTTATTTATTTATTTATTTATTTAAATGTTTTAAGTTAAATGATGGTAAAAATTTCATTACCACAATAAATTCATAATTTGATATACAACACCTCTCTTTGTACTTGACATTAATTTACACAGTTTTGAGTTAATTTTTATATTTCCAAACTACTTCAATTTATAGCAGATACATATGGGAATATTATATCAAAGTTTGAGACACATATAGAAAAAAAAAAACAAGAAGTTTCAGTGACTGAAACAAAATGTACTGCAACACTCTTCTATTTGACATTTTTGTCTGAGCCAATTCATTGTTTAATTTCATCATGTATGTTTACATACATTTTGGAGAGATTAAGCATTATTGTCTAGAAAGCTTCACCTTCAACAAAGAAATAATAGCTAAATGCAAAGCTATTTAGTCATCTATTGTTTAAAGGTTGTATAAGGAGCAGATTTTCTGAATCTCAAATGTAGCACCGCGACTCTTCCAACTGTTTATGTCTGTCCATTTGTCAGACAGGCACTGACAATCTGCCTCTTGATTGCACTCTTTTTTTCAGTTTGTCATGCTGTTTACTGGAAACCGAAGGTCTGAATGGGAGCCAGCAACCGCAACAGCTGAGAGGAGGCCCCAGAAGCCTCTCACAAAAGCAGAGGGAAGTTTGACGTGATTGCATCCCTAAAATTAAACCCAGTACAAACAGAATACCTGGCAGCCGCTCTGGGCACAACCCTGCGTTCACATGCTCTTTGGTATGACGGTGGCACATAGATACATAGGTATCAGACTTTATACTGGTCAATGATTTTAGAAGCCCATGCCTGTCCCTGGGGAAAGGCAGTAAACTATGTCTATCTTCAGCGCTATCAGGAATGGACTATGTAATGATGAGAGATGTCATGAAGCTGTGTTATGGTGTGTTGCAAACATCAGGAAAAGACATCTAAGTAACCTTGGGAGAGCACAGCTGTAAAATGACAACATTATTGCCTTTATCCCTTAGATTCCCAGTTTAGTTTAGGTGAAGTGTTGCCTGTTGTTGTGGGCAGGGATTTTGTTAGAAACCATTAGAGACAATGATTTAGTGTTTGTTTTTTGTCCTGCTGAATATTCTAAAGCATCGTCATTTGCACTTTGTCAAGTTTTGTAAGTTTGGTGTAGCTATACAAACTTTAATTTTCCTCATTTCTCTTTAAAATGATGTTATCTGTAATCAGGGTACGATGAAATGTTGTGATATGAAGCGTTTCATTACAGTCAATCATTGTCAACAGAGCTGCATATATATGTGCACACTCTTAAATTTTTACATGATTTTTGTTTTACATGCTTTTTCACTGCTTTTTTGCTCCATTCCTATTGTTAGTTTCTGGACACTGGCTTCTTGGGTGGCTTGTGAAGATTTTCCCAGTTGAATCCTTGTGAGAGAGCGGGATGATAAGTTTGTCATAGGGGGCTGGGTGTTGGAATTCAGCAGAGAATTTCCTGCCAATTTAAATCCTCAATATACCTGGAGCTTCAGCAGATGATCCAAAACACATGCAACCAAATCCATCACAATGCTTCAGTCAATTGGCCAAAATACACCAAGCAGAGAGAGAGAAAGACAAAAGGAATGAAGGACACCCAAAATCTTTTCTCTAAAATGTAAAAATAGTGATTAATTCGTTAATTTTATTTAATTAATTTTTATTTGTTATTATTATTTTATTTAATATTGTCTATATATTTAAAATATAATAAATATTTATTCATATTGTTAATATTTATTTTGTTTATTTATTTATTTATTTATTTATTTATTTGTTTATTTATTCCTTTTATGTATTTTTTTATATATATCAGACTGATTTATTTTTAATATTATATTATATTGTATTTTATTCTTTTTAAATATATTTTTGTTATTGCTTTTATTTATGTGATTTATTCCAGACTAATCAAAATGTCAAAGCTCCTTAGGGGGTTTAAATATGTTCATCATTTGATGAATGACTTTTTATATTCTTGATGTCAAGGTATAGAAAGTGGATCCCTATTTCTCTGAAATATGGTCACCACCCGCTGTCTATTTCACTGCTTGTGGCATCTCCACATGTGCAACACTATGGCCATGAATGAATCCTTTGTGGCACTGCAACTGCACAGAAGCAACCCACCCCAAACTCTTTGCAACCTCCACCCTTCCCTCCATATGTTCCCAATACATCTAAACCTGTGGCCTGGGGGGCTCCCACTAAGCACCTGCCCCTGCCCAGGCTACAATGGGGGCTATTCTTCAGGAAGGATGGACAGTCTAACATTGATGATGGCTTAGGAATATCAGCAAGATATGAGGGAGTGGGTTAGGTGTCCTTTTATAGTTTTTATGAAGGTGATGGTCTGTGAGAGAGCCGATGTGTGCATTTGTATGAGCGTGTGTTTGTCTATGTTCTTTGTGCATCTGTTTGTGCACGTCTTTTAGTTTTCCCCTGTCTGGTTTTACCAGTCTTACAAAGGGGATTTTTTCAGTTTGTTCACACTACACAGTGAGCTGTTATCTGTTAGATCAATGCATGCTAAACGTAGGATAAAATGCCCTTGATTTGACTGTAATGCTGAGTTTAGGATGGAATGTAAGCAAAACGAGCCAGCGCAAGCATTTTTTATTTCTTCTGACAGAGGTTTGGCACAGCATCTTCAGATATGCTTGTCTTTAAAAATGATCAATTTAACTTGCTTCACAGTTTGAACAGAGTTCAGCTTCCTCACTTCACCAGAAATGATCTCATCATGGCTGTAAGTTTACGGCTGAGCATCCTGATGGTTATGAAGGTTTAATAAGAATGCCAGAGTCAACAGACACTTTGATGTAGTCATTGAATATTTTGCATTCATTAGTAAAAGCTTGTTCACACAAAGGATGGTAAGTTTTAATTTTATTTCTAATTTTATTAGAGTAGGGACGTCCACACCACAGCTATAATGATAATGACACAGAGGAACAATATTGTTTGAAATCAGGGTACAGTTACACAACAGCAATTGTACTAAAACAGAAAAATTCTCCTTTGCATTTTTGAAACATTTCATGAGCAGACGACAACATTGTCAAAACGGCCCCCTTTTGTACAGATCTGTGAACATGACTAAAAACACTGTATTATGCATGCCAGGCCCGTAGATGGCAATGTCACTTTGTAAAAGAAACAGTACGCACATGCGCACATACCAATATCTATAGAGTGAACAGGTAATACACATGTGGATGACAATACCGTTTTCACAAATTTGTATTTTCGTAGCTTACATGAGATTTTTGTAAATTTTTGCATTTTCAAGCTGCTTAAAACTTAGTTTGCAGTTTTGTAAAGACCCCATTGTTTAAGAACAATTTTTCCAGCTGATGAAAAATAAAAACTTTTAAAGCCAATCAGCATTCAACCGACATTTAAAGCGGCAGACGCTATAACTGCACTCTCACTTATAATAAACAGAGCATTATCATTTGTTGTCGTGGATACTAATATTGTTATCGTTACAGTTTAGTTATTGTTCTTGGTGTAAAGGACCTTAACTTTATGAGAACAGGGAAATCAAAAGCAGTTATAGTGATAGCAACACAAAAAATGACATTGTTGGAATAACTTCCAGAAAGATTTTTCCAGCTGATAAAAACATTAACAGCCAATTAAAATCCACCCATCTTTAAAGAGCTTGCGAATTTAAAGCAGCAGGTGATAAAACTGCGCTCTTGCTTAAACAGAACATTATCATGATGTAGCTATTAATATAGTTAGTTATCTTTCTGGTTATAGTTCTTGGTGTGAACGTGCTTGAATTCTATGAGAGTCGGCAATTCCACTGCCTTAATGGTAACAACACAAAGAACAATATCACTGGAACGATTTTTTCCAGCTGATGAACAATACATACATTGACAGCCAATCAGAATCCAGCGCGTGGTATGTGCATTAGCAGGAGAATGTTTGCATTAGTGTGTGCGTCTCTGTGTGCTCAGGACCTGTTCAATGGGTAGTTCTGACAGACAAGGAAATAAACAGAAACTTGGAATGCCACAAGGGTAAACACACTCATTTAAGGTGAGCCGCCCCACTGCGGAAACTGTCTCTCAGATGCTTCCTTCACCTTTAACATGTTGTCAAGGTGATGATGACCTCCATGGCTGACTGATTGGTATCAAATATATTGCGTAGGCACTTTGTAGGTGTTACATTTTCCACCACTTAAATGGATTTTTAAAGAAATAAGTGTCTTGTCAAAAGCTGCAGGCAATCTCTACCAGTAAATACCATCAGATTAATGTTTTGACCTCTGGGCCTTTGTGGCAGGCATACATGTGTTTAATCTAGTTGTCACTTTCTGCTGGAGGGTAAAAACTGACTTCAGCCTTCTAAGAATGATTGACAGTGGGACAAACCATAGCCTTGAAGAATGTGCTTTTTGTTTCAGTCATATTGCCTTTTAGGTTGCCGCAGCTAATCATCAACAGCTAACCTTGCACTCCGTATATCAACTTAAGAGTCTTGCTTCATTTTGGCAAGGGTCCTGCCATCTGTCATCACTTACTGTCTCTTTATAAATATAATTAAACGCAATTTCAACTGTCTAATCTGCAAATAGAAGGCATGAAGTTAGTGGTCACACAAAAAACACTGTTTTGAGTCAGTGAAAGGGAAAATCACCTAATCAGTCCTATAGTGTTCAGCCATATCAGATTCCACCAATGAATATGAATAGCCCCGGATAAAATGTTAAGATTATGACTTTGAACACTGTAATGATATATGTGACATGCATTCATTGTCAAATTCAGTGACGTTACTTATGGCAACGGATATACAGTAGCTAAAACGTTAAAATGACAAATATGTCACTTGTATATTGTAGTGTGTCATCTGTGATGACTGTGCAGTATTTTGTATTGCCAACAAATCTTCCATTCCCAGGCCTCTCTGTCCAGGGTGTGTCTTAACCTTGTGTACTGTCAACAACAGAGGAGGGTCACAAACACACTCACACACACACACACACACACAGAAGTTTAATGCTGAATAAATCAATATCCAAATACTGATTACAGCCTTACTTACATGACTTTCAGCCATGATTTCACTTACCAATTTTTGCTGTTTATTTTAATATTAATTAATTGTATTAATCATATATTATGTTATTGTTAATAGTATTTAAGTTAAGATGCTTTCTCTGAACTGTTCTGGAAAAAATACCTTAATGAATAATGTTATTGTGAATAATATGGTAGTAGTAGTAGTAATAAAGTACTAGTAGTTATAATAGTAATAATAATAAAAGATTGATTAGATACTTCATTTTATGGTTTTGATTAGATACATAATTTCATGGTTATTGTTATCAGACATGCGAATAAATGTCAAGTTTTCTACAACTCACACACACAAACACAAAGTCTGTGTACATGCAACCTCACAAAGTGGATAACAGCCACTCTGAGGTTTTGTTGTTTTTTGTAATTACTTCTAAACAGTGTTGCTCAGTGAGGGAGCTTAAGCAGTGGACTTTGTCTTAGGCTGTGTTTTAAAGTCTAATGCTTTGCTGACATCCAGGCTTTAAAAAAAGTCAGAATAAAAAAGATAAAGTGAGCGAGGTGTAAAAGCAAAAAAGTGAATAATTCAGTATATCGATGAGGAAAGACCTCTCAAAATTCATTAAGCATCTGATCACCTTGCACAGTAGTTTTCCTTCTAGCCCCATCAATGTGGGAAATGTCTTGTCTTATCTTATCAGCTGTTGACTATCTCATTCTCCCTGAGCTTGCAGTGTTTGCATAGGGGCTGCTGCGGAGAGCTTGCAGGTGTGAAGTCTGCACCGTCAGGGCTTTAGCTCTTGGCATAGTTGGCTCCCTTCACTGTATTGTTGATATATCCCACCCTCTGGCATCTTTCCACCTTTCACAGGTATTTAATCCTCCATCTCCCAATCAAGCATGTCATTATCAGGCATTAGTGTTAAAGAAATGCTTGAGAAAATGTGTTTTTCTTGGCTTCCGTCTTCTCACTTGGAGAAAAGAACTCATATTTGGAATAATAAATGCCTCTCATTTTGCAAATTAGGTCTTTGGTTGTTATGATGTGGGGAAAAAGATGAATAAGACGATTTTAATCCAATTAAACAGGCCCATCATCATGAATAGCTTGAAATCACATATCAGACTTGTATTCCAGGTTGATCTTCAGGCTGATCTTTGAATCATCTGTCTTGATTCTCGTCAGTCACGTAGTGATCAAACCCACATTAAAGGTAGTTATGGATGAGTGCCTGCTCCCCATGAAGATGATTACTCTTCACCAGTCTGCTACATGTTTATATAAGCAAAGCAGGCGTGCTGTTTGACAGAACCTCCTACGGTGATAATATTGACTAAAGGAGAGTTCTGCTTAATTTGACTTTTGGTTTGGTACCATCTGTGAATCAGCAGCTGATGATTGATTGGCAATGGTTTCTGAGACATGATAGTGAAAATGTAGACTATATACAGTAGTATCATTTGAAGGTTTAGGGTTGGTAGATTTTTTAAATGCTTTTGAAAGAAGTCTCTTATTTTCTTGTGACATATCAATGTTGAAAACAGTTGCGCTGATTAATATTTTTGTGGAAGCCATGATTTTTTTCAAGATTTATGTTTAAGAATTTCAGAGGAACAGCATTTTTTACTATTATAAATAGAATATATATATATATATATATATATATATATATATAGATAGATATATATAGAGATATATATCTATCTATATATATATATAGATATATATATAGATATTTCTACTACTTTGGAGTTATATGTTATATGAAACATTGGTGCACAATTCATCCTACTGTTTTAAGTGTTTAGATATACAAATTTTGAACCCATAGAAACACCAAGCAACATGGGTGCATGTGCCATTGTTTTTGTAAAAATAGCTGCTGCAGCATTTAACGGATAATGCAGTCAACCCCAAACACATGACTGATCATGACTTATACAACACAGTGCTCAAAGAATTCCTCTTGTAAAGTCGTTGTTCTTCTTGTGTTCTATTTTTTCCATCTATGTCCTCATGACAACCTTAATCTGGCTTGCTCATTTGTCTGTGATCAATATTATGCTCCAGAAGGATGAGAAATGGTCATTAGAGAACTGGAGAGTGAGTGCTGTCTTGCCATTACTATTTGCCATTATCTCTGCCTCCACTACTTTAGCCCCTCTCTCTCTCTCTTTCTCTCTCTCTCTCTCTCCCTCTCACGCACACACACACATTCACAGACTCTCTCTTTCTTTACTTAGGCATGTTTTTTTGCTGTCAGGTTTTTATAAGCCAGCTGCAGGAGACCTACATCGGCTCATCATAAATCACCCAGCATATTACAGTGTGAATATGGAACTTGAACCGTGGATGTGGCCAGGCCAGCTGCCATTACTCAACTCTTTGTTTATTATACAGGGACAACACTTGTCCTTCAAGCAGTCAAAAAGAAAAAAAGTTTGTGTAGTTTTTTTTTTCTTTCTCAATTATAAACAGGTTTATACCTCCTAAAATTAGCATCGGCAGTGCAACGGTGTTGAAGTGTCCCCGATGGAAGAGTCAAAATTTTGTTTCTTTTTTACAACATTTTCTTATGCATGTTCAAACGTTTGGGGTCGACAAGATTTTTAAAATGCTTTTGATATATGCTCACATACTCATCAAGGCCACATTTATTTGATCAAAAATAAATGCAATAATCTGTTTTGGTGAAAAAAAAAAACATTATTCTTATTAATCCTGAAAATCTTTTTTCAGAATTCTTTGATGAATACAAGGTTAAAACCATTATATATATAATTTTATTTGAAAAAAAAAACATTACATGAAACAAAATAAAAAAGTAAACTTCTTATTTTTGCTAGTTGTCAATGCAACATTTGTAATTTTAATTTACCTAAGTGGACTAAAATAACTAAAACTAAAACTTTATTAAAAATAATTAAAAACTATATAAACATAAAACTAATTAAAAATAACAAAACACACACATACAACAATATTACTAATACCTTAACTAAAATTTAAATTAAAACAATATATAAAAAATATTCATAATATTAATAAAAACTATAATAGTATCTGATAAAATAACACTGCATGAATATAAACACCAAAAAAATAAATAAAATTGTATCAATTTAAAAGTCTTAACTGTCACATTTGATCAATTTAATGCTTTCTTGCTGAAAAGATGCAAATGGAAAAGATCATCTAAATGTAAAATTATCAATCAGATGTCAGTTCATATAACAATAGTCCATAGATGAGTCACTGTTGAAGATCAGGATTGATCCTAAAAGTTCTGAGCCTACGTTAGAAGTGGAAAGCCATTATGTTTATATAGTCATATGCAATTTATTCACATCGATAAGTGGTGCAAAATGTATCTGAGTGCTCTGACTCATATATTCTGAATTGCTGAGATCTGATTTTCGCAGCATGAGTGAATGTTTTCCTTACACATATCTTGGCAGTAGGCACCATGTGGTGTATTAAGGGAGAAACAAAAAACAAAAAAAACACAGGAGGATTGTGAGAGTTTGCAGTGCAGTTCCTCAAACCTGAATTAAACCTCAAGTGCTGACAGCGAGTGAGTGAATGAGCGAAAGAAAGAGAGAGAGAGAGAGAGAGAGAGAGAGAGAGAGAGAAAGAAACAGTGAGCGATCTTGCTCTTGTTGCTGTTGGCATAGCATAAGAAAGTGACTTCACCTCGGTGAGACGCAGATTTCTCTGCACTAACTGTCAATCAGGAAAACATTCCAAAGACATTTTCCCCTTTTCGGGTTAATTGGTGTGATACCCAGAAGATTTTCTGTTCAGTTGTTTTACCAAGGAGCAGTTGTCGGGAAATCATCTCTCATCATCAGAGGAAGAAGAGAAGGACAGCAGTGATGAGTGTTTAGTGCGCTCCCACCCTCTCTCCAAGCAGCATGACGACAAAGCAGGAAGTTCTGCCTCCGCCCAGCCTCCTTATGGACCTTTGGGAATCTGAGTGGCTAGAAAAGGTCATGATTAATAATTTAATGTTTATTAGTTTAGCTAACGCCCTTGCTTCACTAACAGAGGGAGCCTCAAGTGGCTCAACTCTCTCTTTAGGACCTATAGGATATGTAAGTCACGTGGTTAGACCATGTTTTCTTTTGTGAGGTGTTTTTAATAATAACAAAATGCAGTCTCAGTCTGCTGGGCTGTAAATGTTCATAGAACATTGTGTATGGAGATGCCAAATGTTGGAACAGGAATCATATAAATTCATTGAACTTTTTTGCCTGTTCTGAACTTCTTTTCCTTTTTTCCTGACCATTCAACAAGGTATCCTCAATAATTTCATCTGTTTCCCTCTAGAATAAAGTCCCTTTCAGTGTTTTCCCTCCCGGTATATTGCACTCAACACAACTGGGAACTCCTAGATCAAGTTCCACACCAAAGGATCACAAGCTCAAAGCTACTGATTCTTAAGAGCAATTTGTCTTGACAAAGCAACCGGAAGTCTTTCGTTTTCAATGAGAGCCAGCTACCAGTGAAGTCAGTGATCATGTGATCTCCTTTTAGTCATTACTTTAGTCATTATTTGTAGCAATAGCCAAAAATACATTGTATGGGTCAAAATTATTGTTTTTTCTTTTATGCCAAAAATCAGTAGGACATTAAGTAAAGATCATGTTCCATGAAGATATTTTGTGAATTTCCAACTGTAAATATATCGAAACTTAATTTTTAAAAACTTTTTTCAAAAACGTAATCAAAAACGTCCAGGGGTTTGACAGTTCGCCCCCTCCTGGAAGGCGTGACCTCATGCCGCAGAGAAAAAAGGGAGGCACCACAACCCACGGTGGAGCCGACGGAGGGAGGAGCCATGGTGGAGGAAGGGCTGATGACTTCAGGGGGCCGACTGACGATGGCGGAGCAAGTGGTGGTGGAGCCCGAGGCGGAGGCGGAGACGGAGAGCCGATGAGCCCAGGTGAAGTCGAGGATCTGAAGGGCCAGGGTGGAGCCGAGGGCTCTGGCGACCAAGGCAGAAATCCGGAGGTCTGCGATGGAGCCAGAGTGACCGAGGACCAAGGTGGATCTGGATGGAGGGAGGAGCCCGATGGAGCGACAAAGCGGAGCCAGAGGAGTGGAGTCCTGAGGCGATGGCGGGACAACGACCGACCAAGGCGGAGCCGATGGAGACTGGCAGACCCACGGCAATACCACCGCACAGATGGTGGACTGAGGGTAAGCTGAGGGGCTGCCAGGAAGCAGCGGTGGTGGAGCTGAAGTGGCAGGGATGATAGGAGGAGGCAGAACAGGCATGTCTGCATATATATCCATATCAATCAAGTCCTCAGAGTCCTGTGACTGCTCACCCTCAGCAGCGGTGCAGTGGGCGGGGCTTTCCTCAGCACCGAAGCGGATTTCGTCATCCAGATCACACCAGAATCCCTCCATCAAGCAGATGTCGTCGCAGCTGGCAGGTGGCAGGTGTTGAGAAACTCCTCAACATAGTCCTCCAAGTCACGGCCATCTTGGAAGATGAAGAGTGGCCTGCCATTTAGTAATGTTGTTGCCCCTCCTTGGGCAATGTTAACGGAGGCGATGTCCATGGAAAGAACTAAAATAAACCAACTGAAACACTTTCAAAAGAGAACAAAAAAACAAAATGCGGGTAAAACACGCCACACACTTTACTTTATGGTCCGGTCTTCTGTGCAGGAATAAGGCATGAAGATGAAGAATAACAATAAACAGTCTTTAATAATCCACATAGGGGTAATCAATACAGGACGTTAGAAACCACACATATACATCGACGAGACCACACTGTAAAAAATGAACGTGATTTTAACGGTAAAAAACTGTGAAAAAGCTACGGTAAAAACCTGTTAAATGGTAATATATATATATATATATACAGTGAAAAACTGTAATAGACATTTCAGACAATTTTTCGGTGAAATACCGCTTTTGGAAGTGAAAAAGAATGTAAAATTTACAGGGAAAAAGTGTAAATTGACATTCCCAGAATTCCCTGCGTTGCATTTCAAATTTAGTTTGAATTTGATGGTTTTTCTTTGAAATAATTAGGTTTCTTCTTAGTTTTTTCTTATCAGTTATGTTTATTAGGGTTGTATGTTACATCCAATGTTGTTAAATTAATGTTTATTGCATATTTCAGTTTAATGAGTCTCACCATGATGGTGTTTAGTGCTTGTGTGATTGACACTGTGCACCTTCTATACATGTTATTATTTAAAAGCTGCTTGTGATGGGCTTTGGTTCATCATGTGATTCTCATCACCACCTGCATTTGGTGGTTATCAGTGTATTTCAAAGGTACAAAACAGATCACAGTACTTCAATAGGTTGGTATATTGGTATATTTTACGGTAGAATTCCGGCAACCACAGCTGTCGGTTTTTTACCGTAAATTTTACAGAATTTTTTTTTACAGTGCAGACAAAGAAACACTGAACAGAATGCAACTTATATGGGGAACATAAATGAGGATAATGATGAGACACACCTGAACATAATGACACAATCAACAGGAGACAAAAACTAGGTCACACAGAGCACATGGGGAATGAAAAACACAACAAAAGCATCCAGGGGTGTGACATTATGACTGGTTTTGTGGTCCAGGGTCATATTAAAAGACAATGTTTAATATTTTTTTTATTTGCATGTCTGGAAACATGTCACATTATGCATGGTTAGGGAACAGTATTTATGCCATATATACATTTATGCCATGTATAACATTTAACCAATAACACATCAAACACTTGACTCCCATACTAAAGCCAGAGACAATTATTTAATTTGTATTGTTAGGTACCAAGTTTAAAAGTTACAAATTTCATGGTAGTTCCAGGATAGCTGCTGGGTTTTGCATTTGTCTTGATGTAAAGAATATTATTTTCCCTATCTATCAGTTGTCAAGTCAGTGCCTATAGGAGCAGACATGCAGTCCACTAAGATAACCATTTCATTCACCTTATACAGGTGCATCTCAACAAATTAGAATATCGTGGAAAAGTTCATTTATTTCAGTAATTCAACTCAAATTGTGAAATTCGTGTATTAAATAAATTCAATGCACACAGACTGAAGTACTTTAGGTCTTTGGTTTTTTTAATTGTGATGATTTTGGCTCACATTTAACAAAAACCCACCAATCTCAACAAATTAGAATATGGTGACATGCCAATCAACTAATCAGCTCAAAACACTTGCAAAGGTTTCCTGAGCCTTCAAAATGGTCTCTCAGTTTGGTTCACTAGTCTACACAATCATGGGGAAGAATGCTGATCTGACAGTTGTCCAGAAGACAATCATTGACACCCTTCACAAGGAGGGTAAGCCACAAACATTAATTGCCAAAGAAGCTGGCTGTTCACAGAGTGCTGTATCTAAGCATGTTAACAGAAAGTTGAGTGGAAGGAAAAAGTGTGGAAGACAAAAGATGCACAACCAACCGAGAAAACCGCAACCTTATGAGGATTGTCAAGCAAAATCGATTCAAGAATTTGGGTGAACTTCACAAGGAATGGACTGAGGCTGGGGTCAAGGCATCAAGAGCCACCACACACTGACGTGTCAAGAAACTTGGCTACCATTGTTGTATTCCTCTTGTTAAGCCACTCCTGAACCACAGACAACCTCAGAGGCGTCTTACCTGGGCTAAGGAGAAGAAGAACTGGACTGTCGCCCAGTGGTCCAAAGTCCTCTTTTCAGATGAGAGCAAGTTTTGTATTTCATTTGGAAACCAAGGTCCTAAAGTCTGGAAGAAGCTCATAGCCCAAGTTGCTTGAAGTCCAGTGTTAAGTTTCCATAGTCTGTGATGATTTGGGGTGCAATGTCATCTGCTGGTGTTGGTCCATTGTGTTTTTTGAAAACCAATGTCACTGCACCCGTTTACCAAGAAATTTTGGAGCACTTCATGCTTCCTTCTGCTGACCAGCTTTTTAAAGATGCTGATTTCATTTTCCAGCAGGATTTGGCACCTGCCCACACTGCCAAAAGCACCAAAAGTTGGTTAAATGACCATGGTGTTGGTGTGCTTGACTGGCTAACAAACTCACCAGACCTGAACCCCATAGAGAATCTATGGGGTATTGTCAAGAGACCAAAAAATGCAGATGAGCTGAAGGCCACTGTCAAAGAAACCTGGGCTTCCATACCACCTCAGCAGTGCCACAAACTGATCACCCCCATGCCACGCCGAATTGAGGCAGTAATTAAAGCAAAAGGAGCCCTTACCAAGTACTGAGTACATATACAGTAAATGAACATACTTTCCAGAAGGCCAACAATTCACTAAAAATGTTTTTTTTTTATTGGTCTTATGAAGTATTCTAATTTGTTGTGAATTGGTGGGTTTTTGTTAAATGTGAGCCAAAATCATTACAATTAAAAGAACTAAAGACTTAAACTACTTCAGTCTGTATATTGAATTTGTTTAATACACGAGTTTCACAATTTGAGTTGAATTACTGAAATAAATGAACTTTCCCCCGACATTCTAATTTATTGAGATGCACCTGTATGTCTCTGCCAACCATATCACGACAGAAAACTATGATTACTGCATGTGTGTGTGTATATATATATATATATATATCTCACAGTTTTCACATAAATATTAAGCAGCACAACTGTTTCAACACTGATAATAATAACAAATATTTCTTGAGCAGCAAATCAGCATATTAGAATGTTTTCTGAAGGATCATGTGACACTGAAAATGTCATCACAGGAATAAATTATATTTAAACATTTTTATAAAAAATGATAATATTTCTGTATTTAACAATATTACTGTATTTTTGATCAGATAAATGTCTTAGTGATGCTGCAGAGACTTCTTTCAAAAATTATGATGTTGGTTTTTATACCCATATATGTATTGTCCTTATGTAATGTCAGCTCTCGCGTAAGTCCCAATCTAAATTAAACATGGCCACATAAACGACAGCACACTCTGTGTTGTGACACACACGTACACAGAGTGGTCTGAAAACAGAGCTGTGTGAGGAATGTTGGGGGTGTTCAGGGGTGGGCAGAGGAGAGGATGATTGGTGTGGGCAGCTGAGATTTGTCCCCCAGCTGTAATGACAGATTACTCAGCAGGTGTGCCACTCATCCCTCACGGTAGAGCCAACACGACTGCCGGACTACACCGCTCAGCTCTCAGATACTTTTCCGGTTCTGCATGCAGTATAAATAAAAAAACACAATATATACATTTTAGAATGCATTCATTTCAGATTTTTCAGTGACTTTTTCTGTAAGTTGCATCATTACACCAGTAGGTGGCGACAAATTAAGTGCGTTACAGAGTAACTGACTCAACCGATTTGTCCCAGATAGCAACAAAATCCCAAGCAATCTTCCTTGAATCCACACATAATGCTGCTTTGACTGTTAGGTTGAAGTGGAGGCCTCAGCAAAAATGCATATTAAGTGCATAGCAACTGCAAAGGGGGCAGTCATGAGCACTATTCTTAAAACCAAAATGGGACACCCTGCGGCAGGTATGTCCTGGAGGGCCACTGAGTACGTTTACATGGACAGCAATGTTCTGATTTTAATACGATTAAGACAATACTCTGATTAAGGATCTACCATGTTAACAGAGATTTTTCGTGTAGCGCTTTTCACCGCATTTTGCGGCAGGATACAAACACAGCAGTTTTCAACCGTTTGACAGCAAACAAAAGAGCATGGATTCGAAGCTTTCAGCAAATTAAAAATGAAACACCCAAATATGGCATCATAACGAAGACGAACTGTATCTGATGAGTGAAATTCTGGAGGAGACGTTGGATGGCGTCGCATGGTGACGTAATGACGTGTGCACTATACCGTAAAACGGGAAGATGAAAGGAATATTCAAAAAGTAACTCATGCAAACACCTCAATCATAATATTGTCTTGTTTACAGTAAGGTAAATAATTAGATTACTGATGTCCATGTAAACGTAGTCACTGTCCCACAGAGTTTTGCTCCAACCCTAATTAAACACACCTGAACCAGCTAATCAAGGTCTTACTAGGCATGCTAGAAAATTCCAGGCAGGTGTGTTGAGGCAAGTTAGAGCTAAACTTTGCAGGACACCGGCCCTCCAGGACAGAGTTTGGACAGCCCTGCCCTACGGTCTTGTGAACTTAACAAACATGGACACCCATTGTACATACACACGACTGTAAGTGCACATGAATTGTGGGATAGGGCCTTTGTGTTCAGTGAGTTACTGAATCATTCAGGCCCATGTGTTGCTTTTTTTTTTCCAATTATGTATCTAAAATGTAAGTCAACTCAAATCTGCAAAATCTCTGACTTGAGGCAACCAGGCAACACTGATGGATTGTTCAAAAGCACCACGAATAATAGGTCAGTTGGTCACTTTTTCTCATTTAGATGGGTGCCTACATAAGACACAGTGACTGTAATAGTGGAAAAACTCTAGTTTATGTCTTCACGCAGACCTGCATTTGTGTATGTGTGTCTGGACTCTCTCCAGGCTCTCATATACCCATTACAGCCCCTTCAGTCTGTCACACTTTCGTTTGATGGCTCTTTACAGCAGGGCGGGCTTGTGCCGCAGGGGGGGACTCAGCCTTTGATAGTCTTTATGCAGAACACATGTGGGACAGAACCCGAAGCAGCCCTGCTGAGAAGACCTGGCCCCCAAAAGTCACTCTCGTGTTCATCACTTCCTATCAGTCACCTCAACTCTTTCCTTTCAATCACAACCTAAATCTCTCTCTCATATCTAGAAAATAAATGTATATAATTATATTTTTTGTATGTGTTTGGAAAATGATCTTTTGTGGATTATATTGGCGGCGCTTTAAGAGTGAGGCAAGTGGTACTCTGAGCTGTGAAATGCTAATTATCTCAGTGAGAGATCTGTATTCCCTCAGCACAGCATTCCAGCAGGACTCAGCCTCACTGCAGCGGGATTATGTGGATGAGTGGGAGGGAATGTCTCCACAATAGGATTAGATTGATTTGTATCTTCATTATGTCCCTAATGGAGCTTGAGAGAGTGTGTGCGCTAATGTGGGGCCGGCCTACATACTCTCTTTGTTTGAGTAAGACGGCTTCCTATGGAGATGCTCGTCCTCCCTTTTACAGTTTAGACTGACAGTCAAGGTATTACACTTTAAATTACACTTTGATGAAGTAGCTATATGAATGGCCACCAACCAGTTTTGCTGCAAAAAGATCCTAAAAAGCTATAAAATCTGTATCTATCTGTGCTATCCTTGAATCTTCTCTCCTCTAGTGCCCCCTGTAGAACAGATCGGTCATGGCAGGAGGCCCTGTATTTATCCAATAACAAGGCTCTGCTTGAGGGCCCAGATCAAGTTGCATCTAATGCTATAGCAAGGACCTGCTGCTGAGAGACGTTGCTATTTGAAACGGCTAAGGTTTCAAGGTGCCTAACAAAGCCTGTGGAAAGGAAATTATACAGAGGGAGAGTTGGGAAATAAAAAGGGAGGGCAAACGTGGGAAGGGGGGAAAAAATATGAAAGACACTCGAGCAGGAGGGAATGGATAGGGAGGTGAAATGATTGTGCATGAAATAGCCTGAAGAGTGGGAGGAAGAAGAATTGAATCTGATGAAGATTGTGGAAACTTCATTTTACAATGGCTGTAATCCAGTATTAAATTTATGTGGATTATGTAGTTGTAAATATGGATGAGTTGGTATATGTTAAAGTAAATTAGATTAATTTATGAAAATAATTCCATTAGATAAAATTGTACAAAAAAATACGTATTTCTGTTATTATATTTAAATGTTATGTTAAATGATTAAAAAAAACCTTAATACTATTAATTTATGATTACCGATAAATGCTAAACAATAACATTATCTGTGTAAGATTCTGGCATAAAAAACAAAAAACAAATCTGACTTTCTTTCTCCTTTTCAACAATAATGTACACCTACCCACCCACACACACACACACACACACACTGTTTTTTCTGGGGCCCCTGTTGGTGTTTGGTTACACATTGCTCTCCATTTTCTGGAAGGAATGACCACATCGGTTGCCTAGGGGATCAAACCAGGAAGGACAGCCGCCCGCGTTGAGCTGGAAATAGCCTGGAAGCTCTGACAGAGGAAAAAAAAAACTTCTGAGCAAATCAATACGCTGATGGCCTCTCGGAGATAATCTCCTTTTAAGTTTTGCTTACCTTCATGGCAGCATCTCCATATACACTGGTGTATTCCTTCATATGTGTTTAGTGTCCTCTGGCAATATATCGGTGTGTTTTAGAATTCCCTCACATAGGAGATATGCTGTAATGAACACAGGAAGTATTAGTGTAATTTGAGGTCAAAGGTCGGTTGTTTTGCAGTTATATTGGTGTCTGGTTTGGATGAGGTGAACCCTCGGTTTCACATAAAGCATGTAGGGTCCCTTAGCAGCATTTAAGCATTCTTAGCAATATTCATTTTTATATACATTCACATTTAATTCATTTGAATTCATCCTTTAGTTGATGCATTAGGTATTCTGATAACAACAATGAGTAATAATTTTACAGCATTTACTAATCTTGGTTATTTTTAATGAATATTAAATAAATATTCATATTTAATTTTATTTTTAAATATTAAAATGATGTATTTATTCTATTATGAACTAAGATGAAT
The DNA here is from genome assembly GCA_036784905.1 of Acrossocheilus fasciatus. Lineage (NCBI taxonomy): Eukaryota > Metazoa > Chordata > Actinopteri > Cypriniformes > Cyprinidae > Acrossocheilus > Acrossocheilus fasciatus. Next base: position 16,028,874 of record CM071957.1, on the reverse strand, counting down.
TAGCAATGAACAATAGTAGGCCTATATATTTTAATAGTAAATTAACATCAACTTTATTGCAAAATGTTACAATGTTTTTATAGTTTATGTCTGGGAACTCGTTTGTCTGGTAAAGCTAAAATGTTCAAGACCTCATTTCCAAGAAAATACTTATTAGATTTATTTAAACAATTAAACCCAGATTTGATATCCTGTTAAAGCTATTTCTTCTGTACTTTGTTTGCTTGTTGAGTCTAGGGAATAACTGAAGGATGTTTATTTCCCAAGGGACATTGGCCTACTTTCCTTATCCGCTGTCTATTTTCTTTGCACTCACCAATTATTTCATTCATCATTTGTCACTAAAACACATTTGGACATCAATAGCTCTCTAGTATGAGGTAATTGATATTCGCCAAGTAAGATAATAGATATTAGTTCCTCAAATAACAATGCAAGTTTTTTCCTGTATTTAACATTTATTTTGAAATAATTTATTACATTTTAAATCATATTTATTTTTAAATAAACTATGAATTCTCAAATCACAATTAACAGATGTCAGGATGTTTATTTGAGATTTCCAGCATGTATTTAAGCTGTTCTGGATGCTTTAATCCATGCCTACTGACTTCTGCTGCAAAGCTGCATGGGCAAATGTGCCAGCTAGTTGGTAGTGTGAATCTCTTTGCTCTCTCAGTACGGTGCCAACTCCATTTACACTGTGCCATGCTGTTCTCGTCTTACTGCATCACCCTGTCAGCATTTTCTCCTCCCCAATACTCTTTCCTCCCTCTCCAAACTCTTTCAGTTGCCCTTCAGAAGAGCAGCAGTATGGTAGCCCCTCTATTCCCACATGTCAATGATAGTAAGCTCCAGAGGGCAATCCTTATGAATGCTCTAAACACATACTTCCTCAAACTTGGCACGAGTAGAATCCCAAAAAAGCCATTGCTAAGCCTCTTACTCCCTTGCGAATGGTAGCCATACAGAATATCTGTCTGTCAACGAGACTAATAACATACATCCTCCAAGGAGAGGTTGTGATAGAGGTTCTTTGATTGTACAACTGCATAGCCAATTGCCAATGATGAGTTGTTGCTACACATTTCAGATACTGCTGATAAACTCGTTGATTACAAATCAAAACCTTTACTATCATTTTCACAACTTTGTTTTAAGTAAATAAAGTTTTCTGCAACAAAAAATGGAGGAGGACAGCTTTGGAGCTTTTATGTGCTTTGGAGCTAAATGAAAGCCTATTGATTATGCTTTGTACTTTGTCGACCCCAACAGAAGCCTAAAGGCCACAAGCTTTACAGTCTATTCTGCTGACTCTACATAAAGAGGTCACCAAGCCAAAGCTAGCCCTTCTTATAGATAATGAGATGTGGAGATGAATCAGCTCAGTTAGGTCAAGGAAAAAGATGGAAAAGAAATCCAGTGACCAAAGAGCCTTCAAAGTCAATTCCTTTGGGCCTTTGATATAAGGGAGGGGAAAAGGACACTGGTTGGATAGTCCGCAGTCATCAGAATTTATAATATGATTCATTTGCTGACTAACAGAAACAGAAAAATACTGAACGTTGCAAATTTAGGAGCATAGAGGGCATTCTAGCCTATTGTTCTCTCTACTCCCAGAATGCCTTGTTCTTCTTTTTTGCTCCTTATAACTCTGCCAGAAGAATCCCTCATCTGTGGTTCCTGTTTGAACGATGCACAGATAAAGGTAATCAGATGTAATGTATCGTAAAACACAAGGCACCTCAACTACCCTGTCCTGTGGAATTATTGCACACTAACCCCATACCAAGGTTGGCCTGCCTGTGCTTTGCCAGAAAGAGCAGGTGTTGTGCTGGTCCGGATCTGTCCAGTTAGAGGAGGATCACTGAGTCATTCCACCCCAGGCACACAAGACAGCTGCAGGGGAGCTCGGACCCACTGTTGGCCCCACAGCTGTCACTGTTCCCTGGATAGAAAAAGAGCAACCCTGCTACTCTTAACCAACCAGAGACACTGAAATGCATTGTTTAACATCAGTCTGTTTACCAATGATGCCATTAGAGAGCTTTTTATGTTTTGTTTTTACATAGAAAAAATTACATAATTTTTTGAAATTATATTATTTTATATAATTTATTATTAAAATATATTTATTTTATAATAATTTTAATAAAACCGTTTTTTAAAATATTTATTATAAAAATATTTATTAACTTACATATTATTGTTAGTTTTTAATTATCTTATTAATAAGTATATATAAATAATTTTATAAAATTGTATATTTCTCTCTCTCTCTCTCTCTCTCTCTCTCTCTCGACATTTTTAGAGCGCTCTCAAAAGGAAGATCTTGAAGCCCCCTGCTGATTGTATAGGGCGGATTCTGAATTCTCAACCCTCACGTCCCCTCAGGGCCGTCAGGACTGCCACCATCAGCCCAGGTAATCCCTAATAGCTTTACTGCAGACCTATCCCAAACTATCCAACAACAAACCCACCCCTACACTTCCATCTACCAAGCTTACCATATGCCACACAATTAGCCCATGTTGAGTAAACATCACTTAACCCACTTTAAAGCTGATGAGCTAATTGAGCTTAATTACAGTCCCACTGTTATTGCAAGAAAGCCTGGAGGGAAGGCATTTGTTCTAATTAAGAGGCTGCTGTTTGAGGTGCTGGTGTGTCATGAATTGCATTGCTGGGATGAAGACCTGTACGTCATTCTGAGAGTTTTATACATTTGATATCACATCAGGACATTGCTGTCATTTAGAGGAATCAGAAATACCGGAAATGTCTGGACCTAACAATGATACATTACTTGGGTTCGTAAGCTCATATAACCATATCCAAGGAAGGAAATAGCTTGCCATGTTCATAGATAAAAATATCTAAAGGGATTGTTGACCCAAAAATGAAAATTCATCATTTACTCACCCTAAATGATGAATACTCACACTAGTCATCATTTACTCACCCTTATGTTGTAATGATAAAAAAACAAAGATATGAAAGGATTCATAAGGATTTCTTCTTCCATAGAAATGGATTTTAATGGTAACCAAAACATTAACAACATTTTTGTGTTTCAGAAAAGAAAGAAAGTCACACTGATTTGTAACAACATGAAGGTGAGTAAATGATGACAGAATTTTTATTTTTGGGTGAGGTAACTATCTGTTTATTATTCTACAGAGAAGTATCAAATTATGTCAAAATTTATAAAATATTATATACAATATTTGTAATGTTAAACATGGGATACAAAATATGTCTCTAGAAATATATAAAAATAAAAGTATATCCAAAAATATATGATTAAAAATATTTCACTTTTTGCCCTCTATAACAATAAAGAAAGCTTTTGTCAAGAACACAGTATGCATTATTTTTACTTTCATGATTATCATTAATAGAAAAGGGGCATAATCCATTCGAGCGCTAATCAATGTGCATTGCCATTGGCGACCCATGATTTTAAATTGAAAGGCCATCTTATTATATAGTCATATGAGGAAGTTTTGAAAGAAATTTCTCTTCAGAAATGTTCTTGTGGGTTGTGTTCATGTTGTTGAACCAATGAACCAATGTATATCTGCATTTTAAAGTTACTGTACATCTAATCTGAGACACACTATTAAGTTTTGTTTAAATTTTAGACCATTTTTTTTACGTCTCACCGCTGCTGTTACTGAGCTTGAGCATTTTAGTTTAAATTACAGTTTTTAATTTAAATGAAACTTCATAGTATGTCTCAGATTAGTTTTAATTTAAAAATGTAGATATGCATTGGTTTTCAGCACACAAGTCTATGTTTTTTTGACCCATTTCCACCACCAGTGTGTTATTGATGTCATTTAGGTCATTTTGAATGGCCTTGAAACTCAAACCAGGTCCAGATTGTCTGTGCTGCATGGTCCCGTGGCTGATAAGATCCCAAGGCGGCAGCTGGGCAGAGGCTGAGCTGTTCGCGAGGGTCCACCCGGCTCAGTTTACAGTGACAGCTGGCCTGCCGATGGTGGGGAAAAAGGGAGAGGCCAGGGCGGGAGGGCTGTTTCTGAATGGGACAGTGTAAGAGGACTACTTGTTGTCTAAGGCCGGGGATTACCTTTGCCGAGACCTGGAGTAAAACATCCCTGAGGGACGCTGTGCTGTGTTGTGAAAGATTAAGGCTCATGGATGATGCGTAGTTTATAGGGATAGAGTGGGGATTGCCATGTAAATATGAAAATATGCGTATGGTCTCAATAACAGCAAACAAAGTGAATTAAAAAAATATATAACAATGCAAAAGAAATGTTGGGAGATTTATGTTTTATTTTAACTGACTCTGTCTTGCATCACTTTTTTTTTCTGTCTCTTCCTTGTCCTCAGCTCTGGGAGAGGGAAGAACGGGATGAAGCTTGAACCCTGAGCTTTGGGGCATCCGGTCAAGGCCTGGATACTAATACTCATGGCTTTCCGAGAGATTTCCTGAACCTGCTGGCCCACGCTGTGAATAAAGATGCGGAAAATGAGTCTTGGCTTCAATCCATATTGTTTATTTTGAATTTTTTTGGATTATGTGTTCTCATTAGGTCTCAGAATAGTATTTATTTTGGAGCGAGCTCGTAGATTATTTTAGACATGTCCCTCAACTGTAGGTCTTAGTCTTCCCAGAAATAGCCATTCACCCTCAGGCTTGCCCTCCTGGCCAAATTTACTGACCACAAATCAACAGGCACCTTGCTTACCTGCCTTGACGGTGACGAATTTGTCACTGGAATGTGCCTTTCCATTTGGGGTTCATAGTAAACCGCTGTTACTTTGTGAAGTTGATTTATATCTTGAGACCTGGTAGTATAAAGGTGACTGTGATTAGATGTGTTTGTTTTCATAGAGAATTTGGTTTTGCTCTAGAGTCCAATCAAAGCTCAGGTTCAAGGTTGGTTAGTGCATACCGCAATACAAGTCCACATAACTTTCATCTGGGGATTAGATGAGTAGCCTATACAAGAAAATAATTTTAAGCATTAAATAATGCCAGCAGCTATTTGCACTAGATGCTATTTACACTAAGTGCAAATAGCAATGGATTCTATTTACACTAAGTGAAAATAGCAGTATTTTTTAACAATATGCTATTTACACTAAGTGCAAATAGCTATAGATTCTATTTACACTGTTAAAATTTACACTGTTATATATACTACTTATTGCAAATAGTGGCAATTATCTGCACCTCAGTATTGTAGTACATTATAAAACAGTACGCAATAATAACGTATTGAGTTTAAATTATAGATTTAATTCAAATTATTAAATGGACGCCACCTTATTGGGACAAAAAAAACCTCCATACACATATCCTACCCCTACCTGATGCTTTATTATCAACTTTTGGATTATTTCCTTCATTTTTATTGAAAATAAATGCCTTCCCAATGCGATATGAGCTTTGAAATGGAAGAAAAGAAGTTCGGCACAAGGCGGGTTCGAACTCGGGTTGATCGTGTCAAAAAGAATGCACCTTACCATGTATGCCACTAAAACTGATTTAAGGGTCTTTTTTCTGTGTGGACTATCCCAATCACACATTGGTGGGCGGAGTTACTGTAAATAGCCTTTGCCAACAAGGCGGGCTATGTGCACTTAGTGTAAATAGACACTCCGTTAAAGAATATACTTGCTCCTGCTCCTTTGCTAGTAATGCTGCTTGTCTGTGTACCAGTCACTATCTATCAGTTTGCAGTTTAGTGGTGGGGATTTTTCTTTTAGTGGTTTAGTGGTGGGGGGGGGTTTTCTGTAGGTTACATTGTTATGCCAATAGGTAGCGACCGAGTGAATAATTTAAATCATTCATTGAATTCGCTTAAAAACACTGATTCATTCAGGATTCAGGAACGCACCAGATGCTCAGCGGTTCTGCTGTGACTTTGTTAGCTTTCAATTTTTAATTTAGCAGTCAATAATGTGCTTAAAATGTAACTTATTCAATATTAACTTTTGTTTATTTGAACTTATTTTTAACATAAGTGTGTGTGCAGACATTTTGGTGTGGGCCACCTCCAGTTATTTCAGCTGTACAAAAACAGTCCATTGTGCATATTGCAACCTGATATTTTTTATTATCATAGTATGTGAATCTATTTATATTAATCTTTAGTTATTTTGATTAATTTTTATCGTAATCATAAACACACTGGTTTGCAGCAAAAAAACAACAACAACAAGAAAACGTTTTTCCATTTACTGCACTTTGTTAGGCCTATTTAATTTTTTTATTTTATTTATTTTTTTTACTATCTTTCTGGTCTCACTGCTCTTGTGATATTCAATACAGCAAACCTGCTTGTGAGATGCTATTTAATTAGCTATGGCATTAACTATCCTTATTATAAAGCATGCATTGTCTATTTACCAAATCGTTAAATCATTCACAGCACTGCAGCAAACTGCAGTTTGATTAATAACAAACCAATGCACAGCAAAACCAGACTAAGGTTAGCACTTCTTGGATGGGGGATCCACTGGAAGGCTTATTGAGATCCAGGTTTTGAAAATTACATTTCGCTCTCAATTTCTCCCCTCTGGTGAGAATCAATTCAGCAGTGGCTGAAGCTTCATCCTCAGAGTGGTGTGTCCACACAGCTGGGCTGAATTAGTGCTTAGTGGGCAAATGTTTCCCACGTGTTCCACAGTCACAGGCGTATGGCTTCATCTCACAAGCGTGGAAATTGTAGCCAACGGTAAAGACTTTAAAAAATAGGTCTGTCATCCTGCAGACCTTGCGTATCCAAAGCTTTACAGTCCTGCAAAGAGTGTCCACATCAGTTATTATGGTAAATCCTATGGAGGATTTGAGTTGGACAGTTATATATTGTCTAGGCTGTGTGCTAACACGGGCTATAAAGTATACATTTAATCGAGTTAAGCACTTGCTTTTGAAGTTGAAAACAGACTCAGATGGATATTGATACAGAATTCACTACTAAAGTACTGGTTTCCATTTCCAGCATGCTTACCGTATGTGCCTGTGTTTGTGTAGGTCCTAAAAGCAGAAGTCCATAAGACATGAACCTCTTTCCTGGCGTCTGCAAAATATGTATATTGATTTAGCACAGAATCTCATAATAATTTCTAATTGAATCATACCTTACTCTTTCTGCCTCTCTCTCTCACATACAGTACACATGCACAAGCTTATTTGCCCTTGAAGGAATAACCGAAGAAAATAGACGAAGCTTTTATTGGCCACTCTCAATCATCTGAATGAGCAGCGGGGAGCTTGGGTTACACGTGTCCACATTATTTCCTAAATCGGATCCTTAACATGTTGTTTTTCTTCCTTCAAAGGTGAATTGTGGTGACCTGGTGAAGAGCTTATAGAAGAGGTCGATAACTTTAAAATGGGACCACTTTGTATTAGAAGCTCCCTATTAATGTGATATGCTGTGAGTCATTGCCTAAAGGTTGTAGTGTGACAGAAATGACTGTCATGCTCCTCAAACAAATAGAAGGTGGCGAGTGTAAGCAGCATTGTCCACATGACATGCAGGGTTAATTACAGGCCTGTTGCAATACAATGGACAGAGCGTTAACAATGCTACAAGTTTTTACATGTTGCATTAATTATTTTAGCCCACTAGACGCACACAACTATCTAATGTCAGTCATGTTGTAGACATTCGTAATGTGCTGTCATTGTAGTTGAGAAATGAAGGAGAATATATACTACAGTTACAGTTTTATAAACTGGGTGGCAGCTTGCAGGTGGATACACTGGAAAATTCCTCTTGTAAGTAATAGTATAGACATAGTATCGGGTTTAGTTTCAGACACCATATGGCACAATTAAATAAAAAAAATAAAAACATGCATGAGCTGTCTGAACAGTCTGCTCTTATGCCACTTAAGAAACCTATAGTTGATTCCTCAGATCAATATGCCCGGATATGTATATGAAGGTGTTTGAGAGAGGCTTTGTAAATCTGCAATGTCTATTTTTATGCCTGTGGTTATGGTGCACGTGTTCCCTGGGGTTCTTTATGGAGCATGATGAATGAGGTGCTATTCACAGTTTGAGGCCTGAATCGTTCGGCTGCCAATATAGAAACTCAGTAGCCCACTTGCTGACATTCACATTGCAGGGCTGTGATGGCAAAGCAGGTGTTGTGTTTTCATATTTTTTCTAGTTTGTTTGTTAGTTTAATGTCATATCTTACACACTGTCTTTTCCGCCAATGCATCAGCAGGTATTTTTCTGTGGTGTCTCTGAAAAAAAGAAATAGTGATATGATGCTTCATAGCTTTCTAAATTTAATTTTCTGGGGTTTTTATTTTTTTCTTATTGATTTAAATGTTTGAATTTGCATTGTGTAAATGAAAAAAAGCACACGTGCTTATCAAGCATTATATGATAAAAATGTCTAGTTTAGGTTCTTAGCACATTTTACATGTGCACATTTCAGTGCCATATTTTTTAAACAAAGGGCACTTCTTGAGTTGCAGTGACATCTAGTGCTCTTTGTGTATAGACTATATCTATACATGCACCATCCACTGTTTGACGCAGACATCAGCTATTGTTAAAGTAACCTCAAGAGAAGTGATTTCACAAGGTGGGCTGGATGGCTGGGGGAAGAGGTAGGGAGGTGGTTGCCAGACTGGACCAAACTTATAATTGAGTGGGCCAGACCCACCGGGCCCCCCTGTGGAGCTGGGCCTGTGAAGGCTATTTCATGGAAGAGATGTATGATTGACCATAATAATAATTATAATTATAATTCACTCTCGTCGATTATTTTATAAATGCAATAATAGCTGTGATTTAGTAATGGCGAAAATATAATTTTGATATATATTATATGTACAATTATATATAATTTTGATACAACTATACAAGCTAGCAAGTTTAACTTCCATAAATCACATACATTTGCATTTGCAAAGCCGGACTGAAAAGGCCTGGAGGAGCTTTTAAGAAACTTCTAAACCTAAACTGGGACCAGTTGTATAAACTTAACCTCTGTGCTAAGATTCTATGTGCTATAGTAAAAGTCTGACTAGCTAGCAGCGAGCCAAGGTGTAATCATCTTATTATTATTATTATTATTATTTTATTTCATCCTAGACTAATCTATGTTTTTTTGCAACAGATTAAAAAAAGACCAGTATTAAAGAGAAAATATTAGATGACTAATTTGTAATACCAGTCTAATACCAGTCCTAAATCTTTCACCCAACTGGCCCCTGGTAGAAGTGATGTTTGATGCCACAATTCAGCCTTACTTAACACTGCCCTCTTCTGGAAAACTGTGCATAGCACTATTACTAATGTTTTGTTGATGCTGAAAGAAACTATAAATATTCGATGAAGAACTTTAACTTAAAAAAATGAAAGGTATGAAAAAAATAAATATGAAATGTGATAAATAGAAATATTTAAACAAAAAGTAATGACATTAAACTGACAAAAGCACATAACAAAATCACTAAAATATAAACTAAAATTACAATGAAAGCTAATATATATATATATATATATATATATATATATATATATATATATATATATATATATATATTAAAAAGTGGTCACACAAATTGAAAACACTTTTATTTAGCAGTTCAAAATATTAGTGTCATTCCTCCTCACCAACCCAATTTCAATCAAACTATTAAATCATTGTCGTTTCTCGTGCATCAGTTAATGGTCACAAATCAAATTACAAAATGTGTAAAATGTTACTTACTTGAAAATAGCTATATTAGATATGATACTATATTAGTTAATAATATATTATATATTAGTTATTAAAGTTTAGATATTAGATTCAGATATTAGATTCAGGGCTGGTGGCAAAGCAGGTGCTATGCTTTAATATTTTTCGTCGTATGATTTCTCTCTTTCACTTTCACTTTCCTCCAGTTCTAGCGGACATCAAGATATTTTTGGGAATGTTAGTGTTGGCTGATACATCAAACACGCACAGTCCTGTTAATGCACCTGTTACATATATAGATCAGTTCATGTTACGAAGCCTCATATTAGTTTTTGATTGACAGCATTTAAAGTAGCTGCGTACAGTAAAAAAAAAAATGAAAAACCTGCTGCAGTCTTGCCCTATAGTGATTAAGTCAGAATGAATGGATTCCCATGTCGCCTGCCGGTAAGGGAAGAACAGAGTCAGGTGTGTCTGATCATCGGCTTTGTCTTTGTTATGCTCGCATTGTCTGCATAGTTTCTATACTAGATGACGGCACAAACACGGAATGAGGCATGTACCCATGAAAGCTTGTCGATGTACTTCACACAGATCAACAAGGAGAGACAGAATACGATTTCCTGCTGAGGACGGTTGCTCAGCTCTCTGTGGTTTGCTCTTTTAGTTTTTATACTAAACTGACTATGTTACGAAAAGACTTGCTTTATTTCTACGTTTCCTTGAACATGTTGGTTTGTTCTTTATTATGAGTTCGTGTTAGCTGAACAAAACCTTTACTATATGACTGTTCTGTTTTGATTTATTGCATAGAAGGTTTTTGCATCGAATATTAAATATTGGAGCTACAATATGAAATTCAACGGATATTTGAGGCTGCGTATTGGGGAGGCGGTGGGTTTAAAACCAACAACTTTTTCAACTCGTCACACTTTTCATAAGAAAATCGTCCTGGATCCTTATATCGTTGTTAAAGTTGATAATCTGAAAGTTGGACAGACCGCCACAAAAGCAAAGACCAACAAACCAACCTTCGATGAAGAATTCTGCCCATACATCACAAATGGCAAAGAGCTGGAACTGGCTGTTTTCCATAACACTCCTATAGGATTCGACGATTTTGTCGCCAACTACAGAATCCAGCTGGATGAACTGATAACGTCGTCAAACACGAGACAAATGTTTGAAGGATGGGTGAGTTTCTACTGTGTACTCACAGGACCGTTTGCATTGACTGCTTAGACTAGTAAAAAGTAGACTGCTGGTCTAATTTAATTCTGAATAGTAAGATTTATTATCCCTTGGCTAACTGCTAGTTGGTCAAACTAGTTTTTAAGAGACAGTCTTAAAGAGATAGTACACCCATTAATGACAATTCTGCTAATCAGTTGACTGTAGCCATTGACCTCCATAGAACAGGGGGAAATTACTATGAAAGTCAATGGCTACTGTCAACTGTCTGATTAGCAACATTATTCAAAATACTATATTTTGTTTCCAATATTGGAGGGGTTTTACAATAATTAATTTGAGGTGGAAATGTTGATATGATCAACACTTTGGTGATCATATATATTTTTTGGTATATTGATTTATACATGGATAATAACATGACAAATAATTTGTTTTGTAAATGTAAAGTGCAAAACAGTGAGCTACGGTTACCTTTAGCACAGGTGTTTTCTTTTTTTGTGTACTTTTTTGACTTATTGAAATGTGAAACTTTTTGTTACTTTTGTGTAAAAAAAAATATATAGTTTTTTTTTATTATTATTTTAATAATAAAACAAAGGAGAGGAATTGGCCTATGTTCTTGGAAACCCCCCAACTACTCCCACCCCAAATTTCACAACCTTTACTTTTGATATAAATACTTTCATATACATCTACAGACAAAACGCAAAATACAAAGTAAGAGAGATGTGAAAACCATTGGCCTATTTTCTTTGCACTTTTAGTCTTTCCTGACTACAGGCCTATCAGGGTTCTTGTAAAAGGGTCCTGTTGCTTTCATTTGTGCAATAACTAGGCTGTGCTGAAAACCACATGTTGCACCCCACCATGCATCACGGAAACTTTCAGAGTGTTACATTTTCTTGCAGCTTTAGGTTAACCGGGGATGTGCAGTTTGATATACTCGTGTTCTGCTTTTCCTTTAGTCCAAGTGATAAAATCAGATCAAATGAGTCCTTGTGAAGTTTTTTTTTTTAAGTCTTGAAATCTAATGGTGAGGGTGTTATGTTTCATGCTAAAACGTGCTTAAATATTACACATTAACATTTTTCAAGGTTACAGGAATTTGACACTGAATATGATACCATTATTTTTAGTATTTGCATTAGGCCTTATTTGGATGGTATTAGAGTTTTAGAATATTCCTCATGGTCAGTTTTATTATAGGTTGCAGAAAATGTGCAGGTTATTTTGCAGATGTGGTTCTCTCACTTTGTTTGTGGGTGACGTCCTTCCAAACTCACATACCACCAGTGCAGACATGCTGCTCAACCAAACTAGCTAGATTCCTCTCTTTGCCCTTATAACCTCCTCTGTGTTTTACATCTTACGTTCCCCAATAGTTATCAGAACTTAAATTGACATCTTTCCATGAGGATTTCCATTTTGTTGCGTGGTGTGAAGTGTAATTTTAAAGCCAGCTGCCAAACATATCTGCTGGCTTGTGGGTAAACCCCTGCTTCGGTTTGTCAAGGAAATACTAGTTATCTTTGCATCTCTCGTGCAGTTTACTAACAACCTAGTTATAGTGTGTTTTATATTTTAAAAAAGTGTCCTATCAGATGCTGGGTTGGTCTCTTTAAATTTTATGCTTTTTAAATGCGATTGAAGTGGTTGGGTCAATGCTTAAACCTTCCGATCCCTGAAGTGCTTGTTGTGTTTGGTAGTGCGTGCTGTGGACTTGACTCCCTGAACCAGCTCGTCCTGCTTTCCTTGTCTTGCCTCGTGTTACAGGAATTCCTCCCACATGGCAGGGCAAGCTAAATGATAATAAGTGAGAGAATGACTTAGATGGCAAGATAGAATGACTAAGACTGTGCTAGAAGGTTAGTGTGAGCAGCTAGAGATATGATTCTGATAATATATGCGGTTAAACATGATGTTGTATTATGCTGTGTTATACATCAAGCCAAACAAGCTTTCACTCATAATAATAAGAGCTCACATCCATTTTCATTTTATGCTAAGTGGTAACCACATCTCATAGTAGCTACATCCTTCACTCTAAAAACATTTCCATTTACCTAAATGTCACCTTTAATGTCAGTGTTACCAGCTTAGTTGAAAGTCTGGTGCTTTTTAAAATTTTTAAAATGTAATTTTTTTTTTATTTAAATATGTTAAATATTTATGTGTTCATGCTAGGGCTGTGTCCAGCAAAGTCACGATACAATACGTATGGGACTGCACTGATTTTCACCAGCTGTTTATTAAACACTGCATATAGGGCTGTTGCTAACTATAGACAGATCAGGCAGTTGACCTCTGCGTTATGAAGGGCCTCCATAACTGTCCCACAGTACAATATAGGTAATGGCATATGTTTCATATTTACATTGTGCACTCCCCACCAGGTACAATATTCGGATTGTTTGCATCTTGTTTTTAAGCCCATAAATAATAATGTAGGCCTACTTATTCTAATGAATTTATATTGTAATGTACTCATTCTAATATATTAAAATCATCTTAACATTGCTGGTTATCACTGCAAAAATCAACACTCTCTACGTTTAAAAAATAAAAATGAGAAAAGCTCTAAACTAATGCGCTGTCTTCACTGTACCTCACACCTACACGTTTAGTCAGATCACGCTGCGCACGCACACAGACATTTATTTTAGCTCTCAGACGAACTTTTTAGTGCTGCCCCACAATTTTAACAATAAAATAGCTTAATCGCTGAAGAGCTACACTATCTTTCTCAAAAAGGAGCTGGTAACATCATCATTTCTAAAGCAATTAAATACATACACAGCCCCCACCCACCCATAAATGAACACTTGATAAATTACACTTTTGCTCTATTCTTTATTTTTTTTAGAAACTTTGCACTTTTCTTCTCCATTTTAAACTGTGTTTTTATAGCCTATATAGGCTTTATATACAGCGCTGGGTAGTGTCTGATTACATGTAATCTGGATTACGTAATCAGATTCCAAAAATTAAGTACTTGTACTTAGAGTAAATTACATTTTAAAATACTCATAATCAGACTACAGTTACTTTTTTATTGATTACATGATTACATATTGTTCACACAATAGACATAAATGATTCATAATTTATTGATTCTCTCTAATTCCTCATTTTTTATCTTTTAAATTGTCCTTTCTAGTTTACCGCTTAATGCACTTATACTCAGAAAGTACGGTTTTGTGGACATTAACACACATCCATTTGGCCACTGGATTTACAAAAATCGTTTCAGGTTTAAGAAGTGTTTCAAAATTGCATCAACTACTGATGGACACATTTATTTTTATTTGAATTATCACTCATTTAACCATGTATTATTATGTATAATTGAAAGGCTTTTGTCTTTCAAACTCATTAAAATGCACAAATTCTCAAATGTCAAACCTCCTTCACCTAATATATTTACTTTAAAGTGCTGGTCAATCAGCAACTCTGCAAAAGACAATATCTCCCTTTGCATTGAACTTTGAGCATCGTAACTTCGCAGATGTTGTTTATGATCAAACAGCAACATTACACACTAACTGAAGTTAAAAAAGTAAAATCATAATCAATGACCCCTTTAAGTACCCCTGAGATTTTAAAATAAATATTTTAATAATTAAGTATCACTTCTGCATGTCCACAGTTCTCTGACATTGGTTAATGGTCATATGGCATGCAGGTAAACATGAAATATTTCTTCTTTTTTAGTAAGTGAATTATTTTGATTGTTATTTTAAGAAGATTTATTTTAATTTTAGGTTTTTATGATGTAATTACATGTTTGTCTTTCATTAAACTCACAAACCCCCTGCAGTTCCTTTACAAACCCCAGTTTGGGAAACCTTTATATAATAATGTTTAATGTACTTCATGTTGTTAATTACAATGAGAGGAATATATTTTCTCAGTTTTTGTATTTTTACATCATTACGGTACAAGATTATCCTGTTTAAATCAATGTGATCAAAGTTAACTAGAACTAATCAAAGTTAGTTCAAAAATAATCTAAAAGTAATCTAAAAGTAATCTGATTATATTACCTAAAATGTGTAATGTAATGGATTACGGTACTGACTACAATTTATGACATGTAGTTTGGAATCAGTAATGGATTACAATTTGTAAGTAATCTACACAGCTCAGAGCTAATATAATCAGATCATATAATCATATATATATATTTTGTTTGTTTGTTAAGGAAATGAAGTATGTCCTTCATACATCAGGCCTGCTAATTGTTAGAAAGCTTTTGTTAAAAGTGATATGTTACCATATTGTCAGCACTTAGAATAGTTTTAGTGAGCTTTTAAAGTGTTATCTCACTGAGTATATCTTCTTCCAGGTGAATCTGGAACCAGAGGGAAATGTGTATATCTCCATCTCTCTCACCGGCTCCTTTACAGATGGTTAGCTGTTTTTGATAACTATATATATTTTTATTTATTTTTTAACCATATCTATTTATTTTAATTATTATTGCATAAAAATAAATTATATTGTGTGTAATTATAGTTTCTTAATTTTAATATAATTAGGCTATAATTATGCTGATTGTGTGTTTCTGCTATGAAGATTTACTCATTATTAATTAGAACGTTCATGGTAGTCAGTTAAGCTATAAATGAAACCTGGTGTGCTTTTTTTCTTGATGTAGGGAATGCTTTATTCACCATTTTTTGTTTCTTAACAAATATTTTGCTGTATTTTTGTCTTTCAATATGATACACAATTTCTCTTTTAAGTTTTGTTCTATTAAAAATTTATAAGGATCATAACAGTTAAACTAGTACGTACCCACAACGATTTGTTTTAACTTTATGCTTAATTTAATTGTGCTTACTGAGTGTTACCATGAATTTCAGATGAAGCTGTGAATGGACTGAGACATAAAAGGTTTACAAGAAAAAGGCAAAAAGCTTTGAAGAAAAGAAAGGTCCACCAAGTCTATGGACATAAGTTTATGGCAACCTTCCTTCCCCAGCCTACTTTTTGCTGCCATTGCAAAAACTTCATCTGGTGAGACTTGCACTGAAAGCACACCTTCATGCACATAAAACAATCAACAAATCTGACTCACATAATATGTGTTATGCCAAGTGATTAAAAGTATATATTCATTCTCCAGGGGTGTTTTTGGAAAGCAAGGTTATCAGTGTCAAGGTAAATATGTTTACTAATATTAGTGGAATAATAATTTCCCCATATGTTTTAACATACTGCATGCACAAGGATTAACAACATTCACTTTTATGCCTCATTATTCTAGTGTGTGCGTGTGTGGTTCACAAGAGGTGTCATGATTTGGTTGTAAGTGAGTGTACACGTATGAAGAAAGATTCAAATGAGGTAAGAGTGTGTGTATGTAAATGCATATGTGATGACAAAATTTTGTCTTGTGGATCAATTTCCCACATACATATTATTTTGTGTACAGGGCCAAAGTCAGGGTTTTAGCATCAACCTACCCCATCAGTTTAGAGAGCACAACTACAAAGTTCCCACGTACTGTAACCACTGTGGATCTTTACTTTACGGCCTGATAAAACAGGGTCTCCAATGCAAGAGTAAGCACATATTTTCTTGACTTGAAATACATTGAAATACAATAGAGGTAAGATTGTTGTTGTCATCTGTGTGGTGTGGATTCATCCAGGTTGCAAGATGAACATCCACAAACGCTGTGAACAGAATGTTGCACTTAACTGCGGGGTGAACAGTGCTGAACTGGCCAGCAAATTGTCAGAGATTGGATTGCTCAACACGCTTTCTAAAAAAAAGTCTCGGGTAATGTCATAAGAACTGTCTCAAAAAGCCTCCTTTATCAGGAAATATTTGGTTTTGTTAAATGCACTTTTGTGTGTGTGTGTGTGTGTGTGTGTGTGTGTGTGTGTGAGATATTTCTACACATTTGTTTTTGCTTACATATCTTAATTTTTTTTCACAGAGTTCTCTTCACATGACAGGAATAATAGGTCATAACATTGAAAACGTACAGCCAGCGTTTGAAGAGCCAGAGGATGATACTGTTAAAGTTGGTCTGGAAGACTTCAGTTTCTTGCAGGTTTTGGGAAAAGGCAGCTTTGGCAAGGTGAGACAGCTGCCAGCTCTCATGCATTCAGTGTGAAATTCGTGCAAATGCCACTGTTCTCACACTCTGATGCCACGCGATCATTTTCTCACGCAGTGAAAAGCACCCTCAAATGAAAGGTAGAGCAGTTCAGTTAACACTGTGATAATAGGATATTAATTGGATACAGAATTGGCAACCTCTCCAGTGTGACAGCATCAAAAGTTTTGTTTACAGCATGTTTTTGTAGCGTTGAGCAATGTAGCCAAGTACAGGCATAGCTGTTGATTTCTTGATTTCCTGATTGGCCATGTTCAAGCTAGTCAGAATTCACTCACTGCTCACACTCTGGATTTTTTTTAAGACTCCAGAGTTTTGCATGCTAGCGAATCCTCTCATCTGCTTTATTGATTATAACTATCAAATATAATTTTGTGAGATGGGGATGAACTGAAGTGAGTGGTATAGCGTTTGTCTCTTTGCACACTTTAGGCTAAACATAATCCATTCAGAATTTGAATAAAAGTTTTATTTTATTTTGTATTATTTTTATTTGAGCAGCTAAGAGGGCCAATGGCTACATACACTGTACAGCAAAGTTTTGGGAGTGACATCTAAATCCCTTATCCATCGTATAATTTTGAAATTGCAGTAATTGACAGAATTGATAGCAATGGACAGTAGAGAATATAATTCGTCAGAATTAAGCAATGTAAATGCAGACTAATAGATTCATTAAAAAAAAAAAAATCTAAGTTTTTGGTCCCACTTTATTTTAAAGTCCAATTCTCGCCATTAACAAACCATTAACTATTACATTTGCCTTTATTAATTAATAGTTAGTAAGATTTAGGTATTGGGAGAATTAGGGATGTAGAATATGGTCATGCAGAATATGTGCTTTGTAAGGACTAATAAACAGCCAATATGTTAATAATAGGCATGACTAAACTAAAAAAATTAAGTCAGCGGGGTAACAAATTATTTTAAGTTGAAACAATTTTTTTTACAGTGTAGTTAATAGTGAGAATTGATCCCTATGCTAAAGTAATTTTGTTGCAATTATTTGTAAAAGTTGTAATTGTTGCAATTATTTGTAAAAGACTTGTAAGTTTTGCAATTTGCTTACTGTGCATTACTATTCTTGCTTTAGTGAAAAGTTATTTGTTTGCAGAATTGCAACGGTTATTTGACAGAATTTTATGATAAAAACACAGTACCATTTAAGGCATTTGATTCTTATCTAGTCTCACAATGTCAATTCTAGTACCAGTTTAGCTGTTGTCACACTAAGAAGAAAATAGTTCTGTGGCGTCGCTGCAAAACCCCATTTGAAACCTGTATTTTTAAAAGTGTACTTGTAAACCAGACATGCACTTTTAACTCACAGAATTCTATAATTGTATATGTATGTACATAGGTGATGTTGGCTCGTCTAAAAAGTGACCACAGGGTGTTTGCTGTAAAAATGCTGAAGAAGGATGTCATACTGCAAGAAGATGATGTAGAAGCAACCATGGTTGAGAAGAAAGTGCTAACTCTGGCTCACCAGCATCCATTTCTTACACAGCTCTACTACTGCTTTCAGACTGCGGTAAGAGTCCACAAATAGTTTCAAGGTCCTAAATAGCATTTCATATCATTTATGGAGATAAATAATTACAGGAAGTTTTTGGACTAATATTCAGCTCTGGACATTACAACTTTTTTTTAATAGTGTTTTAATAGTGCGCTCTTAAGAAAAGTCTGTGTACAGTGTACTGTGTTAACGTAGTAATTTTCTGCATTGATTTTTTACCCATATTTTGGATTGTGTTGTGTTTTAGAGTGTACTGTAACAGTTAATGTCTGTGCAGAAAGTTACTACAGATTATTTTCTACAGATTTAGTTTTTCTTTTAGGGCACTTTGAACTCTGTGTGATTCCTAATTATATAAATTAATTCTTCGAAGGCACATTCTGACAACAGACGAATATAGAAATGCGTCTCAGACAGCCTTCAGCTGAAACAGCCAGAGCAAATGTCGATCATAGGCGGTCAGGGGTGAACTCAGTGCAGTGTTAGATGTGTTTACGTGATATCGAGAAGATAATCTGTAATGTGAGCCCAGAAGAAATCACGCTAGATGTAACAGTAGAGACTGATTTCTGTTACCGTAATTTCCATGTTGACTGACAAACCGGGAAAAAGGTTTTGTTGAATGTAGACACTCAATGTCCCTCACCCAACCAGGAAACACAATGCTATTTGGCAAAAACCCCTTGACTTCATATCAACAAAATGTGTTTAAATTCCTGAAATGCCGTGGATTTTACCTTTAGTGTTCTGAAACTAATTGTATTTTTCACGAGAATGTTACCTGACAGTAAAACTTTGACAGCAATCGGTTCAATAACAAAAAAGTTACAGAAAGTGATATCAGATGCTGCTTATTCACTAATATACACTATAGTTTGTTTTAATAAGATTGCTGCCCTTTCTGGAATCTTTTAAAAATAATCAAAACGAGTTATGACTATTGCAATATCAAATGTAAACAGTAGATGGAGCCTCTTGTTTAGAGTAACATTGTGCGGAAGAGTATTCACTTCCTGCTGAGAAGTATCCTCTGCATACTAGAGAGACTCAGTGAAAGTGTGGGAGGATAGCTAAAGGGAAGTGATGCAAGATTTACACATTGTACGTCTCCTGACCACAAACACTACAACACTACATCTCTCTCTCTCTCTCTCTCTCTCTCTCTCTCTCTCTCTCTCTCTCTCTCTCTTTCTCTCTCATACATATTTGTATGTGGTTTACGGGACTCTCCATAGGCATAATAGTTTTTATACTGTACAAACTGTATTTTCTATCCCCTTACACTAAACCTACCCCTCACACAAAACTTTATGCAATTTTAGATTTTCAAAACAACAACAATAACAACAACAACAACAAAAAAAAAAAAAAAACACTTTTTTTTTTTTTTTTTAAGTATTTGTGTACACCGCTATTCAAAAATTTGGGATCAGTAAGATATTTAATGTTTTTAATAGAGTTTCTTATGCTCATCAAGGCTGTATTTGTTTGATACAGAGAAAAACTTTTGTGAAAAAAAAAAATATTGTGAAATAATATTACAATTTCTAATATTGTTTTCCTATTTAAATATACTTTAAAACATTATTTATTTCTGTGATTCAACACTGAATTTTCATCAGCCATTACTCCGGTCTTCAGAAATCATTCTAATATGCTGATTTATTATCCGTTTTTAACTGTTGTACTGCTTAATATTTTTAGAACCTGTGATACATTTTTCTATGATTCACTGATGAATAAAAAGTTAACAAGCATTTATTTAAAATATAAATATTTTCTAACAAGATAAGTCTTTACTATCACTTTTTATCCATTTAAAACATCTATTTTGAATAAACACTGTTCTTTTTAGCTTTTTTATTTATCAAAGAATCCTGAAAAAAGTATCACAGGTCCTAAAAATATTAAGCACTGCAACTGTTTCCAACATTAATTTTAAATCAGCATATTAGAATGATTTCTGAAGGATCATGTGACATTGAAGACTGAAGTAATGATGCTGAAAATTCAGCTTTGATCACAAGAATAACTTATATTTTAAAGTATATTAAAATAAAAAAACTGTTATTTTAAGTCGCAATAATATTTCACAAAATTACATTTGTTTCCTGTATTTTTGGTCAATTAGATACAGCCTTGAACATTAAAAATCTTACTGATCCCGAACTTTGAATGGCAGTGTTTTGTACTTTAATTTCATCACTGTATTTTAGTACAAAGTTCACACACTGTAGTTATTACCGTAGTTTTTCTATGTTATTTTTCCATGTGTATGCTAACCTCTGCTATTCATTTCTCAGGAACGGTTATTCTTTGTCATGGAGTTTGTGAATGGTGGTGACCTCATGTTCCACATCCAGAAGTGCAGGCGTTTTGACGAGCCACGTGCACGGTTTTATGCCGCAGAGATCATTTCGGCCCTTATGTTCCTTCACTCCAAAGGCATCATTTACAGGTGAGGAATATCATTTTACCATTACACATTTGAGCTAGCTGTGGATATAATAGCTTCCTCACAGGTTTAATGTATAAAACATTTAATTCCCTATTTTTTAAAAAGAAAGCGTATTTAAAATTCATAATGTTCATCTGAAAATACTGCAGATGTTCACACCCCAGTGCCACTGCCCTCTGTTATTTGCTTTGACATGCCTGTGAAATCTTGTCTGCGCATGTCCTCACTCCTCACACACTTAGTCAGATTTTACAGACAGTCTCCGCCCCTGGCTTAGTCTTCCTTTTTCATGGCAGGACATTGTGCTCTGGCTGTAATCACATGACCTTTGCCTACCTGAGTAAGCTTTCTGATCACCCCTGTAATAGAGCCAAGCCCAAATATAAACACATCTGACAAACTGCTTTCCCATTCAAATAAGGCTTGTGGCATTTACGAGCTTCCCTGTGGGACCTTTACAGGAATGCCGGCGAACTTTGCTGACCCCCTGTCATCTTTACAATCGTATGGCCCCTTTTATGGCCACTCTCACCTTTCCTTTTGATTTTATTGGGCTTTAAAGATAATTATTTTAGGGAAATTATAACGCTTCTGTGAAGTGAAGCTTAAGGGGGGAATGATCTTGGGAAAGATGGCAGTGTTGTAGTGCAAGAGGACTGTGGGGGCATTTTGAGTGAGGACTTGATCTGATGTTACAGCCCTGCCCAGCATGCAGTGGAGCTATTATTACATAAGCTGTTTACTCGGGAAAACAGAGAGCACGAGGGAGGGAGAGAGAGAGAGCTCTGAGTTTATCACATGATTTAGTTTGTTATGAAGTGCAATATAATGATTATTCCAACTATATATTAAAAATGATTTTCATCATGCTCATTACAACATTTCAGCATAGATTTTATGGGACCACCTGTAACACAGCTCTTTTCCAGCAGTACAACGATTCGTTGACCTCTGAGTCATCAAGCTGTTCCTCTCCACTTTACCTTACTTACCCCCGATCCTATATTAGACGCTGCTGTAATGCCATGTAATCTGGCTCTGCTCTAATCTGTGGACTGGGCTATACCAGGTTCATTCAAAAACATCGGACAGCGCATGACAGAAACGAGGAGTCCATTTATGTCTTTAGTGTTTTAGTCTCACTTCAGCAGGTTCTACCCGGAGGCTTGGAGAAACTGCAAATGCAGTGTTTATTGACCTCTCAAACTGTTCCACTGTTGCTAAAGTACATGTGGTTTCCAAAAGGGCATCAGAAATTAAGCTCTTTCTATTCTTTCTCTTTCTATTTATTTATTTTTTTAATTAAAGGTATAGTTCACACAAAAATGAAAATTCAGCCTACTAAAAATATGTTAGTGCTGTCAATCGATAAAAAAAAAATTAACTAATTAATCACACATTTTTCTGAAATTAATCGCGATTAATCCCACCTAACATTAAAGTTTTAAAATATACTTTTATATTGCAATAATTCCACATTCAGTCTTCAAATTAATGCACAAACAACATAAAGACAATATATTTTTAATATTTTTTTAATGGCAACTTTTTTTTATGACTGAAGGCCAGTATCACTGATATCAATACTGATTTCTCTATACAATTGCTCCCAACCAGAAATATACAAAAAAGGCAAAAATATACAGAAATTGAAGTTGGAAGTTATTGCATGCACGTAGTTTATTTCGCGCTTTGATATGAAATGATACAGGCTACACTGTAAAAAAAAAAGAAAGAAAAAGTTGAGCCAACTTAAAATTCTAAGGCAACCAGCTTCAGCAGATTTTTGAGTTTGCTCAACTTATTACAAATTTTTGTTGCATAAACTTAAAACAACAAGTTGAGAAAACTCAAAAATCTACTGAAGCTGGTTGCCTTAAAATTTTAACTTTTTTTTTTTTTTTTTTTTTTTTTACAGTGTACAGCATGCGCTGTGAGCACAGTACCATTTCCGTGCTCGCTGAAGTGAAGTGGAGCGTGCATCAGAAACGTCTCCTGTTTGATGTGGTCATAAACACATTCTGCAATTGAATAAATGCACTTCTTGTGCAGAGAAAAAGTGACAGAAACAGAAGTTGTGAGAGGGGTGGCCAACCCTACCCATGCGTTAATTGCGTTAAATATTTTTAACGTGTTAAACTGAAAAAATTAATCGCCTGCGCTAACCCCCTAATTTTGACACCACTAAAATGTATTCATCCTCAGGCCATCCAAGATGTAGATGAGTTTGTTTCTTCATCTCAACAGATTTTGGGAAATCTAGCATTACTTGCTCACCAGTGAATGAGTGCCATCAGAATGAGAGCTAAAAAAAAAAAAAACATCACAATAATCCACAAGTAATCCTCTGCAGTGAATGGGTGCCATCAGAATGAGAGCTAAAAAAAAAAAAACCATCACAATAATCCACAAGTAATCCTCATAACTTCAGTCCATCAATTAAAATCTTGTGAAGTGAAATGCTGTATGTTTATTATAAACAAATCCATTTTGAGAGTCCTCTATTCATTGCTTTCTCCATTCGAATCAGGAGAGAAATATGCACAGATCAAGCACAGTCCAAATTTCTGAACAAATATGTTAGTGGATTTTGATGTGAGAGGACAACAGGTGATTTACTTTTTCACTGGAGGAAGTGGTATTATGGTTTATGGGCTTGTATTTGAGCCAGACATTATTTGATGGACTGGAGTTACTTGTGGATTATTGTGATGTTTTTATCAGCTGTTTTGACTTTCATTCTGACGGCACCCATTCACTATAGAGGGTTTACTGGTGAGCAAATAATGTAAAGCTATAAATTTCTCCAAATCCAATGAAGAAACAAACTCATCTAATACTAGGATGGCCTGGGGGAGAGTAAATTACCATTGAATTTGAATGTTTTGGTGAACTATTCCTTTAATTGATAAACCAATAAATTTTTTAAAAAAGTTGTATTCATGGGCTTTTTGCCTTTATTTGACAGGACAGTAGGGAGCAGACAGGAAAGCATTGGGTGAAGAGGGGGGGGGGGGGATCAAAGGACCAAAGGACAGGAATCAAACTCGGGTCGCTGCAAGCACAGTTGCGCTTTATGTCAGCACACTAACCACGAGGCTACCGGTGCCAACGAACTTTTTCTTTTTATCAAAATAGTTGGTGCTTGAAGACTTTTTTTGCAGCATTGCAAGACACTTGGGTTGTTTTACTTAGAGAAGAAAGTATGCAGTTACGTCACTGATGGTTGGGCAGAAGAGAGTCCATTTTTACAGAGCCTGAAATAATTCCGCCTGTTCTCCAGCTGCAGACTTGGGCTGTGGTTGATGGCCAGGCTGGTGAGTCTGCCACGCTGTTATTTTTGCCATGTGCCAACTCTCCGACACTGCGAGCATGAGACTCTGCATGTCTCTGTTCTTGTTCATTAGGCATAAAGTACAGCAAATTAAGATATCTTTTTGATTCTCTTGTCTTTCTCCCTCTCTTCCATTTGTGCCATTTACTTGATTCATAAAACAAGAATAACCTTTGTAGAAATTGTTTGAGATGAAACAAGAAGACACAAATATTTAAAAAAATTGAATTTATTTAGCTGAATTTCCAGCATCCTTCAGAAATCCATGATCCTTCAGAAATCATTCTAATATGCTGATTTGCCATTCAAGACACATTTCTTATTACTATCAATGTTGAAAACAATTGTGCTTCTTAATATGACCAAAACACAATATATATCAATTTTCTTTCCAAGCTATGGGGGGCAGTAGTTTTTTCTTCATAGTTAATGTTTTTTTTACCTGCCAATATCCTTCCAGATGTGCAAGGAAAATTCCTTTATTATTTGACTGATTCAACTATTCTCAAGTAAAGCGAATGATTTTATGAAAGTTTTACACAAAAATGCCTATATCATTAACAGTGTTGCACAAACATTGATGCATTAATACCCTGACTGAATGAAGTAGTGAGTGATGGAATGAGAGTGTTTGCTTTAAAACACTCTTTATTTGTTGTTTACTAGGTAATGCGGCAGAGTCACACGCTTTTAACAACATAGTAAAGAGGTCACCTCTCAATGTCTCCTCTGTTAATTGTGTTCTAATGAAATCAGACCAAATTTCTTTGGGAACCTTTGACCACAACAAGCTGTTAGTCCAATTTACATTCAGTCACTCTCTTTTCCACGGGATCAATATTGCGTCTCCGTCTCCGTCTTCTCCTGGGAGACTGAATGCTGCTTCTTGTGCTGATTACTCTTCACCCTTGTGTCAAGCATGCAAGCAATTGCACTGCATGCTCATTTTCTCATTGTGTGTCAATACTCTGTGAACTCCATTTGTTATTTACTATGGTGTGTTTGCAATATTTTGTTTACATTTTTGTGCTACTACAGGCTGTTCCTCTTGTTATTGATGACTTAATTCTCAGGCACACATGAGTTGTAATACCTGTCAATCACAAAATGAAACAAATCCTTCAGTCCATTTATAAACTATTTTAGCTATTTAAAGCATTTAATAATTGCTTTTAGCTACCAGTAAGTGTATTCTCTGCTGCCTAGAATGCATTTTAACATGTTTAAATAGATTCAGCGAAATTACACAGATTAAGTATTTAGTCATAAAATAAATAAATAAATAGTAATATATTTAAAACACGTACTCTCATGTATTCAAGGTGCAAGGAAAATATGTCAAATATATTACTACTTACTTGATGGGTACATCCTGTGTTATTTTATTAATGTCATTGTAGTATTTTGAATTAGTTTTAATTTTTATATTTCCAGTTTTCATTTCCATTCGAGTAATTTTGTTATGTGCTTTTGTAACTTACTTCAGTTTGATTTCAAGCAGTACATTTTATAGAATGTAAGATCACTTACTACAGCATGGTAAAAATGTCATCCTGTTTTGTTTTTCTATCAAAGGGACCTTAAACTGGACAATATTCTCCTGGACAGAGATGGCCACTGCAAACTGGCAGATTTTGGCATGTGCAAACAGGATGTATGTGAAGGAAAACTCACTAGTACCTTCTGTGGGACTCCCGATTATATTTCACCTGAGGTGAGCATCACTAAAAGATCATTTAAAAGAAGATTGTGCTTAATATGTGGGAGTGTGTTCTCTTCCTATATAGCTCTTTTATGCTGTGTCTCTCTCAGATCATCCTGGAGGAGCCGTATGGCGTATCAGTGGACTGGTGGGCTCTGGGTGTGCTGCTTTACGAGATGCTGTCAGGTCATGCTCCATTTGAAGCAGAGACTGAGGACGAGCTGTTTGAGTGCATCCTCAAAGATGAGATCATTTATTCATCTTGGCTCAGCAACGAGGCAGAAGACATCCTTAGAGGAGTGAGTCTAGATCTACAGTCAAAATATCAGACTGATTAAACAAAGGTTGTTTACGTGCACTTTAAAAGTTTAATTTCAGTTAGATTACAACAAGTCTCAATAAAAGGCCTTGAAAAGGTCAGGGTAGCCGACTTAATGCAATTGTAGCTCATGTATTCTGTCTCCACAGAAATAAAATAATCTCCTTATCTCCTTGTCTATGACTACATGTCATTAACTGTGTGTGAAACCAGGACTGTTTGGCAAAATTAAAATAAAACCAGAGCAATGAAGACTGTAGCTCAACTACACAAAAAAAGCCTTGTAGCTAGATTATAACTTCATATGTAAAACACTCACAAACGTCACTTTAATGAAATCCATTGTTTTGCATAGCAAGTACATTTGTCAGACTTTTACTAGACAAACTGCTTTACCTTTACACTAAGAATACAACCCCAGTGTGTTGACTCTCAGGCAGCTAGGTTGGGAAATCTGTGACTTTCCTGGCAGTGACGTCTCATTAAACAACTCTCTTCCTCTTCTGTTGTGATCACTCGTTGCAAAAACATTTATATCAAAACTACTCAAATGCCTTCATGCTGAAACATGACTTTGTACTGGTCTCCAGCTTTTCTCATGAGAAAAAACTCAAAACTGGCTTCATTTAAGAGCTCCAAGTGAACATGTTTCTTGGCTAATGCAGCCAAGAGGCTTTTCTGTGGCTATGGCCAGCTGTTCCTATGTAATCACCAGTAAACACGAGGCTAATTTGCTGCAGAGAGCACAGCCTGTGGGCTGCTGTTTCATCCCTCAAAAACCCAGGATGTCAGGAACACAGACTGTCCCTGTCCTTGTGCCTCATTACATAAGCTCCATTGTGCCCCATGAAGGGTTAAAGAGCTGTGTCATGGTAGAAGGATTAGCATCATGTGACTGAGTCGAGGTCTTCTTGCATTAGTGGAGTAAAATCCCTAACAACTCTGTCTCCTTTCCAAGGGCTTAAGTCAGTGATCTGTGCAGTGTTGTGGGCAGTAAACTTAGACCGTTTTATGGCCATTGTGAAAGTTGTATTTTTCCAGTAATTTTTAACAAAATATCACTTCTAGTTTATCCGTACAATACAAATTTCCCCTAAAAAGTTAAAATATATTCATGTTCTTGCATAAGAAACCAAGTGGCATTTATTTGAAAGATACTGTAGCTCAAGTGCACTTTTCAAGTACTGTGTTCAGATTTCTGTTTACTCTCTACACAGTTACTCACCAGAGACCCAGCGTGTCGGTTGGGCTGCGTGGTTAGAGATGGAGGAGAAGAGGCCATCACTGCACACCCGTTCTTCACAGGACTGGACTGGGAGAAGCTTAACAGACGAGAGATCGCACCACCTTTCACACCTCGAATAGTAAGAATACTACATCGCCACTTCTGTTTTATACTGTGTGTATTGTGGCATTCATGCCTGATACCGATAAAGATATTATTAATATTGAATATTCAAGAACTATTTTTATTTACTGATTTCTTTTAATTAATTTCATTTTAATTTATTTGATAAAATAAAGTATTATCATTCAACTACTACAATTAAACAGTATAAATTATGACTAGTTTAATATTATTAATAATAATAGCCTAGGTTATCTTTTGTTATTAATGTTGTTGTTGTTCATTTTATTAGTTATTCCATTGTATTTACGCAAATTTTTTTTAAATTTTATATATTTCATTTTATATATGTATATATATATATATATATATTTATATATTTGTGTGTGTGTGTGTGTGTGTATACAGTCATGGCCAAAAGTATTGGCACCCTTAGTAAATATGATCAAAGGCGGCTCTGAAAATAAACCTGCATTATTAATCCTTTTGATCTTCTATTTTTTTTTTTTAAAAACACAAAACTCTAACCCTAAAACAACTGAAAATGGGGGAAAATCTCATTATGAAATTAATGTTTTTCTCAAATACACGCTGGATACAGTTATTGGTACCCCTAGAAATTCTTATAAGTAAAATATCTCTGAAGTATATTCCCATTCACATTTACAATTTTGAGCACACCAGCGTGATTATGAACATGAAATTATCCAGCCATGGCTTCCTGTTTCACAGAAACATAAATAGGAGGGAAAACAAAGGCCAAATTTCCTTAATCATCCATCACAATGAGAAAAACCAAAGAATATATTTCTGATGTGCAGCAAAAGATAATTGAGCTTCACAAATTAGTGAAGTGGCTTTAAGAAAAGAGCTAGAGCAGTGAAAATTCCCATTTCCACCATCAGGGCAGAGGACGTGTATCTATATCGTCCTAATGCACGGTGAGAAGGAGAGTTTGAGTGGCTAAAGACTCTCCAAGGACCACAGCTGGAGAATTGCAGAAAATAGTTGAGTCTCGGGGTCAGAAAACCTTAAAAAAAAAAAGTCAAACAGCCCCTACATCACCACATTGTCACGGTGCACACAGCAGGGAGGAACGAGGAGACGAGGATAACTCAAAATAATAGTCTTTAATGAAAGTCCAACACAGACAGGGAGTAAAGAGTAGACCAAACAAAAACTAACTGAACAGGCATGAACTAAATACACATGATAATTAGACATAATTACTAAAACACAGCTGGACAAAACTTAACTAATAATCACATTGAACAAGGACAGGAAAATGACCAAATATGGAAACAAGAGGCGGGAACACATGACACACACGACAGAGGACTGCCACACATGTTGTTCAGGAGGGTTTCAAGAAAAATTCTCCTCGCTCATCCAAAAACAAACTCCAGCATATTCAGTTGTCAGACATGACTGGAACTTCAAATGGCACTGGCTTCTATGGTCAGATGAAACTAAAAAATGTGATGGGTTTGGTTAACACTGGGATAAATACTGCTGTATTTTTGATGTTGTGGGCCTATATTTCTGCTGGAGGTCCTGGACATCTTGTTTAGACACATTGCATCACGACTCTGTTAGAAATCTTATAATGGGCCATGTTTGGATCTTCCAACTGCACAATAATCCAAACACAAACCTCAAAAACAACACAAAAATGGGTCAATGAGCACAAAACCAAGCTTCTGCTGGCCATTCCAGTCCTCTGACCTGAACCCTGTAGAAAATGAGTGGTGAACTGAAGAGAAGAAGCACCAACATGGAGCTGAGAATCTAAAGGGTCTGGAGTAAATCTGGATGAAAGAATGGTCTCTGATCTCTTGTCAGGTGTTCTCTAACCTCATCAGGCATTATAGGAGAACATTTAGTGCTGTTAAACTGGCAAATGGAGGTTTCAAACAGTATTGAATAAAAGGGTGCCGTTAATTGTGGCCAATGTGTATTAGAGAAAAACATTTATTTCATAATGATATCCCCCCATTTTAAATTCTTATTCTCCAATAAAAGGTTAGATTTTTGTGAATTATTTAAATAAAAGATTAAAAGGATTAACAATGCAGATCATATTTACCAAGGGTGCTAATACTTTTGGCCATGACTGTATGTTTGTGTGTAAACAATGTTAAATAAATTATATAAAATATTGTATTATAAATAAATAGAAAACAAAATTTAGTAAATGAATAAATAAATGTACTTTGAAATACTGTTGTTGAATTCTGTTCTTTATAGATCCACCAAATGGTGGCATTTATCAGTACACTGATAAACAAAAAAAAAAAAGATAACTGATTAATTTGATAAGTGTGAATATTGGTCAAAAATAATGTTTTGTTTTGTTCTGTAGGATTCTATTGAAGATGTGAACAATTTTGACCCTGACTTCACTCAAGAGGAACCCTGTCTTACACCCATTGAGGACAGTCTTTTTCCTTTCCACCAGGACGATTTTAAAGACTTCACCTACACAGCTCCAGAGCTGCGACTGCACTAACATCAGCTGTGGTTTATTTATTTTACATACATAGATTATATGTTACTTTGCATAATTAACTGCTTCTAGCAAACTTGTAATACATTCTGTTGACAAACTTTTTGCCAAGTCTGTCAAGAATATGGACATGATTCAGACTAGAAGAAAGCAATACAATATACTCCACAGGACCATCCAGACCAAAGGATTATATGTAAAGGCAATGACAGGAAGAAAATAATGGTCTCCTGAAATAAACTGATGCTTTTTTAAATGTTTTTATCTGCATAAATGTATGCAAAGTATATGTCATATATTATTTTTTACAAGTAGCATGATAATATGCGTATTCATGCTGTTGCCAAGTGCTTTGGAAACAAATGTATGTAACTTACATTGAGCTGTTAATTCAGTGTAATGAGTTGTTAAGTTATGTGATGTGTTGTAAAGTAATTCTAACTAAAGTCTAAATTATGAACTTGGAAAATCCTTTTGTAACAGGCTGAAAGAGACCATTTTGGTTTACCTAAAGCACATGTGACAACAAATATCACCTGTCCAGGTCATTGAATAATGAATCACGGGACAGATGCCATGAGATGCCATGAGATAGAAACATGAAACGTTCATGAGAAAAACAAAAAAACATATCCTTTACACCTCAAATAACAAACAGAGCAGCGGTCATGTCACATTCCTCTGTAGACGTGGAAATCCTCCACAAATAATTTATTACCTTTGATTAATTTGTTGTTCTCACGAGCTTACCCAGTATTTGGAGCAGCCTTTATACACTGATAATACACCATCAACTAATTCAGCACACTGTTAATGGGGTTAAGATGCTTTTATGAGCATAAAATATTTAACTTGAGGTCTGCTGTATGCTGCCAACTCACTTCTATTTCATTAAGTAGCTTATACAACTGGACTAAAGATCCTATTCTTTTTCTTTTCTATTGATTTGCTTTGTGCTTGAATTACATGTCTGGAAATTTGGCTGTAGTGATTACTGTTTTCTATTCAAGCATTCTCTTGTTTGAAAAGTGACATTACCCAATAAGGGTTTTTACGTGGTTTCCCCAAACCAGTTGTAACTGGAAACTAAGTGGCTGACACATTTTCATTGGCATTTTTTTGGCAGACAATAGCAGTGATAATGAGGTGAATTATGACAAAGCTTTTT
The DNA here is from genome assembly GCA_036784905.1 of Acrossocheilus fasciatus. NCBI lineage: Eukaryota > Metazoa > Chordata > Actinopteri > Cypriniformes > Cyprinidae > Acrossocheilus > Acrossocheilus fasciatus. The sequence goes on along the minus strand of CM071957.1, from coordinate 15,997,507 downwards.
TAGAGATGGTGAAGAATGATCTGCTTATTTATTGTCAAGCCATTTATTTTTGGTATTACCTGATTCAGGGACAATGGCGGGTTTAATACAGATTAGGATCAGTCGACAGAATTTGAGGCATAATACCAGAAACAAATGCTTTCTACTCTCTTTCTCTGAGGCACTTAAAATAACATTTACTCAAAATTTTATAAAAGCATGTTAATTCCTCTTTTAGAACTTGTGTATTATTTGAGCTGAAAAGCTGTTCTCTTCAATTTTATGATCGTTTTATGAGTGTTTTGAGTTGTAAAAATTGAACTAAAAATAACTTCACATAGAAAAAATTATTTCTTAACACTAAAATCATGTTAACATGCATAATATTTACTTCTTGTGGCTATAATTGTGACATATAGTGAGTATTTTAACATTTACGAACTAGCCCCTTTCACTTGTATGTTCCACTGTAAGTTTCTCACTGTTCCAGAATATTTTGGTATTGTTTCCAGACACAGTTACATGCAGGTGATATGATGAAATACTCTCCATTCTGAATTCTCAGTGATGGTGTATGAAATGTTTTGACTTGTTGTCAGGTGCTCTGGTGATTTTCCCAGTTAGGCCTGTGGTGTTAAACTGCCAAAAACCAGCCATGTCTGGTTGGGAGGAGTCTTCATGACTCAAACCATTCATTGAGTCAGCACTGCTGAGAAGTTCATTGGGTTCCTCCAGTGAAAATGTGCCAAAGGTGTTGCATTTATTTTAGCGGTTCAAATTCAAAAATAATGGTCTTGGCAAGCAGAGTAAGCTCTTACTGGAATTGAAGTGTTTCTGAGTCTCTGCTAATTCTATTCAGGGGCATTTCTGTATCATACATGTTCCAGTAGAGTTTGGCTGTTCACTTTTCCACCATCACAAATAATGTTCACATGATTAGCTATTAAAAAATAATATTTTGGTCAAACTGGCTTGTTGGGAACATGTGAGTTTGGAGTTGAAATTAGCAGAAGTCATGCTCTGGGGTGCTTCATGGAAAAACACTCCTGATGATGCATGATATCAGCTGTTGACTCTTCAGTCCCAACTGGAAAATAAATTATTCTTTTTGATTTGCTGGAACTCACAGATGGACATACTGTGATGATAGTTTTAGAACAATAGCAAGACGGTTCATGTATGGCATTTTATCTGCTATCATTATTTCCTCAGTTTCCTCCGATGCCACATTTGACTCAGACTCTGAAAGTCTGTAATTTGACATTACTGGAAACACAGTGTTTACTGTGTTATTTTGCAGTTGCTTTTGCTGAAGCATTCCCAGCAGCAACCTGGTAATTCCTCTAATCTTTCCTGAATGGCAGAGAGAAAGCAACTGCTTATTTTTAGAGCCTTAAAGCCCTTCACAACCCTCTTTGACAGGTGAAAGAGTTTAACACCTGCTGCAACTCCTTTACTTGAAGGTTTGATCAACGCTGTCAGGTGTGAGAAGACAGAAACTCATTTGAAACAGCAAAAGACAACCATCAACATCAGCAAACAGACATAAAAGCTCAAATCTTCTCTTTCATGTCTGGATTAAGAGCATGTATCATTATTTATACAGTAAGATTCGTGTATGACACCATAGAATTGTGCAAGTCTATTTTTTCCTTAAATTCTAACCTCTATGAAGTCAACTGGGTGAGAGTGAAGAACTGTTTTCAATCTTTTGCCTGCTGTTAGTTTCATCAGTCCATAGAACCTCTCCATGGATGTTAACTTTGTTCCAGTCATGTGCTTACAATTTCATTAGTTTCAACCTTGTCCATCTATTAGAGTTATGTCGGTCAGTGATCACCATGAGTCAATGACAATCTCTGCCTCCACATCAGTAGAAACCTTAAATATGGCTTCATCTGACAGTTAACCCTTATGATGCTGTATCCATTGGCACACTGCTTATAGTCTTATAGTCATTTTCATGGAATACTGGAGCAATTTTATCTTGAGAGAATTTGACTGAATTGTGGGTTAAATATGTGCATTTACATATGTATATAAATAACTACTTAGAAATAACTATTGAAACCTGAATATATAATTTAGGTTGGTGGTGCTGAAAGGAAATATCTTTAAAGTGCAAATGAGGTTGTACCAGCAGGAAGAAACAGAAAACCAACACATTTGAGGAAACTGATGAAATTCTGCTGAAAATTTAGTCAGCAACACCAGCTACTTCCCTATACAACCATAAAATTGGCCAAAGTTAAGGTCCACTAAGAACAATAACTATTTGTTTAACCACATCCTGTTAACCAACCAGAGCACTATTGTAACCACCTAGCAATTGCCTGCTAATCTGTCTGACTATACAGCACCAAAACATCAAAAACCTTACTTTTCTGGTTTCGTTTGAGTTGAGGCAGTTTGCATTCCTTCACTGTAAATAGCATTTCATTAAATAATGCCTATGAATTGTCAAAAATCAGGTTCAGAATGAATAAATGATAAGTTACAACTGTAGTGATAAATATATTAGCACCCACACCAACACACAATAACATTATGTTTTTTTAATAAGTGTGCTCTATATGCGACTGCCACTTCACATGCTCAAGCACTTCCATGCATTTATCATTTGTCAGCTGAAAATGTTGTCCTGAAAGTGATTTTTTAGAAATGTAAACGTTATTTTCATGAGTTGAGGGAATGTAACCTGTCTCAACTATTGCCAGCTTGACTAGATAAGATAAGGTTTATTGATGCTGCCTTGACAGAGTCTGATCTCACTATTTAAATAGGTCATTTTGGTGGTTGCAGACTGTGATGGTTGGTTACCTGCTGGATGTGGTTAAACAAATAGGGTTGTGTGATGGTTGGTATGCGGTTTTGGTGAGTTGCTAGGTTATTTTCACTGGCTGGTTGCTGGTTGATTCTAGGCAGGGTGTTCTGAAAGGTTGCTAGTAAATGCTAAAAGTCTTGCTGGGTAGGAGTTGCTCTTGTCTGACAAGGTAGCTGGTGTAATTTTGTAAAATAATAGTCCTCCATTACCTAATCCTTATTATAATTTAAAATAATAATAATAATAATTAAAGATTAGACTATATTTTAACACCAATTACTGGTTATAAACAGTAGCTACACAGTATTCACTGGATGAGAAAGAAAAAAAACTTTCAGTTATTTGAATTTACTACATCTGTGGTGAGATCGATAGTGCTGGTTACATCACACAGTGCTGTTTGGACTGATGTCCCATCGGTTCTGTGAATGTCTTTTTTTGAGTGCGACACCGTTCTCTGAATTCATATGACTGTGCTCGCTCCCGTCAGCGCCTCGTGAACGCGCGGGCCACAGAGAGAGTAGTGGAGCGGAGCGCAGTCACGGTTAACTCTTTGTACCGACTGGAAGCTGCACAGACCGGTGCTGGACAAATGATTTGACCTTCAGCGAACCGGAGGGTTCATCTCAACCATTCAGACGTTTTCAACACACAACACCGCACCGGTATCGGATTGTTTTACCGCGTCTGCTCGTTTTCTTTCATAAACACATTTTTATTTGTTGGCGAGAGGTGGCCACGTCCTTGATTTTTCTGGCCTCGCGGTTTGGAAAAACCTAACACATTCTGAGTGGTTTCACCCAGGAATGGATACTGGAGTTGTCACTGAAAAGAAAAGGTAGGGATCCCCGTGTCTATGTCAAAGAAGGTGGTCTGCTGAGCGGAATTTGTTGTGTTTTGGATAGTAAACAGGCCAAAAGATATTCCTCCCCCGTCACACAGAACGTGTCGCCATTTTGTGCTGTATAGCTAAGTTAACCAAATAACTAAGAGCAAGTCTAAAGCGCTCATGCCGGCTATTTGTCTCTAAACAACCATTAAATGTAATCTAAACAATTTAAAGACTCATATTTGTTGCTTTTATAACATATTATTTGTCTTTTTTTTTTGAGGTAACAGTGTCTAATGTCTGTCTGTGGAAGGAATCTAAAAAAAACTAGCTGCACGCTCACTTAAACTTACGCTGATATGTTATTGCTTAAACGGCTATAAACAGTTTATAACAGTATAGACACAATTCAGCTCTCATGAGAATGTGTAAACACGTTGCTTATATTGGCACAGACATATATGAGCATGAATGTCGAATATAAAAGCTTTTTCCTATAGGGTTATTACCACACAGCTGTACGTCTATTACAGGAGAGGAGAAAGTAAATGGTATAATTTTTGCTCAGTGCATACTAATTGTGTACTTTGTATTCTGGTATTTTGTGCTGTATTCAGCTCTGAATTTTTTATGAAGTTTATTTTCTAAGATAAAAAGAGCCACAAGCTAGTCATATGATGGATCCCTTCTTTACGCCTCAGACCAATTGACCCCACAATTTACATTATCTAGTTGCCTATGTTCAGCCAGCCAGTCTGGCATATTTGTGGATAATGGACTGGAAGCAGGAATTCGTCCTTGGATTTTGCTGACAGTGTCTTATTCTTTGTCAGGTCTGTCATCAGTGTGGGTTCAGATGAGCTGAGATGGAAATAAGTGTTGGTATTGCTAAGACTGGAAAATGTTGCTTGGTTTTTCGGTACTGGTGAATTTACAAGAAGGATGGCACTGGCATTGTAGATAAGCTAAGATCCAGTGTGTCACCATTTATATGAAAGTTACAGGTCAATTCGGCACATTTCGGTTTTTAAAGTTGTTGGAATTGCTGGTTAACCGATCATGTTTTTCTCAAAATTTTGAGAGTTCTCATTTGGGGTATTACATTACATTTATGCATTTGGTAGACACCTTTATCCAATGAAACTTACATTTGAAAGTGGACATTTTTATTAGTTTTTGCTTGTTCGTTTCAACTGTTTGAGCTTCAGGAAAGCACGCAGAAGAAGTACTTTTAAAGTCTAAAAGTTCACTTTTTTTGTAATGAGAAATATTAATGTTAAAGTATTGCTGTTTTAACTGATTTTTTTAATGTGCTCTTTGGTGAATTGAATCTAAGGTCAGTTTGACCCTCGACCATAAAAAAATCACACCTATATTTTGAAGATGATCTCATTTTTTATTTGTAGTTATAACAATACTGTGTGATAGGCCTTTAGTTTATATCTTGTTTAAAGTGAATAATACCTTGTTTTCAGTGGCAATATTTTCCTCTGACATTGTTTTGGTTGGCATCCAAGTTCAAGCTGCTACACGCTTTTTGAATCTCTTCTCTGAAATCTTAATCACTCTAAGCATTGACGTCAACGCAACTTCCTGCCCAGTCTTGTGGCAAGACCTTTATCAGTTTCAATGTTTAAATGTCGCCCTCTTGTTATGTTTTCCCCTTTAGAGGTGTTTTCATAAGCCTTGGGTCAAAAGGAGGTCTATTGATTCTGTCATTTAGTTTTAAGGTCTTGCATGTGATCTATATGAATCCAATTGGGAATCATGTTGTAAAACAGGGCACCTTTTAGACCTGTATCGATTTCAGTTATCAATATTATTTAGTTATCAATATTCAAGCAGGTAATTTTTTAGGAGCTCAAAAGCCTTCTTGGGTGGAAGGATTAGGCGGTATGACAAATCTTATATCATGATGTGAGTATGCTCCTGAATAACCAATATAGCAGTATATCATAATGTTTGACTGTAATTATTATCGAAATTAGCTGGAAAAATATTGTAGTATAACTAATGCACAAATGTATTAACTTGGATATAAATGTCAACCATTAGAGATTTCGCTACATTTTGCCTTTGCGCTTTATTTATCATATGCATATCGAGCAGTCAGTGCATGCAAAACTATATATCTTCCATATTGAATAGTCAGGGGTTTGCTTGGTTTCAGCTTCACCTCACCCCAATCAGATGTATTTATTTTCGTGTTAAATGCGTTCTTGCATTTAAGTGTATGGAACAGAACAAGTTTTTAAAACAGCACAGAACAAATTCACTATAGACATGCACTGAATTTTTTTTGTGAAACAATTTTCACTTAGTTGACAATCCCTACTGCCCAGCCTTGCTATCTGTTATTAGAAATTGGTTTTGAAATGGACAGGCATGGATTGTTATATCACAGAGTTGAAAAATTAAAATCAAGTAGGTGACTAAGTAATGCCAGTAAATGTAGACATGAGAAACTGGTGATTGCTTTGGCAAATGGGCCGAGAGTATACAGCAAATTGGATTTTCATAACAGATAGCCTACTGTATCAGAACATGACGTCTTGGTAAGATTATCAGCTTACTTTATTAGCCATTTTGTTATCATAATGAGGCACATCCACTTCAAAGAAAGCTCTTGTATTTTGTCTTCTCATTGCGTTTTGAAACCATTCAATGCAACCTCATACTTAAGCATTTGCAGTTGAGTAAAAAGCTCCCATTTGCTAAAGGGACCCTGAATAGAGTCAGTAATGTAAATGTAGACATATATAATATTGAGCAGTCCATATATGGAGCTTACATAAGACGACAATGTACCGGCACACACAGACACAAACAGGCTGAAAACTACAATGAAATGCGTGTGTTAACATCCCCTGTGCACAAGGGTTTTCCTCTTTTTCTGGCCAAATCATTTCCGCTTTGCTTCAGAAAATACTTTGATAGGGAGGATGGGAGCAGTTAGGACGCCGTGCTGTTTTTTCCTGCTAGGGCACTAGGCTGTCTTAACCGTTTTCCCTTCTTTGTGATGCGTGGCTTTGACGGTTGATGCAATGCCTGCTCATTGTTTCTCATTGCTGCTTTGACCTTGGAGCTACTAGATTGCATGGAGAGCTCATTGCTCATTTAAATTATAAAGGGCAAAAATGTATGTATAGGCCTAAATAGAATCTGCATCACTTCAGAATCACCACATGCAAATTCAGAACTGTTCAATAAAAAAATTCAGTTTAATTTCGGAATTTTTAAAAAGCTTATTATAAAATAAATGTATTTAACTGCTTTTCCTAATGCATTTTAGTATAGAAAAAGAAAAATGACACACTGCTGTTTATTGCAATAAAATACATAACCAGTAACATAAACCAACTAGCATGAAATAAAAGTAACAATCTGACTGCTTTTCATAACTTTTATGTCACCTCAAGGACACATATGTAAATAAAGGAAAGAGAAATAAAATATCATCCAGATGACATTATAGTTCTATGTATGCCAGAAAAATGCCACTGTTTTAGCTTTGAGAAAAGCGGCAAAGTTTCTATACAGTGAAAGCATTAACCATATAAATGGTTTGAGACGAGTGGTGTTGCTTAGCCATTAATGGTTTACAATTGAAAATGGAAAGGAGTTATTTTGCCCCTGTTGATGACAATACATGCAGATGAACTAACACTACAATGAAGCTCTGATGGATCTTAACCTCCGGCTGCTCACAATGCATTAGGAAATTTCATATTGCTGCAATGTAACTGTCCAGTGCAACATTACATTTACATTTAGTCATTTTGCAGACGCTTTTATCCAAAGCGACTTACAATTGGGAAATACATAAAGCGATTTATCGTAAAGAGGCAAACAGACAGAGGAAGTGCTCAAAATACCAAGTCTCAGGCATTGTTCAAATAAGTACAAGCTAGAAAGGGAAGGAATAAATAAAGAGAAAGACAAAGTTTTTTTTTAACTTTGGATGAAGTCAAGCAGTGTTGAAAGAGATGGGTTTTCAGCTGTCGCTTGAAAATTGTCAGGGAGTCAGCATTCCGGATAGGGGTGGGAAGATCATTCCACCAGCCAGGTACGGTGAACGAGAATGTTCTGGAGAGTGATTTTGAGCCTCTCTGTGATGGTACCACGAGACGTCGCTTGCTAGCGGATCTCAGACTACTGGAGGGGATGTAGATTTGTAATTCGCAATAGTGAGTGGAAGAAGGCGGGTGCTGAGCCTGTGGCTGTTCTAAATGTAAGCATCAATGTCTTGAAATTGATGCGAGCTGCAACCGGTAGCCAGTGTAAGGAGATAAAGAGAGGTGTAACATGGTCTCTTTTGCGCTCGTTCAAGACCAGTCATGCCACTGCATTCTGAATCATTTGTAGAGGTTTGATTGTGCTTGATGGAAGTCCAGCCAGAAGAGCATTGCAGTTGTCCCGCCTAGAAATGACAAGGGCCTGGACAAGAAGTTGAGCAGCACGCTCTGTTAGAAAAGGTGTGATCTTTCTGATGTTGTGTAATGCAAACCTGCAGGATCGAGCAGTCTTTGCAATGTGGTCTTTGAAGGTCAGCCGGTCATCAAAGATTACACCATGGTTTCTGACCGATTGACTGGCTGTAAGCAGAAAGACGAGAACATTAATTCACAGATGCTTCTGATCGAATTAAACAGAAGAACACCATTGACTCACTCCACACGGTCTGCTGTTTTTCAGAAATTGACGCTTGTGCTGTTATTGCAAACGTTGGCTAAATCCATTTCCTTAATGTTGTTTCCATATCTGATTACAAGCTTGTTTGAGGCTTAACATGTTTTGTCAGCTGACCTGATATAAACAGATAAAAGTTGTGCGTTTTTGTTGAATTAGCTTCTGAGGATATCTGAGGTTTTTAACTTTCTGCTTAAAGCCACTTCAAGATAGTTTTCTGTGAAATCCTAGAATTAAAAAAAGAAAAGTTTATCAGGATTTGAATCCATTTGCCTGAAGTGTCAGCTTTTGTTAACAATGAACAGTTTTCTACTAGGGATGTGCGGGTCTAGTCGATTACACGAGAGAAAAAAATTACCATAATTTTAATGTTACATTTAAAACATTTTAACAACAAGCTAAAATAAAAAAAATAAATAAATAAATAAATATATAAATATTTTTTAAAAGCGTATCTGGGCGGAAACTACATTTTTACCTCAGATCTCGCATGCGTTTTCTTCATGTCAGTTGCGGCGAGCTCAAAATGACCACACAAAGAACCAGCAAGGTGTGGGATTATTTTGAATTAGAAGGAAACGGAAAAGTTTTATGTAGACTTTGTAATGTCAAATTAGCTTACAATAACTCTGGAGCGATGCATAATCATATTCAATACAGGCACGTATGCTTTAGCTCGGAGGCTAGCCAAAGCAAGCAAATGTCAATCATGTCATACATTACAACCCGTCGCTGCGGTCCGCGATCCCATCCGCGCCGTCTATTCATCTAAGACCCACTTCAGTGGTGGTGCGGGATTTGTCTGCTTGGTTGTAGTTATCTCTCTGCGGGCCTGTAACTTCAATTCCTGCCGAGCGTGTTTTTTTTTCAAGTGCAAAATCGCCTCTAGTCCCGTCTTTCGCCAGACCACATTAACATGTTAAATAAACAAATACGCATGGTCTGAGTAAGTAAAACGAGCATTGTTTTGTTTTTAGATAATATAAACAACATGAAGTACATTTTTAAAAGTCGTTTTAACCCTCTAAGCGCCAAAGTCGCAAAATTGCGACAAGACGTCATACTTCATTAAATTGACTGTAGTTCCTAATATAGTGTAATATCTCATTTGTATTCCATACCACTAGATGGCAGACATGTAGTACTTCGATTCTAGACCAAAATTGTTCGAGGAAATAGCAGAGCAAGTGAGCTATTGTGTCATTGATGCGGAAGCAGTTCAGTTCATAGCGTCTGAGTAAATTGTGAGATTTGTGAGAGAAAATCGCCAATTTTCTAATAAAAAGTTGTACCGTGAGGATGTGTTGCAAATGTTATTCGCCTATTCTGACTCTGAAGGGGAATATTTGCCTTTTGGAAACGACGATCGGCCGTCTAATGATCGCGCATCTCCCGGTACATCTTTGCAGCGCAATGGCGCCGCCGTGCAAGGCGCGAGTGTTCACGAAGCACCATCAAGTGATCATTTCGAGCCTTTGCCCAACGGGGATGAGGGTGGCAGGGGTGGACGAGGTCTTAGTGTCCATAGGAGAGGCATCGCGTTGCTGATGATCGGCCAAATTGCATCTTTTTTTCTGATCGCGCACGCTCAAAGGGCCGCCGGCAGACAGTACAGGTGCAGTCAGTGTGGGTTAGGTCTGTGCGCTGTGCCATGCAATGAGAGGTACCATACTCTCAAGAACTATAAACTGTCACCTAGATACCTGATTGGGCAGATAGCTGGTCAACTGATCAAAAAATAGGCACATGTATTTTACTATGGCACAGTAATATAGTAATAATTTACTACTTTACTCTCCTGTTTTACTGTTGATTTCCTCTTTTTCTGATCATTTGGAATGAGGATAAAAAGACAAAAAAACAAAACATGCAAATAAGTTCAAACATCCATTCAATATCTATTATTTCCTGAATATTACTGATGAACTGATCAAAAAGTAAGCTACTGTTCACATGCGTTTTACTACTATGTAGTATAGTAATATAGTAATAATTTAGTACTTTCTCCTGTTTTATTGTTGGTTTCCTCTTTTCTGATCACTTGAAATGAGGGTAAAAAGACAAAAAAGAAAAAAAAAACCTTCCAAATAAGTTCAAATATCAATTCAATATCTACTTTTTCCTGAATATTATGAAATTCAAGAGGGCCACCCCCTGATGATATCATAATATGCAAATTAGACGAGTATATTTACACCCCACATAAACTTTAGGTCCTGCCCAACATTTTTCTAATTTACAGTAGATCTCTATCTTTAAGCCCTTTCAAGCCACAAGCTTTTGAAATCTTGATGTCAAAATCCAGCATTTTCCCCCAAAAAACCCTGGCGCCTAAAGGGTTAATGCTATTCCTTGATAAACTTTCCTATTGTTTTTGACTTGTGTTTTAATATTGTTGGCTAACGTTATATGAAAATGAAGAATTCTGTCAGTCTATTGTCCATTTCTGCATTGCTCCATCTGATCTGAATAAGCTATGCACTGGTTTGAGTGTATGCTCTTCCTCATTTTCTGTTTAACGACCGCCTAAAATTAAATGATGATAATGTGAGGCACGCATACAGCATAATCGTGACCTATTTTTAACAGATTTCATTGATGGATTTGACAGTGTGATGCAAAGATTATGTATTTCAAGTGTAGGCTTTTATACACACACTTTTTTTTTTCTTTTGCCATTTTTGGGGGTTTCTAGCTTTTAGACTAGTTGGATACAAAACTTCTGTTTAAACGACAGTCAAATTAGTCGTAGCGCACATCCCTATTTTCTACATTGGTAAACTGTGAATGAACACCTGAAGGTGGTGGCTTTTGTTACAGAGTGCGCATTACTTTGTTGCTCTCTTTTGCCAGTAGCTTTGCTTGTTTTCAGAGACCTCCATTATTGCAGTGAACTGAAACATTTGTTAAATGTGTGGGAGTTGGTCTTGGCAGTGACAGAATAGGAAGAGGTCCCAAGGGTAATAGGCTGCTTTAGAAATTATGATGAGATGGAGACTCATTTTAGCAAAAAGCTTTTTCATGATGACCTATTTGTCAGGAAAGAGGTTCTTTTCTGGCAAAGAGCTGTTTATTGTCCAGGTCCTGACCTTGCATGTTTGTACGACCAGTTACTTTATGGCTTGTTTGTGTGTAAACGTTTGTTCCTTGTAGTGTGCAGAAAAGTTTATGTTGGGAAATCTGAAAACTGTCTGACACCACAACATTTATCACTGTTGGCTGGGTTCCAAGGGTTGTAACTGAGTCTGTCCACACCCCCTTTACCAGCCAGTCAGATTGAAACTTATCTTTCTGGCCTCTGACGTTGCAAGTTTTGACGCCATTCAAATGAGAGATTTAAAATTAGTTGACCTTGCTGCTGCCCTCCAGCACTAGCACAGGAGGTCTCTCTTGTCAAACACCTAGCCAAACTAACAAAACACTGTCCTTCCTTATCTTTTCAGGGTGAGCTCGGAGCGCAGGAAGGAGAAGTCCAGGGATGCAGCGCGATCTCGCAGGGGAAAGGAGTCCGAGGTGTTCTACGAGTTAGCACACCAGCTCCCCCTGCCACACAATGTCACCTCCCACCTGGACAAAGCCTCCATCATGAGGCTGACCATCAGCTACCTGCGCATGAGGAAGCTGCTCAGCTCTGGTCAGTACACAGACTTGAATATTTGCATCTACATGCGCAAAATAGTCACACCGCATTCAAATGGGAATCAAAACATTGCTACCAGTAGATGTTGTAAACACCATTCGATATTGTAAACACTGAGCTGATGAACAGAGGCAAAAATGTGCAATCTGCACTGTCACTGAGGCAGAATCCTCAAAGGGTGCATATTTGTACTAAAATGTAGCCTACTTTTTATACTTAATCTTTGCATCACACTGTCAAATCCCTCAATGAAATCTGCTAAAAATAGGTCATGATTATGCCGTATGCTTGCTTCACGTTATCATCATTTAATTTTAGGCAGTCGTTAAACAGAAAATAAGGAAGAGCATACACTCAACATAAACCAGTGCATAGCTTATTCAGATCAGATGGAAAAATGCAGAAATGGACAATAGACTGACAGAATTCTTCATTTTCATATAAAGTTAGCCAGCATATTAAAACACAAGTCAAAAACAATAGGAAAGTTTATCAAGGAATAGCATTAAAACGGCTTTTAAAAATGTACTTCATGTAGGCTATATTGTCTAAAAACAAAACAATGCTCGTTTTACTTACTCGGACCATGTGCATTTGTTCAGTGAATTTAACATGTTAACGTGGTCTGGCGAAAGAAGGGACTAGAGGCGATTCTGCACTTAAAAAAACCCCGTGCTCGGCAGGAACTGAAGTTACAGGCCCGCAGAGAGAGAACTACAAGCAAGCAGACAGTTTCGAAAAGAGCCTGGAAATTCCGCACCACCACTGAAGTGGGTCTTCGTTTAGAGGAATAGATGGCACGGATGGGATCGCGGATCACGGACCGCAGCGGCGGGTTGTAGTGTATTACATGATTGACATTTGCTTGCTTTGGCTAGCCTCCGAGCTAAAGCATACGTGCCTGTATTGAATATGATTACGCATCGCTCCAGTAAACTTATTGTAAGCCAATTTGACATTACACAGTTTACACACAACTTTTCCGTTTCCTTCTAATTCAAAATAATCCCACACCTTGCTGGTTCTTTGTGTGGTCATTTTGAGCTCGCCGCAACTGACATGAAGAAAACGCATGCGAGATCTAAGGTAAAAATGTAGTTTCCGCCCAGATACGCATTTAAAAATATTTATATATTTAAATATTTTGATATTTATTATTTTTCAAAAGCTTGTTGTTAAAATGTTTTAAATGTAACGTTAAAATTATGGTAATTTTTTCCCCTCGTGTAATCGACTATTGATTTCAGTGTCGACTAGCAGGAGCTGTACCGTTTAGTCGACTAGACCCGCACATCCCTACTTTTTAGAGACTTGTATGTACTAGGACTGCATGATTAACTTAAAATTGCAATGGCTTAGTATGATTATCAAGTTACAAAGGCTGCAATTTAATTAAGTAAGTCTTCGTTCACATGCAAGCAGCTTATGATCCAATATTTTCAGTGTCTTGGAGCAGCCCTGTTTGCAGGGCAATAATACTGTAATAATAGTAACTAGTAATAATACTAGTATGCACTTTTTAGGTAGTAATATGTACTGGCCTAGTGACAAGTTGTAACTCTCAAGATATTTTCTGACAGTGTGAAGGTGCTGAAAGTGCTTAATGTGCTGCTATGACCATATGCTTAATAGATTGCTAAAGGATGTTGTTTGGCTTTGCAGATGACTCAGATAAGGAGAATGAGCTGGAGAGTCAGCTGAACAGCTTTTATCTGAAGGCCCTGGAAGGTTTCCTCATGGTCCTGTCTGAAGATGGAGACATGGTTTATCTCTCTGAGAATGTCAGCAAGAGCATGGGCCTCACACAGGTAGCTAAATGTTTGTGTTTTGTTCTTTGCTGTTTAGATTTAAAGCTTAAGTTGTAGCTGACTATCTCTACCATCTTTTCTTTTAGTTTGATCTGACTGGTCACAGCATCTTTGAATTTTCACACCCATGTGACCATGAGGAGCTGAGAGAGATGCTGGTCCACAGGACAGGTAATTCACATAAGCTATACTGCAACATTTTTCTGCAAAAAATACACCAGCCATCAATAATGAATGCATTAACTGAATTTTTTGTCCATGTTTAGGATCCAAAAAGACCAAGGAACAAAACACAGAGCGCAGCTTCTTCCTGCGTATGAAGTGCACACTCACTAGCAGAGGGCGCACTGTCAATATCAAGTCTGCTACATGGAAGGTTAGATGCTGTCTGAATGCTAACAAAGTTTTCTCAGACTATCACTAATCTTTTGGTATCCACAGCCTGTACATAATTTTCCCCTAGCATTACCTTTTTCTGGTATATTTTTAGCTCTTTGTTTTAGAAGGAAAACATTGTTTTGAATGTTTTTTCATGTTGGTGATAGGGCTGGGCGGTATATCGAGTTTGTGCGATATATCGATATATTCTTTATAAGCGATACGGTATGAAGCAATACCGTTAATATCGATATACAATAGTTTGATACGAGCGCATCTGAAAATATTCTTGGGAGGACACAGCTCCCTACTGCTGCGGATAAAGGGCATAATACAATTTGTTCTAAACATGTGACAAGCTTTATATGAAGGGCTTTAAAAAAAAAAACTTGTAAGATATAGCCTATAGTTTATAGTTTCAGTTTAAAGCGGCTCACCCCGTCAGATGCTCTGAAAGAAAGGCTGCGTGTGCCGCTGACAGAGACGTGCTGTTTTCCTTAATGCATAGCTTACATTTCACAGGTATATTCTCCGTCTGTAAATGTTAGAAAGCCAAGGAAATATTTCGATTTTGCTGTCAGAAATGCGTGAGCTTTTGCTTTGTGATTCGCTTCTAAACTTCACAGACTTCATTTAGAGCGAGCGCGCCCACGCGTATGCACGCCAAACAGACGTTGCACAATGAAATAGGAGCGCAATAACTCTGACTAAAATATACATTTTGCTGAAATATTTGTATTTGGACAATAAATATGATGTATGTAGAATTTTAAACCTACAAGTAAATGTATTTGTATGATAGCAGCACTAACTGTAAAGTGTAATGGGGTAATCAAAATAGCCTTTTTAATCAATTAGTCTGTGCTTTTTTATTATTTTAATTTTTAGTTCAGTAAGTTTAACTTTTGCTTTGAAAGCGTTATTTTTGTTTTTAGATTGCAATGTTACAATGTTACAATGTAATGTGATTTTAACCCTTTTTGCACATAATATATGCATACATGCTCACTTTATTTGTTTAATCCAAATACAAAATACCGAGATATATACCGTAGGGCTGGGCGATATGACCAAAATCTTATATCACGATATGACTAATTTATATCACGATAACGATATATATTTCAATATAGTAATTTTTTTTCTTTTAAAAAGGTTTTTATGATATTAAAATCTTTTATACCATAGAATTTTCATAATCCTTCAATGTCAACATCAAACTAATACAAGACTAAAAATTATGTACTGTTACATATGCGTTTTCTCCTTTAGCTGTTTCCTCTCTCTTAAGACCTAAATCGCTGTCTTTATGAGGATACTTGCCAAGACGGGGATTCTGACGCATATAAGTGTGTTTATGTAATCGTTCAAAGCCAATAAAGCGGCAAAAAAAAAAATGCGCGGTCCTCTCACACAGAAACAGAGACGGCGCACGCATACAGCTCTGTTGTTTGCGTTTCAACGGCTTAAAATCGGTTGTTTTAAAACTGCAGTGCTTAAAAACGCGTGTCCATGCTACAGATGTAGTCCCTCGTTTTGTTCTGGTCGTTCTCTACCTAGTTCTGTCTCCCCTTCACGCCCCGTGGTGGCGTATAAAGAACTCAGTCATCCAAATGATTAAAAAGTATTACCGTAAACAATGTATTTTGCGACACCATGAAATAAACGATAGACTTTTTATTTTGTCCATCCGATATATATATATCGTCATATCGCACAGCCCTAATATACCGTATACCGTACATTAGCCAAAAAATACAGAGATATGAATTTTAGTTAGTACCCTAGTTACCCTAGTTGGTGACATTGCATGTATACAGGAAATTTTACAAGGAAGAAGGAAATAAACTGGCTTGAGTCTTATTGAGCACAGTGCATCCGTATAGTAGTTTTTATGACATACCTGCAATACAAAGACTTTGAACAGACGTTTCCCCCTTCTCTCTCCTGCTAAAGGTTCTTCACTGCGCAGGTCATGTGCGTGTGCAGGAGCGCGGTGAGGGTTCGGGAGACTCTGGCTTTAAAGAGCCTCCTCTGACCTACCTTGTGCTCATCTGTGAGCCCATTCCTCATCCCTCGAACATCGAGGTGCCTCTGGACAGCAAGACCTTCCTTAGCCGCCACACTCTGGACATGAAGTTTTCGTACTGTGATGAAAGGTTAGCAAGAAGATGTAATGCCCTCATATCCACCTTATTTTGCAAAGTACAAGAAAGCTATTTCCTGTAATGTGCAAGTCTTCCAATTCATTAACTGCTACAGGTAAATAAATAAAAGATTTACAAAGTGCAATAAAAGATAAAACTATTTGTGCTATAACCCAGTGTGTTTATGATTAGCATAATAGATTAAAATAACATAAAAAATACAAGTTTGCAGTACAACGCAGCGGAACACTTTTTAAAACGCAACTTAAAAATGAAAATAACTGATAGTGAATGAAACCGGAAGCCTTGCAAATTAAAATGACAAATGACCATTCCTGCTTTAATGTTAAAAATAGCATGCATACACTAGGCATCGGACGATAACCGGTTTCAAGGTATACCGCGGTTTGGAAAATTCACGGTTTCAAGACCACTAAAATTTCCCGTTATACCGTTGCTGCAGTATGCTCAATTTTTTACGTGTTGTCAAAGACGGAAAGTGCAGTACTCGGTTGTGAGCAACGAGTCACACGACCCCTCCTCCGGTTGGTGCGAGCGGTCAGTGAGAGTCACCTGTGTGTAGGATGATGACCGAAGAAGCTGAATCCCTGGAACTTTTTCCCCCGTTGAAAAACACGAAGTCTGCCGTATGGGATTTTTCGGGTAACGTAGACTAATCACAACGATGTTCCGTACAGATGACGTTTTGGCGCCGATCGCTAAATAAATACTTCCAGGTCGTACACAAACGATATATCTCTGTCGTCTTCATTTCTCCCTCTTCCACCCTCGATCAGGACAGAGACCCATTCGCCGGTTGTTTCAGTGTTGAAATAAATACTATTTGGCTTGCTACCGAGGCAGATAACATGGCTAATTAGCTAGTTAACGTCAAGTAGTTTCCTCCCTCACGTTACTTCACAGAGCGGGGAATAGCAGACTAAAGTACTACGTTTCTGCGATTTAGTGCAATAATTAAATTTAGCTGGTATCACGTCTATAATTTTAAGCCTCCTGCCATTGTTTACATCTGTTCAAAATCACGTCATTTAAAAAACAAACTGCTGGCTCTCAGGTGTCTTTGACACTGTTTGGAGATAGACCGTGTGTGTGTGTGTGTGTGTGTGTGTGAGACACACTCGCACTCTATCCTTATGTGAATGTGCACACATCTTTGTACCTCACCACTCATAACTTGAACTGAAAGATGAATGTGTAGAAAGTGAACATATCTCCAAAAACCTTGTTGAGCTGTAGGTTTAAGGACTGCATTTTTTTTTTGTTTTTATAGAAATTATGTTTTGATTTATGTTTTTAATTATTGAGCTGTAGGTTTAGGTTAAGTGACTGCATTTTTATTTATTTTTTCCATTTAGAAGGATTTTTTATTTTAATTTTTTTACAGAAGATAATTTATGTTTTGATTATTGTTGAGCTGCAGTTTTAGGCTCACTTAAGTGACTGCACATAATTTAATTAGCAAGAATTCAATTATTTATATTAATTATTTAGCCTGACATGTTTACTGTTCCAAAATGTTCTATATGTTTCTTAAAAATAAAATATATTGTGTTCAGTGGAAAAAAAAGTTGTTGTTTTTTACCCAGACATTTAAAAATAACATATTTTAGAGCTGTAATCGCAATACCATGATACCGTGAAAGGGTATCATACTGTCAGAATCTCATACCGAATCCAGCATACACCAAACAGGACAAAAACAATTTCCCCCAGATTATGTAAATAGGTTGTCACACAGTTCCTTTTCTTTCTTCCTTTTGTTTTGTTGAAGTGTAAATGGTTTTGCCTGCCCTACTTTATTTCCCTATTTTGTTTTGTTTTGTTTTATATATTTGGGTTTGCCTTGATGGTATCTGTGCCTAGCAATGAATACTGTGCATGCCGACCAGTTGTTGACAAAAGCAATGCTGCAGAACCAGTCTAGTAGGCCAAAGCACAAAAGCCTGTGCTCTGTACTTTTACAAATGTTATTAACTCCACCTAGTGGCAGAAGCCAGTGGTATTTTTAAGCCTTTGCTGAAGGCGTAACAATGCCTCAGTTTCGGCATGGCTGGAGATGTAGATAAGGTTGATGGAATTTTTTTTTACTGCCTTGTTGTACATGTATGTTGTATGTACATACTACAATACTTAGTTACTATCCCTGGCTGAGCTGAACTATAAACAAAAAATTTAAAACTAAACCCTGAAATAAACACAATTGAAAGCTATATAGTAATAATTAATAATAATATTTCTATAAAAAACAGAAACTAATAAAAATGGCAAAAACAGACAACAGAATTAGTAAAACCTTAAACTAAAATTAAAATAATAATAACAAAGGAAAAAAACAAACAAACAGTGGCCAGGATTGTTCATATTAAGACCAAATACAGATCTTAGTTAAATATAACATATGGTATTGTGAGAACTAAAAATGGGTTACAGAACACGGAAGATTAGACTTCTTAGACTGCAGCTACTTTATTGCAAACTCAATCCACTGACTCTTTTTCCAAAGGATCACAGAGCTGATGGGATATGAGCCAGATGACCTGCTGAACAGGTCTGTGTACGAATACTATCATGCCCTGGATTCAGATCACCTTACCAAGACACATCACAACTGTGAGTACCTGGACAGAATGCATGCTTTATCATGATAAAGGTTTCACTTTAACATGCAAAACTGTTACAAAAGATGTCGTGTTGAATACTTCTGATTGGAGTGTGTTATTTTTCCCAGTGTTTGCAAAGGGCCAGGCCACCACAGGCCAGTACCGCATGCTGGCTAAGAAAGGTGGTTTTGTGTGGGTGGAGACTCAGGCCACCGTTATCTACAACCCCAAGAATTCTCAGCCACAGTGCATTGTGTGCGTCAACTATGTTCTCAGGTACGGGTCCAGGCTACGGATCTTCAGTAGACCAGTGGATTTATAGAAGCAAAATATTGTGAAAAGTGCTTTAGTGTGTATACAAAAGTGTCTGTGATTATAATTCAGCTTCTTTAAATCTGTCCCGTCCAGTGGCATTGTGGAGGGGGACATTGTCCTGTCCTTGCAGCAGACCGTGACCGAACCCAAGGCTGAGGAGAAAGAGAACCAGGAGATGGAAGACGAGGCCTCTGAGGTGGACATACTCAAACTCTTCAAGCCAGAAAGCCTCAAGTGTCCCATGAAGAGCCCTGACCTGTATGAGAAGCTGAAAGAGGAGCCTGAGGCTCTCACTGTGTTGGCACCTGCTGCAGGGGACACCATCATCTCTCTGGACTTCAACAACTCAGGTGCTTCCTAAAGGATGGTTACATGCCTAAATGGAACAGATTAAGATTTGCTCACTTTAACTGTGACTTGCAGCTAATGAAATGAGAAATGAGAGCTGACAGTCCGAGGTGACATGAGCAAAGAGCATATTATTTATTCTCATTCTCATTATTCTCGTCTTGTTTAATCATAGATGATATTCCTGCTACTTACATGAACGCTTCCCCTCCACAGTGTTCATTTTTAGTGGTGAAAAAGTGTAATTGTCAAAATAAAATGACATTTTTAACAGCAAAGTTCAATAGCTGTGGCTCGTTGTGCAGCCCACCAGTAATATAAGGCAACCAGGAGCTGAAGAAGAACGTCTACTAGCGACTGACAGCTCATACACTACTGTTCAAAAGTTTGGGGTTGGTAAGATTTTTGTAATGTTTATCTAAAAAAAGTCTCACCAAGGCTGCATGTATTTATTAAAAATACAGTAAAATCAGTAATGTTGCGAAATATTGTTTCAATTTAGAATTACTTTATATTTTAATATATTTCAAAATGTAATTTATTTCTGTGGTAGCAAAGCTGAAAGTTTTACTGTCACTTTTGATCAATATAATGCACCCTTGCTAATTAAAAGTATTAAATGGTTCCCCCCACTCCTCAAAAAAGAAATTCTTACTGGCCCCAAAACTTTTGAGAGTTCCTTAATATAATAATGCAATCCCTCTGCGACGTTGTAATATTATGTAGACTTAAAACATATTCAAGGCATTCACTAATCCTCTGCGATTATATGGATTCATAATCATAGTTTTAGAAATAAAACTGATAAATATACAAACAATACCAATAATAATTTAACAGTATTTAATTTCCTCCAGATTCTGACATGCAACTGGTGAAGGAGGTGCCCCTCTACAATGATGTCATGCTGCCCTCCAGCAGCGAGAAGCTGCCCATCAGTCTGTCTCCTCTGACGCCCAGTGACTCTACCCCAGTTCTGACCAACCTAGAGACCGGAGCGGAGGACTTCCCTTTCAGCTCTGCCTCTGATCTTGGTCCAGACTCCACAAACACACCTTCCACATCTGGACTGGGCTCCTCAGGGGTAAAAACTCAAACGCTTGCTTTTTTTTTAGCTGCTATTCTAAGTCATTTTAAAAGGATTGCTCCTTTTTAATAGGGGTGGGAGAAAAACTAGATTCTCCTATGCATCGGGATTCTCTCTTCTCTCATTTTTTCCCCGCATATGGCACGTGTTGCGCACTAGAGACGTGGCGGGCTTCATTGCACAGAATTTGCGCTGAGACGTGTGGATTGCTTGACAGTGTGTGCTTCTACCCGCCGTGTTTTACTTCAGATATGCTTTCATTTATGCCGTTTGGAATGGAGTACCATTGGATGCACGAAACTCGCTCACTGACAGACTTTCACGTGCGCTTTGTGTTTGTTTGTCCTGAAGCTCGATTGCGGCTGCGGTTAAATGCACTTGCATTTTCGAATACTTTTATACAAAATTGATGTAGGCTACACACAGTCAGTTATGTTTTCAGAGCAGGACAAAACATCTGATATATGGAAATAGATCTGTGCATTAGTGTGACCGCAGCCTGTTAGAGCTGCCACTGTCTATGATCTCATTAGTAATAATCAAACGGCAATAATGCAGACCCAAACCTTATATAATTTTAAAAAAGTACATTTTGCACAAAATAAATTTGATATAAAATTTATATGAAAATGTAGCCATGTGCTGTAATATTGAAAACTGAGAATGTGATGCATTGTGATATTGAGTTGATAATGATAATCGTAATTGAATTGAATTGAATCGTGAAACCAGTGAAGATTCACACCCCTATTTTTAAGATGGCAGTACTGACATACAGAGATTCTAACTATAAACAAAAAACATAGAAACTGCCATTTTGGGTAAAATGTAAAGATGTATTTGCCCAGCAGAAGAATTAATTGGGGAAAAAATGTAGATCAAGAATCGTTTTGGAATCGGATCGTGACTCCTAGAATCGGGATTGGATCAGATCGTGAAGTGCCTGAAGATTCCCACCCCTACTTTTTAATGGTTAATGAGATTCCATGTGTCTCAAAGACTTAGTTCAAGTGTGTGTGTTTTTTTTTTTTTTTTTCTTAGCCCAACAGCCCAATGGACTACTGCTTCCAAGTAGACTCCGACATCAGTTCTGAATTCAAACTGGACCTGGTTGAGAAACTGTTTGCTATTGATACCGAGGCAAAGACCCCTTTTAGCTCCCAGGTAACCCTACATCTGAAATACCTCTCTCTGTGGTCATTATTGCATTGCACAAACTTCACAAGACATATATCTGCGACTTCTAGACCATGGAGGATCTCGACCTAGAGATGCTGGCTCCATACATCCCCATGGATGACGACTTCCAGCTGCGCATCCCCTCTCCGCTGGATCCGCTCCCCTCTGGCCCTCACTCTGTGTCAGCCATGAGCTCCCTGTTCCAGCCCTTACCCTCCCCTGCATCTCCAGCCTCTTCCTCCAGCAGCACAGTGAAGCAGGAGCCGTCATCTCGGGCCCCTTCGCCTCTGCACCTGCTGCAGGAGGTCTGCAATGCCCCAGTCTCACCTTTCAGCGGCACTCGGGACATTTCCCCTGCTCGGTCCCCCACCCCACAGAGCAGCAATCAGCTCAACAACAGGTACAGCTCTCACTGGCATGACTTCCTGCTGGCAATCTCAGTCAGATCAATTCTTTAGCAGAGGGATCGGATAGCTGATCAGTGTTAAACTGCAAGAAGATTAGATCGAGCCAAAAACAGTTCTATCATGACCGTAGAGCTGGGATTTGGAATTCCTTTAGATGTCACTACTAGTAGATTATCTGATTTTGTGTTTGTTGCTCCAATTTCCCAGAGAGCTGTCTCCAAAGATGTTAGCTATCCAGAACGCCCAACGTAAGAGGAAGCTGGAGGAAGTGACATCACTTTCTGAGGCTGTTGGACTGGTCAGTATGAAAATAGATTTTATGCAAAGATTAAGTAAAAGTGCATAAACTATGACCAAATTTATGTTCATATTTAAAAAAAAAAAATAATAATATAAAAAGATAAATCAACAATATCAAAATAAAAAAAATATATATATTGTTCAGATTAATGTCATTGTTTTTTTTTAATTATTATAATAAATTATTTAATTGTTTTTATTACTTAATATATTTTATTTTTTGCTGATAAATAATTAAAAAAAAAAAAAAAAAAAACCTTGAGAAACATCATATGAAGTGTTTCTTGAAAATTAGTTTTCCATGTAACTCTAAGACTAATGGCCACTCTCCAATTTCCTGCAGAGTGCTTTGCTTCAGAGTGTGGACAGTGCTATAGAGCCTGGAAAGAGGGCAAAGGTTTTAGAGGTTAAAGGATCGAGTTTGCTTGGAGGAAACAAAACCATTCTCATACTGCCCTCTGGTGAGTGACAAGACCATCATCACCACTATACCATGTATTTTATACATTTTTAAATGCAAACCATTGTTAGAAATATTTTAGTACTTTTTACCTGATGGCAACATCACTTGGCATTTTTAGAGTTCTATCTTAAGCATGTACGTATATACAGTTGTCTGTAACTCAGTTTCTGTCTTTTCCCCTCTTGATTCTGCAGATGTGGCCAGTCGTCTGTTGTGCAGTTCTTTCGAGAACAGCAGTGGGCTGCCTCAGCTAACACGTTACGACTGCGAAGTCAACGCTCCCGTGCAGGACCGCCATCATCTGCTGCAGGGAGAGGAGCTCCTGCGTGCTCTGGACCAAGTCAACTGAGCTTTGCTGTGTTTAGCAATTCCGGACGCTGCATCCCTCTCTCTTGCCCCTTGATCCCTGCCTGCCCACCCGATCCCTGAAATCTGCCTCCACTTGTCTCCTTTTATTCCAAGCCCTAATTTTCTCTATAAGCCCCAGTGTTTTAAAAATGTACTAGATGACCTGCACCTTCATTTATCTCGCCAGTGAGCCCAGAGGGAGTCTGTCCATCCCAGTGTGACGAGCGTAATGCAACTTAACAGTGGCATCAACCAGACAAGAGTTAAGAGCCTTAATGTGAAACGCAAACTGACGCACAGATGCTGATGCGTACAATCTCCCACACTCCCTCTGGATTCCCTAAATTTACCTAAAAACCCTCCATTGTGTTTTATGCCCCTACCCAAAGCGTGTGTATTGTAGCTACAGTCGCACAATAATCTATTTTCTTAAGACAGAATACCAGCAGTCCATGCAATATACGAAGTCATTTTTACAAATATGTACTTTTAATGAAAGATTGAACAATTTATTTTTTCTCTTCTCTCTTCTCTTCTGAGTTTTGTTGTGTAGCGGTTATGTGAGATCTTTGTGTGCACTCACAGGCTCAATGGATGTTTGTGAGTGTTGCTTTCTTATTTGCTTACATCACTTTAAGTTTTCTCTTGAACAGCACAGATGAATTGTAAAAGAGCCATTGAAAGTAATGATGGAGATTGTGCAAAAAAGGGAATTTAAAATCATGCTGTGGTGTTCTCATGATGGTTTTTGTCTCAAAGAGGTTAAAACAGATTTATAGTTTAATTATGCAATAGATTTTTATATTTTTAGTGTTTTTTTTTTTTTTCTGTTTAGTTCTTTGTGGTAGATGCTTAAGGTAATTCATGCTCGTGAGATGTCATAGCTGGTAACCATTTTCTTTTTCTGCTTCATGAGCGGTTTTAGATCATGCAGAGCTGATATATCATTTATATCCCAGTTTTACAAGTATTTATAATGGCATTAGAACATGAATGCTTAGTTTTAAGTAAGACAATATTTGTTTTCATCATGCTTTCGGATGAATGTCAGCCTGTTGACAAAGTCCTGCAAGTATTTTATGACCTTTTATCTCTGTTTTTCAGTAGGAAAGACATTTTCCTTTGTTATTGTAATCTTCATTTATCTCTGCAGTCTCCAGTCTTCTCCTTTATTCTTAACACTAAATGTTTTGCTTATTGCATAATCAGTAAAAGACAATTGTGGACCAGAATTTTGTGATGTATGTTTCAATTGAAGTGACACTTAATTTATTTTTTTATCTGGATCTATTAAGTTATTCAGGAATACATTAAATTACATTTCAAACATAGACACTACACTTCATGATCAACTTTTTTTCAATATCTGAATTAAAGTAAAGGTTCAACTATCTGGACATTGTAGAGAAAGGCTGAAATTCTTGGTGGAAAAGTTATTGGGAACATAGTTTGGTGTAATTTTTTTTTTTTTTTTTTTAAATTTCATTAAAAAAATAAGCACCGAAGCAGCTTTGTTTTAAAATATAAACTTCTTTAAACTTGTTTGTTCTTTATTGTGTGTTTTTTTTTAAAGAATGTAAAATGTTTTATTTTATTATAAAATATAATTTTAAAAATGCTGTAAGCCATTGTAAAAAAAAAACACAGGAAACCCCAAGAAAAGCATTTATATTCATGACTTAAATATCATGATGTTACTTTAGAGTCATCAGTCAATTTTTGTTGTTGAAAATGGTATAAATGTTTTTCAAATATTCATAACATCAACATGAATATAGAGATAGCATTTCTAAGTCTTGCATTTTGGAACTTAATTTTCACAACCTGATTTCTTTTACGGTACCTTTTTTAAAATATAATAATACGGGTGGTTTATTGCCTTTACATTAAATGACTTTCCGGCACAACTAATGCATCTTGATCAGTGATAAGTTTCATACGATGCAGTTTTGCACCTATAGCACCTAAAACAATCAGTAATGCGCAAGGCCTCTGTATGTTCAGTAGGCCTGTCCAATTAGAAGGAAAAAATAAATGAACAAACCTAAAAAATTTGCATGTATTAAAACAAAATCATGGAGGAGGAACATCCTCATCAGGTTGATGAGAAGCCTGCTGTGGCTGGTGGGGTAGATGATGGGAGAAAAGAGGCAAAAAGAAAGAAGGTTTGGAGATGGCCCTCTATCCCCTTTTTTGCAGAAGAGCTGTGGTGGGAGGACTAGCTTAGTGAAGGAGGATTTGGCTCTGTGTATAAAGGGATTCGTCACAAGGATGGTCTTAAGGTATTGTTGTTGTTGTAGTTAGTATTATTATTAAAAACTCATACTGACAAAAAATGGTTTACATGTTTTTAAATTCCTGCTTGGAATTTAAGTTCACAAAACTTCTGTTCAGGATTCAGGACTGGAATGAAATCAAAATATAATATATATATAAAGGTGCATCTAAAAAAAACTAGAATATCGTGAAAAAGATCCATTACATGTAAAGTAAAACATTTCAAAAGTTTTTTTGTTTTAATTTTGATGATTAGAGCTTACAACTCATGAAAGTCAAAAATCCTGTATTTCAAAATATGAGAATATTTCCTAAGATCAATCAAAAAAAAAGGATTGGCAAAACAGAAAAGTTCAAGTTCTTTAAAGTATGTTCACTTATGCACAATACTTGGTCAGGGCTCCTTTAGCACAAAAACTCCAGCATCAGTGAGGTGTGGCATGGAAGCGATCAGCCTGTGGCACTTCTGTGGCACTATTGAGCCTTCAGCTTGTCTGCATTGTTGGATCGACTGTTTCTTATCTTTCTCTTGAAAATATCCCATCGATTCCACATGGGGTTCAGGTCAGGCATGTTGGGTGACCAGTCAAGCACAGTAATATCATGGTCAGCAAACCATTTGGAAGTGATTTTGGCATGGTGGACAGGTGCCAAAGTCCTGCTGGAAAAGGAAATCAGTATCTCCATAAAGCCTGTCAGCAGATGGAAGCATAAAGTGCTCTAAAATCTCCTGGTAGATGACTGCATTGACTTTGGACTTCAGAAAACACAATGGACCAACACCAGCAGACATCACGGCGCCCAAATCATCACTGACTGTGGAAACTTCACAATGGACTTCAAGCAGCTTAGATTCTGTGCCTCTCCACTCTTCCTCCAGACCTTGATTTCCAAATGAAACACAAAGTTTACTTTTATCTGAAAAGATGACTTTGGACCACTGAGCAACAGTCCAGTTCTTTTTCTCTTTAGCCCAGGTAAGATGCTTCTGACGTTGTCTCTGGTTCAGAAGTGGCTTGGTAGCTCTTTTGCTGAAGACGTCTGAGAGTGGTGACTCCAGCTTCAGTTCTCTCCTTGTGAAGCTCTCCCAAGTGTTTGAATCAGCTTTGCTTGACAGTATTCTCAAGCTTGCGGTC
This sequence comes from Acrossocheilus fasciatus, assembly GCA_036784905.1. Lineage (NCBI taxonomy): Eukaryota > Metazoa > Chordata > Actinopteri > Cypriniformes > Cyprinidae > Acrossocheilus > Acrossocheilus fasciatus. Next base: position 15,970,732 of record CM071957.1, on the reverse strand, counting down.
ATCCCTGTTACTTGTGCACCTTTTCCTACCCAAATTCTTCCTTCCAGTCAACTTTGCATTTAATATGCTTTGATACAGCACTCTGTGAACAGCCACACCTTTCAGTAATGACCTTCTGTCACTTACACTCTTTGTGGAGGGTGTCAATAATTGTCTTCTGGACCATTGCCAAGTCAGCAGTCTTCCCCATTATTGTGGTTTCGAAGAACAAAAGATACCCGGAATTTAAACTGTAGGGATGGTCATTTCATGAAACTCAAATGTAAATAGCCTATTCTAATATTTTGAGATACTGGATTTTTGCTGTAAGCTCTAACTACCAAAATTACAACAATAAAAATGTTTTACTTTACATGTAATAAATCTAGAATATATGAAAGTTTCACTTTTCGAAATAAGTTACACAAAAAAACTTTTTCACGATATTTTAATTTTTTGAGATGCACCTGTACTATTATACATAAATCATAATATATATACTGTTTTCTATTCCTATACTGACAACAGGAGGCAGTACCTCCACCCACACACACACACACACACACACACACATTTGCATTCATAAGTCTTCTGAACACACAATTTTATTTTCATTCACTTCATCTTTATTTAATCAACTAATTCCATCTTCAAGTGGACAAATATTAATACTGTGCAATTAACTGCCTACTGAACGTGCAACATATAGGCTACATAGTACAAGTTATAGTAAACATTTTAATTATCAGTATGCATAATGCAACACTGCTGTTACATGACTTCATCATGTGCAGGTTAATTCCATGAGTGTCTTTTTATATGAATGTTTTTATATCAATATATTTTGCAGATACAGGTTTTGGGCACGTTACACGCGCGCTCACACACACACACACAACACCTGCTAGTTCGTTAAATCACCACGCGCGCAGGTGCACAGGCAATTACCATTCAAAGTGCGATAGAGGACCGTAAACAGAAAAGATCGAGGCCTTGAGGTGATGTCGCGGAGTAAGTTACTGTAAATATGATTTTAGATATGGTTGCTTGACATCAGTGCTGGGTTCTCATGTGACTGTATCGTCGGATAGAGAGGCTGTATGAACATTACTGGGCTCCGTTTAAAAGCGACTGTGAGGAGCTCCTGGGCCGCTTCCAGCAAACCGAGTCGGTTCGGTTTGAGGAGTTTTCTGATATCTGGAGGGAGTTGGACTTCTCTACCGTGTTTTTGTAAGTCACACTTTTACAGTGTTTCACTACTACATTTATAGTAGTTGGGGGAATTAAACAGTTTATTGCTTATAAATACCAGCTTATCAGACGTGTAATTGTATATTTGAATTAGTTACTTAGCGTTAGATTCCTCAGTAGTTACCTGTACAGGTACAATGACGGGTTTAAGACGCTTACCACACGTAATAGTTTACCCCAAAATGAAAATGGTCATTTACTCATCCTAATCTGGTTACAAAAGCTTATAATGCTGTTGTTGTTCTCTGTTTTATAATTATTTTTCCCCAAGCAGAATTTAGCATAATGACTTTTTATAAACCCAGACTGTCATATTATGCCTTTGTCAGAGGAACAGGGATGGTTCACCCAAAAATAAAGATTCTGTCATCACTAATCGTTTCAAACCTGTATGACTTTCTTTGTCCTGAAAAACACAAATAAAGCAATTTAGAAACGCGTTGGTATGTTGATTACCACTGACTTCCATTTCACAGACAGAAAATAAAACACTGAGGTATTTCTTAAAATATATTTTATGTTCCACAGAGGAAGGAAAGGCATACAGGTTTGGAATGATATGAGGGTGAGTAAATGATGACAGAGTTTTCAGCTTTGGCTGAGCTATAGTCAGTATGCTGAACGGTAAAACTAGATCAGGCTGATTCTGTCTGCAGTACTGAAGTTTAGTTACTCTTACTGATTTGACGTATAAGTGAAGTCACTTTTCAATGGAATATTTTAGGGAGCTTTTTCCATTTTTGGAGTTTGAAAGTCGCAGTTCCCATTCACTTTTATTGTATGTAAAAGAGCAGCATTGACATTCTGCACAATACCTTTTATTTCTGAAGAAGAAAAATAATACAGATTTCAAACCATGTTTTTTCATAAAGTAAACATGAAGCGTGTGTTTTTGGAGCTTTAGTGTAAATTATGGTTTTATATGAGCCTCGTATTTCAATTGCTCTCATCTCTTTTTTTTCCCAACAGTGGAACCATGTCTGACCATGAGAAGAGATCCTTCACGCAGCTTACATTCACCATAGCCTACAGTTACATTCTGCCCCCATACAGTTTTCAAATCCGGGTGGGAGGCCTGTATATGATCTACAGCCTTTACAATACACAACTTATTTGGCCTAAGGAAAAGGTGATCTGTTTCTGTGTTCTCACTCTCTTTTCAATCAAAAGCAACGATTCAGCTTTTCCCGCAAATTGTTCCTAAATATGACAAACATAAAGTTGAGTGTATGTCTGATTTACTCAGATCAGGATTGCTCTGAAGGACTGGTGCAATGTGCAGAAGCTGATCACGGATGCAAAAAGTTGCCAGCATTTGGATGTTGTTTACATCTTTAAAAGGCTTTTATCATCTAAGGCCTTTTGTTTCACCGCCATGCCCAAAAAGGTCAGCAGATTCTACCTCTACTATCGTGTTTTGAGGTGAAAGGCTGTATCTTCCAAAAGCATCTAAAAGGCTCCTAATGTGACTGACTTGCAGCTGACATTTGAAGCAAGTGAACGCTTTCAGCATAATGTGAATGAAGAGTTTCGGGACCACAAGAACAGAGTGACCAAACTCGCTTCCATTGAAATGCTAGAAGTGAGTATAGCGAAATGTTTTTATTGTAACATTTATTACCTATTTTACACAGTTTTCACTGCATAATCTCTCTTGACATATTGATAATTTGAAATTAATGGATGGTGTGTTGTGTTTTTTTTTTTTTTTTTTTTTTTTTAAATGCAGGAGATTGCAAATGTGCATGGTCATTATGAGAGGCTAAAGAAATTGTCAATGCCACCATCATCTGGAGTGACGCTGCTTAACCTGACATATTTATTTCAGAAATGTGCTTTTGAGTACCAACAGTGGCAGGACAAAATTGCAGTAAGTTGATGAATGATGTATTATGCATTGACTCTTCAGTTTGTATGACTTTGTCTTACTAGTGTGCATTATTCATAATTACATTTGTACACAGGCTGAAAAGGATAAAAAGTCAATGAAGGAAACCACTGAGGTACGTTAAACCCCACTAGAAACTTTCCACAGTAAAATATGGAACCTTGTTTCCTTGAACCTTGTTAATAAAAATTGCGACTTTTCTTCACACAATTCTGACTTTTCCTCTCAGTTCTGAATTTGAATTTGTATCTTGCAATTTGGCCTTTTTGTTCCCCTCAGAACTGTGTGAGAGACTCAGAATTCTGACATTATCAGATTCTGACATTATCCCCTCAGAATTCTAAGTTAACATCTCACAGGTGTTGTAACTACAACTTTGTTACAGTTCAGACTTTTTTCCCCACTTGAAACAAGCTTTCATAGTAAAGCAATTTCATATGGTTATGAAAGTTGTAGCGTCTGAATTTAATAAAGACTACTGGCGTTGTTTCCGCAGTCCTCCAGTAGAGCTGACATGCTTGCTGCCATCAAGTCCAAATCATTTGGTCGTGTGTCAAAGGTTTGAAATTTTCTTGCAAGAAATGCTGCTATGCTTGTTGCTTAAGTTCTGTAAACATGGTTTAGTATTTATTGAGGATAGTACTCAAAGTAATTGCTCAGTTTAAGATCATTTTTAGGATACAGATGTTTATGATCTGCATACATTTATACCCATGTACAGTTACCTAAAAAAAAAAAAAACTCATGCCAAAAATGGTTTGTTTTTCCCTTCACATGGCTTTGGGACATGGTGTAAAGGGAGCGAAATCTAGGCGCCACAGACAGGTTGAGATGGTCACATCAGGCTCTGGGACCGATCAAGCCCTCTTTAGTCAGAAAAAGAGACCCTCATCCCTCAGGACCAGAACCTGGCAAAACTTTGGCAAACCAAGTCAGAATTGGCTAAACCCTTTTTTTTTTTTTTTTTTTTTTTTTAATAGCCATAAAACAACTTTTGAGAACATATGGGTCAAAAGTTGGTGCTGGAGTGATTTTGTTTTCACTTTTGTCTTAAGGCGAGCCAGAACAAACACAGGAATGGCTTCTGAGTGTGATGGAGGAAGACAAGAATGCCTGTAAGTGTATAGTTCTATAAATAAATAAATGCAAAAATTATATATATATTTTGTTTTTACTTTCAGTGAAACGTAAAGACGTTAGAAGATTCAAGTGGTGAAATAATTATATAGCTCTGAACAGAGTCATTCATTTGTGTCAGTTGACATTGTGTTATGTAATCCACAGTGCTTTATTTAATATGAACACTTGAATGTGAAAGCATTGGTTATGTTTTGGTTTGGACAAAAATAAATAATGAAATGAGATCCTACCAACCTGCTGCTGGGTTTCTACTTTGATTCTGCTTTGCTCATGCGGTTACATTTTTCATATAGGGAAAGCTTAGATTTAGGTCAAGAAATTCACCAAATTTAGGTTAAGGGTGTTTGTTTTCAGAAAGCATTAGTGGTGTTACATTGCTTTGGTCAAGTCATTCAAACTTTATTTTTTATTATTATTATTATTTTTTTAATAAACTATGATAAATGCCACTAGAAAATGAAAAGCCATGCAAAGTCTCCCTCTAGTGGAGACATGTTCACAATGTCACTGAGGTTTTTTTTTTTTAAAGCACCGACTCCACTCTCTTCCACAATAGCTACAAGTATGACATAACCTATGATAGCCCCACAGTGTAAATGAAATCCTGTAGTAAGGGGAACCCCTTTCATCCCACTACAAAGGTCCCTCTGTGTGCTCCACATTGCCATAGCACTGTTGTAATCACCATGAGAAAGCCCTCATTCCAGTCTTGAGTGTTCCTTTTTTGTGGGCTTTGTCAAGTCTGTCTAAAACCCATGAGATTCAGTTGTACCAGTGTCATCCTATCCTCGACATAGAAAAACGGTGTATACAAAAACGTTATAACTAGGCCTAAATGTCATATTCTGCATATATATATATATATATATATATATTTTTTTTTTTAGTTGGCTATAATTTACAGAAACGTAATCAGATTCTGCTGCACCCCCCCCCCCCCCTTCCTGTCCTTTTTTTGTCGAGCTGAATCAACCCATTTAACTCATTTACTGTCAGGTTTAAGTAGTTTTCCTTTTATATTGCTTTTCTGTTCATACATCAGTTTCTTGCTTTAAAGTACTTGTGAGGTTTCAATTTTATACTGCTACACACAGGTTAAAAGATGGAATCTTAAAATCTTTAAACATTTCAAAGTTGTCATGAGGTGTTTCTTGAGACAAAGGATCCTATCTACTCATAAGCCATAAAGTTGATGTCAATTTTATGTTTATGAATCGTTTTCTTTTTAAAATTATCATTTAAATATTTAATTTACCTTTAGGTGGCGCTCGACCGCTTACTCCACTGAAAACTCAACTGGGTCGCATAAGTCTCGTGAGGGTTTGTCTTGGAGACATATTATCAAACGTATGTCTTAACTGAGTTATTTCCGAGTATTTGTGCATTTATTCGTACAAACAGAAATACTCAGCAATTCCTTTGAAATGTAAAAAAAAAACAAAAAAACGATTCTCAACCACTACTTACAAATGACTGTGATTGGTGAAGCCTAACCAGCGCGGAGAAAAGTAACGGGTAATACGTGGAATCGACAACAACGAGCTGCTTCAGAAGCGTCCTGTATGATCATTTACGCTTGAAAATGAAATAAAAACGGTAATTGCCATTGAGTTTACTATGCACAGTCAATAACTGAGGAAGACTTATTTTTCGAACTCATCATTCTTGATAAAGCGCTAAGCGCCGCCTATTTTCTGATCCTTTCATGCTAGTTACTGTATTTCATTAGTGAATATTTAAAAAAAAAATCCCCTGCAGACCGTAACTGAGAAAGACGGGGACCTACTGTGCGTCACTGCCAGTGCGCGTCCCCGCCTTCAGCTACGTACATACATACCTCATCTGTCGCCCTCCCTGCTTAATAACGGAAGGGTTCTTCCTAGCTCCCAGTCAAATAGCCACTCTATTTCACCACTGTCTCCTGTCCTTTGAAGACTCGAGGATTGTATAGCTATGCGCCGTACAATATAACCAGCCATTGTTCAGTGCAGCTTTGCACGCGCTGGTGTTTACAGCCTCTCGCGAGCAGCGCGTGGGATACTGATCCAGCCCTTTCGCTTTCACCATGGCAAGCGACGCGCTCCACAGATTCGTTTGCCTTTGTCGATACCTACAGGATCCCTGCCATGTCGCCAGATTCCAGCAGCTCTGCGGCGTCCGCGGGACGTTTCCTAAAAAACCGGCCGAGGCTGGCGAGACGCTTGGGGTCAACGGTGCTTGCGTGGAGCAATGCGCGGCTGGTGGAGACTCAGCACACGGACTTCCGGGCCAAAGGCTGAGAAAAAGTTTAAATACTGTTGAAAATGTTGAACAGGACGAATGTTCCGCTAACGGACCCTCAGGGCAAGACGCGGAGATGGACTCCAAAGGCACAGTGAAGCCGTTACGCAGGAACTCGTTGACCGGTGATGTTGGCCAGGAGTTCATCATCGAGAACAGGCTTCTCTTCTATCTCTTCACCGTCGGTACCGAGCTCGGCAACGAGATGTTCTTCATCGTGTTCTTCCCCTTCGTGATGTGGAACATCGACCCCTATGTGAGCCGGCAGCTGATCGTGGTGTGGGCCTGGGTGCTGTTCCTCGGCCAGTCCACCAAAGATGTGGTCCGCTGGACCCGTCCCGCCTCTCCTCCTGTGGTCAAAGTGGAGGTTTTCTACAACACGGAGTACAGCATGCCCTCCACACACGCCATGACCGGCACCGCGCTGCCCTTCAGTCTGTTCCTCCTCACATGCAGCCGGTGGCAGGTATGATGCACTCTTCAGCTGCTTCACACACAAAACCAATCGATAATCGTACCCACGTGAGGCAAGTTGACAGTATTCCGTTGGTCTATTCTTAGCAATCAGCCCCCCCCCCCCCCTCATTAAATACTAGTACTTATTCCTTAACTATTAGTCACTGTCCAAAGAGTGAGAAGTAACCACGTTAATTGATGCATTAACTTGCATGACCTAAAATGTACATTTGTTGCAGTGTTTATTAATCTTTGTTAAATTTGTTGAAAATTGTTGTTTAATAAGAATATGACTGTTTATTGGGTAACAGTTTATTTTAAAGTGTCCTTGTTACAGTGCAATTATACATTTAAGTACTGAGTAATATTAATTAAATACATGTACTTGGTTAGGATTAGGGCTACTTGCATGTAATTATGTATAATTTATTGTCATTATTATGAGTACGTGTAACAAGGACACCTTAAAGTGTTATCATTTATGTTAGCCCTTAAGTTATATTAACAAATACAACTACTAGTAATATATTAATAAAGAAATTATTCCATTTGTTTTTCATGCTAACTAATGTAGTTAACAAATGGAACCTTATTGTAAAATGTTACCAAATTTGGCTATTGAATTTTGTGGATCTGTAGATATGAACTAGCTGTATTCCAGGTGCTATTACCTATTCCGGTTCTAGTAATTTTACATTTAGGTACTAGTACTTATTTTGAGTTACTAGTAACTATTCCAATAGTTACCAAGATCTATTCCAGTTTTTCCAGTGGCAACTGAATAGACACTTTATTAGAAACTAGTATATAGTTAAATTCAAATGTAATATTTGTAAGCAAACTATGATTTAATTTAATTTTGAGGTAGCCATTCTTTTTTTTTTTTTTTTTTAAAGATTTTTTTTTGCTGTTTTTTCCCCCCCCTTTTATTGTTATAGGACAGTGTAGACGAGACAGGAAGCAAAGTGGGAGAGAGAGAGGGGGACAGGATCAGGAAAGGTCCTTGAGCCAGGATTCAAACTCGGGAAACCTGTAGTGCAACGGCGCTTCATGTTGGCACTCTACCCATAAGACCATTGTAATAGCCATTTTGACTAGTCTTTGCGTATGACATGTAAAAAGTAATTATATGTAACCACTTGCTATTAGTAGGATTTTGGATATAGTGCAGGGGTGTTGAAATATAACAGTAAAAATTGTAATACATGATACCTGAACCACAGATTCCCATATTGCAATTTGCAATGATGCAGTCCCAGCAAACATGCAATTTGTTACCAGTAACAATAGAATAATTACTTGTCACTATTGGGACAAGTAGTAGCAAAAGAAGCAGTTCCTGTAACTAACTAAATGGTTAGTGGAAACGGCTACTGGATGCTTTCAATTTTTCAGTACTATAGTAAAATAAGTGCTAGGATTGTAGAAAAAGATACAAGTTATGTTTAAAATGTTAAAGGAACATTCCACTTTTTTTGGAAATAGGCCCATTCTCCATCTCCCCCAGTGTTAATAAGTTGAGTTTTACCGTTTTTGAATCCATTCAGCCGATCTCCGGGTCTGGCGATAGCACTTTTAGCATAGCTTAGCATAGATAATTGAATCTGATTAGACCAGTAGCATCGCGTTCAAAAATGACCAAAGAGTTTCGATAGTTTTCCTATTTAAAACTCGACTCTTCTGTAGTTATATCGTGTACTAAGACTGGCGGAAAATGAAAAGTTTTAAATAGGACAAATATCGAAACTCGTTGGTCATTTTTGAACGCGATGCTACTGGTCTAATCGGATTCAATGATCTATGCTAAGCTATGCTAAAAGTGCTATCGCCAGACCCGGAGATCGGCTGAATGGATTCAAAAACGGTAAAACTCAACTTATTAACTCTGGGGGAGTTGGAGAATGAGCCCATTTCCAAAAAAAAGTGGAGTGTTCCTTTAAGCTGTGCTGTATTAGGTGTGCTGTATTCATTCTGACCATCTGTCCTCATCAAAACAACCTACCTTTTAGCATTTAGGTTATTATGCTTAAGCAAGCTAGCTAATAATATCCAAATGCCCAGCCTTTGAAGATTTCATTGTTTACCTAGATGTATCATTTATCTAAAGCAAATTCCTTTACAAAGTGTTATTAAATAATGAAAAAAAGGCTCCAAAATGCACTGATGGTTAACTAATTATGTTGTGTGTTAATTAGTTGTGAGCCTGTCAGTTTCAGTGCAGGGGGTTTGGATAAGGATATGTTCTGGCATCATGCTTCACCTGCTCATAGCATCAGAGATGTGTAATGATCTCATCCCAAAATATTTCCTGCTTTCATTGATTGTTGTTGTTTTATTAGTTCTTTATCTTTGTCTTAATGTCCTAATGAAGAAAGTTCTGTTGCCATTTATTTTCAAAGACACAACAGAATACTTTGCCTGAGTCAAGATCTCATTGACGGCATTAACTACCCTTAACATTTAACAGGCAAGAATGTAAAGGTATTGTATTCTCTATATACATACACATACAGTATATGTTAGTTCATTTAGCTATTTAATTATGAAGCACGGTCTACTTGTATGCGTCGTCATTTAATCAAGCATAATATTTGAGGCTTATTCCTAATGCTTTGTTCTCAAAACTAGGACTTGCAGCATCAAAAAGTACTGAAATAAGCTGTTTCTCTTGAGGGGAAGTGATATGTTTTTAGTTTCTACTAATTCACTTCACTTGCCAGTGCTGTGTGAAGTTCATCAAGTTCAATGTTGACATGCTAGAATGATTGCCCTTCCTTTAAAAGGGCATTATTCCAGTGGTGCTCAAATATTGATTTTCAGATCTCAAAAGTCATCTGTTTTTAGTCTGTTGCATCCATTGGAAAATAGTTTTACTTTTCCATATTATTGTGGAATTAACTCATCTGGAAATCAAGGTTCCCAGTAAATGCATTTCCAGACAGGACATTAATCTCAATAGTTTTTTTTTGCAAAATATGCAGGTTTTTGTTACTTAAAGGTTTATGCAGTGCACTGTATAAACATGGATCTCTCTGCTGGGTTACATATGCTTGTTAGTGTCAAAGAAATCATTACTTTTAACAACAATAGTCAGAGTAAGTTGTGCTATTGCTTAACTCTTTTTGATACACCTATTATATACAACAGGGATCTGATCTGGTTCTGTAGAAAGCTTTTCTTAATCTTCTGCTTTTGACAGATTCTCATTAAAAACCGTCAGGGAAAAAAATAAGAAGTCTGTTCTTTTTTCCCCCAGCAGTTTTTCCTGAAGTCAGCACAAACTGACTGATAATGCTGTGTACCTGCTGAAGACTGAAAGTCTTATCCAGCTGTTTGTACAGAAAACGGAACTCAGTCCCTATAGTTTATTTTCTTGCTTTCATATCCTCTTAAATTTAGCAGGAAACTAGAAACAATAGCCTCAAACATGTTTCCTCTTCTTTCGCCATTGCTCTGGTCTCTTGATTTTCTGCAGATGATTTATTCAAACAAGCCTACAGATTGGAGAATGAAGAACTAGCAGCTTTGTATTCACGTATGGGAATCTGAAAATTTGCATTAATGCTTTATTTTGGAAGTTGCTGGAGAACCAGTGAGGTCAAGTCAGCTCAAAGTTTTAACTTGCACACAGAGTAGTCAATGTTGATGGGATTGTGGGAGGTACTGGTATATTGCCCAGACTACTGGAGTGAATAAATGCATGAGCACAGAAGGAAAGTTCAGCTGAATGCCAAAAACGAATAGATCTGTTGTCTGAATGATGAGAAATCCAGAGGCATTTCTGCAGATCAGCAGATACTTCGATCCACGTCTGTTGCAACAGCACTTGGTCTGCCTCTGAAGTATTAAGAGTATGTTCAGGAATTCATCAAACATATGAACTTACATTAACAGTGTGCCTGGTGGTCTCAATCCTTGATGGACTCGTAAAGCACTCTGTCCTGATTCTGTTGCTTAATTTGTTATATTGTACGGTTTTTAGTCCTGCTGTAAGCAGTTGGTTCAGCCTTCTCTTTGGTATGAAAAACACTACAGTCTTGGGTACCACTTGACTAAATATTGGATTTTTATATACATGCACTCCAAAACCTTACTGACCCAAAACGTTTGAATGGTAATTTCTCTTATGCTCACCAAGGCTGCATTTATTTGTTTGAAAACATTAGAAACCGTAATATTGTCAAATATTACTACAATTTTAAAATGTAATTTATTTAGCGGATGTCTAAGCTGAATTTTCAGCTTCATTACTCTAGCCTTCAGTGACGCGTGATCCTTCAGAAATCTAATATGCTGATTTTCTGCTCAAGAGATTCAACAATCTGTGCTGCATAATATTTTCTCTTTCATCTTTGCTGAATTAAAGTATTTATGTCTTTAAAAAACTTAATGACCCACAGGTTTTAAACAGTAGTGTACATTTTGAAATTTGAATTAGAACACTTATTTTTATTTTTATTTCTAAAATAATATTTTGGGTTTTGTAGTCTGTAAAAATGAAAATCATGTGTTTTAGTGTTAATTTATTATCATTTTAATTTGTAGTTGTAGTTGTTTTCTAGTTGTTTAATTTTCAAGTTGTAGTAATGTTTCAGTGTTTTTCTCTTGTAAATGTCTTTATAGAATTAAATAAGTTAATTTCATTGTATTTCAGTTATCTTAGTACATCAGGTTAAACAAACAAAAAAAAACAATATTTGCTATATTTTTGTATGTGTGTGTATATAATTTTATTTAAGTTAAGATTTATTTCATCAACTTTTTTTTTCTTCTTTTTTTAAATTTGGTGGTGTTTTAGTTCATAACCCTGTTTTTTATTTATTTTTTTTACTGATTTTAGGAATTGACTTTACTGCCTATTGAACTGCAGCTCCTCACAAGTCTTTCCTCTCTGTGTTGAACAGTACCCGTTCATGTTTGGGCTGAGCATCGCTCTGTTCTGGAGTGTCCTTGTGTGCATCAGCAGGATTTATATGGGCATGCACTCTGTCCTGGTGAGTAACGTTTTCATCACATTTAATCATTTTTTCTTATTGCCTTAAACCAGTGGATCATCAAATAGGTTTTGGGACAACATGAGGTGAGTAAATGATGACAGTTTTCATTTTTGGATGAATGAAGCCTTTAATAAGCATGACCGTTTCAGTCCGTTGCACTAGTTGCTGTATAATGGTTATTCAGAGCATATTAATATGTTTTATGCAGTTCAGGCACCTTCAGTTTTCCACAGCTTTCAAAGTCGAGGAACTTTTCTGCAGCTTCGTGATTAAGGTTTTGGGAGCTGTTCAAGAAGAAGCCTAATATATGCTGCTTTAGTCTTTTGCAACCCTCTCCTGTCAGTAACGAAACAAATCAGTGAGTCATCACGGCTGACTCAGTATCCTCTGATCTTCTAACACTCATCTGTTTTGCTTTTCCTCACAGAAGATCTCTGATTGGATAATTGCTTCCCCTGGGCTTGTATGAGCCAGTGGTGATCATTTACATTTTTATGTGTTGAGCAGACAGAGTATAGACAGTTTGAAACACAAGATTTGCATTAGTCATCAAGATTGACATGCTGTGTGTTAGTCATCAGTGCTGAAGGTTGCACATGTAGTAACAATTACCATTGACTTCTTACTCCTGTTATTTTTTTGCAAAGGCTGTGTGTCTTTACTCTTTATCTGTTTAAATGCTGTTGGTGGGAGCGTACAGATTTAGAAAGCAGATGCTGGTTGCCTAGGTGATGGGAACCTTGTTATTTTAATGCCGTGCTCTCGATGAAGGTGGCTGAATCATCTTTGTGGAAATCTGCACACCCAGTGATTTAGAAAGTGTAGATCGTGCTCTGTGTGAAGCCTGTGGACCAGGGCTCGACATTGTATGGTCACTTTTCCTATTGGGACAGTCCGCTGTCGCCACTATATCTTATGTGGTTCATTGAACACATGCAATTTTTTTTTTTTAATGGATGTTATTGCAAATTGTGCTTATGTAAGTATGCAAAGGTAAAGTCATCCAGCTAACTAAAATTAATGAGAATTTGTCAAAATTGAGAGAGTAACTTAAAACAGTAGTTACATTATCAACAATTATAAACCATTGTTTTTCAGCAAAAGTATGTTTATAAACAGCTGTCATAAAATTATATTATAGCTCATGTCTAAATGTTTAAAATGGGCTGTCAATAAAAAAAAACCCATTTAATTAATGTATTAGCAATTAGTCGCGTATATAAAGCTTTTTTGAATTTTTTTTTTTTATTGTTGGTTGTACTCATGCAGAGGGACGTCTTTGGTTGTTGCATTATAGCTCACTTTTTTCCAGCATCTTGTTTTCATGTCTTACCTGAGAGATTTCTGTCCTTCTATTGAAAGTCTGTGCAGCCAGAACTTTGAAAGTTCAAAAGGTTCATAGAGCTCATTAAATATGATAAGCTCATCTGTACTTGTTGCAAAAGAACAAAACTCAAAAGTTACTGTGGAAGCTCAAAAAATATGTTTGCCTAATACGTAGGAACCAATGAGGTTTACTAAACTATCCCTTTTTTATGTCCGTTTAAAATGTTTATAGGGTGAATGCAGGTGCATTTGGACACACTGGGAAAAAATGTCACAGTTATCCTGAATTAACCCTGTTACTAAAAATATTTCCTATTTGTGTGAAAATGTTGGCAAGGCAAGTAAAAATCTGAATTAGTGGACCAACCAAGCCAGGATAGGAAAAAAAAATATTGTTGAGCCCCTGATGGGCTGTTTGACAGCTTAGGGCTGAAGTGCCTGTGATCAGAGTGCTTTGGTAGAGAAGATTATGGAAAATAAAATAAAAAAAAGTCTCAAGGAGGGCTTAGATCTTTCAAGCATCCATTCAACCCTCTAACTTAAGAAGACTGATATATAGAGTAGAGGGAAGGACTAGAGCAGGAGTGCAGTGGGAATGTGTAAATGAGACACTGCTGGAAAGAATCAGAGACCTTTGGCTTGCAGTACATGGAGCAGCGTGTGTGTATAAAATAGACATGGACAAGTTGAACAGGCTGCATGTCTGTCAGATCTAAGAGAGAGGCTTCTTGTCGTGACTGTGTGGATGGCTCCTGATTAGGCATTTCCTTCTGCAGATTCTGCAGGCTCTTTTGACCTTTTACCAGTTTTAAAGCGCACAACAGCATGAGTGTATTATATACAGACAGTCAGATTGTAGTGTTCTCGTGAGGTGTCCAAAGTCAGTCTCTAATCTTCTGTTAACCTTGAATGTGCCTCACATCAGATTAGACGACAAGGGGCAAATGGATCATTTACTGAACTGCCTCATGCCTGTCCAGACGCTTGTGACCGACTTTCTTCTGTGGAACAATAAAAAAAGAATGTGAAGAATATTCTAGCCACTCCTATATCATTTCCATATAATAAAACTGAGGCTGTCAAGCAAATATTAGGCAAAAGCACTCTAAAGGTGTCTACAAAGTGCTCCAAATATGAAATTATATTACAGTTTCAAATAATTTTCTATTTTGATGTATTTTAAAATGCAATTCATTTCTGTGATGGCTAAGCTGAGCCTCAAAAAATACTTATTTTTATCAATATTGAATGAAAACAGTTCTGCTGCTTAATTGTGATGCAGAAAGCTAGGGCAGATCTCAAGATTTTCTGTAAATAATGAATGAACGATCAGTCTGTTTCTCACACAAAGCTATCATATGACTTAAGATAGCCTGGAATATAACAGATGAGTTACATAGACCACTTTTATGGTACCTTTGCATTCTTTTTGAAGATTGTAAACCATTCACTTTTATTGAAAAGAGTGAGTAGAAAATTCTTCAAAAATTCACTGGTGTTCCATTGAAAAAAGGACTGTATATGGGTTGGTAATGGTCATGAGGGCAAATAATTACATTTTACAATTTTTAAAACATTTATTACATACAATTCAAAAAACGAAGTCTGAAGGAAGAATGATACAAAACCAGTTCCTAATGTTCATCAAGGCTGCAGTGTTAGAAAAAGTGAGCTGGAAGCTCAGTTCAGTGAACATCTGCTGTCTGTGAAATCTCACATAAAATGGAGAGATGCCCTGAACATCGACTTTGTGCCATGCACAAAATAAAGCAGCTGAAGTGTGTGTAAATCCTGCTTAAATGACTCCTCTCTATCAGAACTACATTCCATATTCCTCCAGCCTGTTCTCAGGTCTGTTTTGACACATTATGGTAACCATGGCCTTACATTAGTGGACTCAGGGTGAATGTTTTTGTTAATTCAAATACACAACTGGGCCCCGTTTCCCATAATGACTCATACACTGTTTATACAGATCACTGATGCTTGAACACCACCTTTCTTGTGCCAAGCAATACCTGTTTTCACTAACCTTCATGTATTTGCCTGGCCAGTAGTGAATAAACAGTGACAATTTAAATGGCGGTTTGTCTAAAAATTGCTCGCTCTCATGTCGTTCCAAACCTTTATGTCTTTGGTTAATCTTTGAAACACAAATTAGGATATTTTTATAGAAACCTGAGAGGTTTCTCTCCCTTCATTGAAGTCCAGGTAACCAAAACTTAAAGAAACAAAAGGTGTTATAAAACGAATCCATGTGAAACAAGAAGTTACAGGACCGAAACCTCTCAGGTTTCATTAAAAATATCTTAATTTGAAGGTCTTATGGGTTTGGAATGACATGAAGGTGACTAAATGATGACAGAATTTAGACTTTTTCAATCTAATAAGTTTGTTCCTTCATCTTCACAGGAGGTGATCACAGGCTTCCTCTACAGTGTGCTCATCCTGGCGGTCCTTCACCCCATGCTGCATGACATCGACACATTCTACCTGTCCCACAGCTACGCCCCTCTGGTCGTCCTGCTTGTACATGTTGGCTTCAGCTTGGTGGCCTTCTCGCTGGACTCGTGGAGCACCTCCCGTGGCGACACGGCCCAAGCATTGGCCACAGCTGCCGGAGCCGCATTAGCATGCCGTCTGAACCACCAACTGGGTCTGCAGCCAGATCCCCCCGAAGAAGCTCTCCCGCTCACCCTGCCCCTGATCGACGGGGCCTTACTGACCCGCTCCATCATGCGGCTCCTGGTAGGAGTGGCCGTGCTTCTAGCCGTCAGGGCTGCCATGAAGGCGGTGGCGATCCCGCTGGCCTGCAGGATCTTTGGCGTGCCTTCAGATGACGTGCGGAAGGCTAGACAACACGCGCACATTGAACTGGCGTACCGGTTTATCGTCTACGGCACAGTGGCCTACTGTTGCGCTTTCCTGGTGCCACTTCTCTTTGGCTTCCTTGGCTTATCCTGAAGAAAATCCCTCCATTTAACCTTGTTATTATCCGGTTTTTATCCTAGCTTAACCTATACATGACCTGGACTTGTGAATGTCCACAGTTGTAGTCAAAACCAACAGATATTTGGTTGCAAACCATGATTTTGATCATTTCACCAGCTCCATTTCCATGCTAATTTATTTCACTTGTTTTGTTTACAGATTTTATCGAACTAATAAATAAAAACAGGGTTTTTTGGCATTTGTTGCCATCGGTGAGTGCGTGTGATCTTCAGAGGACCTGTTCAAAGCTTCTGACTCTTGAACAGCAATGTTTATAGCCATTCTCAGAAAGGTTTCAAATGTTTCCTACATTTGTCTTCAGTAGATTTCCTCCAGCAGACTGACACCCACCCATCCTGGACCCTTGTGCTTTCTCTCGCTCAACAATACGCTGGATTGTTCCTCGCTGTACAGATTTCGGCTCAGTCTGCGGTCCTTCCCGTCTGTTTTTATCCTCCTGAAGCAAACTAGCCTGAGTGAACACCCTTGTAGGACATTTGTATCCTTGTCATGGTTTTCCCTCAAGGGCTCGTTCTCATAACATTTTGTAATTCTCTGTTCTTCCTAGGGCTTGTTTCTCTTCTCAGTGGGTCAATTCCAGATCAGTGCTGTGGCCCTAATGGTTCATTCAGTGGTTCAGGAAAGACACTCTTAAATCTGAGAGGTGTAGAAAGTTGTTCTTATCTAAAAACTGGTTGAGTTCATGTCTCACAATAAGCGGTAATGCATTGAGAGAATGAGGGGAGGGAACTTCCTGTCAGTATGAATGCTGTATACATGAACTTCCTGTGGATGTGTTACTCTGAAACCCAAGCTAGGAAAAGGTCGCTCTGAATATGAATGCAGCATATCTTTAACATTGTCTTTGTCAATGTATTATTTATATACGTCAGATATGTTGATTACAAAATGATTACAGAGAGTAAGATTTATGCAATGAGTGAATGGCTCAGTACTCTGAGAAAAATAGACAGTTTGGATGGATAAAGTGGGTTTTTGTAATATTTCTGTTAATGTTTCTCATTTCCTTCCAGTTCTTCTTAAAGGGGACAGTTCACCCAAAAATGTACTTACCTTCATGTTTCAAACCTGTTTGTCTAAAAAAAAATAATAATAATAATAAAAAAAAATGGAACCCACTGACTTTAATTATACTGTTAAAATCATCTTTTGTGTATGACATGAGGGTGAACTTTTTTTTTTTTGAGTGAACTGTCACTTTTTATAACAGTTGGCTAAATTAAGATACTAAAATTCAGAGCTGTTGAGTGCTGCAGGTATTCTGCATATCTCCATTCGACATCCATGCCGTCCCATACTGTCAGTAGTTTGGAGGAGATGCACTGAAATCTTCTTTCTCCAGGAACTTCCTTGCTTTGTCCACTTGTCTGAATTCACTGCAGTTTTAACTATTTAAATATGATTATGGGCATGACAACATGGCTAAAGTAAATCCGACATGTATTTTCTGATTGTCAGTATTAACCTAGGTAATTGATACAGTATGTTGTCTGTCTTTGAACTAGTACTCTATTCTTGCAGTATATTTTGTTAGTGTGTTCGGTTCCACAAGGAAATGTTGTAAAACCAGTCATAGAAGACAGATCTCTGATAAACATTCATTTCTCAGAAACCCCAGTGCCTTGCATCCTTATTTTTCAGGGCAACTTTATCCTCCAACTAGGCACAAGACACCACAGCTGTCTTTCTGTAAACAGTTTCAATGGTGCAAATATTGTCAGGCATCCATAATGTTTATTTGCAAAACTCATTGTTGGTTATGTAATTGAAGGCTTTTCTTTTCACTTTTTTTTTTCTTACACATGATGTGTATCTACAGATTTGTTTAATGTGCTATATGTGGAATTTATACTGGGTTTCTGGTAACATATTTTGAAGGTGCCAAATTTATCTGTGCACCAGTATAAATAAAGGAAACAGTTGTGCATATATTCAATTGTGATAAGTTGTGCATAAATGTACCATAACTGAATGATAAGCTGTTTTATTTTACAATGCACTGAGCTGAAGTGGATATCATATCACAGACGACTGGATGGTGTTTTAGGGTTTCCTGCAAGGAAATGCATTATGAATGAAGCTTGTACACCTTACCTGTGCTGAACTTTGAGCCGTTCATTGTCATCTAAACTCACACATGTACTGTATGTGTAATCTATGGCTCCTCGTCTGCAATGTTCTTGCCATTTTTCTGTTCTTATTATTACCGTGAATAAAAAACACAGTATGAATTACCACTGTATTTGTGTTCTTGTCATCTGAAATTAGTGTTTTTTTTTTAAATAAAAAAATTCCATTACAAAGCAGTCACTGGGGAATATGAACATTTTGTATTACGTTTGTGAAAATTACTTTTTTATTATGACCAACTAAATGCTTAGCTTGCAATGTGTCCTCTTATCAGTGTTAAGTGTGTGTGCTTGTATTCTCTTGATCCAGCAAGGTTCACAGACTCGCACTCATTTCTCAATTTGTCAGCTCTTTGGACAAAGGTCTACTTTCTGCATGATGTATTGATTTTAACCCACTGTGTAAGTGCTAGAGGACCTTGCTTATTTCCTACATAGCGTATATTTCCACACTATACATTACACATATTTAGGCCCTATGCAGACTACTGCAGTATATTAGCTTAGTTCCCGCCGCCCACATTCACTGCAAAATAAAATAAAATAAATCCCATTTAAGTGTCTAGAAGTATGACATGTTTGCTTGCTCTAAAACTACTTTAAATGGACATTTTATTAGTCATTTACCCGGGAATAATGTTGAACTGTGTTAGTATTTTATCAAACATATTATATTTTATCATCTCGTACTGAGAATGAATCTTCACTGAGAATGGCAGGAACAAAGTTAAGGTACTCTATCGCCATCCTGTGGTTGCACATCCAAAGTACATCGTGGAGAACAGTGTACTGAAAATTGAAATGTTAATGTAATTATCTTGAATTGGTGCAGTTCACTGCAAAACCAAATTAAGAATGGATCTTTATAGAAGATGGTCTACAAAAGGCATTAGTGATGGCAGTTTTGATTCAGTGACTCGAATCTTTTGAACCCGTTCTCCAAAACGATTTGTTGGCTGAAGAGGTCATTTGTTACTAACCTCTTCTACGTCTTTACACCAGTAGGTGGCGACAAGAGTATATTATGAGAGTTGCAAGTGACAGATTCCTTATTATAATACACTTTAGTAAGAAACTGCCCATCTACAAATTTAAAAAAGGGAAAAGAAAGAATTAAGCGAGTTAAAAAGATTCATGAGGGAAATGGAATCCTTCCTTCACTTAAAAGATTCATTCAAAAGCACCAAACACTACTAACAACACTATCATCACTAAACACTGAAGGCCACTGAACAGTCAAGAGTTGTATCCTTAAAACTGTCTTCACAGGTCTAAACGTCTTTGCTGGGATTTATTTATGCTCCAGTTACAAAGTTCAGAGGAAGTTCGAGGTTGAGATTCAGCGCAACTCAAAATGTTCACTGGTCGAAAGATTATACCCACTATATATATAACTGTACATAATCATGTTAGTAACACATGTAATCGCAACGGAAACATTAAATCGTCTCAGCTGAGAGAAACGAGAACGAATAGATGAAAGGATGAATGAATAAATGAACGAGGAGAAACTGGTCAGTGTCATTTAAGTTATGTAACACCGTGCTCCAAGTGAGGACTCAGTAATTGAAGAGGGGAAAAATCCCCCAAATCCTTTTCTAAGAATAGGAAACGTTAGTGGAATCGTTCTTCTAGTAGTATGCGGCGTTATAAGCGTGATTAGTTTGTTGTAACGCGACTCATTCGAGGTAAACAGAGCCGGCGGTGACCGAGCGGACCACAGCTCGGGTGACATTTCTCGCCATACGGGCATTTCTGGTCCTTGTCTTCATCCAATCTCCATCTCAGACATTTACGCCGCAACCTACCTCCACAGCTCCTCGACATCAATGACGTTTGACTTTCGAGGCGTGCCTAAACAGTTTTTGATTGACAGTCCGCCGACCAATCCACGCGTTCGATGTGCAGCGAGTAGCCAATCATTGGCCTAAAAGCATAAACCAGCGTTTCATCATGCTCGGTTTAGCGGTCTGTTTTGAGCCAGGAAAAAAATTGGCACAGAGCACTAGCACAGCCTGCTAATATATACTTGTGATAACAGGTTAGCAATTAGTCGCCATTTGAGTGAGTTTAGCAGTAAGGAGAAGGACATTCTTACCTTAGTGACCAACATCTGGGTATGTAGTCGGTCAGTGTATGTGTATGAATGTGGCTTTTGGTGCAGGCTGGGACGGCAGCTACAGGGATTAGCTGTACGGGGAGCTCCTGCTAGCAGTGCAATGCTGACATACCTTCAGACGGCTTGCTAATTATCACACAAACGGGGATTTTGGAGTGACTTCAGTCGGAAACATCGTCTCCATTCATACGCGGACTGTATTCCAAAGCCGAGACCGGTTTAAATAGTCCGACAGTGAAGCGTTTGAGTTAGCTGGCTAGCTGGGTCGCCTGCAAGTACAAGGTTAGCTGCTTTAAACGAGCCACCTGGACCCGAGAACCATCGAAAGAGGTAAGAAACACAGTTAAACACTGCATTACTAAGTTAATAGTGATTTTAGAGTGATATTTAACAAGCGTCCGGACATTTAAAGCAGACTGACCAGCCAATTATTTATAACTAGAGAACTATGCTGTCTAAAAGATCAAAACCACTGAGGTCGATTTGTGTTTATAGGCAGTTAAACACACGATCGTGCTTTGATTACAATCTTGTCGTTCGGTTTCTGACATGTTTGCTTATTTGAGGTATTCAGAAACGCCGCCTTCATGTCGGTATGCTGTGAAATGAGCACCGGTTGTTCACTGTGCAGTGATGATTATTATATTTTCTTCATAAATTGAGGTATATTCTTAGGCACCCGAGTACGCAGTCTGATCAGCCTTTGATGGGATGAGAACATCAACTCCCTTTCCAAATCTGAGTAAATGCAAATAATTAGTGTTGAGTTTATCACCTTCAGGTTTTCTTTGGTTTTGCCGGCTTTACCAAGTCAACAGTCTTGTTTATTGGCTTTGTCTTTCAGGCTCTTGGGAATGCAATATACTCCACACCTGTTTTTGTTCCACAGCTGCAGTCATGCGTTTCACGGACTGACAATTGAGACTTTTCAGGCACACTGATTCAGACCCTTTTGAGCTCCTGGTTTTCTGTCTGGTAGTGTTTATATCGAGACAGGACATACTTTTATCTGTCAAGGACATGCATTTCATCAGAAAGCACAATGCAAGATCATACCAGTCACTTTGTGTGTGGAGACAAAAATGTAGTTAAACCTTGGGCAACGTGAGTGACTTGCCAGAACTGTTTGTAGTCTCTTATGCATAAAAATGTTCTGGATAAAGCATATTGGAGTATGTAGAAGGAAAGTTTGCTGTCTTTATAAACCCAGCATTCGCTTTGTCAAAAACATTGTGTCAATGTAAAGGACAAGCATTTGTATAATGGTTGTAATTTGAGTCAGGCGTTCTGATCAATGAGAGCAGTCAATTGTATGTTACAGGGCCCTTCCTTATAAAACAAACACAGACTCAAGCTGTTGTCTCGTAGTATGTTCTTTAAATTCGAAGATTGTGAAGTTTGAGATGTATTATTAAAAGTGGTTTCTTTGGGGTGGAAACATCTTTGCTACTCATGAAAGCATTGGAAAAGCGTTATGATACAGTCAGGTGTGTTGCAGAAGATTTTTGAACCATTTGATTTTGCAACAAAATATTAGGCTATCTTGGATAATGAAATTGCATGATTATTAGACTTAAAAAAAAAAAAAGAAAAAAAGTCAAACATTGCTAATATCGTTAATGTGCATGTCAAAATGATCAGTCCTGTGAGATCTATAAAACTGTCATGTTTTAAGCTGCCTTTCCACTTTCTCTGAGTTTCACATGTGATTGTCACTTTTTGTCTTCACTGAGAGTCACACAGAGCTTTCAGTTTGTTCCTAAAGCAGCTGTTGCTCTCTGGTTATTATCATTGTAAAATAACTTAATTTATGAATAAATCTATTAAAATTGTGGTCATAATTGTCCTTTTTACAAGTTGTTGCTGCAGGGTTTTTTTTTTCTTTGTCTTGAGTCATGTTTTAATTTAATCAAGAACACAAAGTTGAAGAGAACTGCCACTAGTCCCCTCAAAAAATAGGTGTATGGTGTTGGTCAGGCTCAGGCATAGAAATATAGATTTTTTTAGTTTGTTTGACCATCTAAATGAAATCTGAGAGAAAGGTTTAATATTTTTAGGTTACAAAACCCCAGGATATGTAAACGCATCAGTTTGTGTAGCGAATCAACCACATAGAAAATGCTCTTTGCACTGCTGTTTTCTGGAGAAAAAAAAGCATCAGTGTCCACATCCTGTTCGTGATGTAAGGGGGTGTAATATTTTGGAGCTCCTTTGCTGCCTCTAAAAACGGGACAACTTTGCACAGTTGCG
The DNA here is from genome assembly GCA_036784905.1 of Acrossocheilus fasciatus. Classification (NCBI taxonomy): domain Eukaryota; kingdom Metazoa; phylum Chordata; class Actinopteri; order Cypriniformes; family Cyprinidae; genus Acrossocheilus; species Acrossocheilus fasciatus. The sequence continues at coordinate 15,947,905 of CM071957.1, read as the reverse complement.
ACAAAACAAATTCTGTATTTTGCCGGGGTTGGAGGTTGTGAGGACATCAAGGTGTCTGTTTGTGAGCCGAAGCTTAACTGAATGTGGGTCATGTTGTACAACAATGATCCTACACTCTTAAGTAAATGTATAACCAAACAGCTTCAGTAGATGACATTTCACGCTTTAGAACAGCCAAGTCCAAGTCCTGACTGTCCAGTTACTATTTCCTTGCTTGACATGGCGTGAGTGGTGAGAAGTTTTATAGTTCAGTCTATGAAGAAGGTGAGCTTACATTTTACGTTCAATTAATGGACTTAAACATTATCACAGTCCTTCCCTTACCGATGTATGCTAAGGCCTTGTGTATGAAACCTTGAACGTCCAATAAACAACTTGGTATCTTGAGTTGATTTATAATACTGTTAGATGAATGGGGAATAAATCCTGGACCATGGTTAAGTGTGCAGTGCTTTGTTTCTCAGCACTTTAAATCTTAGGCTCGTACTGGCAGGCCGTCTAGGGCCATATTAGAGCCACCGTAATGTAAACACATCTGCAGAATGGAAAAGCATTCGGCTGTTCTTCAAAGCTCACTTTTACGTAAGGGTCTCGTGGTCTTAAGTTCATCTCTGTTTTGGTAAGGCATCCATATGAAAAAACAGATCACTGAAAACTTGCCAGTATTTAAAGTTGAGTTGATGTTAATAATTTCAGATTGGTGACCTTCTATATTACGGTTTGGGTTGACATTTAATGTTAAATGTAACTTGCTTTTCTTAAACGAGTTGTTCTTGTGTTTCAATTCACAAGCAGCAGTAAGGATGGCAGAAACACTTCCCTACATGACGTGGCTTTGCCTCCAAAGTCCTCTTGGTTTATGACTGGTGTTATGACAGCCTCACATTTATCAGCCTGATAACTGACAGTTACACACTCAGTTGTGAAATTTATTAGCGTGAAATTTAAGTGTTTAATAGGCTTAAGATCTTGCTTAAATGTATGTCATGGCCTTTCCAATTTTATTTGTATGTTACTCAATTAGCCATCTTTTTTTTTTTTATGCCAGGGGCATTTGTCTTAAGCCCGAGACACACTGTACGATTTTTGGCTATCTCAGACAAAAGATTGACATCGTGAAACAGTCGTGGCGAATCAGAAATTGCTGCGATTATTTCACGTGCAGTGTCTCGGGCTTTATGTAAAATGACTTAAAGGGGTCATATGATGCGATTTTTCAAGTTTTCCTTTCTCTTTGGAGTGTTACAAGCTGTTTGTGCATAGATAAGATCCCTGAAGTTGCAAAGACTAAAGTCTCAAAACCAAAGAGATATTCTTTATAAAAGTTAAGACTCAACCATGCCCCCCTAAAACGGCTCATTCAAACATGCCCCCACATGTCTACGTCACTGTGCGGGGAGATTTGCAAAACACCACCCAAACATATACGCAAAGAAAGAGGGCGGACTCTTATTCTCGCTGTAGCATTGTTGCTGCCGCTGGCGCCATGTCCTGGGGCCCGTTCTTTGTACGTCGCTTATTACATCTGAGATCAAATGACACATCCAAGATGATATCATCACTCTAATGATGTGGCTAATTTGGTTCTTCGAATGCACCTGTTGTTGATGATTAGTATAATTGCATGTTCATGGGATGGTTTAAAAGGGGCTATGTATCGATACTTGAAACCATGATCAGCAATGCAGCGATTGGCGGGTGGCAAGACAGCTATGTAATGACATCATATAATTAAAAAAAGACAGCTGACGAAAAACTTCACAAATTTCTGGACTTCTACAAGGACACAGCCAAGCGAACAAAACTAAATAAATGTCATAATAGATAAATGAAATGTGCACTTTTTTTTTTTCTTTTTTTAACATGATTCTCAATTATTTGTATTCACGATTTCTAGTATTTGTTCAGGCTTTACGTTTTATTTCAGTGTTGTAATTAGCAATTCATTTAATTTGATCTTTTTAAACAGATTTGTTATGTGACAGCATTAATTAAAATTTCTTAAGTGTCAAGATCAAGTTATCTGCACCTCCTGTGCTCCATCAAGTTACTCCCATAACAGCTGTCACCACTTAAATTAATGTACAACTCCGATTAATTTTATAGCATGTGTAAGACTCCAATACAATTGTGAAGTAATTATTTTATCACTAAAATCTTTCGATGAGTAAAACTGGCTGTCTATAGTATTATAGACTGCATTATTATAGACAAAATTGTTATTTTCAAATTAATTTTATTATTATTATTTTAAATTATTGTCCCTGGACCTGTAGGGTACTCTTGTAATAAAGTAGCAGTGGCTGGGGCAGACATTAAGTATCAGTTCTGCTTAAAAAGATGCAATCTAATCCTTTTTACATGAAATAAGCCTGCTCCCGAGCAGGTTTAAGCTTACGGACCTGTTGCTATGACAGCAAGTCCAGGTTGAGCTTCAAAGAACCAAATGATCCAAGATCAAGTGAAATCGGCAACAATCAAATCCAGCTAACTGAGTTAGCAACATATGAAGAACAGGACCCTGGAGACACTGTCTTTCGTTGTGAAAGCGAAACTACTTTGTTTGGGCTTCCAAAAGAGGACACAACTAGAAATCAGTGGTTAAGTTGTGTTTACAACACTGTTCCAGAGCAGTTCAACCAAAATATTCGAGTGTGTGCAGCGCATTTTACGGAGGACTATTTCCTGAACCTGGGAGTAGCCTGCCAGCTGTGCACAAAGACAATTTCAACTTTGCAAGGACAGTCTGGCGCTTTTGACTCACAGCCTGTACGTATGTTTTCATATTTAAAAAATTTGCCACTGACTATTCAAACGTGAGTTTTGAGCAGTGTAGAGTAGTGCTTGTTTGTCATTTCTCCGTTCACAAATGCAGATGTGGTAATGTTTACGTGGTGCGATGCGACGTGTAAAAAGACAGTATAAGTCATTATAATCAGTAATTATGTCCCCACTGGATGCAACAAATGCCTCTTTTTGTAATGGGTTTTATTGTTTTTGTGTCGTTGCGCCGGGACACGGCATCACAATATGGTAAGGGGCGTAACATTTCCGTCTCACGCTTGAGGTATTCGGCCAATCACAACACACTGGATAGCTGGCCAATCAGAGCACGCCTCGCTTCTCAGAATGAGCTTTGTAAAAATCTGTGCATTTCAGAAAGGCGGGGCTTAGAGGAGCAACAATAATGTACAGTATGTGGAAAATGTGTTTTTTGAACCCTAAACCACAAACACATTGCATTACACCAAATACACCAAATAATGTTATTTTTAGCAACGTCATATGACCCCTTTAAGTCTATATTGGGCTTCATGAGTAGTGCTTGACTACATACAATTAATGCATTTAGTCGTGTTATTGTGCATTTGAAAATGTTGTACTTTTTAAGTGGACATTTTTCACTGAGGTATGCTTTATCTAATTCCCTACCAATTGTTCTATTAAACCCATGAAAACAAATTAGATGTATACAGTGGCAATTGCTTATCATGGCCACTGGATATGCAAAACGCATGTTTTTGTTTTTGTGCAAATTAGTCCTTTTTATTTTGACAATTTTAAAGGAGGCAAATTTGGAGATTCAACACGGGTAGGTAAGAAACGCAAGCAATTTCAGGCCAGGGCAGAGCAGATGTAATAATGCGAACTTTAAACCTACCAGATAAGTAGACTTAAGGGAATATTTTATGTCTTCATTACACTAACTTTCAGATGAGTCCTCCACTTCCTTGTCAGCAGATAAGAGGTTTTTAAATGGTAGATGATGTTTGCTTGTCATTGTTGGAGTACTCTGGTGATAATGATAATGATGTGAGTTGTCATAATGACAGCACTTGGATTTGCACGGTAACCGTAACTGTGAGGTCTCTCTGTTAGCCAACACCCCTTGCAGGAATCCAGAAGAAAGCGAAAGGCCCTAGATCATTAACTTTGAGCCAGTGAAGGTTCAGGTCAGTAATACAGTAATATATTGTACAGTCATTTAAATAAGCCAAAAGTCTTTACATTGTAATGCATATGTTTGCATTGTAGTGTGGATTAAAAAAGTGTTATACTGGTTGCTAATTTTAATCTTATTAATGTTAATTAATTAATGTATGTTTTAATATTTAATCCTTTGAGTATTTATAAACTGATGATACACTAATGCCCCCCCTTTTTTCTGGTCTTCAGTTAGTTTTGTTTTTGGTAAGCTGGATCTGAAATTGATGTGTGTCCAAATGTAGGACATGGGGCAGAACAGAAGGTCACATCCATAGACCCCCTGTAGATACTCTCTGGAGAACAAAGTATCTGCGCCTGCTGTGAAATTAATCAGCTGTCTGTTACTCTCATCCGGCTCCTACCATAGCAAAGTGTCAGGATGTTAACATTTTAGCTGAAAAGATGGTGGGTTGGGAACCAAGAACTGTTTTTTTTATTCAGGATGAATGACTTTCATTACATTCTTCATTGCAGTCTTTTTGAGTATTTAAAAACATGGCATGGTAGAACTAGTGTAATTTCCAATTCATTTTGTTTTGGTATTTGTTTCGTTTTGGTATTGTTTTTGTTTTTTCCCCCATTTTTGTTATTGTTTACGATTTTGTTTGTTTATTGTTTGCGTGTTTTCTTTTTTATTTGTTTTGTTTTATGATTTGGGTTTCATTCTTGTTTATTTTAAATTGTTTTATTTTTGTTTTGCTTTTTGGTTTTGTTTTTAATATTTATTTAGTGTTTTTTTTATTTTTCATTGTTTGGTTTCTTGTTTTGTTGGGGCTTTGTTTTATTTTTTGTCGCTCATCATTTTGTCCAACGTTACACGCTACTCCTCCTCATTTTAGTGGAGATAAGGCCTTGCTAAACACGTGTACAATGTGAAGTCCCCACCTCCTTCTGCCACTCCTCCACTTCCTGCACTGCCTGGGAGGAGTACTAAAGCCTGATCACTTCCTGTCTCATCCGTCCCATGGTAATCCCCGTGCATGGCATTCCTGTGGGTGTGTTTTGAGCCCTTACGTAAGGCTGAGAAACCTCAGGGACACCAGCCTAAGTTCAGTTTAACCTGTAATGGCCCACTGCTGTTACTAACATTGAATTTGAAAGGCCAAAGCAGGTAGAGTTTGAGGGCTCGAGTGCGCGTCTGTCCTGATCATGACTGGGTGAGGATTTTAATTCGTAATAGACTTTTCATCTAGAGCGTGTCTGTGATGACTTAAGATGCCTCCTCCATAGGAAGCTCATTTGCTTTTGTCATTTAGATTGAATATTCTGCTGCTCAGTAAAGCCAAGCATCTGAATATGTCTTCACTGCCATTCACAACTCCTCTCCTGTGGCCTCATGGGATAGTAAAGTGTCCATTGGATGCACACTTCAAAATCTAAGTGGTTTTCTGCACATTATCCCTGATTGTTCTGTTTTCCTTTCTTTGTTGCCCATAAACTCTCTCTGGCACAGGGCTATGTCTTCAGCAGCCACCACAGCCCCGTCGGTGGACAAGGTGGACGGCTTCTCCAGGAAGTCTGTCAGGAAAGCCAGGCAGAAGCGAGCACAGAGCTCGTCCCAGTTCAGATCTCAGGACAAGCCCATAGAGCTGGTGCAACTGCCTCTGCTGAAAGGTAAGATGTGTTTACGTGGTCAGATGAAGTCAGTGGTTGATGTCAGAGTGCTTTGAGCTAGTATTATTGGTCTGATATAGCTGATAAGGTTGGTTGTACTCTAATAACAAAAAAGGAAAGCGACACACTGAATGCAGGCTGGGTATGTAGCGGTATGAAAATTTCTTATCACGATTATAGTGACCAAAATAATCACTGTTATCAGTATTATCACGGTATTGTTAAAATGACACACAAATCACTTTACCAAGTTTTATATTTAAAAATCAACAAACAACAAATAAAATGACTTTTTGTTTGCATAATCACCAAAACAATAACATTACCAGTGATGTTCGGATTTTAAATGACAACTTGACTGACAACAGTTTAATAGCATGTTCAAATATCTAATGTAAATGTTCAAATAAAGCTTTGAAAAAGTTTCATAAAAAGGTAAACCTCACATTTCAGCCTTTAAATAAAGAAAAGGGTTAAGTCAAAATGATAATTGATTAATAAATGATTATATGTTTTTTATCTGCTCCATAAGTAATTCTACATAACTTATCTGAACTGTTTAAATGTGTAGAATCCACATAAGCTTGTTTTTCATCAACCGGTCAAAATTTACCGCAGGGCATGCAAATTCGGTCCGTTTTTGTCCAGACAGACACTGCACACAGGCTGAATGTTAATATAAGTCTCTGTAAATTCGCTCTCTGACACTAGGTGACGCTAATTAACAGCTGTTTCCCATAAACTCCGCGGACAAAGCAGTATTGCGATTAAGAACACTTCCTTTAGGTATTACCTAAACCTTCAGAGGTACCTTCATATAATTAATTAATTCATATATTCATTTGTATAATTCCCTCAGCACTCTTTTAAAACCTCCCAGCTTTTCCGCCCTATTTTCATTCAGAACGAAACTAAGTTACTCTGCTGTTGTGCGCACGTGAGACTGTTACTTAAAACTGTGCTTTATGCTGGACAGTATTTATTTATCGTGAGTTGTTCAAATCGTGGTAATCGAATACGGTTTTAATGATAATTAAAATATGAAACCGTAATACTAACCGTGTGGAATTTTATCATGATTTATCGTCAAACCGGTAATCGTTACAGCCCTAATGCAGACAAACTGTCGCCATGTGGCCAAATGAAAGAAAAGTCTCAATTTTCAAGATGGGATTGTTCTGTTAAGTCTGTGTAATGTCCCATTTTTATGTGTATCATGGTTACCAAGGCTGCTATTTATTTGAAGTTAACCACAGTAATATTGTGAAATATTATTACAATTTAAAATAGTTGTTTTCTATTTGTATATAAAAGTAGTTTTTATTTTTGAAATATATTTTAAAATTGAATTCCTCTGACAATTCTTTTTCAGCATTATGTCTTCAGTGTCACATGATTCTTCAGAAATCATTCTAATATGCTGATTTGGTTCTCAAGAAACATTTCTTATAATCAATGATGAAAAGTTGTGCTGCTTAATAATTTTGTGGAAACTGTGATGCATTTCATCAGGATTCTTTGAGTAATAGAAAACATTGGAATAGACATTAATATCACTTTTGGTCAATTTAATGCATCTTTAATACTTTTATGCAGCAATTTCTTTTTAAAAAATTTAACGTCAGCCATCCTAAAGTATGTTTCATCACATTAATGATGAACACATTACACTTTTAACATCCACACAGTATCTAAATACATTTATGAACAGTAAAACGGTTGTTTTAACATGTAAAACTTAACATTTTAATGTTTTGCTTTAAAAGTGAGCATATGCTTTCTGTGTGAAGTGCTTAAATATTGTCAGTAAAGCCACATACTACATGAACATAGCCATTGTAAGTGGTTGGTTATGGCACATATATTACTGGGTCTTGAATGGCTTTTCAAACTCAAGCCTCTATCAGCCGGAATATTTAGAGGTCAAATGCCAGATGCACCTCCAAGCTAATATGTGAAGTATTTTAGGCTTTCTACCAACAGTCCTGAAGTGTGAGTCAGATTACAGTAAGAAAGTCAAGTAGGTTGAGATGAAACATTTGTGGAATTTTAGTACTCCATGGATTATTTTGCATGAACTCCTCCTTTTTGTCTGTCTAGATGTTTCTGCACAGGAGCAACCAGAGCTATTCCTCAAGAAACTGCAGCAGTGCTGTACTCTGTTTGACTTCATGGACACACTGTCTGACCTCAAAATGAAAGAGTATAAGCGATCCACCCTCAATGAGCTGGTGGACTACGTCACCCTCAGCCGGGGCTACCTGACTGAGCAGACCTACCCCGAGGTGGTCAAAATGGTGAGATTAGTAGCGCAATATGTGACTGGAAAGTTTCTGTGGTTGTCGAATTTATATGCCTATATAATTCAGAGATACTTCAAGTGTTCTTTTTTTTTTTTCATTTGTCACAGGTGTCCGGCAATATTTTTCGTACTCTTCCGCCTAGTGACAGTAATGAGTTTGACCCAGAGGAAGACGAGCCCACGCTGGAGGCCTCATGGCCGCACTTACAGGTAGAGAGCCACAGCCAGCATCAAACCTTTTTTAAAGAAAGTAATGCATGTAAAAAGACAAAGGTCAAAATGTTTAAAAAAACAAACAAAAAAAAAAAAAAAAAACTTTAAAAAGTCTTAAGGTTGAAATAATTGCAAGGTTTCATTTCAAGGACAAGTTTTCTAATCTCTCTCTTCCTTTTCTGCTTAAGCTCGTTTACGAGTTCTTCATTCGCTTCTTGGAAAGTCAGGAATTTCAGCCTAGCGTTGCCAAAAAATACATCGACCAGAAATTTGTATTACAGGTAAGTGATTGTCTGTGAAATAACTTCTTATCCTAGTATAAATCAAGTGAAGCCAGTATTGCCAGTAAAACAGCACCGATATAGCTGCCTGAATACTTGATTCTGATTGGTCAGTAGTGGCATTTTTCTGTGAAATATTTTTTGAATATTTACCACTAAACTGTACAGTTGACGTTTGTCAATGATAACCAGTTCCAAATAGTATTTTTATTTTTTTTCCTTTTCTTCAATTTTAGTAGCTGTGTATTAAGTAAGGTAATATGTCTTTTTTTTAGAGTCGTACACATTGCTCATATAGTTAATAAAACTCCTCTTGCGAATTTCTAGCTCTTGGAGCTGTTTGATAGCGAGGACCCACGAGAGAGGGACTGCCTGAAGACAGTTCTGCACAGAATCTACGGAAAATTCCTCGGCCTCAGGGCCTTCATCCGCAAACAAATCAACAACATTTTTCTTTGGTAAGTAACTGTCAAGTGTTTTTGTTGCGAATATACTAGATGAAATATTAAGTTATGCTGATATATTTTTCTCTCTCTCCTGCCCCGACAGTTTTGTATATGAGACAGAGCACTTCAATGGCGTAGCTGAACTGCTGGAGATTTTGGGAAGGTATGTCATATTTTAGGACCTGTTCTCTTTGGTTGGCAGTGATGTGGAGAAATTTAAATCAGGAAATAAAGAGTTTGGAAAGACATGAAGGGTGACCAACTTAGGTCACATTCCTGTTTAATTTTACTCCACCGTGTTCTCAGTCTTGAGGCATTTAGAAGTTTGTGTCTCCTGCATATTATCAGTTTCTTTCATGCTTATCAATGTCAGATCAGAAGTCTCACACGTCTCTGGTTTTCCAGCATCATCAATGGTTTTGCGCTTCCTCTCAAAGCTGAGCACAAACAGTTCCTGGTGAAGGTGCTGCTGCCTCTGCACACAGTGAGGAGCTTGTCTCTCTTCCATGCCCAGGTACAGACAATCAGCTGTTCGATAACTTGTACACATGTCTGTGCTTGCTCGCTTGGATTTCAGGGGCAGAAGAAACGGATTCCTTGTTTCCGTGCTTGTTTATGACAGTTTATGAATCTAAACATTTGAAATGCATTTGTTAATCTGAAGTCATCTCTCCTTCTAGCTGGCCTATTGTATTGTACAGTTCCTAGAGAAAGATCCCACGTTAACAGAACCTGTAAGTGTTCCTTGTCACCATTATCTTCCTCATTCTTAATCAAGTTCCATCTTGTTTCAGCTTGTTTCTAAAGGATTTTCACTAGTTGGCTTCATTGGGGTTTTTTGTAGGTCATCAGAGGCTTGTTGAAGTTTTGGCCAAAAACATGCAGTCAAAAAGAGGTAATGCCTTAATTTTATGGAAAGTTGAGTTAATCCATTATCCATTTTTTGTGACTTTATCTCAGAATAAAACCCTTCAATTGTTGCAACTTCTACCAAAACGTAATATATCGTAGCAAGTGAGAAATATGATTTCTTCCACTAAATTACTTTTTTTTTTTTTTTTTTTTTTCTTTCTCGGGAAATGCTTTACATGTTTTTCCTAAATGTTTTTGTACCCGTGACTGCATTGTTTTCTTTTGTAGGTTATGTTTCTTGGAGAGTTGGAGGAGATTCTAGATGTGATTGAGCCCACTCAGTTTGTTAAGATCCAAGAGCTGCTCTTCAAACAGATTGCTAGATGTGTGTCCAGCCCCCATTTTCAGGTAAACACACCCCACCCTCAATCTTCCTCTCAAACCTTGCAATGTCTTGTGATAGCCAGAAACTTAAACAAAGATTTTCGAAAGCATGTTCCCTTATCTGTTTACTAGTGAGAGAAACCGTGCTCCGTATTTGCTCACACATGCTGGTTCATTGTAAAGATTAGTAAGCATGTTTGACCATTAATATCACAACATTTTGGGCATAAGATCTATTAAATATAAAACAGGACATACTTTGCTCAAACAAAATCAACTCCGCTTCCACTAGCTTGTTTTAGGGTAAATTTTGAGTGCAAGTGAAAGCTTCAGGTTCTGCAGCCTAAAATCCCCATGTAGAACACTACTGATATTACAATATTTGAAATGGTTTAAAATGGAGGTTGTATAATGTATTTCAGGTGGCAGAACGAGCCTTGTACTACTGGAACAATGAGTATATCATGAGTCTGATTGAGGAGAACTCTAGTGTGATCCTGCCTATCATGTTTGCCAGTCTCTACAGGATCTCCAAAGAGCACTGGAACCCGTGAGTTTTATGTTGTCATTTATTTATACATATTTTTTTTATTTGAAATAAAAACGATTAATATTACCAATAGGATTTTTTATTTTTTTTATTATGCTCACCAAGTCTGCATTTATTTGATCAAATGCAGTGAAGACAGTAATGTTGTGAAATACTAGGGTAAACGTATCTATTAAGCACACTTCCATATTTGAGCTCAGATTATAAAAAGACAAAATAATGTATTATCCTACTTGATGTCTTAACCAATTGATATGTTTGCTACTACATGCCTCCTGTAATTTCAAGTCAATCAGATCATTGCACACTGAGATACGAGTCTACATGTGTTCACACTGTCTGGTGGCCATTTTGAAAGCAGTCTGAAAACTTTCACCAAAAGAGGAGCTCCTTAAATGTGCATTTTTTTTTAGATGTTTAAGCCTTTATTTTGAGTAAGTTTCACTACTTATTGTAAAATTAAGAGATTAATGTTCAGATTTTTGCATATTATAACCTGGAACTTGGATGTGGAAAATAATTAGTTGGATCCAAAAGCTAGTTTTAGCAACACAGCGCAGATGCTACAGAACACAGTTAGCTGACTAGCTGTATTAGATTGTGTGCTACGCTAACATATTACTTCACAGGCATTTTACATCCAGAATATTATAAATGTACGGTTTATTGCAGGTCTGTCGTTTTACAGTGCTGTCATTTTTAAAGATTTCATGTTATTTTAAGGTGAGCTTAAATGGTACACTACTATGAAAATCACACAGCTTCAGTCTGACATCAATAAGAAAAAGTATCATTTCATAGATATTGTTAATAATAGTTGTTCATAATAAAATATGTGTGAACTTAATACATGACCTAGATTATTTATTTTGCAAAATCTTGTCATTTTAATTGTTACACTTATAAAAAATTGTTGCTGCTCCAGTTAAGCTCAGTGTGCTCTTTAAGCTCTTCCACATTGAACATCTGTGTAAATACTTCATAAACAGACTTTAGATATTAACCGATGTTGTCACGAAGTTAATCGATTTTCTATGGATTCTGTCAACTCAAATCTGCAGACTGGCTCTGAATTTCTCCAGACTGTAAATCGGTGAAAAATCGGGGGGGAAATCGTGTAGTGTACTCCAGCCATAAGAGACTATAGATAAGTTGACATCCATTTAAAAAGAGGCTTCATAATGAGGCTAGTTTCTGTGTTCATCCCCATGAATTAAATGTTTTATTTGATTTTTGAATGTTATTTAGCTGAACGTGGACTAGTCTAGATGTTGCAATGTGCTTAAATGACACTTCATTATGAATATATAACTGATCAAATTGAATGCGTTGCTTGATTTTAGTGTTTTGTGATTTAACTTTGTACCTTCAAATAAAACATTTTTTTCAATTATTATTTAAAGTTTGTTTAAAATAAAAAATAATTTTTAATAAAACATGATGTGAGCTTAATGGGAACAGGGGTGTGCTTAAAGGGTACAGAAATGTACCCATTAAGCACAGCCAGACTATGCATTTAATGATGTATATCTTAATTGAAATGCTTTTGTCATTTAAAATAAAATTTAGATGAATATTTTATTTTAACATTTTTATTTTTTATTAACTTTTTATTCTGAAACCAATATCTTGTGCACTAAAAATCTCTTAATGTAGATTTTGGTGAGCTTAATAGGTACGCTTACCCTACTATTTAAAATAAGTCTTCTGTTTGAATATATTTACAAAATGTAATTTATTTCTGTGATGCAATGCTAAATTTTCAGCATCATTACTCCAGTCACATGGTCCTTCAAAAATCATACTAATCTGCTGATTTGATCAGCGTTTCTTCTTCTTAACCTTTAACCAGGCAAGTCACTTAAGAACAAATTCTTATTTACAACCACAGCCTGGCAGGAGAATATCATATCATATCATTATTATACACGTACAATTCACCAACACACACATACACAAAAGTTAAAATATTATCTATGATGAAAACAGTTGTGTTATAGTTTAGTTTATGGATTTTTTTTTTTTTTTTTGTCCAGGATACTTTGAATAGAAAGTTCAAATGAAAAGCAATTATTTGAAATCGAAATCTTCTGTGACATTATAAATGCATTTACTGTCACTTTTGATCATTTATGTATAGAATATCGCCCTACTGGGAAAAAAAAATCACTTTTAAAATGTATATTGTTATTAACCTTTTGATCAGAAGGTCTGATCAATTATAAGCATGATCTAGCTGTAACTGGTATTGACTGTTTGCACTCATTCCTGCTTTTCTCCACCATCAGGGCAATATCAGCTTTGATCTACAATGTGCTCAAAGCATTCATGGAGATGAACAGCGCCTTGTTTGACGAACTCGCCGCCAATTACAAATCAGACAGGCAAAGGTAAGAAACAAACAATGTATTGTTGTAAACTCCTGCAGTGTAGGGAGCGGCTCAGATAACCTCCACCTCTCTTTCCTTCAGGGAAAGGAAGAAGGACAAGGATCGAGAGGACCTATGGAGGAAGCTGGAGGAGCTGGAGCTCAGACGGGGCATCCAAAACAGCGACGGCATCATTCCCACCTAACACGGACCTCGTCTCCGCCCTTCTGTGTGGCCCCAACCAACCCCTTTTTACTCTGCCACAGGGACCCGTCTCCCTATTTGCTTCTCATGCTGCGTACTTTACCGCACACTCCCTCGTTCGTTTCCTCCCTTTCAACAGCACTGTAAATAATCCTCTCCCTCTTTCCTGTATCATACTACTACACTGAAAGGAAGAAGAAAAAAACAGAAAATTTGAAGAGAGACTTAATGTGCACTCCTTGTTGTAAAAAAAAAAAAAAAAAAAAAGGTAAAATGATAATCAACTATGGTCAAAGGATATATTTTAAAAAACCTTTTCAGTTCAGAAATTGTTCAGCGTCTCCATGTCAGTATATTGTTCTCAAGGAAGTGCCCTGGGACTTTGGGATCTGTGCTCACTCTGCGATTAAAGATGTCTTATGTGAGGATCCCGTCGCCACCACGTATCTTTTTTTTTTTTTTTTTTTTTGGTCCCGTATGAAGAGAGACTTTTCCATCTAGACATAATTTGACTCCCCTGACACAGGGGACAGAAACCAGACACCCAAGACGTGAATATAAGGAAAACAGGAGTGGAGAGAGAGAAAAGAGGGAAAAAAACAAAACATTGAACATCCTCTCTGTGGTGTGCATTTTTTCTTTTTTTTTTCTTTTACAGGATGATCGGCCCAGTCCTTTACTGTACAGTATGGACAGCGAGATGGGCCGCAGTCGGCTACGGTGGTTACCTTCGCTCAATAAAGAGGACAAACCTCTCTGAGGACCTTTATTTTTTTAACTTGTGAACCAGGTAATGATCTGGTCATAGTTTCATGCTGTCTGCTGTGGAGACTCTTGGGAATTCCAATGTGGAAATTCAGTAGTTACCAAGAGTACATCAAGCTCGGTTTCTCCGACACTAGCAAGGACTCATGGAATTTCAGTGGCACACAGTGTTCAGAGCTCATCCAGTGTTTTTAAAACCGTTAAGTGACATATATTTTTCGTGAAGAATATTCTGGACTGCTTCTCATGGGCCACCCAGATTTCCACTGCTCTGCTCTGTTCGTTTTGATTTCAGGGTCGGTGGATGTCGTCTACATGACCGAGCTGAGCGAGACAAGGTTTTTCTTTCTTTTCATGGAGTGTTTGAAATGAAATCCTGCTTATGGTGGGGTTTTTAGGGCCTATGTAGGTAAACGCTGATCCGGTAGGTCATAATCTCTCTTCTGAAATACCAGCCACCAGGGCGGGTTAGAACTAAAAAGCACTTCGAGTTATAGCTCATTAGTTGTTCTCGTGGGACTTCAGCCCCTTTTCTTGTCTTCTTTTATTTGAAGTCCCAACAATCGTGGTTGTGGATTTTACATGTGAGGAGGATGTATTTTATTATATTTTATTTTTTTTGGCTTAATCACGTGTCTCTCTTTCTCTCTTCCTTGTTTTAACTCTCCCCAAGCTCATTGTGTGTTTTATGATGGCCCAAGTTTGATATGTAAAAAAAATTCAAAAGAAAGGGTTTGATGAATAGAATAAATCTAATTATTTTAAAAAGAAAGAGATATTAAATAAACCTGTTTTTTTGTGATAAACTTGCTCGCCTGCTTTGTTTTTCTTTAATTGTTTTTGTAAGTTTCAATGTAATCTTTTTTTTTTTTTTTTTTTTTCCTCCAAAACTACACCTGTATCAGTTTGATCTGATTAGCCCATGATGAGGCTTAGTGTCATCTTTGTCTTTTATTATTATTGGAGTATACAAAAATACATATTGATCGGAGAAAATATTAAGTTAAATTAATAAGAGCATTAATGTGCAGTTTAAATCCAGTAGGTGGCAGAAGGCTCATTCTAACTGCTCACATGAGTGTGATAAAGGGCAATGAATTTATTAAAGCAATGAGAGGGACAGTGTTTCAAAAAAAAAAAAAAAAAAAAAATGCAAAATAAGGTTTCACTCTGTTGCAATAAAGTGGCTTGATATATTCATATGTACTATTTCATCTATTTAATATGGTGAATAAATAAGTCTATGGTAGTTGGTAGTTTGTGTAATAATTTGTCTTAAAGATTTCATATGTTTTTTCTGTTGTCATTTACTCACCCTCGTGTCTTTCCAAACCTGTAAGAATTTCTTTTTTTTCTGTTGAACACAAAAGATGATATTTGGGGTAATCAAACAGTTGATGGTAGGCACGGATTTCCATAGTGTGGAGGGGGGAAAAAATACTATGGAAATCAATGGCTACCGACAACTCTTTGATTGATTACCTAAAACATCTTATTTCGTGATAAACAGAAGAAAGAAATTCATACAGGTTTGGAATGACATTTTAGGGTGAGTAAACGATGACAGAAATAATGACAGATTTTCATTTTTAGGTGTTAAAGACAAAATCAAGCTTGACTACAGAAACTGTACAGAATGCATATGTATTTAAAAAAAAAAAAAAAAAAATCTTAATAGGCCTAGATTTTTCAGATGTGAGGGACCCATTTATAATTTGAATGCTTTCATCTTGCACTTGCGGCTAAGCTCAGTCTATAAAGGCCAGTGATTTACATTAGGATGATCAGACGTCCTGGTTTTTGGTGTCCTGGCCCGGAAATGTCACCGTTTACAACAAGTACACTGCAAGCCTGCAACAAGCAAACGTGTAGTAATTATTTTCACCAACAGAGGGCGCTGAAAGCTACACTGATGATTACTTGCTTGGTCTCGGCGCTTCTTCAGCCATGATCAAGCGGCAACCTCCCGCTCCCTCTAGTGAAACCAACACGGAAGTGATTAAAACTGCAATTCATCGACTGGCCGCTGGAGGCTGGCTCCAAAAGGGAGTCAATCCCATAGACTCCCCATGTTAAAATGCCCAACTTTACAGCAGAAAAAAACATGTTTACAGCCTGGTACAAAAATTTATTTTGGTCTATATAGCTAATTTTGCCCTTCGTGACAACTGTGAGGGGGGTGAATTTTTTTATAACTCATCCATTTAAATTATATTAAGCCTTAAAATTCTGCATAATTAAGGGCGTGGCCACTTGAGTGACAGGTTGATTGACGTTGCTGTCTCTATCTGCTGTCTGTTAGCCGTCACGTCACCTCAGCCGCTGAACTTGGCATCTCTGCCGTGTTTCTGCTTTTGTTTTATACAGTCTATGGCTTTTTTCGTTATTATTTCTTAAAATTATCTAATACAATGGCTTGTTGTGCGGTTAATTGTACTAACAGACCGTCCAAGTCTAGGCTCCATTTTTTCCGGTGAGTGATATTGTAATGTAATTTTATTTATTAATTTATTTATTCTTTATAATTTTATTTAAAACTTAACTACACTCCAGAATCCGACAGACTGTGATTGGCTGTAACGTTAGGCCTGTAATTAACGTTAATGGTTAAGCGTTTTCCTCCAATAGAAAACTGTTAGGCTATAATACAAGCTCTGTGGCTTAAAGAATTAAAACCGATTAAAACTGTTTTTAAAAGACGAAACTCAGTGAGAACATGATTAATAAAGCATACTATATACAGACAACCACTGTTTTAATGCATTAAGCCATGTAAGCGTTTTCCTTATAACGGTTTTCTATGGGAGGATAACGCTAAACACGCGTTGCGCTCGTAAATCCTGGACTCTTAATATTTTAATATCCTGCACTCTTTATTAATAATGTATTTTCTGAGTTTGGTCTTTGAAAAACACTGTCTTAATGCATTATGCCAAATTAAGTGTTTTAAAATGTCCCGAACAGAATGAGAACTGTGATGGCCACCACCTTTTTTTTTAAGCTAAAATACATTTATTCTGACCTTTTGAATACTGAAGTAATTGTATTGTTTGCATGCAAAGTAGTCTGTGAAAAAAGGTAACTATCTATTTGTCAATGTAAAGTTTTCCTCTAGGTGATCCAGAAGACCCTCTCAGACTAGACCAGTGGATGCTCAACATGAAACGACAGAACTGGACTCCTAACAAGGCTTCTCGTCTGTGTAGTGAACACTTTGAGAGTCATCACTTCACCACTGACTCCAGGGTATAAAGACCTTGTTTTATACCTTAAAAAGTCAAATAACATATTAATTGAAATTGGTGAAGTATTGACTATCATACATTAACTGTTAAGGTGAAATTAGTGACACACCAGTGAACTTTAGTTTTTCACAGATGCAGAAATCCAATTAAAGATTTTAACAATCCAGCAAAATGACCACTTTTTGCCAACCTTTCCATTTCAGTGTACTTAATGCGAATGAGAATTGCAAAAAAAATTGTCTGTGAGTTTCATGTTGTAAAAATTATCTTCCACGTAAGACAGCAGAACACAGCATGATTCTATAGCGATAGTTATTGAGAACAGTTACATATTATTTTAATAGCAATAATATTTTTAATTTTTAATCTGTACATTCATACTAGTGATAGACTGATTAATGAGCATACACACATATATCTCTGTTATGAACAGCTATTTACTCAGCAATAATGTCATATTTTTTTGGCTTCTTGTAATTTTTATTAGGGAAGGATATGCCTGAAGGACACTGCTGTGCCAACCATTTTCTCTTTCTCCAATGTTGAAGAACAACAGCCAAAAAGAAGATGCTTGGTAAGTATTAATGAGGTGGTAAGTGGCATCCCTACTTCTGCTGTAAATAGTAATGAGGAGGTTGCATATGTAGACAGTGGGAGTAGTGCCAACAGCCTTGCTGCCAATCAGAGCAATGTTATGATGATGGAAGACACATCTGAACAGGCCTTTGTTGCTCAAGACGTCCTGCATGATGACATTGCTCTGACAGCGAATGTGTGTGAGGATGTTGGTTTGGTTAGCAGCGTTCAACACACAAATCGGAGTGGAAAACTTGCACACTTAGCATCAGGTCACTCTTACATGTCAGCACATCTGCCTAGCAGCTCTCTGAGTGATCACTGCTACTATATTTTGGAGTCTCCAAAAACACTTAAAAGGAAAGCTTATGAGGTAAACGACAAGCTATGTGTAGCACGCAAAAAGCTGAGGTTGAAAAGGCAAC
The DNA here is from genome assembly GCA_036784905.1 of Acrossocheilus fasciatus. Lineage (NCBI taxonomy): Eukaryota > Metazoa > Chordata > Actinopteri > Cypriniformes > Cyprinidae > Acrossocheilus > Acrossocheilus fasciatus. Next base: position 15,929,692 of record CM071957.1, on the reverse strand, counting down.
AGACAAGGAGACTAAAGGCAAGAGTTTCTTCCTTGAAAGATGTAATCCATGTGCTTCAGAAGAAATGTATAATTTCATCTGAATGTGCCTCTCTTCTTGAAAGTCTGGATGATGTTCCCCGCGAGATCTTTCAGAGAATCCAAAAGAAGAAAAAGTCACTGTTTTCCGAAAACTTGAAGCAATTTGCAACTACACTGCACTTCTACTCTCCAAAGGCATATGACTATGCGAGAGAGAAGTTTCTCTTGGCTTTGCCTCATCCTCAGACTATACGAAAATGGTACAGTAGCATCTCGGCAGATCCTGGATTTACTGTTGCTTCATTCACAGCTTTAAAAAGTCATGTTACTGAGCAGAAAAAAGTTGGAAAAGACACAGTTTGCTCACTGATGATGGATGAAATGTACATTCATAAGCAAACTGAGTTTGGTGGGGACCAAATTCATGGCTATGTTGACATCGGTGGTGGTGAGATAGAAAATGTTGTGGCAACACAAGCACTGGTCCTCATGGTTGTTGCAATCAATGAGTCTTGGAAGATTCCCATTGCTTACTTTCTTATCAACAGCATGACAGGACCAGAGAGAGCAAGTGTCATCCGAGAGAGCCTTGTTAGGCTTCATGCAATTGGAGTTAGGGTAGTCTCCTTGACGTGTGATGGACCCTCCCAAAACTTAGCAATGATCAGGGAGCTTGGTGCTAACTTGCACATCATAGACATGAGACCTTATTTTCTCCATCCTGAGGATCACACACAGAAAGTTCATGTGCTGTTGGATCCATGTCACATGCTCAAGCTTCTTCGGAATGTGTTCTCGACAGTTGAGGTTCTGGTAAGAGAAGATGGCCAGCAAATAAGGTGGCGGTACATCGAGGAGCTCCACAAGCTTCAGGAGAAGGAAGGCTTGCGTCTTGGCAACAAACTAAAAATGGTGCACATTCAGTGGCGAAATCAGAAAATGAAGGTCAATCTTGCAGCCCAGCTCTTTAGCAGCAGTGTGGCTGATGCCCTAGAGTATTGTGAGCAGGAGTTGAAGTATCCCCAGTTCAGTGGATGTGCAGCCACAGTTCATTTCCTGCGGACAATTGATGCGGCCTTTGATGTCCTAAACAGCCGCAACCCACTTGGCAAAGGACACAAAGCACCCATCAAGCCAACTACTAAACACCGTGCTAAGGGTATTTTAGAAGAAACAGAGTCACTTCTCTGTGGGCTCAAAATGAAAGGAAGAGACAACACACTTGTACATGTGTATTCCACACAGAAAAAAACACCCATCTATGGTTTCATTGCTTGTGGCAGAAGTGTGATGGGCATCTACGAAGACCTGGTAGAGCGGCCAGCTGCCCCATGCCGATACCTTCTGACCTACAAACTCAGTCAGGACCACTTGGAGTTGTTCTTCTCTGCTGTCAGAGCGCGTGGAGGTTACAACAACAACCCCAATGTAAGGCAGTTTCGAGGGGCATACAAGCGCCTCCTTGTAAGGCACCAGGTGAAAAGGGGCACAGGGAACTGTCTCCTTCGTGACAACACAACCATCCTTGACTCAACAACTGCGACTGTGAACATCGCTCGCCGGGTGGATGTGGAGTCTGTGGAAGTGCTTGTGCCTGAGGATGACTCCCTCTCCCACCTTCCAGATATTAACAATCTGTCTGAGTACAAGGAAGCAGCAATCTCTTACATCACAGGCTTCATTGTGAAGAAGATGAAAGAGAAGGTTACTTGCATGCCTTGCTCACAAGCACTGACCTCAAATGATTTTGTGCATCGATTCATTACATTGAAGGACAGAGGTGGCCTACAGAAACCATCTCCAGGCATCACTGCAGTTTGCCAAGCTACAGAAAGATGCTTTCAGCGGCTTCTAAAAACCAATGAGGGAAGGGTTCCACAGGGAAGAGGAACAACAGCAGCCATTGTCACCCAGGTTCTTTCTGATTGTTCTGAGAAGAATCTCTTCCCACAGCTGCACAGTCACATGTTTGACACGTGTGTTGAAGCTAACCATGTCCATGTTCTGGTGAAGATGGCTTCTGCGTGGTACTGCAAAGTTAGATTAAATCATATAGCAAGGCGGGAGACAGATAAAATTAAAGAAGGCAAGGTGGTCCGCAAAAAACTAACAAAATTAATCCATTTTTATGGAGATTAAGGGAAATGTGGTTGGTCATTTCTGTCTGTCTGTCTGTTTGTGTATGTATGTCTGTGTATATCTGTTTGTGTTTGTGTGTGTATGTGGTTGGTGTACAGCATGTTTTTCTGTGTTTGTCAGAATGTGGCCAGTTAACACTTTCTTTGTATTTATCAGACGTAGAAAATGGAAAATCGTACAAAGCCTGACTCTCTTTGGACAACATTGTAAGTGTTACTTAGAGCCTGCATGAAAGGGGCCTAAGTAACTTTCAATGTCTGCTTTAAAGGAAGTATGTACATGTGTTGTCTCAAATTAACTTCAATATCAGATGTACCTAACTGTCAAATCAGTTGTTGAACATTAACTTAGAGCCTGCATAAACGGGGTATATATTGTATATAATTGTTGTTGTTATTGTATGTTAATGTTGTTGTTATGTATATATTTATACATCTATGTGCAATAATAAGTTATTCTTTTATTGTGGTCTGTTCTTCTTTTAACATTCCTCTAAGCTGCTGTGCCTGTACTTTAACGTCCTCTGTCTACGGGGGATTATAAAAAAAGAACATATTATGTTGTACTGATGAAAAACTTGTATACAGAGAACCCCACCAATTCCCAGGATGATTTTCAGTTGGAGTCTGCATGAACGGGGCCCAACTCTTACAAATCATAAAATGCTGCGATGCTACAGTAACATGCAATAATAACAGCTGTACATAGAGCCTTTATACATGGTGCCTTCCTTAACCCACACAGATATCGCTGATTCATCTTATAGTTTGTATGGGCTTTCCCATGTCACATGAAGGACTGTTCAATATCTCTTAGAGTCTGCATGAACGGGGCCTAAGGTGATATTGATCCTTTTGCCTTCTATTATATGAAATACATATGCAACCTCCCTGGTCAATGATTCTGTAGATAGTTTCTGGAATACTGTGTCAAAGATCAGTTAATGACATATTTACAAAAAAATCACAAATCTATTAAAAAAAAAACATTACAAAAATGATATTTCTTTCGTATTCTTTCATGTGATGTTGAAAGCTTCAAAAAGTTAACATCTTTGGTTAGTTTGATCTTATATTATATTGAGTTATTGAAGTGTTATTGTAATACAGTAATTTAGTATTTGAGGTTGTTATAAAAACAGCTTTAGATCAAATTTTTATTTAGATTTATTATAAATAGTTTATAATCTGCTGTTTTTGATTGCAGTTTTCATTTGGGCTGGGGGAAATGTTAATATTTAAAGTTGTTCCTATCACCCACCCTCAGTTTTCACCGTTGTATATTGCTTCTACATTGTTGTGTTGTATTTGCATGTTCTCTATTTCTTTCTTGTCTTGTCCCTGTGGTTTTGTAGTGTCCTGTATGTTTGTTCTGTTTTATGTTCCCACTCCTGGCCTTGCACCTTGTCGTGGTGAGTGGGCTTTTAACCAAGACAGGCCATACTGAATGTATTTTACCTTGTCATCTTTCTCTCATGTAGGACATGTGACATCCCCTGCTTGTGTGTTTTTTCAGTAAATGTACCCATATTGTCTGTTGATGTGCCAGAGGAGCTGATAGCAGTATTGGATAATTGGAGTGCTGTGGTCCCAGCTTCCATCATGCCTCTCTCGCTTCTCTGCTGTTGCCTGCACCCTATTGCTTTGCTATGCCTTTTGTTTAACTTGTACTCCACCTTATTCTATATTATCCACACACATCCACATGAACACTACTTATTAAGCACCCCATATTTGAAGCTATAGTTCAGTTTTTTTCTTTATTAAAAGCAGTGTTTGTGGCAAATCACTTCTTAATATTTCAAAAATCAAATTCATTTATTTAGCACACTCAAAATGATCCAAACATTGTTCATAAACCCTTTTCTTCTTTCCTAGATCTATCTTTCACAAACAAGCAACACTCTTCATTACTTCATAAAATAAGGGAAGAACGAATACCATGAATATTTTTATCAAGTCAAGTGGTTTTATTGAAGGCTTAACAAAATGAAATAAATAATGAAACAAAAGCAGGAGAGAAGGAAGAGCAGAGGTGATAACAGTGTTATGGCTACAGGTGTTGCTTAACAACGAACATAAAAAACTCAACATTAGCCATGATAGTCAGGGCTATATTTAGGCATAAACAAATGGGCCCTAAAGGCCAAATTCAAAAGCAGTGACAACTGTAAGTAGTTCACTGCATTTGGATGTGGTCTTTAAGGCAGTTAGCCAGAGTAATTAAAAACATATCATTTCCCCTAGGTGTGAAATGAACTCCATCTTTCAAAAATAGCCCAGGACTGTCATGCCTAATGTGAGGGTGCTCAATCATGGCACCATTTAAGCTACGAACAAATGTAGCCATAACACTGTTAATAAACTTTCGTGACTTGTCCAGTTTCGCTGGATTGGCACCAGCCTTCCACCGGCACCTCTGGGTCACAGCTGAAAACATGATCTTCATCCCAGGGTGCCGGAGTTTAAGCTGGTCCAGGTCGTCCTTCATTGCATTAACTAGCTGGACGCCGCTGACCTCCCCCAAGTCATTGCCGCCACAGTGGATGATGAGGACATCCGGTGCTGCTCTTCCTCGCAGGGAGTGGGAGAAGAAAGGGAGAAGTCCTTTCCACCGCAGTCCACCCCAGCCAAACCAACAGACACGGACACCTGGCAGACTGAGGTTGCTTCCAATGGTCTGGGCAGCTCTCTGGGCACCACGTCTGACATAGCTGTCACCAATGATCCACACTGTGTCTATGGAAGTAAGATAAATGTGTTTAATAAATGCTAGAGGTAATGAAAAATAAGAGGTTAACTATGAAAAGTAGCAGTATATGAAATATAGACAGTCTAATTTTTTTAGATAATGTAATATCAGCTGTCAAATGTCAAATAGCCAAGACTAGTACTTACAGTTTAATCTGTGTGCATAGCCTGCTGTGGATGAGTCATGGGTGGCCATGTCAAGAGGAATTGATCACTGAAAGAAATAAACATGTTGTAAAAAAGCATCTCTCTAACTGGACGGAGCGCTACGGGCGCGGGTGCCATCATTAATCATATTTCAAAGGCACAACGGTCCTGACCGCATCACTGTCTTTACTGGGTGTTTTTAGGGAATATTTGTTTCACAAATATTTATTCACATGCTATTGGATTAGCTATCCATGTGATGGACTGTCATGGTTTTGGCTAATGCAGAACACTACTGAATGATGCACATCAGAGGGTATCTAAAGTTGTAAGTGGGTAAACGCAAAGCCGACTGATAAAGAAGTGGGTATACACCGTATATACTGCATAAAAACCATAACGCCTATGGAGAATCCATACAAAGATAGCGAACCCAAGTGTGTGTGTGTGTGTGTGTGTGTGTGAATGCCCTGATAACATCAATAACAGATAAATAGTTATTTGAAGTTTTGTTGTGTAGTTTCAGGTTAATTTACCTTGAGTAAGCTGGAAAAGTTCAAAAATCAACCGCCAATACGTCGACGAGGTAGGCGGGCGTGGTTTCAGCAACCAGGCACCTCAGTTCCGCCTACGTCCCGCCTCATTGCCCATTTTGGATCATCCGGGAGTGACGCGCGGTGACGCGTTGCCAAGATGGCGGCGGTCGGCTCCGCCCACTTTAGGCTTCAAAAACGCTCTTCAGAAACCTACGAGTGACGTCACGGACACTACGTCCATTTTTTTTTACAGTCTATGGCCATGATAACCACAACCTGGAGGAGAGCAGAGCACTATTATCATCGATTATCAAGAGACACGATTATCGCTTTCGAAGTAGTCACATGCTAGCTGTTACTAGCTATTAACGTTACTAACTATTCATGGTGAATTTAAGTAGGCTGTTTGTATGCAATGCAATGTATGTTTGCAGGGCCGTAGCTACAGGATTGGGTGCCCCCTGAAAAAATATTGATGTGCCCCCCCCCCCCCCCCCACACACACACACACACACATACATACATATCATATACTGTACAATATACACGCATGGAGGCCCACATATATCCTAATAGGTGTTTCTTACAAGATAACAAAACAGTTAACAAATAAATGCATATAAAGTTTTTTTACTGAACCTAATGCCTAATGCCTTTGCGCCTGAGTAGCGAGCCAGACTACTACCATCTGACCAAGTTTCAGCTCTCTAACTCTTACGATTTGGGCTGCATGATCAGTTTTAGCACGGGATAATAATAATAATAAAAATCCTAACAAATACAATAGGGTTTCAGCAGTGCGTGCTTGAACCCCTAAAAATAAAACCTGGAGGTTTGACTACACTATATGGTTGGCGGCCGATACGCGCCAGTAGCCTAAATAAAATTATGTGATAGCGGCAGTGGTGGTCGATAGTTTACATGACAACATACTAACCTGTCTTAAAGAAGGTCTTGATAGACTGGGATACAGCAATTCTCCTGGCCTCTCTCTCCTTCTTTTCATTCCGTTTCCGGTAACCTGATTTATATTTTCTTTTCCCCGACATTGTCAGTCAGCATGTACGTTAGTGATGGGTCATTCTTGAACGATTCGTTCTTTTTGAACAAATCTTTAATGTGACTCGGGAAGAACGAGTCGTCTCGGAGAGTGATTTGTTCAGTTGCGCATGCGCAACATCCTATAGGTTCTGCACTGAATTAGTTCACCTGTTTCGAGTCTTCAGATTTGAGTCTTTCGTTCATCACGTGACAGCCTCATAAGCTTAACCTATGCAGTCAGAGCCGGAAAGAGAATTGATTAGTTTGCCTCCCGTCTTCGGGTTTGAGTCGTTCCTTCATCACGTGACTGCCTCATAAGCTACACCTATTCAGTCTGAGGGGAAAATACTCAATAATAACAATAATAACCAACTCTTTAGTTTATTACCTTTGTTACCACATTCAGTGTTATGGAAAAGAACCATCATGACAGAAATTCACATTTATAAACTGTAATTAAAAAGCTACAATTTGAGACCAGAAACGAATCGCATAACTGTAAGAGTAAATAATAATAATAATAATAATAGTAATAATAATAATAACTAGGAAGCTTGTAAATTAACTAATTTATCTGTCCAATGCTGTCACGTGACAAAAGAACGAACGACTCGAAAGACTCGAGAGATGAACTAATCAATTCTCTTTCCGGCTCTGACTGCATAGGTTTAGCTTATGAGGCTGTCACGTGATGAACGAGCGACTCAAACCCTAAGACTTGTCAGATAAGAGGTGAGGTGAGCTAATAGACAGACCCAGGTAAACGATGAATTAATCTTTTCTGTTTCTTATAGCATTAGTTTTGTATTGTTTGTAGTGTGATCAACGTTTGCATAAGTAGTAGACGTGTTAGGGAAGTAGCACGTAACATTTTAATTATATTTTGCTAAAATGAACGAAATTACTCGAAAAAAGATTCGTTTATTTTGCTGAATGAGACTCAAAGGTCCGAGTCAGTAAAATTATCCGAACTTCTCATCACTAATGTACATCGCTAACTTCATCTGACGTCTCAACTCTGAATGGTCGTCTTGTTCACGATCTGGGGTGGGACTTCTGAGGATACTTCCTATCAGACTAAACCATTTTTCGGGAGGGTAGAGGAGCAGATATTAGAAAATTTATTTAACCAAATTGCATGCTATTTTGTGGTTTTTATAATATCTCAGTTATACAACTAATAAAATATTAGAATTATTCACAGAACATGGGCCTATATAGTATAATTCCTGGATTTTGTGGGGCCCCCTAGAATTGTCACCACCTTTCACCCCACTAGCTACTGCCCTGTATGTATGTAACAGGGTGGGGCATTGTTTTGCGCATAATTTTAAAAGTTAACCTTACCCAAAGCCAAAGGTTCACAAACACACCTCTTAAAGGGATAGTTCACCCAAAAATGAAAATTCTGTCATCATTTACTCACCCTGTGAGTTCTAAACCTGTATGAATTTCTTTGTTCTGCGGAACACAAAAGAAGATATTTTGAAGAAAGTTTGTAACCAGGCTGTTTTGGGGCACTATTGACTTCCATAAGTAAGAAAAAAAATATTAAAAATACTATAGAAGTCAATGGTGCCCCAGAACTGCTCTGTTCCCCACATTCTTCAGAATATCTTCCTTTGTGTTCATCAGAACAAAGACATTCATACAGGTTTGGAACTACTTGAGGGTGAGTAAATTTTTAATTTTTTTTTTTAATTTTTAGGTGAACTATCCCTTTAAATAGCCATGAAGACCAAAGATGTTCTTATTATGTAGAGATTTTTGCATTTTACATTTTGCAACATGGAAGTAACGGAAGCTATTTTATTTGAATGTGGGAGATAAACTGGAAATGGAGTAAACGGTAAAACTATCTACGCTACCAAGCAGTGTGTTTATGAGTATGTAATACATTAAAATAATATTACAACAATATAAACTAGCACAACAGACCATTTTGTACAGGTAAAATAATGTCTCCGTGGATGTCACTGGAAGCATTTCACCTTTCATTTGCCAATAGCCTTGACATCATTGAAAAAGTAGGCTACATAAATCCAAAACGAATATTTAACGGCAAGCAATATTAGCCGATAGGATGTTGCTTCACAAAAGCAGTTTTTGACATGACAGTGGACCTCCAGGTATTGGATACTTTCATGAATGAATATTTCAAAGACAATTCTAAAGTTTTAACACAAGCTTTAATCACTCTGTGTATATTTACAACACATTTTTAGTTTTGGCAAAGAAAGCTGTCATGTTTCTTAAGCATATAAATCAATACATGAAATTTAAAGGGAAAAAAAAACATTAAAAAATATTAAATATAAGTTTACAGTTGAGTTCAAGACTGAGTTCAAGTTATAGCTCTTTCAACCAGCGACTGAAAACTGGTCTTCTCATTAGCATTACAGTATATAAACTATTGCATAGGACAATGCAAGGCACAGTGTCGTAAGTGCACTTAAACTGAGTGAAGAAACAAACTCTATGCTACATTAAAGGCAAGTGAATGACGGCTCATTCTTCCTCTCTGTGGAGCAGGCTTGATTCCTCAGCCCGAGGATGGTTGCTAGCACCTTGCGGGCTCCGGAAAGAAGTCCCTGAGGTCAAACTAAGGAACGACTGATGTGAAGAGCAATCAGAAGTAATCAGTACCAGTTCTGATGTCCATAACATGGTGGTCTGAGAACTACAAGTACTCAAAGGACAGCTTTTGGTAAGTGAAAATGGATGGTTGAACTGTTGGTTAACCTATACATTGTTCAACACATGTCCAAAACAAAAGTGTAAGGGCTACACATAATATTTTTCATATTATTTAACGCTTGTACCAAAACACAGTAGAGATTTTGAAAAGGCCACATATTTAGGGCAGGACTGCTGAGAGTCCATGATCAGCGGTGCAGTTTACAGCATAACCACACTACATGCCTGAGGAAAAAAAACAAGTCTGAAGAACAAAGCCATTTGTGTTTGAGCTGATCTTTAAAACGGAAAATAAGGGGGTGGCTTCAGCCAGAGGCAAAACTGAGCAGTTAGACAATATATAAGCCTGGTCCACAGTAAATACATGAGTACTTCAGCTGAAATAGAGAGTGATAGGATGAGAGTGATTTTTTTTTCACAGTGTCGGATCACGTGGAGGACTATGAGTGTCACTTAAAAATAAAATCATCATAATAATAAAATATATAAATTAAAATGAAAATATAAAGGAATTTTTTTTTTTTTTTAAGTAGACCTTTTACAATTAATTAATGTTTAAAATGTTAAATTAAACTAAAACCATACAGTGCTGCAGGGATGATGTATTTTTGTAGGCAAATGTTAAACAGGTATTTGTTTTAAGGCCTCAAATAAGGCCTGCGGTGAACACCAGCTTAAAATATTTTCCTGTGTTACTCTACGACATACAATACACCAGTAATACCCCCGCGTGACATTTTTAAAGCTTTTACTTGTCTTGAAAATGGCAGTTGCTAACAAGTGGCTAAATGAGACTATGGAGGCACCATCACGCTAAACAGGAAAACACGTCTACTCAATAGTCTGCTTTTACAGCCTCGATCTGTTTAAAATCACACTCTTGGAAACAATTCTAACTCAAACTTTCAGGGAAAATGTCACAGTTGTAAACTTCCATGAGAGGGGTTTGACGTCACAACAGTTTTGTTTCCAGGTGGACCATTAAAGAATGCAGAAATCCTGTAGAGTTTAACCAATGAGATGACGACTTGAAGAACTCCCAAAGTGTTTCCCATTTTGTGCGCCTTATTCGTAGGACATTCAGCCAACGTTCCATGAATGTGATGTCTGAGACTTGAGTAATGGTAACTTCCATGTTAGATTGCATTTAAAATGATTTATTATTTGTTACATTTAACTACATTTTTAACATTATTGAAATAAACTGTTTTAAATATGTCATAATTTGAAACATGATTTATCTATATATATCGATTTAAATTTTTGATTTGATTTTGATTTCTTCATTTTATTTTAAATGGCACGTACAGTACTCCATACTTTTAGTCCTCCATCGGCTCATTTTTAATAGAGGAAAATGAGAGCATTTTTTAAAATATGTGTAGGCGGAGTCATTTGAGAAGAAAAAATACAGGCCCCTTCAAAAATCAGAATGTAAATGCGTATGAAAAATATAACAATTACAGCACCATTTTAAGGCATCATTGTTCTACACCTACACTGTATAAAGATAAAGGTCTGATGGCTCACAGAAACGTGACTAGGTACACTTCAGGGCATCTCAGTTTTAAAAACACAAGGAAATGTAAATGATTCATGGGATAATATTGTCACGAGATCCATTTTCCCTTTATCCTGTCACCGGTAGACTTCAGTCTTCACACAGTGCGCTTGATTGTCACTCTTTTTGATGGATAACATTATTTTACATAGCGGTTTATCAGTATAGTTAATTTTGAATGACCCAAGGAAGATGCATTCCTTACTCTCGTCTCTCTCTCTTTCTGTCTGCTCTACCTCTATTGATGAGTTGGCCATCCTCCAGAGAATTTCCCTTATTAACTAGCTCGAACTGCTGAAGCATTGACTCCAGAAAGAGCGCAATATTGATTTGAGGTGACTGAGAGAAAACCAGCTTGTACGGAGGAATGGATTTTCATTTTTTCATAAGCCTCGAGAAACCATGTAATATAGCCGGTTTGAAAAAAAATTCAATGGCTCAGAGCGGAATCTGAAATGTTGGATTGGAGATTGGCGACGTCGCACCACGTCGGTTCAAGAAACCGCAGTCCCGTCTGAGACTTCTTTGGCTTGAGAAGCAAATCCTGTAAGGCAACACGGGGGGAAAATTAAGGCACTTGTTTTGGACAGTGTAGCTCTCCACGAGACATACAAACCGAGGGCAAGACCGCTCATTGTCCTGAGGGACAACAGGCGGATGGAGAAAGGAAGGATGTACAGCAGACTGGAGGCGGTTTAGGGTCTGTTACTCTGCCCAAAGCTTTGGAGGAGAGTGGGTGTTCACAGTTGGAGATGCTTTATCCTCACACGATAGCACAACAGCTCCTGCAGGCCGCGCAACCCCGTTTTTGTTTCTTTGGGCTGAAGATTGTTAGGATGGCCTCATCAAATACTGTCTTTAGTCCCTTCTGAGTCAGTGCCGAACACTCCAGATAGCACTGGGCTCCAATCTGTGGACATCAATATACAATTTTGAAACAAAAGGAGAGGTTAAGCAGAATGTCTGAGCTGCCAGTTTCCATACAAAGAAAATGGATAGTGACCATTTAGTTAACATTTAGCTTGAAAATCATGCTTGACAGTTGTGGTCAGCATTCATTCTCATTGAATAGAAAAGAGTAGCTCAAACACTCTGTTAAACAATTATAATTTTTTTGTGTGTGTTCCACAGAAGAAGAAAAAAGTCATATGGGACGACATACTTGGAACAACATGAGGATGAGACAGAATTAGTATTAATCCTTTCAGTGCTTTGCAACACTGAATCATGCTTTCTATTTTTTTGAAACCTGGACAGATCAAAAATAAAACAAAATTAAGCCAAACCAACAAACATATGAACATCCATCACCTCTCTGGCTAGTTTGAGGCCTTGCTCATAGGTCAGTGGCTTCTCCTTCATCTGGAGCAGACGTGCCAGTGTCTTTGGGTCATCTCGCAAGTCAATCTGAATTAAATAGAAAAACAATCCAATGAATAAATTTTTGAACTTTTTTTCCCCATAAATATTCATATTTTGACTTTGATCTGATAATAGAAAATAATAATTATTATTATTATTACTATTATTAATAATATTGTTTTATCTGATAATAAAATACAGCAACAATAATAATAAATGTGCAATTAACAATAATTAATAAATTATAATAATAATAATAATAACAAAACTAATAATAGTTATTATTATTATTATTATTAAATCACTTTACTGTCTGAAATAGAAACTCCTGCACCTGTGTCCCGATGAGGATGTAGGGCACGTGAGGCATGCAGGATTTAAGCTCAGGTACCCATTCCTCCTGCACATTGTGATAGGAAGCTGGATTCACGACAGAGAAGCAGATGAGAAAGACGTCTGTGTTGGGGTAGGAGAGGGGCCGCAGCTGGTTGTAATCCTCCTATATGACGACGAGTAAAGTAAGGCCTGCTTTAGACTCAGTTCATCTCTCTTACAACTGAAATATGATGCAAATGATCTTTTTGAAATACTAAATATAAGTGAAAGAGTGCAGATGATTCATTTAAAGGTTAAAGCTTCATTTAAAGCTTTTTTTTCTAACATACCCCATCTGTTGCACTCAATTTACATAATTGTATAAATGTACACATTTGCAAACAAATGCACTTTCATTGTGATATAATGCAAATATGTCTCGGGATCTATAGCTGTGGAAAGCACAGTCTGAGCTGTAATAACAAATATTTTATTTGTTGATTGATGTTATTTTCAGGTATTAAGATACTTCAACACCACACCAGAAATGTGTTTCTTTTGACTATTATTATGCTGAATACCATTCAGCAATTATCATTAATTTTTATTAAAGTGCCTGGGTGAGAGAGGCCTATTTGATTGTTCCTTTAATGAGACACTTTGGATATCATGGAGAAGTGTTCTTGAAAAAGATCATTAAAATTATATTCATGCTATACCATTTTTTTGTTTGTTTTTTTTTTTGGAAAGAAGATATTACTTTTATTCAAAAAGGATGTCAAAATTGGTAGTAAACATTTACAATGTTACAAAAGATTTTTTGTTCATCAAAAACATCCTGTTTTCAGCCGTTATAATAATAATAAATGTTTCTGAAGGATTTAACAATATTGTAGTTTTTACTGCATTATTTCTTAAGTAAATGCAGCCTTGGTGAGCATAAGAGACTTTTAAAAATGTTTAAGTACAACCTAATTTGAATTTGCAAGTACCCCTGATTGGGGATCGCTGGACTAAACCATAGTCAATAAATCAATAAAAATAATGTTTTGGTAAAAACTGAACATGTAGAGCCTCACTTATTATGAAATGCAAATGAACATAAATAATTAACATCAGGCCTTTAAAATGTCAGTGCCGAATGACAACTCCGCACCAGCGCCAGCATCTTGTAAAAGTCAGTTCTTCTTGAGTGCCATTGATCTCATAGCGAGTGATCAATAGAAGAGAAGGGCCAGACATCACACAGATGCTCCTCTGTATCACTGAACTGCTTATGGGAGCAGATGTACCGAATTATATAACTTTCATTTATACAGAAATGTGCGGCTCACTACATTAGTCAGTCTTTTCAATTCTGAAACGCAGCAAATATTCTTCATTACAGCTCATACTGTGCTTGCAACAGCTATATATCCTAAGAAACATTTACATAATTATATCAAGCTGAACAGTAATACTCACACTTTAGCTTTCTTTATTACTTCAAGCAAAAACGGTCCTTGAAACAAAGTCAAAAAAGTGACCCTCAGTTCATTGTTAGTAAAAGTTGGTAAATATTTATACTGTTATGCAAATCAGTAGCCTATATAGCGCTTTGCTCCAGTCTGGTACAGTATCTGAGAAATGCAATGTAAAATATGCATATAATGCTATTTTCCCTTGTATTGCATGTTTTTGCATATAAAAGAATAGTTTATTTCCTCATAAATTATTCAAATGTATGCACCGTTAGAAACTACATCCTGTTTAATGAATGCCTGAGTGGAAGTGACAGTAATGATCAATCATAAAAAAAGAAAATAATTATGTGACTGTTATTTTTTCCAACCGATTTAAGTTACAACACAAATATGTTACAATATATTCTAGGATTAAAACTCTAACACCTGGCGTCCCTTAAGATGCGTATTACAGGGCCAGCTGATTCTGTGATGCCTTTTAGACACACGAGAAAAGTAAACAGCTGGGCTTTGGTTCAGATGCATCTATCTCTTCAGGCTGTGTATGAATAGTCATGTGAGTTTCCTTTTGAAGAATCAATGCAATAAGCCAAAATCAAAGGCATTATGCTGGGCTGACAGTGACAAAAACAACCCAGCCTGTGGTCTGTTGTAATTTCAAGACAGTGCTTGCAGCTTTATTTAGAACATTATTCAAAACAGGCTTTAAATTCTGCCATTAAACGTGACATTCAGAGTGATCCGATGCATGGCCACAACGCCATTTAGTAATATTCTTAAGAGTTTAAATTGATGAAATTAGACTGTTTAGTAAGGGAAAGACATTAACCAAGTGAAAAACATGATTTTTGTGTTATGTCTGGTTTTATTTGGTGGTATATTCAATGGTATTTGGTAAAGTTGTAATTGAGTTTTAATGCATTTGAGGGCAGTCAGTCTTTTTGAGGTTTTCTTATTGTGTGAATAAGATTTAAAGTTGGCATGAAATAAAAAAATCTGAGATTCGTGATATAGATCTTAATGTCAATGATTCAGCTATACATAATGTTTAATTTGACACATTTTTTACCTTGTATTTAATAATCAAAATGTCGTAACTCGATCTTCCAGTAAAACGTCTGACTGCTATCTGGTGACGAATGCCAGACTTTTCCAATCATTTTGTCTGCTTAAACCCCACCCCTTTTCTTACAATATACTGCAAGCTCTCATTTAAATCTGCCTCCATCCAATCAACAAATGACAACAAATTTTCAATAATCTATATAGAAATAGACTATATAGACCTCAGAAGCATTAACTCACTTGTCCAGCAGTATCGTACAATCCCAGTAAGTGCTGCCTCCCAGACACTGTTACATTCACTGTAAAATGAAAACAACAGCAAAAAAGGTTTGTTACATTCATTATGCATATCAAACAGAAAAATACTGTGCAGAATATGCCTATAAAATGCATGTTTGTCCAGCAGTGTTTCTGCTCCTGCTGTATCACATCCCTCTGATGTACTTCCAGAACTCTGGACCTGCTGTTTGGTTGTGGGTGGGAATGGAGGTTGATTTGGAACAGGACAGCTGTCAACAGCAAGGGGTAACCGGTTTTGGAAAACAGGGAGGGAAGAGAGGTGTGTGTGCGCTCGCATACATATTTCATTCTGTGTTGTGGGTGATGAGGGGGAGAGAACGGCTGTGTTGACACAACTAAAAGGGAAAAAACCCAGACAAGTCAATCTTTTGTCATCAAACGACACACAATAAAAGACCACTGCTGAGAACAGGAGAACAGCTGGACTCAACATTTCACCGAGTTCGCATTTCAAACAAACCGCAGATACTAGTCCTCTGTGTGTCCACACTCTTTTCAAACTCAGTGCTCTGATAGTGGTTTGATAAGACTGATTAAAGGAATGTGTGCGGGAGAGAAGAAAGAGGCTGTGACGTTAAAGGTGGCCCTCACCAGATTCTTCAGCCCTCAAGCACCTTCTGAGACACCCTGAACTGAATTCAATCTTCTCAACTACATGATGGCCTGGAATACTGATGACTGGGACCATAAAAAGATTATACCAAATATTTCATAACCCATCAACTGTACTGAGCCAGATACCCATGGATGCTTCCAAAATGACCAATAACCTTCCTGTCAGAACCAAAGCACTTCCTGCAAACTATAGATCTGGCGCCCTTAATGAGTTGAGAAGCTTCTGGAAAAGGAGAAGACAGCCTCTCCATCGTCCCTTGAAAATAAGCCCAGCAAAATGTTAGAAAGAAATTCACCACAGATAATTCAGATTAAACACTCCAATATTATGGCAATAAAAATATGGCCATGCAAATTTTGAGTACAGATGAACACCGCTGACTATAAAAATAATCTGATCTCTAAAATCTAGGCTTTCCAATAGGGTTCACCTTTTATCCTAATGCTTTCAAGCGTCACAAAAAAATGCCATAAAAGAGCGCTAGGGTCCATACATCTTGTGTGCTAGATTCCCGGTCCACTAAAGTCAAATTATAGCTTTGTGTGAATATCAATGTCTAATTCATGAGTCAGATCTTTTAAATGAATCAGCTGATTCAATTTACAAAACCATTCTGATTATACCACATCCTCTTTCAAGGAAAATACGTTTACTTTGCAACCATATTTGCAACTTTTCTGGGCAGCTGTTTTCGGCATTCAAGACAAAATCTGCTTGAATGGAGAAATCTTAAAAACTGCTGGCAAAACTCTGAAGCCCGGTTCAGACAAGTTCGATTTTGGGACACTCTGCTTGACGTAGGGTGTCGTGTGGAATCGTAAACGACAATGGGTTCCGGGAAGTAAGATCATGCAATCCAGATTTGTGTCCACTGTCAGGTTTTCTTTCTTTTTTGGGGATTTTCTGATGACAAGACAGGGCAGAACATGCTATTTGCTAGCCATTGTTTGTTTACGCTCATATATCTAGTCCCGAGCTATTGATGACAGCAAGCACGTTGTTAAAGACGGCAAGCGAAGAATGATCGGGTAGCAACGTGTAGTCTGACATGTTTTTTGTTCACGACACAAGTCAAAATCATATAATCTGGCACAGTGACTGTCGTAACTGACCAAAAAAAAACTGGGCTTAAAATTTGCGATGCAGTTCTTGAATCAACTCACTGATTCGACGATCCAGTTCCAGCGATCAACAGTGCACTTGAGAGGTAGATTTTCATGGAATATAAAGTAACATTTTTGTTAGATTCTCACCATCATATGATTTCAAAACACTAAGAATGTACCACAAGTCATATGGACCACTTTGATAATAATTTTATAGTATTCTGTTGACTTTTTAAATCTTTTTTGATAATATTTCATTATGAGAAAAGTTTTTTTGTTATTGTTCCCCAAACAAACATTTTTGAAACTATACTGAATGCATAATTTTAATATTTCTTGTTAGTCATAAATATAAAACTGTAAAAGACACTAAAAACCCTAAAGCAGTTCTTACGCTAGCTAAACTGTTTCACTTGAAAAAGCATAATGTTTGTTTCATAAATTATGATTGCAAAAAGGGTCTGTGCGGCCCTTTTAAAATTCAAATGAAATTTTCAGTCATATCTTACACCGCTTTAAGCGATTGCTAATCTCAAAGCTAATTTTAACAATCGTGCTCAACACTGGGGACAAGAGACAAATACAAAGCAGCACTAGCTCTAATGCCCCTAGCTTAGCCTCACTGAGTTACAGGGGGTCACTGAGGAGCCGCGTGAACTTTGGTGTGTGAGCTCCTCCAGGGTGGTGTCTTTCTGAAAGGCATTGCAGCTGTAGGAAACCAGCCAAGCAGTGTTTTGATTAGATGTGCTTAGAAGTTCTTTCCCTGTAGACTATGAAGATGGACCAGAAACAGTGGCCTTGAGTCTGTTTCTGTGTATCAGCTGTTCCTGACAGGTCCTTTTACCAGCACGATTCTTTTCCCCTCTTGGGGCTGGGCTAAATAAGGAGTCTAATCTTTTCCTCAGTTACTGGTTCTCTGACTCTTTCTTTGCCTATAAATACAAAGCCACTAGTACAAAAACAAAGCCGGGTGATGTGAGGTGAAAGTTTGAGAGAAGTAGAGAAATTCAAGTCTGTAGGGATGGAGAAGGTTTGGTGGCTAATATGAATTCGGCTCTCAGCTGTTCTCTCCGGTCAGCTGTTTTTCCCCATGAGGCTCGAGCTTTCTGTAAACCCCAGCCCCCATTCTGTGGCCTGGAGAGAAATCAATGTTGTGTTACAGTCTCACTCAAACAAGCCTGACCCACTGTTGTGAAACGTGATTTGGGGCGTCAGAAGCCCACATGCCCCTCCAGACCTCAACATTCTTCATTCCTCTTTCACAGACTGGCCTGTGACATTGAGTCAGCTAATATATCTGCATTCAGCAAGCTTTAGCCTATAAGAACAGTACAGCGAATTGTAAAGGTACTCACATGATAATAGCAAGAGACTGCAAATTTAATTTAGACACTTTCCATTCCATCACCAGGGCATTAGGTCTCAAGTGATAACCATTTACTGTAGACGCTTTCAGTGCTCACTCACAATTGACACCCATTTTTCAATGGTGGACTGTTGTCCATCATCTATTCCAATAAAACTGTCTTTTAGCAATAAATATATTGGCATCTTAGATCTGGTGCTGAAATATGGTAATCGGTGCATTGTGCACCATTCAGAGTGCAATTGTCACAACTGTTTTATGTCAGTAAATTGGACGATGCCACCACTCAATTCAACCTTTACATCAACATGCCAAATATATCCACTATGCTCTTGCAGGGTTGTGATCCACAAATGTGTTTCTGTTTTTTGAGTGGTTGGTATTCCTGAAGTGTGATATTTATTTTAAGTGTTTCTTTAAAGGCATTGGTAGGTCAATCTAAGCCACTGGGTTTTATCCTCTTTTCAATTCCTGTTGCTGCAGTACTATGCTTGCCAGAGGGAAGTGTACATAATCTACATACACATTTTGCATAGCATAACTAAAAGAGACATTAATGTGATTAATCATGTATTCTGCAGCCAGAAGAATCTGTAATGCCCTTACACAGCACTTGCTATAAGATTGAGCTTTTGCTTGTCAGTGAACGTTTTGTCAAAGTACTTCCACTGTTCAAAACATGAAATGAGCTCAACCACTCACTACACTAATTATGAGTTTTCATTTAATTACTTATTAGGAACTCTTTCCAGGTTTCTATGAAATATTTACATTTATAATATAACTTGAAGGGACAGTTCACCCAAAAATGGAAATTCTGTCATAATTTACTCACCCTCATGTCATTACTATTATGTTTTGGACCTAAATCAAATTCAAGTGAGCTTTAGATGTAACTACATAAATAGAGTGGGGGAACTAACCGGAAGAGCAATTCACCGCTAATTCCTTCGAGATTTTCCTACGGGGTTTTATAGTGAGGTTTTTCAGTTTATGAGTAAAGTAAATCCTGTGGTAAACATAACGTGACGATATTTTGACGTTTTGTTCTACAGCGTAAACTGCACACACTCACACCCCAAACATTCTTATCTAGTTACTTAATAAAAACATATGTTTTCAAAAATGAACATAACTGCTTTAAAATTCGTGTTTTGGGTATATACAGTCAGGTCCATAAATATTGGGACACCGACACAATTCTAACATTTTTGTCTCTATACACCACCACAATGGATTTCAAATGAAACGAACACGATGTGCTTTAACTGCAGACTGTCAGCTTTAATTTGAGGATATTTACATCCAAATCAGGTGAACGGTGTAGGAATTACAACAGTTTGCATATGTGCCTCCCACTTGTTAAGGGACCAAAAGTAATGGGACAGAATAATAAATAATAAATCAAACTTTCACTTTTTAATACTTGGTTGCAAATCCTTTGCAGTCAATTACAGCCTGAAGTCTGGAACGCATAGACATCACCAGACGCTGGGTTTCATCCCTGGTTATGCTCTGCCAGGCCTCTACTGCAACCGTCTTCAGTTCCTGCGGCATTTTCCCTTCAGTTTTGTCTTCAGCAAGTGAAATGCATGCTCAATCGGATTCAGGTCAGGTGATTGACTTGGCCATTGCACAACAGTCCACTTCTTTCCCTTCAAAAACTCTTTGGTTGCTTTTGCAGTATGCTTTGGGTCATTGTCCATCTGTACTGTGAAGCGCCGTCCAATGAGTTCTGAAGCATTTGGCTGAATATGAGCAGATAATATTGCCCGAAACACTTCAGAATTCATCCTGCTGCTTTTGTCAGCAGTCACATCATCAATAAATACAAGAGAACCAGTTCCACTGGCAGCCATACATGCCCACGCCATGACACTACCACTACCATGCTTCACCGATGAGGTGGTATGCTTAGGATCATGAGCAGTTCCTTTCCTTCTCCATACTCTTCTCTTCCCATCACTCTGGTACAAGTTGATCTGTCCATAGGATGTTGTTCCAGAACTGTGAAGGCTTTTTTAGATGTCGTTTGGCAAACTCTAATCTGGCCTTCCTCACCAATGGTTTACATCTTGTGGTGAACCCTCTGTATTCACTCTGGTGAAGTCTTCTCTTGATTGTTGACTTTGACACACATACACCTACCTCCTGGAGAGTGTTCTTGATCTGGCCAACTGTTGTGAAGGGTGTTTTCTTCACCAGGGAAAGAATTCTTCGGTCATCCACCACAGTTGTTTTCCGTGGTCTTCTGGGTCTTTTGGTGTTGCTGAGCTCACCGATGCATTACTTCTTTTTAAGAATGTTCCAAACAGTTGTTTTGGCCACGCCTAATGTTTTTGCTATCTCTCTGATGGGTTTGTTTTTTTTCAGCCTAATGATGGCTTGCTTCACTGATAGTGACAGCTCTTTGGATCTCATCTTGACAGTTGACAGCAACAGATTGCAAATGCAAATAGCACACTTGAAATGAACTCTGGACCTTTTATCTGCTCATTGTAATTGGGATAATGAGGGAATAACACACACCTGGCAATGGAACAGCTGAGAAGCCAATTGTCCCATTACTTTTGGTCCCTTAACAAGTGGGAGGCACATATGCAAACTGTTGTAATTCCTACACCGTTCACCTGATTTGGATGTAAATATCCTCAAATTAAAGCTGACAGTCTGCAGTTAAAGCACATCTTATTCGTTTCATTTGAAATCCATTGTGGTGGTGTATAGAGCCAAAAATGTTAGAATTGTGTCGATGTCCCAATATTTATGGACCTGACTGTATGTGTGTAATTTACATTGTAGAACAAAATGTCAAAGTATCGTAACATTATGTTTACCACAGGCTTTATTTTACTCGTAGTTCAAAAGAAGGTCCTTCAACCACTCCATTAGACACAACTTTAATTCTTTCCACCAACCAACCACTAACCAAATCTGGCGTGTTGATACCACTAACCATCAAACCACATGCACAGGATTATGGGATCTCATAAGCTGCAAAGAATAAAGTATCTTCAAAACCAGAACAAAACTCAAAAATTCTCTGGGTGTTTCTGGTTTCCTTTATTATTATTCATTTAAATATATAATTGTTATTGATGTCAGTGTTAATTAACACAATCTAACTGATAGGCCATTGTTTTATTTTGTATAGCTCTGAATATTATTGCTCATGGTGAGTAAAATATCTTTGAAAACCCTGTGCTTTACAGATCTTCCAATTCAAGGAGAGATCAAATCAAATGGAAAATGTAGTGGAAAGATAATGAAAAAACAATAGGTGTTAAATTAGCGTGCTGATACAACACCAGCTGTGGTGAATGGAGCGTTGCATCACAAAGAGTTACAATTATGGCACAGATGAGTGTTTAACATTGAAAAGAGCTACGAACTATAGCTTTCCAGCTGTAGGTATTTTAATATTGACCATGTGGCAATATCCACAATGCTGTATCACTGGTGGATTAGTTGATATTGTTAGGAGTGTAGTGGGAGCCACACTAGATGATGACTCATCTCAAACACATTAACAGGCACTGTGTCACGGCCCGAGAATGCCATTGGTTTGTTTTGGACAACAGAATTCAGATCCTGTGGGATTTATGGACGGAAACCATAGTCCCAAATACTGTTGGGTTGAGCTCTAGCTCTCGTAGATTGCAATCCCAATGGTTCTGGTGAAAAGAATATAATTTTAGTTCAATCACTCATATTATATTTGGCCTTATTTACATGAGTTATGTCTTGTAAAGTAGTCTGTATGTGTTACAATTAATAAAAATACTAGGTTGTTTAAAAGACATAGTTGGAAAAGATACAATATTACCTTTTCTAATGTACACTACCAAAGTTTTGGGTCAGTAGCTTTTTTTAGTATATTAAACAATATAAATATATCTCCAAATAGCCGCTGCTTGGATTGCTCAGTTCATCATTTAACTATACATTTCGAAAAAGCTGCTTATTTATTAATTATATTTTCACTTATAATTCAATTACCATATTTATATTGCCTCCTATATTGCAAACTGTTCCATTACTGCTGAGGCATGAATTTCATAGTTTTTCATTTAAGACCAATTCTAGCATAGCAACACAGTAAAGCTTTGAGTGGCCTACAATGGGAGCTCTGTGCTCTTCATCCTGCACATTAACCCACTATGTGACAATTCGCCACTTTATTATGATGCTTTGTCAAGGCCTCTCTCCAGGGGCCTAATATGAATGTAAGTGATTGATTGGCCCTGGAAGAATATCGTCTCTCTTCTCCCTCAATTTTTCATTCTGTACTACCCAGTCTGCTTTCATGACATGTACTGTAAATGACGGCAGTCCACCTCTAAATGGTGCTTATAGCACTTCTAACTAATACATACCATGACTTAAATTTGAATCCACATCTGTTTGCCAGCACACTGTAAAGGAACCAAATAAAAATGCCTTTCTGTGTCCACTATTCTTTATGAGCACGTTTTCATTTCCTTAAAGGTGAAGTGTGTCGTTTATGCACCACTAATGTCACCAAAATTAATTGGAAAAATTGAAACTGTTGGATTCTGGTTTGGATTCTTAAAAGTCTTGTGGCAAACTTAAAGTTGCCTTGGCAGGAGAAAGTATTTTAATAAAATCATCGCAGCTTTAAAAACCACAAGGTTAAAGTCTGCTCAGTCAGGCCATCAACTGCTTTTTTTTTTTTTTTTTATTAGCAAAAAGTGCCTGCATTCAAACTTTTGTTCTGTGACATCTTAATTCAACCGCAAGAGTTGACCGAGAATCACACTCCCTGAAGAACTTTCCATCTCATTCAACTCCCAAGAGTTTAAAAGTTTTACTCACTCCTTGAATGAGTTCAGTGAGTCTGGGTGTTTGTCCTGAGCCTGCACTGACCAGCTGGAGGAAATTGCAACACAGGATACTATTAAAATCTCATAAAAAGGAAAAGAGTTCTTCTTTTTGGCACAGCCCAGATAAACATGCCTTATTTGATCATATGGCACATTAGAGCGAAATGTGCAATAGAAAATCCTTTGACAATACCTGCTTTAAGGTTCTCAAGCTACAAAAAAAACACTTTCACAAATGAGAGCCAAAAAGATTGGGGCTAAACTGAGTTTTTTTTTTTTTTCCGTTCATGTTTTATAGTAATTCACAAGCTTTTTCACTTCAGCCCTGGAAATATGTGAATCACTCAGTCATTGTGGTATCATTAATCATCTAAATACGCTGAATAAGAGATCTTGCTTCAAAATGCAAACCATGTAAATATGAAATGACAGCGACTCACTCCACTGCTTTTCCAACTTTTTCACTGCCAATAACGTCAATTGAAAAGACCTGTATTGCATTTGGAAGATTGCATTAGATTAGCTACATTCGAAATCGCACACTGTAGGTGCTATATTTGGTTTGAAACATACTTTCCCACTGTTAAAAAGTGTGTTTTCTTATATAGAATGAATATGGGAGGTATGAATGAACATACTATTATATTGTTACTGTCACGTGACCTCACTGCCACTTAAAAATCCTCTCCTGTGGCCTCATGGGACAGTAAAGTGTCTCAGTGGATGTTGTAAGTTAGGTACTTTTTGCCTCCTATTCTTTTTTGAATACTATGAATTCAGATACACAGCTTTTTTCATGTACTGTCTTTCACCTTCTACATAGTATGGAAGTAGGCATATGGATGGACACAGGGCTTGTTTGTAATTTCTCTTCCTACAAGTTCTTTTAAGAAGGTGCTTTCTTTATATTTGTGAGGGAAGTGTCCTGCTGCTTCCAGAAGATGTTGAAGCTGACCTGTCTGCTACTGTTTAATTAGGACTTGACCCTCATAGGATTCTGGGAGCATGCATGTGTCATAGGGGGCTTTCCCCTGATGAGAAACCAAAGCCTTTATGCATTCCTGCGTTTGAGTCAGAGAGAACAAGAAAAAAATAAAAAATAAAACGGATGGATGGCAACACATTTGTGACCATACACCACTTCTACAAAGCTATAATGCCTACGGTACAGTACTGACAAAGCTTTTAGATTGCGTCTGTTCCTGTGATCAACAGGTTGCGGCACTCGCGAGCTCTGACTCTCACTTGATGCACAGCTTGTTGCTATTTGCATTATTTACCTCTTGCGCAACATGAATTGTATTTTGACGTCCCTAGAACAGTAAGGTAATGGCCACCGACCTTAAAGAAGTATTAAACACTTTTTTTTTTTATTATCACAGTATTTTTGTTCAATTACTGTTGAATAATGGAACTGATACTGATTCGGAAGCGAAGCTTTCAGCAACGTTGCTATGGTTGCATATATAGTCAGAGCAACTTCTGTTTACAAAGCGATTTAATTTTGTTTGAAAATACATTGATGAAATGTGTAGCCTATATTTAAATGCAGGTAATAATAGCTACACCCTTTTCAAATTCATTAAGTACAATATATAATGTTTATTAACCCTACATTAGAGGGCTCTGATCCCCAAACTATAATTCGCACCCTGTTTATACTTTTTTTTTAGTGTGTCGGGCCTCAGTCCTCGCTCTGGCAGTTGATATCTCCTCTTTCAGATGGCTATTCTTGGGACCGTCCCCTACCCGACCGTAGTGGGGGGCGGTAGACAAGGATTAGGTAGACATACTATAAACTGCACTTCATAAATGGGGAATTCAATTGAACGCTCTGAGCTGTAAACTATCTTACCTGCATAGTGATCGAATACAGTTGGTACATATTCCTCGGGAAAAGCATCGTTTGCGTAACTCATCAGCAAACAGGTTTTGCCCACAGCTCCATCGCCGACCACAACACATTTCAACATCTTTTTGGCCGCAGTATCGAGAGGATCGCTGTTACTGCCTCCATCCTCAACCGCTTCCACTGCGTTCTGCCTACTTTTCGAGCTGAGAGTAGGCATGATAGTCGGACAAGTCCAGAAACTATATCCTCCACAGGTAGTCAAGTCTTCGGTCGACTAGAAATATCAATCTTTAAGACGTTAGTCTTCGTGTGACCAGTCGAAACACTCGAATTGGCGTGTCGTACGGTGCGCAAGCAAATCCGTCAAGTAGGTGACCCACGCTTTAGCTCGCGCTTCCAAAACAATCCCTCGCCATCGACTGCAGTTTCATGAAAACTCACGATAACTCCTACAACTTGCATTCCGATATTTTACATTTTCCTGATCCGACGACGAAACCGTTGCAAAAACAGTGGCTTTGACTCGGGTTTAATTCCTTCATACTCCAAACAGCTTTCCACATTCGCCCCTACGCGGCTACGCATCGTCAGTGTCAGGAAATCATTGGTTTCCTTGCGAATTCCATATTAGGCAGGAGTGGGCTGGGAACAATAGGGGCTCTGTCCACAGCCTACTCAGACAGGGGACTTCAGCGGCACAGGAGGGGCGGGAGGACGTCCCGAATCTAACCTAAAATATAGCGCCACAGGGAAGGATGGCAGGAGTTGGATTTTCATTCATTCATTCATTCATTCATTCATTCATTCACTTTCTTTCTTTCTTTTAATTACCCTCAAGCTAACAACAAATTCGTTCATTCATTTTTTTTCAAGCTAACATACATTTCCTGATTGACGCAATCACTTTGACGTTTCAATAATTTATCTAGCCTGTAGTTCCTTTCATTTATTCAGTGTTCATTTATTCATATTTTTTCAAAGGCTTTATGGTCAAATACACTCAGGTTTCATCTGAAATGTGTTGAATGGACATAAAAAGTTTTATGAAATATTCACGATGACCATCAGATTGACGTAGCCTAATTAAAAGCATCCCGGTGTAATCAAGATTGCGCATAAACCTTCCGTAAATTCATGGATTATAACCCTATAGTAACTCACTTGAACTGTTACATTTACTTTTTTTTTCTCACTTAAGATGACACTCCCATCATCTACAGTAGGCTAACTCTTTAGTTTCCATGTAACTAATTCGCGCGCAATAGGCACCATCTGTTGCATGTGACTATCTCCATGGCACCGGGCATCGCGCTAGAGAGTCCTGTGCCAGTCAATTTTTATTGTTACAGTTCGCCAGTGCGCAGGCGCAAACAAGGGGAGCGCGGAGCCTGCAGAACTGCGAGCGCTCCGTGGTACAAAGGACCCATACCAGCCAGGCACGGCGCAGCGTTACCATGATCTTCTCCATCCCACCGATAGATTCCCATCCCGCCTGCATCACTTTAACGACCAGCTTCCAGCAAGTCCGCAAACCTGACCGACGCTGCCCGGCCGCAGAATGCACGGGGGAAAAAGAGGACTGGTGGCACCACAGAACACTTTTTTGGAAAATATTGTTCGTCGCTCAAGTGGTAAGATGATCGCTTTCTTCAGATTGCAGTACCCGATAAAGCAAAGGGGAAAGTCTTATGATGTCTTAAGATCTGTTTCAATCCGCTCTCTTTTTCTTCTTTCTAACTTTAATAATGCGTATAATTATGCGTAAAAGTGAAGCTCGTGAGTTTCTTTCTATAAAAATGGAAACCCACATTTTTTCCTGATCAAAGTAAGATTAAATATTTAGATCTGACGCGCCTCAAGTCATTTTTTTTTATAAACTCTTCTTTACTTAGTGATTAATAAAACATATTAAAACTGAGAGCTACAAAACGGAAAAACAGCCGTGAGCTAAACATGACCGCTCCATTACCATAATAATAGTAATTAACCAGTTAACAACACATCGCTCGATCGCTTCCTAAAACATTACCTTTACTATTTGCTATCCATTATCAGCATTAATGTATTAATGCATCAGTGAGACTTGATTATTATATGGCATCAACAGCCTACACTCGGGATAAATCTCACGCGGGGAAACATTTATATAACATTTATTACAGCGTTTTTTTTCTTTCTTTTTGTTTTGGAGTCACACAACCCACCTTTCTTGCTTGCTTGAGTTAAACTTTAAACCAAACATTAAATCTGATACTTTAAGTTTATTGTGGTTAAATTGATGTGTGACTGTTATAAATTATTATTTTGTATATATTTTTAATTTATTTATGCCGTGTAATCACTTTTTTTAAACAATTTATATTATTATTATTATTAATAGTAGTAATTGTAATAGTATTAGTATCATTTGTATTATTGTTACTATTATCCGAACAGTCAAAGAGGCTCTAGAATCATCAGTTTATCATGTTCAATTCTTATTTTTGATCCTAGCAAAAGTTAATTTAAAGCTGATGCAGTTTTTCTTGGCTGTTTCGCTGTGGATCTTCTCGTGTGTGTGGAAAGCTTGTCGCCTGTGGCGTGAGTTGCAGAGTCATTTTGTGTGACATACAGTTTCCGTGTAAATCTGCCACAGGTTCTGTACGAGTTTGTGTTAAAGGACCTCACCAGCAGAGGTCACACATGATTACTGCAACAAAAGCTGTTAATATCATTTCACTCGATTTCACATAACACAAACTAAAAAGTTAAAGACATAAATTTGGTTGCTTTTGTGTATACATTGAGACCAGACAGTTGTTTCTAATGAACTATGTGTGTGTGTGTGTGTTTGAGTGTTTTTTTTATTTTAATTTTTTTTAATGTGGTACCTTCTCAGCTCATAATACCATGCCCTGACATTTGCCGTGGGCAGCTCTCTGACCTCCGAGGGTCTCTGGATCAACCACACACTCTTTACTAAATCTGACGCAAAGCTTGCATCTTTTGAGAAGAAGTCTCCACATTATTTTTTATAAATCCAAATCACAGTCATAGTAGTAATGAGATGCTGATATGTGTATTCTCTGAGCTCTTCTGTCACTGTGATGATCGTTTAATGTTTAAGCAATGCAGTGAGTGGAAGAATTTCGAATTCTAGTCCAGATAAAGTTGTTCAGCAGATTTCATATTGTTTCTGGACATCCTCCCCTCATCCCATTACTAATTCAAATATGCTGACTGAATCTGAATGGGCTGGATAATTGATTCTTGCGTTTAAATTTACATTTATTTTCTTGTCATAGGCTTTTTAAATAACTAATTTACAAGGAAGTTCATGCATTCTGTATCTGGATGAATGAGCACTTTTACAGCCGTCAGTACAAGGCACAAGTCAAAGACAAAGTCAGGAAGAGTCAGTACTGCGTGTCAAGAATAAAAATGAGAGGTTGCATGTAATTAAAAGGCAAGGCTAGTGTCTTCTTCCTTACCACAATTTCACCAAGGTACATTTAAAAATGTATCTAAAGCCTGTGCCGATATGCTGCCAATGAGCTGCCAGCTCGAACGGAGGCTGCATGCTGACGGTGATACAAATTTAAATTTGGGAGTGAAGAATAGAGAACGTATTGATGATGAACATGCCAAAATTCTCCTTGTGGAACGTTTTAGAATTAAAGAGCTGATAATTATTTACAATCTGATTATGCAGCTATAATAAGCCAATAGTGTGCAGGTGGAAAATAAAGGATGTGAGAACTGTGTGATTTATGGGATAAACTGGAGAGAGTTTGGCAGGATCTCAGTTGGATTCTTTGAGGTCTTTTATGTTGTCTTTATGAAGTTAGTAGGATAGTATGGTATCAAAAGAATATTTTCAGAAAGATGAGACATGGTTTGGTTTGACTACAAAAAAAGAACAGAAGCCCCCCAAAACATCAGCATGCTTTGAATCACGAAAGTTGAACGGGGTGTAATAAGCCAAGCTATCAAAACTTTGAATTGTTGTCAATTATGTAATAGCCAAAAATTATCCAATCTCTGAGCATAATTCTGGCAAGATTTTAAATTGTTCAAGCAATTTGTTTTCATATACCTCTTATATCGTCATACGCAGCATGTCCACCTCAAAATAATGAAGCCTTTCACGAGTGCAGCTGTCGAAATGATGTAGGTGTTTCTGAGGCTTTGTGTCTCTGTCCCTCATTTACAACCCAACACCTCCCTGTAGCTCTTCTCCTTTGTTTGCGGACAGTAGAGTTTGTTTGAGTTTTTCCAGCCCACTTAGGGGAATCGAGACACACAGCTGGGGGGTAAACAAAGTCAACTTTCATAAAGCTTTTTACCTTTACACATCATTGTTAGAACAGCAAAAGCAGTGCATATTTCCCTCCAATTTTCTTATGTAAGTAGAGAAACAACTGTGCTGAGTTTTAATGCACTGGAGAAGCTTTATGTAGTAAGCTTGATGTTTGGCTAATCAATGACAGCAGGGTTCTCACTGACTGGGAAATTAAACGATTTCAAAAAGCAATTTTTTTATATTGAGGACAGCTATACTGTACCAGCATTTAAGACTGACAGTTCTGAGGATAAAATTGCATATTGATTAGTTATGTGATAATATGTTTCAGCATTTAATTGTTATGTTTTAAATTACTTTCATTTCTTATATATTTTATTTATTATTTTATATGCTATGCATTTTCTCCCACTTTTGTGTTCATTTATTCTCTCTGTTTTTCCTACCTCCTTAGAACTGTTCATTTGCGTATGGGGCTTATGCAATGTACCATGGCTTGTCTGAGCATGGCTGCCCCCGGCCATCCTCAGCGTGCTCTTTTGTAACGCTTGTCACATTGTAAGGTGTACAAGCACGCTACACATACTCTCAAAGAGAAAAAAAGACACAAGCACAGCAAAGGGATGATAAAGTATAGTTAAAAGAAGTATAAAATAAACAAGACAGAGAACAAACATATACTTTAGCAATAAACCACGAAAGGGAAGCTAGGAGAATCGATAAAGTAGAGTCTGTGTGGTAAAATGTAACTTATGAGAGAACCACATATCACAATAGTACAAAAATACCATTAAGGAGATCATAAGACTACTGCCAGAGAGAGAGAGAGAAAAAAGAACAGAAAAGCATGTGAGGAGATGTAGATTAGAAAGCCACAGATGTAATGCAAGTGCTATCTTTCGTTAACCACAGTCACCAGAACAGAGAGTTGGTTGTGTTTTGTGTTCAATGCCAAAGGGAACAAGTATCTGATTTGTTTTTCTAACATTCTTAGGATCCATAATGGCCAACAGGAAATCGTTTTCACAAAGATTACAGGCACTAAGAATGGTGTACTCTGTGTAAATATAGGTTTATCTTAATAGGATCTGTTTCTTCTTCCAATTTCCCTGTAGTCAACCTGTCACTGTGAAGCAGGTGCACCAACATACTTCCACGTAGACAGTGCAAGAACACATACAATGCTATAGCATCACATACACAGAAAAAAAAAAAATTGAATGCATTATGCTAATGGTTCCAAAAATAGAATGTTTGTGCTTGTTCAATGTCATTACTTCTCACTGCAGTGACCGCCAGAAGTAACATGCAGATGAGTGCAGGAAAGACTCTTTACCCTAATGGCACCAGACCTATAGGGAGTGTTTACTTGGGGATTCGTTTGTTACAGACTCCAGTTGCACCATCATTTTCTTTACTAGCCTAGAAGATTGGTAGAATGTCTCTGACAGCCTCCTCAGGAAGTTCAGGCTTCTCTGGTCTTTCTGCTACAGCATCTCTGTGTTGTCAGTCCAGTTTGCTGTTTGACGGATTTCCATGTATTTGTGGGTTTGTACCATCTCTGTGTCCCATCCTGGATATCTGTATGAAAATGTTTTGATTTCTCTCATCTTTACTGCTGATGGAGACGAATTAGCATACAACTAAAAGTAAAAAAGTTTTAAAAAAGTAAAAAAACGCAAACAAAATGCCATTCCAAACTTTCTTCTGGGGAACGCAAAATGAGATTTGTAGAAGCTGTTTAGAATATACCCAGTAAATTATATGGGGACTAGATCTACTGAGATCCAAAAAGGCCAAAAAGCAGCATAAAATATTATAAAATGCTCCATATGACTCATAAACTCATTTGTGGTGCACGTCCAATTCAAATATCACACTAACCTTTTAAAAGTTAAGGAAAATATATATCCTGACTAGGCTATTTAACATTTAAGCTCAGTAAGATTTTTTAAAGGTCTTTGTTTCTCACCAAGATTGCAATTATTTGGTCAAAAATAGTGTAAAAACTGTAATATTGTGAAATATAATTGCAATTTAAAATAACAGTTTTCAGTGTGAATATATTTTAAAATGGTATTTATCTCTGTGAAGACAAAGCTGAATTTTCATCTGCCATTATTCCAGTCTTTGTCACATGATCCTTCAGAAATTATTCTAATATGCTGATTTGCTGCTCAAGGAACATTTACTATTATTATCTGTGCTGAAAATAGTTGTGCTGCTTTCTATGGAAACTAACTTTTTTTCAGAAATTGAAATCTTTTGGACCCCAAACCTTGGAACAGTATATGTTCTCAGGCTCAAAATCCGCCACGTATTGGTAAAGCAGTGAATGATTCACAAGATTGGGGTTTCCCACCTGAATAGCCTTGGGCATGATCCTAAGTCAGCAAGGCAAGATGTTTTCACATCATTTAATCATAATAAAATGAGCCATTTTGAATCTGAAGCAAACCTTTGGCAGTTCAGACAAATGTGTTTTATTAAAGGTGACATATTATCCCTCAGGAAATCTCAAAGTTTGTCTGCCCCCGTCTGAACCTTCTCTATTGGAATTTCTAAAGTGTTCGCTTGAGATTGAATCGACAACTATCCTCAAAGCCGTTTGCTTAAGGCAGGACCTTCGGCTGGAGATTGGCAGTGGTTATTTCCTAATGCACACGCCATGGACATCTCTCCTCTTGCTGGAAGTAATGGAGTCAAATGCTGACACACACAAAGTGTCACGCCGTAATTGAATAGAGAATTATAGAGAGATAAAGAAAGACAGCGAGAGGCGATGGAGCCAGAGAAAAGGTCACAAATTGTCTGACAGAAGAGACTCTTCCGCACAGGGTTTAATAATCAGAGCAATTTATAAATCTACTTCCCTCTTTTGTCAAACCTTGAAAGTTTTGAATCTGAATCATGGCCTGTCTCTCTGTGTTGCAAATGCCAAGGAATAACATTTTTTCCAGCCTTCTAAGAAATGCGAATGACTTTGAATACATGTGAAAACACATGCAAGACCAATAATACTCCTCCTGAATGTTGTCACTACTAACCTGAGAGAGTCGTCAGAACAAACAGATTTATATTGAACAATGTTGCTGACTTGCAAGCTCCCATAATGCATTGCAGCATGAATAAATTGTGTGGATAGTGTATTGTTTTGGGTTTTGCTGACTTTATGCTATTGCTGTTAGTTATTCATTGTGCGATGATCATCTTTTCCCACATTGAGGTTTATTGATTGTCGACATTATTTTAGTCTTGCCTAGTCAGATGTTTGGTGTGTGGCATAAGATCAGGACTTGGTCCTAGTTGCAACTTTTTGTGACCAAGAATTTAAAACGTAAACAGTATAAGACCACCTGACTGATGTTCAAAGAGACCAACCACAGTGTGTGTTAATGTGGCGTTTAAGAGCATGTTTAATGAAATATATATCAGAAAAAGAAGTTGGCAGCCAGTCAGATTAGATCTTGCTACTGCCATTAACATTTGTGTGTTGAGTTTTTTATATTTCTAATTGAAACTATTTCATACAATATTAATAACTCTTTGCCTTGCCAGATGTTCTCTTTCTCACAGTAATTTACATCAATTATGTGTATGATGAAGGAAATTATTAAACAAGAAGTCTGTAGTTGATTTGACAAAGTTTTTGGTAACACTTTACAATTCATTTGTTAACATGAACTAACAATTAAAATACTTAGGAGGCAATTATTAATCTTTGTTGATGTTAATTTGAACATCAAGTTGTATATAAATATTTTTAATACACCTGAGCTAACATGAACTAACATTGCACAGTTTTATTAACTATTAACAAAGATGAATAAATACTCTTACAAATGTATTGCTCTTTGTTAGTTAATGCATTAACTAATGTTAAATAATTGGACCTTATAAAGTTACTAATTGTTTATTGGCTGAACATTTTGCATTTAGTGAACACTTAAGTTTTTTAAAGTCACGCAGTGCAAACTGAACTGAAAAATCTCAATGCATCTTTCTCAATTTCCCAATTTCTTTTTATAGTGCGTTTTATTATGTTGCATTGACATGTTTTACAACATGCAAAAGAAGATGCAGCTATTTCATGGGTTTGTGTGAGTGGGCAAGTAAAGGAGGAAGAAAACAATGTATGTATGTAAAGGTGTCCATGTGAGTGCTTATGTGAAATGTTTTTCCAGTAAACAGGCTGCTGTGGAATTGTGGAGAGCAGCCTAGCACCTGTCTGTTGGCCTCCCACGTGGGGTTGGCACGCACAACACTAAGTCTTTCATCGCTGTCAATATGCCTCTTATTCACCATTTAGACGATAAGCTTTCGGCAGCATCCCATAATACATATAAAGTGCTGACGGACTGCCTTAGGCTTCACGAGGATCTGGAAGTGTGATATATGTGTATGTTAACTTGAGCTTAACCACTTCAGCTATTTAAAGTCTGCATCAGCTGACATGAGCTGCTCTTTAAAACAACAAGAGCAATTCAAGAGAGACACACAGGTAAGTCTGAGTGTTAATTTGCCTCAAGTGAGATTCTAAAGATTAAAGTCTTTCTAGTCTTAATATTCCATTGATTTTGCTTGCCGCCAGACAAACAGCTGTGTCCATATGGCCTGTGAAATGAATGCTCTTTTTGCCTTGAGGTGGATCTGTGTTGTCTGTGTATTGCTTTACTTTATAAAGCAGGCTTTGAATTCTGAAAGGCGTAGTTAACAAAAGATATATTGAAGAATGTTTCAACAATTTTTGTTCATATAAGTTTTAATTCTAAATAAATATTTTATCTTATTATTGCAATAATTAAAATTCATTTTAATGTCCCAAACTGTAAAAACAATACAATAAAAAGGCCACAAATGAATGTTTAGTTTTTGATATATATTATTAGTAGTAACAGATTGATGGATGGGGGGAAAAAAAATCATGAGATGGGAGCAAAAATGTTATTTTTATGTTTTTGTGAAGCAGTGTTATAGACGCTATTATAGCTTTTATTACTATTTTGAGTTTTTGATTTTCAATTTAATTTAGTTTGTTTTATTAATATATTGTGTGTTTTTGTTTAATAATATATTTTTATGAGTTTTTGCTTTTTATTTTTTTTTAGATGTGTCCATCTTTATTTTTATTTTTTATATGTATGTATATATTAAATTTTATTTCAGTTAACTTTTCTTGTTAAAAAAAAAAAAAAATCAAGTAACAATTTTTTATAGAGATTTTGTTTCATTTTTATTAACTATAATAGCCATGCGAGCAAACAGTTTTTTTTTTTTTTTGTAGAAAATCATGGAAATACAATTTTTCCCCCCATCACCACGTCCCCTTAGAGGCTCCATTAAAACTAATGAAAACTAAAGTAAATAAAACAATTAGAAACATAACTAAATTTGAAAAATTTCAATAGAAATGTAATTAAAAACATCTAAACTATAATGACTTTCATTACAACACTTAGACTTTCCTGTATTGTGGTTATGCTGTGGATGTGACTGTACATAGTACTGCTCCACTCGCCTGAACTCCTTTTCCATACTAGTTATTAATACTTGACTTCTTAGCAGAGACATTATTAGTCTGAACGTGCTGTCTTGGCTAAGAATGTGATATATCATCAGTGACAGAGCATTATATGATTATCATATCACCGAGCCCCGATCTGCAAACAGCATCTAGGTCTTTTGCATCCTCAGGGAGCACTTCCTCACAATTGGCCCCTGATCCGAGGGCAGGGGCCATGGCATGGAGACCACTGTAATGAGTCTCAACTCTCCTTCCTCAAGGGGACAGCACTTCACTTTATCCTTTCCGCTTCTCCTTTCAGCCGGTCCTGCGGAGACAAACTGAAAGAGGAGGAGGAGAGATAATGGAGACTATTCAATGAAGGAGAGAAGTGGCCACCTTTTTAATGGCTGTGTCAAATGCCACGTTCTCTCTCTCTTTCTCTTTTCCTCAGGGGGGACTGCATGTGTCCAGAGAGAACTGTAGCTCTGCCGCATTATAAAAGCCTTGTGTGTGTGTGTGTGAAAGAGAGAGCAAAGATGATTCTGTTTGTGGGTGTGTAAGGATTTGTATTGTCACAGACATTTCTATAACAATTTGTGCCTTGATTTGTTTCCGGTGCTGTAATGTTCTCTTTGCCTTGCTATTTTTATACCTGCGTCGAGAGGCTGAAGTCAGCTGGCTTTAGCCTCACTAAAACGCTAATGAAGACTGGAGAGGATGAGACTTTTTAATGGCAGGAACAATGTTAAGGTCTTTAACCCACCTGCTATGGCTAGACCACTGTGTATCAATTACATTGATGTCAAGACTGCATTGCAATTCAATTTGTCAAATGGAAGCATGAACTGATTAAGGCAGTTTCCACAAATGGAGTACAAATTAGGGCTTGAAACTCAAGTCTTTTTTTTTTTCCCTTTCTTTTCAACAAATTGCCACTGAAAGGAAAGTGTTTAACCTTTGGAAAAAAAAGTGCCTGGTCATTTAAAATGATTAGACTAAATGTTATATGTGCTGTTATATCATTATTTACTTCATTATTTTATTTTGCACTCACACAGCTACAAAAACTAATGCAGTTTATTTGTTGTTTGGCACCACGTGTTGCTTTGTAGTTAATATATTTAGTATATATTTGATCAATAAAATAAGATATATATATACACACTGCTGTTCAAAAGTTTGGGGCCAGTTTTTTTTTTTAATGCTTTCTTTTATTCCACAAATAACTGCAAAGACATTTATAATGTTACAAAATATTTTGATTTCAAATAAATGTTCTTTTGATCCGTCTATTCTTCAAAGAATCCTGAAAAAAAAAGTTTAACCTAACAAAAATATTAAGCAGCACAACGTTTGCAACATAAAATAATGCTAGCAAATCATCATATTAGAATGATTTCTGAAGGATCATGTGACACTTGCAAAAATTTTAAATAGCATCATTGGAGAAAAAGCTCTGCAGGGTCATGCTACTAGCATGTGATTGCCTCTCTTTCTTCCCTACAGCGGTTCTGTTTGTTCTCATAAATTATGCTTCTGAGAGCTTAGTCCTTCAAGAAAACATCTACATGTTAAACCAAAGAAAGTGCTTTAATTCCATTCATTCCATACTAGTTGGTTAAACTGATGTGCCAGACAATAATACAAGCACTAAATACGCATATACATATACTATTTATGTACATTTATAAATGTGTTCTCTTATTTTTGATTGCAGAGACAAGTTTCTTGTTGGGGAACGCTCAAATCGTGGAGTGGCCTATAGTTTACAGTAATGACGGATTCTGCAAGCTGTCTGGATACCACAGGGCAGAGGTCATGCAGAAGAGCAGCACCTGCAGGTGAGTGGCTCTCCCACCTGTCTATTTTTACCCTGTCCTCATTCAGTAGTCAAGGACAGGCAGTGATGTGATTTAAATTTATATTCGCAACTTTTCTGGCTAAGGCATGCAGGATCCAAAAATGCATTAGTGTGCATCATAACTAAATTATGTGTTTTCACGGAATTACATTATTTTGGATCCAAAAACGAAGCCTCACAAACATTTCCAGAGGGATTATGCTCAGATAGCAGAAGCTGAATCTATTAAACTGATGCAATGCAGAATATGAAGTAGAGGAAGGACAGAGTTTGATCATTTAGTATTGTTTTCTATCTTTCTCCTGCTAGTTTCACTTATCAGTCAAGTGAGGATGTTTCGCTAATGATTTGGTGAAGTGTTAGGGACAGAAGTGTCATTTTCTCACTCTGCTTGAGTTAGCAATCATGCTAAAGCACACTTCTCACATCAGTTCAGCTGTGTTGAGCCACAGTAGAATCTGCATGCGCTATTTAGCCACTCAGAGAGCGCATTTCTCCTGAGCCATCACTGAACACCTTGTTAGCGCTAAATGCGCTCAGTAAGGTGCCAATCATCGGAGTAGAAATAGAAATACCAACTGCAGCGATTTGGCTCTGCCTACGTGCAGTGATATGGATCTGCCTACAGACTGCGATATGACTCCAGATTGACTCAGGATTCAAGGGGAATTTTAGAGGTAGAATTGGCACAAGCCTTTGTCAGCTAAAGCAATAAGGGTGAGGATTTGATACTAAAAATCTCTGAGTAGCTTAGGGCCACAAAACTCAAATGCACCATAATTAGGCTACCTCTGTATTTTTAGTTTTATGGAAGCTGAAATGATAATAAGATGCAAAACAAGGAAACTGGGGGATTTAGCACAATGCTAAAGAGGTTTCAAAGTCACCCAGTCCTGATTGTAGTAATTTGCTAAAATCGCTACATTATAAGACTCGCGTGTAGAGAATTGTCCTCCGGTGTCCACTTAAAGAAATGGACAATAGATGAGAAAGATAGAGAAAGGAAAAAGTTTGAGTGCTCAGTAACTTAAACTACTTTGATTATAACATGATTGGAAAAGATGGAAATAAAGAGCTAAACTAAAAAATTAAAAATAAAAATGGTAACACTTTAGTATAGGGACCAGTTCCTACTATTAACTAGTTGCTTATTAGCATGCATAATACTAGCATATTGGCTCTTTACTAGTATTTATAAAGCACACATGACCATATTCTACATCTCTAATCCTACCAAATACCTAAATTTAACAACTACCTTACCAACTATTAATAATCAGCAAATTGGTAGTTTTTCAAAGCAAAAGTTGTAGTTAATTGTGAGTTAATAGTGAGAACTGGACCTTAAAATAAAGCGTGACCAGAAAAATAAAAAAAGTAGTTTACCACATTCAAATTGTAATATTGTCGTGAAATTGAAAAATGGGAAATATTAATATACCCATTATATATGCAATATATTAATATCCAGTATATATGAATATACTGCATAAAAAGATCCACCACACCCGTCTTACCTCTTCCTTGTGTCAATTCCAAAATCTACAGCTTAGTCATTGTGTATTGAACATTTTTGTCTTTCATTTTTAAATGTAATTTATATTTTATAAAATGTTAAAGAATTTTATGAATGTCTTGTTTGTTATCATTATTAAATTGTATTATCCAAAAGTCTGAAACCAATTTGGCATGTTTTGAATTTGATGCACGTCTTTAGTCCAAATTTTATAATCAGCTAAACAAGTGAAAAGCTGAATTAGAAAATGAACATGAATTTTAGATTTGACTGTATTTCTCCCTTTAATGACATTATCGCTCAAGCAGCATGAACTAAGGACTGTACAGAGGCGTTCGCATGATCATTGTCACAAATCTACTTAATGAGTGGTTTAAAAATAGAGCAGAATTATAATATTTTGCATTAACTGTTTTCTCTAAAGTCTCTTGTATTTTTCCAGGCTAGAATTAGAATCTGACTGCCAGATTTCCAATGTGGTCTTAGACTTTTGAATCCCAGTGTTGCTACCTTATTTGCAAACATTTACGAGAACTTCAGTCACTAAAAACACAAGAATATATTGGGTTTTGCTGCTCTCCTAAACTGTTTCAAATGTAATGTATCCTTCCTTTTACATAACCTTAAGGGCAGAGCATGTTGGAACTGAGGTTCAGTGTCTACTGTTTGTCCAGCCTCCACATGTTAAATAGAGCGGCTGCAGTAACTGACAGCCTGTGTCATCAGCCACTCCCCCTTGTGCACACTCGGTGAATTAACTGACAGTGAAAGACAAGGTAGAGTTTGCTGGGCGGATGTGTGTGCCACACAGGTGTGCACTCTCCTCTAACTCTCTTTTTCTGCTCTCTTTGTCTTGCTCATTTTCATCACCTGTTTCTCCCTTTCCCACCCACTTCTCTCACTCTCACAACCTTTTTTCGACATTTCATCCTTTGTCTCTCTATCCCCCCCGGCAGTTTCATGTACGGCGAGCTGACAGACAAGAAGACAATAGACAAAGTCAGACAGACCTTTGATAACTATGAGTCCAATTGCTTTGAAGTGCTGCTCTATAAGAAGAACAGTGAGTATTCCCAGCTACGACTGTTTAGCAGTGCCTGCTGTATCTAGCAGAAAAGTGAAAGTACAGAGATGCAATTGTGTCCATGTTGGAAAATTAATTCCTGAAATGAATGGAAATTTTTCATTTTTCTTATATGTGACCCTGGACCACAAAACCAGTCATAAGCTGAATAAATAAGCTTTCCATTGATATATGGTTTGTTAGGATTGGACAATATTTGGTCGAGATAAACTATTTGAAAATCTGGAATTTGAGGGTGCAAAAAAAATCAAAATACTGAGAAAATCGCTTTTAAATTTGTCCAAATGAAGTTCTTGGCAATGCATATTACTAATCATAAATTACGTTTTGATATATTTACAGTAGGACATTTACAAAATATCTTCATGGAACATGATCTTTACTTAATGTCCTAATGATTTTTGGCATAAAAGAAAAATCAATAATTTTGACTCATACAATGTATTTTTGGCTATTGCTATAAATATACCCCAGTGATTTAAGACTGGTTTTGTGGTCTGGGGTCATGTATATATATATACACACAGGCACACACTTTTATGACTTTTATCTGTGTTTTTATAACCATACAACTCTGTTTGTGTAATCATAATGCTATGCTGTGTTAAGTTAATCAAAATATAGGTGATAAAAAATATACAGGCTTATTTTGAACTTTCTTCTTTTAAATACAGGCACTGTATCAAGCAGCACAAAACCTGCTCATTGAAAAGTGTGCCTGGATGTTACATTAAAAATTCACTAATCCTCTTCATTTGCAAACACAGCGTGAACGTCAATACAGCCAGCAGAAAGTGTCCGGTTTTATGGCTCAGTTTTTAGCTCCTGTCCCAGATCGCAAATGAAAAATCTCGCTGATTGGCAAGGCCAGACACATCTGAAGTGGAAAAAGATCCTAACAAGCTAAAGGGAGGCAAAAGAGCCACTATGTTTCTCTAAAAACTTTCTCCTCTCTTTTGTGAAAAAAGTGTCTTACTTGAAATAGATTTGGGCATTTAAGTCATTTATTCTTCTCAGGTTAGTTGTTACATTGGGTTATATTATATATTATTTATATTATTTTTAGCTTGGTTGCCCTGTGGTTCACTTTCTGTTCTCACCACAGCTTTTTTGACATAAAGCTCGGGTGCACACTGTACGATTTTGGCCTAAATCCTAAAAGATTCCTCTGATATGCTGAAATTTGTACTCTTTGATCGCTAATTTGACATGTTGGCCAAATGGGTGCCCTAAGCAGAATTATATTGTTGTGCCCCCCTCCCCCAAATATTATGGATGTAAAAAAAAAACACACACCTACTATAGGGGTCAAAATAGAACTTTAATAAATTAGAAAAGTAAATAAATAAATAAATTGTAATTCAATTGTATTATTTACAAATTACAATTGTAGCTTTAGACAGTTATGGCTATTATTTTATTAATACAGTTGTCTGATTGCCAAAAATGAAAGATTAAGTGGATATTTGAATTAAATATTTGGTCAGTATTAAAGGACTTGATCATCCTGTAAGTGTAACAGCACTTTGGCTCCCTTTGCAGGCATTTGTAATAATGTGTAATGTACATAAATTGTTTACTTTGTATTACATTATGTATTTTAACAGTGTTATTCAATGAAACCATATAATAATTAATTAACCAATCATTATTGCCTCATTGTTTTATATAATGCATTTTAAGTAATAATAAAAGCTGTTGTTGGCTTAGGTCTGATTTTATAACCACAAAAAATATTATTTTAATACCTCTTTGTAAACTATTTTTTTTGAAGTAACAAAACCATGGTTAATTTGTGGTTACCATCCATGGCTACAAGAACCATGATTTTTGGTTTTATTCGTAGTAAAACCATGGCAAATTTCATAAGGGAGCGTGGAAAATCAGAGGGAATGTTAGATGCGTTGTTGATGTTGAAATTATTTCCGACTTTAAAACACGTTATTAACGTCAACAACCAAAAAAGTTTCACAGCATTATGAATGTACCAACACAAGCCATTATCAAAATTAATGCCGAAGATTGTTTTTCTTTGCTAGTCACTATTTCAATTCCGCATTTATAATAAATGCAGCTCACCGACACGGAACACATCGCAGATTGAAGATGGAAAATTCCAACAGATCTTCTTATGTATGTCTTGACTGTTTATACAGTCTGACGTTAATGACAACTAAGATCTCACAGTGTGACAATAAGCTGTAACAAGTTAAAAACAGTTATTTTAAAAAGTCTGAAAAACCTGTGTTCTGTTCCATTCAGTTGCACTTGGTTTAGCTGTCGAGTCGTGTCTGTGCACGCTCTTCTTATCTCCTTACTCTCCTTATCGGGATTCTATTAACAGTCATGTAATTTATGATCATGACTGACTCATGCCCATCCCTAAAAATTTACCAACTTTGTTGAGTTATTAGATCATTTACACCTCGAGGCATCTTGCATTTTGGACACAATTGCATTCTGTCCGCTCTTGAATTTTTCTAATGCAGCTACTATAAAGATAAATCTCCTCATGTAGCCTCTATAAGATAAAGCTGTCCTGTTAAGCTCAGATGTAATGACCCATTAGGCACACGGGTTACACAGTATATTTCTCATACGGGTGAACCGAGAACCTCGGTCTCAATGATCTTCCTGTCTCCCTCTTTTTTTCTCATTTCCTGTCTTTCTCCTGCAATCTTTATTCGCCACGGTAATCTCATTATCATTTATTCTACTCCTTCCCTTGCTTTAACCTCTCTGTCACTTTCACTTTCCCTCACAATTCTCATCATTTTCATCCATGTCTTTTATCCTCCTGGTCATGACTTCTTTTAAACCCTCAATTCGCTTCTTTTCACGTACCACTTTTCATACTTAACTTTCCTTTCATCCCGCCCTCTCTCCTCTCTCGTTGTGTTCATCCGATGCTGTCAGGAACCCCTGTGTGGCTCTACATGCAGGTGGCCCCCATCAGGAATGAGAACGATAAGGTGGTCCTGTTCCTCTGC
The DNA here is from genome assembly GCA_036784905.1 of Acrossocheilus fasciatus. Taxonomy (NCBI): domain Eukaryota; kingdom Metazoa; phylum Chordata; class Actinopteri; order Cypriniformes; family Cyprinidae; genus Acrossocheilus; species Acrossocheilus fasciatus. The sequence goes on along the minus strand of CM071957.1, from coordinate 15,887,273 downwards.
ACTTTTAAAGACATCACTGTCTTCAAGCAGCCCATTGAAGATGAGACCACCAGAGGTAAGAACTCTAAATCTTATTTTGTGTTGCATTTTTCAGCCTTGTGGTAAAAATTGCATTAACACGGATACAGACAAACTTGAATTGACAGTGCATTTTTTTTTAATGTGAATATTACTTTCTCGAGAAAAAAATAAATAAATAAAAAATCATGTAACACATTTGTCAAATGGTTGCATAGGAAATGCAATCTGGATGAACAGTGAGATTTTGTTAGACCTTGCAATATTTTATTAGATTCATTTTTAAATGTCAACATAATTTTTAATCTATTTTTATTTTATTTTCTAATAAAATGTTCTTTACCTGGAAACTAATATTTTGAGTTTTAGGTGACCGAGTAAATTAAGTATACTTTTATAAATCTGCTAGCAGATTACTTAATAACTTACTAAAATAATGTATTTATTTGTTTGTTTTATTCTTTAAGGTATATGTCTAACAAAAGTTTTTGAGGTTTACATTTAAAAGTCAAAACAACTTATTTAAAATAATGAAAGTAATATTCAGATATTTTTACTGGGAAAAAGGGGGAAAAATGACTGGTTAATCTAGCATTTTTCCAGTAAAAATGTTCCTAAAACAAAATCAATGTACCTGTACCTATATTTTTGGTGGTTTTTGCCTTTATTTTGATAGGACGGTTAGTTGACTGAAGTGCCGTGTCGGCAAGCTGACCACGAGGCTGTCGGCGCCAACATATTTTGACTTTTTAAATGTGTCTGTGAAGTAAATTTATTAATTAACAGAATTACTTTAATTTGTTACTTTATTAAATATATTTATAATCTTTTAAGGCATACACCTAACAAAATTTAGTGAGGTTTACATTTAAAAGTCATAAATGTCTTACACAATATTTCAAGAAAATCTATCTTATTTTAAGGATGTTTAACTTTAGATATTTTTACTGAAGAACCACACTAAAATACTGAATTAAGGTCAGTTGGATGTAGGGTTGCAAAATTCCGGGAATTTTCAATACTGGAAACTTTCCATGGGAATTAATGCATTACTTACTGTAGGGCTATTGAGGCCACACCCTCTACATGCACTCTGCTTTCCTCCATAACACTCACAGATCATTTCTTAAAATCCTGCACACAAAATATCAAAATGTCCATCTTGGTAATATTCATGTAAATTACATTATGTTTAAAACTTCCTTGTGCTGTGTGTCTAATATATTGTGTCTAAATTAGGCTATACCATTGATATACACTATACACTGACTGAACAAACATTTAGGTGAGCTAATAATAAAACAAAAGTCTAAAAATGACCGTCCCCCCACACACAATCCCCTCTAGTCATTCCCCTTCATTTTCTCTGAAGACACACTTGCTGCATTTGAGCCCAAAGACTACATCTAAGTTTTGATATTCTAAATTTATTTGATCTATGCGAGTTAGCACTATTTCATTGACAATTTATAAGGCATAGCTCAAGCTGTGATGCTCTTTCTGCTAGCCAGTTTTCTGTTATCATACAGAAGTACAGTACTGGTCAAACGTTTGGACACATTTTTAATGTTTTTAAAGATTGCATATCTTTTGCTTATCAAGCCTTCATTATTTTAATCAGAAATACAGATCAAAACAGTAGTATTGCGCAGTATTACTGGTATTACAATTTAAAATAATAGTTTTCTGTGATGCAAAGCTGAATTTTGAATATCATTACTCCAGTCTTCAGTGTCGCACGATTCTTCAGAAATCATTCTAATACGCTTATTTATTATCAATTTTGGAAACAAATGTGCTGCTTAATATATATATATATTTTTTTTATTACCTGTGATTCTTTTTTCAGGATTCTTTGATGAATAAAGAGTAAAAAAGAGAGAGAGAGAGAGAGAGAGAGAGAGAGAGAGAGAGAGAGAGAGAAAGAACAGGATTTATTTAAAATAGAAATCCTTTTTTTTAAGTATCTTTTCTCTTTTTTTGAAATAATTAATACTTTTATTCAACAAGGATGTGTTAAATTAATAAAAAAGCAATAGTAAAGACTTATATTGTTAGAAAAGATTTCTACTTTGAATAAACACTGTTCATAAGTTTTTATTTATCAATAAATCCTGAAAAAAGCATCACAGATACCACCCCCCCCCCCCCCCCCCCCCAAAAAAAAATAAAATAAAAAAATGCCATTTTTAAAATTTGTATTAGTTTGCATGCATGTGAGCTATGATCAAACAAAATGTTTATATTTATGTTTGTATATGATACAGTTTTATACATTTTCCCAAATTTCCAATCAATTCCCAAAAATTCCTGGTAAGTTTCTGGAAATTTCCCGGAAATTTTCCTCCCCTTTGCAACCCTAGTTGGATGTGTTTTAAGTGGGGATGTTTGTGTGTTGCAGCCTGCTTGGCACAATAGCACATGGTAGTATAATGAGAGCGACAAGCTGTCACTTTATGTTGGAGAGTGCTGCTTGTGGGCATCACTGCACTCAGCCGTGGAGGTTACTTGTATAGGCTATATGTGTATTTATGATTGATGGGCATTGTCAGATCCTACTTTTCCCACCATTTACTGTCTCTTTCTGCTTCTCTCTCTCGATCTCATATAAACCAGTGGCTATTTTCCTTGTCAGCTTGTGCCACTGCTAAACTGAAGCACTTGTCCTTTGACAGTGATCCTAGCCCACACAGGAGCTCTTTAAAGACACACACACACACACACACACACACACACACACACACACACACACACACACACACACACACACACACACACACACACACACACACACACACACACACACACACAAAATATATATATATATTTGGAATTCCCCTCAGAGACTTGATGGCAGCTGCTGTCACTTTGTGGCAGGGCACCTGTGCCCAACTGAGACTCTTGTCAGTGGGTGTGTACAGGGCGACAGGAAGTGAGTTCAGCGAGCATCACTCTAGCAGATAAACAGCCTATCAGATGGAAAGGCCATCCAATGAACAGGCAGTTTTGAAATTAAACCATTCTGCATTTAGTGACAGCTGTGGTAGCAAATGCTATTTAAAATAAAGATTTCAAAAGGTGGATTTTTACAACAATGCCATAGAAGAACCATTTTGGATTCCCCAAAGAGCTTTTCAGTGTATAGTTCAGTAACACTTTATAGTAATAGTATTTACTATTACAATAAATTATGCATAATTACATGCAAGTAACTCTAAGCCATACAGTAAGTACATGTAGTTCATTAATATTACTCAGTACTTAAATGCATAAATACACTGCAACAAGGACACCTTAAAATAAAGTGTAACCAATAGTTCTTAAAGGAACTGAAAGAAAAGTTTTGATAATCTAAAGAACCTGTTCCCACTAAGAACATTTTGTGCAAAGGTACCACACTCTTAAAATAAAATAATAGGTTCTTTATTGGAATCAGTAGTTTCATGAAGAAACTTCAACATCCATGGAACCTTTTTAATTCTCAAATGGTTCTTTATAGTGGAAAAAGCCTCTTTAGATTTAAAAAAAATGTGCTTTACAAGAAAAATGGTTATTCTATGGCTTCACTGTGAAAACACCCTTTTATAACATTCATTTTTAGAAGTGCATGGATGTGAAAGGTTTTTCAAGGAACCGTTGATGCCAATAAAGAACCTGAAGTCTAGCTTTAGGGCTTGGATAGTAATCTCTCTGCTTTAGCAGTTACAGTCACATGGTATTTTGTATGAAAATGTTAATGAAAACACCACGATTTCAGTAACCAATTACTGCCTATCTCAATTCTCCCTGTTGAATAACCAAAACTCTACAGGCTGTACTTATCCATACAGCCTTTATTAAATATTTATGAATATAGATTGTACATTTTCAAATAGATTTGAAATTATGCATCACAGGTGACTGTGCTCACATTCCTTTGACATAGATGAGCCTTAGTAATGCCCATGTCCAGAATCTAAGCTGCTCATCACCGCACACCGAACCAAAAACTTTATTAAGCATCTATCAGCCATTCAAATCACCTACAGTGATTACTTTGTTAACGAAGGACTATTTGCCCTTATCAAAATGTTAATCTATGCCGCTTCTGACCCTTGATGCACTAATAAATATTAACAGCACAATCAGATTATTCATAGCCTGGCACGTCGCTTGAGCTTGTTGTTAGGTGAATATGAGATCTGTTGTTCTAAAGGGGCATTTGTTAAACGTCACATGCCAGGTGTGTATTCCGTATTGCTTCATGAATAGCTCATGTGCGTTTACCGATGAGAGAGTGCAGAATCAGGTATGGAAAGCCTGCATTGAGAGCTTTGAACTTCGACATCAGCTGTATTGGCAGTAAATTAGACATACTTTATAAGGTTCCTCCGGTAGTGGAAGTGTATATGAGAGTGATGGGCTATAGGGAATCTGCTACTTGATTTAAGAGCTTGTACGGGGGCTGTTTCCTTTAGGGTTGAAGAGTCAGTATCATGTAAGCATATTACAGTTATTTCTGAAGGATCATTTGACACTGAAGCTTTTTCAGCTTTTTCATCGCATGAATAAATTGCATTTAAAAATATATTAAAATAAACAATATATTTAAAATTGTAATAATATTTCACAATATTACTGTTTTTGATATAACTGTTCCTTTTAATTAAGGCTTTGGCTTCTACTATTGTTTTTTAAGGTAAAGCATTACATGCATTGTGCGTAGCTAGTGAAGCTTTTAGTGTCATTTGCATCACAGGTATTTTGTAATTAGTTGTATAATCGAGATCTTCCCTAGAGCTTCATTCCATGTGACTGCTGCCCCTGGGGAGAGGATAGAGCTAAAAGCAAGAGTACAGTATGTATGTGTGTGTGTCCATGTATGTTTCCATGTATGCTGTCTCAAAATCCCACTGGAATAGTGTTCCTGTTGGTAATGCCCTGCTCTGCACTGGTGGTCCAATGAAATATGCAAAGCATCTGCATAGAAATAATAAAGCACCGTTAGGCATCAGTGCTCCCAATGCGCACAGGGTTACTTTGTGTTGACTGTGCATTCGTCCTCAGCATTTAAAGGATCTGTGCATACATTTAAACCACAGGTGAGTGCATGTTCTTTCTCTGAGGACCTCTGGCCTATCAGCGTGATCTCATTGATGGTGGCTTACCCAGAGGGGCACAAACTTCAAATCATAGCAAATAGGGAAGAAAAACGAGGAATGAATATGGGCTCCATGGCAACAGCGAAACCCTTTGAGATCCTTCCAGATCTTTCTGTAAGCATCTGATAGTTACCTGGAGAGGATTTTCAGCTCATCAGGCGTATACTTTTGAACCTCGGCAATGACACTAGCATAAATTGAGAGCTAGCCAGTAGAAGTTCAAAGGAATGTAGTTAGCAGCCCTCACAAATGAAGAATCTGTGGTTATGTATAGTCATATACTGGATTCTGTAGAAAGAACAAATAACAGGAGTATAATTTTAATCATTTAATTTAATTTTTTGGTCATGCAAATCAGCACCTGCACCAAATTACAGATTTTAAAAAATATTTTGTCTAATGTTTCAAAAAATTAGATTGTACTGACTATTTATTCATATGTTAAGCTTTACCAGGTTAAAGAATGAGGCTGGAGCATAGTAGAAGAGCAATACTGTACAATCCCAATAGAAAGTGTGCAATTTCACAGTAGTCTGCTGCATTCTCTACGGTCATGCACTCAGATCCAACCCCGAAGAAAATTTCATTCAGAATTTGTTTGTTCATCTGTATCATTACCTGATTTGCTTAATTCCTTTAGTGCATTGGGCAGCAAAATGATGCAAATGGCATGCACAAATAAACACTTCTTAGTGAAATCTCCCCTTAGTCTGCTGCAGTCTGTTGCAGGCTTGCAGATCTAGTTTGCCACTCTTCAGCCAGATGTGGTGCATTTGGGAAAACATATGCTGCATTGTAGCTTAGGTCTGATAGGGTTCTATGAGGCTGCAATGGCCAAACCGAGATTTCTCTGAGGCTTTGCCTAATGGCTGCTCGACACGGCTACCTAGCATCGTTTAGCCCTGTAGAAGGACTATATCTGGAAGACGCCTTAGGGGTCCAGTGCAGCATTGTGACTCTTTGCCCTAAGACAGCCAGATGGCCTGAACCATCCATTGTTTTTCTACTTTTCCTCCTTCTGTCTGTGACAGTTCTTTTTTGCACTGTCAGATTTCCTATCTCTTTTTCTGTCTGCGTTTCAATATTTGTACTAATCATGTTGTTTTATTGCAGATTAACAACAGCACCATGTCAGCTAAAAACCTTATAGGAATATAATTTAAACTTAATTGACACTTCTGTCATAACTTTGTCTTAAAAAAAGTAGGAAGAGTAGGAAAAAGTAGGAAAAGTAGTTTACTAAACCTTTCTGTGTAAATTTATAGACAATTTTATGACTTTGTCACTGACAACGTAACACTATAATATCTAAAATGCCTTAAACCATATTTTAACATGATTTTAAATGTTTGTACATAAATATGTAAATTTACATTATATTCACTGGAATGCAACTTTTGTTACCATGACATAATAACGCTATAAACCCTAAACGGCCTTAAAAAAATGCGATTTAAACAATTTTACTTTTTGTGGTATTATGCCATACCACAATTATGTGACCATTATGCCATAAATGCTTTACTTGTATTGATTGAGTTTAACTTGTAATGAACCCAGAAAGTTTTTTTAACTTAAATGTAGCCAGTTTGCTTTTCTGACATAAAGCTGTCCCCCGCTGAATGGGCTTGAACAGACCAGCGTGCTATTTTCATACATCCTACCAATAAGTGCACACGGCTGATTTCCCCTCCTTATCCCTTCACTGAGTTCATTGTTCATGTGGCCGTGCAGAAAGACTTCCCCTCTATGTCCCTGTTGTAATGAGAGAGAGTGGCTCCAAGAGACCCAGTGTGCTCCAGTACTGTATTGTTATGTTTGAACATTCATGAGATGTGACTTAAATGGGAGAGCTGCAATGTTATTAATGTTTTACCTCTTTTCCCACCCTGTAAGCTTTTTAAAAACAGTCCTTCCTGAGGGCAAAAAGAGAATGGATGAGATTAACAGAAAGAAATAGCATTTGCATTGGCACATGCACGTTGTACAATCACTTGGTGAAGATCTTACTTTGTAGGACTCAACTGACCCAACTGACTTTAAGGTTATTGAGATCAAAAGACAATCTTCCCATTAGTCTTTATTAATGAGAAAGCAATGATTTCAAACGAGGCTCCCCGTTGGATGCAGCATCTTCCTTCATGTCTCCACCATGTCATAATGCTTTCATTTTAGTCATAAAGAAACATTATGCCTTTGTGAAGAGCCCCCAAGGGTTCATAACACTTTCTGTTTTTACAAAGCAAGGAAAGAGTAGGCTGCGACATGTTGATGGCACAGACTTTAGAAATGGGACATGGGTACACAAAAATATGTGAGTTTTTTTGGAAGGAAGGAATGGGGAAGAACAGTTTTCACTGGTGTCAGCATTTGCAGGAGCCTCGGTGGAAATCAGCGTGGGCCATTGCTTTTTGGCTGAGGAGTATGATGCCAGCAGCGCTACTAGTTGTGTGGAAAAGTGTGTTTGTGAGTAAAGTAAACAGGAAGAAAAGCAGAGAGGAGGCAAAGAAGTGTTTCCTGTTGCTGATACACCATTTTGTTTCTCTATGTGGCAGGATGGACCAAGTTTGCCAGGCTGACCAGGGCTTTAACCACTAGCCGGAGTACACTTCAGCAGCTCACACCTATGAACAAGACTGAGGTCAGCCATAAGCATTCACGACTGGCAGAGGTGAGTGTTACACACACACATTTATTTTTCTATGGTCAGGAGTTTCTATTTACTTCTATTGTTTTTATGCTAATGATAGCTAATGGTGTTTTCTTTCTCTGTACCATACTCTTGACCTTCATATAAGCCTTTTTGCATTTTTGCTAAAACTCTATTCAGCAATTTTTCCCTTTGCAAGGACCTTTGGCTGGTCAGGTTTTGTAGCTGATCTTCATTTACTGTCTTTTTGGAGTCATTTGGACCTCACAATGTAGGCAAAACCTGACCCACACACACATATATGCACATACAAAAAGGTCAGCTGCCTTTGTCTTCAGTCCCACATGGCAGAAATAAAGTCTGACTTCATTTCAAGACAAATGACAGTTGACTCAGCTGTCCAATGACTGCTGACATAAGCTTTATGTCTCTAAAACTTTTCACTGTATTATATCTTATGGAGCCCTTTCATGAGGTATATATTCCTTACAGTGCATAATTTTGACAGGGCAAAAGACTAGCTTAGACCAGCATGATTTTTCGTGGTGGTCTTGTTGCACTGCAAAAAAATAAAATAAATAAATAAATAATTTTCTTTATAATTATTGTGAAAACAGTTAAAACATCCTTAAAAACGTACTGTATTTTGTTTTAATTCATTTTATTTTCTGTCTTTCCAAGGCTCTTCAGCTGGGCTCTGACATCCTCCCTCAATATAAGCAAGAGGCTCCTAAAACTCCACCTCACATTATATTGCACTACTGCACCTTTAAGACCACTTGGGACTGGGTCATCCTCATTCTCACCTTCTACACGGCCATCATGGTGCCCTACAATGTGTCCTTTAAGACCAAACAGAACAACCTGGTGTGGTTGGTACTGGACAGCGTGGTGGATGTCATCTTCCTTGTGGATATTGTGTTGAACTTTCATACAACTTTTGTGGGACCTGGAGGAGAGGTCATATCTGACCCAAAGCTCATACGCATGAACTACTTGAAGACCTGGTTTGTCATAGACCTGCTGTCTTGCCTGCCCTATGACATCATTAATGCCTTTGAAAACGTGGATGAGGTAAGCACAACATTGAAGAGAGACATTTATTTGAGCAATATCAATGTAGCTACAGTATATATATATATATATATATATATATATATATATATATATATATATATATATATATATACACACTTATATATACGCTACTGTTTGAAAGTTTGGGGTCAGTACTTTTATTCAGCAAGAACACATCAAACTGATCAAAAGGGACAGTAAGGACATTTACAATGTTACAAAAGATTTCTGTCTCAAATACATGCTGTTCTTTTGAACTTTCTATTCATCAAAAAAAAAAAGTATCACTATTTACACTAAAAGATATAGTAGCACACCTGTTTTTAACACTGATAATAATAAAAATAATAGTAATAAATGTTTGTTGATCCGTAAATCGGCATATTAGAATGATCTCTGAAGGATCATGTGACACTGAAGACTGGAGAAATGACCATCACAGGAATAAATTGCATTTGAAAATATATTAAAACAGAAAACAGAATATTTCACAATATTACTCTACTGTATTTTTGATCAAATAAATGCAGCCTCGGTGAGCATGAGAGACTTCTTTCAAAAACTTTCAAAAGATCTTACAGACCCCAAACTTTTGAATTGTAGATGGAAGAAAAAACAACCAGCTCAAGCCTGATTCCTGGGTGAATGACTCTTTTTAGCCAGTCCTTTTTAGTGAATCACAAATATTTATGAATCAGAAGGAACAGTTTTTTTTTTAATTAATCTGACTTATTTGATTCTCTCAGTGGTATTTTATGAAAAAAATAAGGGAATTCGTGAAATGTCACCACAATTTTTTGGTTTTGTTGTTCTACATCTATTCCTGAAACAATCCCAGCTTTTTTTTGCCCAAATATTTCTTCCTCAGAATCAAAAGAATAATTAATGGAACAGTTAAGGAATCAGAGTCTTAAAGAGGAATCCGAATCGTTACCAGAATGGTTAAATTCCTTAAGATTTCCATCCCTAGGCATAGTTTATATACTCTGATAAACACTGACTAGAATGATGATGCATGATATGATCATCCCGGGTTATCAGTATAGATTTTCTTTTATTTGTTGGACTCTGCTGTCATAATGATTTAACTAAACACATTCATGCCTTAAATGATGATTTAACTGCAGAAGACCTTGAAACAGTTTACTCCGTGCATTATGTCTTTCATCCAAATTACTGCCAAACAAAAATCTTTTTGTTTACAGTTTATTTGATCAGATATAACATTCTCCGATGACCAATTATAGGCAAAAGCACAAATCAATAAACCTTCATCTTCTTAGCTTTTATTACTTTTGGTGCTATGTTTATGGAGTATTCCAATCAAATTTTCTGTACTCAGCTCTTATAATTGATCCTCCTCCATGTTACTAAAGTTGGTGATTATTCATCTGTGCATCTTGTTTGCGGTAATTACTGTTTGTACGGGACTTCTCCAGCATACATTTCCATCTCTTACCGAGAAGAAACGAATGCAGCTTGTGTTCCTCTCTTTGACTTGCACGAGCAGTGTTGCATGCGTGTTTTTGTGCACGTCAGGAATGCTTTATTTTTCTTGATAGAAAGGAGTGGGATTGAGTGGACCCCCTTCCCTCCAACATTTCTTGAGGCTGAAACTCTGACGTGAAAACTATATCCATTATTGCCATCTCTTTCCATATCAGTGGCTTCTCACGGTACTGGGCATTAGCCTAAATGGTCTCAGCCCAGCCAGACAGTTCAATGATAAGTGGGCTGCGTGATTTCTGGAGTCAGTGTAGATGTGTGTTGAAGGAGAGGTATCAGTTGTGCTCAAGTCTTTTCAATGTTTAGAGCTGCTGTGGTATATTTTCACCACAGGAGGCAGTATTTTCCAAAAGAGAAGTTTTCTGTGGCTCAAAGATTAATATAATATAAACATAAAAGAAGATAAGTCACCAAAATGGTTTGGTTACCAACATTCTTTAAAATATCTTCTTTTGTGTTCCACAGAATGAAGTCAGGTTTAGAAAGACACGAGTGAATGATTTTTCATTTCATTTTTATTTTGTGATGAGCTGTCCATTTAAGTATTCCTGAAGTAAGTTTCAGTATGCTAGTGTTCCTAGATAAACTTTTACACCTGTGTTTTGAATGAAAAGCACTTCCAGTTCTCTTTGTGTACTTTGAGTTCTTCTGGAGGATCAGTGGGAGATTTTACTTGCCTTTTTTTATCTGTCTGGAGGATCTAATATAGAGAGCTGAGATGGAAGTGATCATCCGAAAAACTTTAAATGGGCACAGTCGTCCTAATAGCTGTAGGTTAAATTGGGCGACTGTGGACATTCAGAATAAAATATGATTCTGCTTTAAGCTTCTTTACATTATTAATCTCCATATGCATGGTATGATATATTTATCCAATAAAATAACTCTTTGGATTCCTACTGGTGCCGTAAGTTCATGGTTGCCCAGGCAACAGGCATCCTTTCCCATTGTGGTGATGTTGTTGGAATGCATTAGTCTCTGCATCACTGGAACACAATGAAGTCCCAAATCTGCAGTGTGCCCGGATCTCAATAAAGTGTTCTATGGCATGTGGGACCGTGTGGCACTGCTGTATCACTGATTCACTGATGTGGTGTTCAGGCTGAGTTCATCTAAGGTTATGTCTCAGATAGATGGTGTGTAGTTGAAAAAGGTGAGAAGTGAAGTTTGTTTGTGCAGCTGCTTTATTTCTTTATACTTAGTGATAATTCTGTGATCAAATACATCCTATGTTGTATTTTTACTTAGATGATATATATATATATATATATATATATATATATATGACCTCCAAATAAGCATATTAGAATGATTTCTAAAGGATCATGTGACAGTGAAGACTGAAGTAATGACTGCTGAGAATTCAGTTTTACTATCACAGGATTAAATTACATTTTAAAATATTTTAAAATAGAAATACACAGTTGTTTTAACCGGAATGCACTCAGGCTGACAAACATTTTGAGCTTAAAATATATACTGTATATATATATATATATATATATATATATATATATATATATATATATATATATATATATTGTAGCCATACATCAGGAACTAATTAGTCACATAATATTTATTAGAAAACACATTTAAACAGAGTCTATAGTATTTCCAGCCTGACATCATGAGACACTTTTTATTAATCACAAAGTGTTCTTATATCTAACTTCAATTTTTTTTTAAAAAAACCATCTATGATCTTGTGCTTTAAAAAAAAAAAAAAAAAAAAACTAAGCAAAAAACAGAAACCAATAAGCGGAGGTGACCTGTAATATAATATCAAGACTTTTCTTTTTCATTTTCATAGAGCAATATAGCAACTCAAAAACCCAACACAGTGAAAAATGAACCTATATGCTGAGTGTAGAGCAACATTTAAGAACCTTTATTAAGATAACCTACATCTTTAAGACAGCCGTAGATACTAATAAAGCCGTAGTAATAATAAAGAAGGAATCAGACAGAGCTAGAAAATTAAAAGTGGAGGAATAGAACATTTGAGTGATCAATCTCAAATACATTCAGAGAATTTATGGAAGGAATAGAATAAATTGAGTAAAACATCTCCATTTTCCCCATGCATTTATGCATGTGTTTTTCTGAATGTGTATACATGCCAATGTGCATGTTTATATTGTGCATACTGTATATATTTATCAGCAGAGAGTGTTTTTATGAAAGCTGACATGGCTGCTGTTCAAATGTCATACTCAGCTGGCCCCCAGTGAATTCTGTTTGTCTCCCAAACCTGATAAAAAACCACAACCTCAACAGGACACTTGTTGAGTTGGCAGGTGTTAATGCTAGTGTAGTGTGCAATGTGTTAGACCCCCACTGAGCACTGGAAACCAAGGGCATTTATCAAGATGACAGTGCAAATGATCAACACTAATAATAATAATAATAATAATAATAATCTTTATAAATAATAATATCTAATAATATTTTAAGAATTTTATGTTGTTTTGTTACCCAATTATCAAATAGTTTTTCTTGTTTTAAGCAACAATGCTGTTTGTTAGATTTGTCTAAAACTGGAAAACAAATGATCAGTGATAAAAAAAAGACCAAGAAAATTATTTTGCAGTTTATTAAAAGTTTTTATATACCTTTGAAAGTTAAAAAAAAACTGAAACATTGTGATGTCACTAAAAAAAGTCTGCTCATAATAAAATGCTGCAAAGTGTGTTATAAATATTTGAAGGCACAAGCAGTTGGCAAGAGTACGACTGTCTGTCAAGGGGATTGATGTGCAGCTGTCAGATGTTTTTCTATGAACTGGAGACTGTTCTGTTTTTGTGTCCCCTGTGGGCCACATGTCCATGTTTATTGGCTATTCTGGTCTCTTGACTTGTGTTGTGTAATACCTGCTCCTTTTGGCTTGTATTAATAGGATATATAAAATTTCTGTCTTCATTTAGTCCCTCTCATATCGTTCCAAACTTTCTTTCCTAAATTAAGTTATTAAGAAGCTCGGTCACACTTTATATTAGGTGGCCTTAACTACTATGCCCTTACATCAAAATATAAGTACAATGTACTTATTGTGTTCATATTATATTGCAAAACACTATTGCTGCTACTGAGGTGGGATACGGGTAAGGTTAGGGACAGGATTGGTGGTATGGGTAGGTTTAAGGGTGGGTTAAGGTGTAAGTGATGGGTCAACAGTGTAATTATAAATGTAATTACAGAAATTAATTACAGATGTAACTACATATAGGTATTTTTAAAAATAGAAGTACAATGTATTTACACAATATGTGCATTGTACCAAATTATTAATTTAATTATTAATTTAATTTAAGTACATAGTAGTTAAGGCCACCTAATATAAAGTGGGACCAGAAGCTCTTTACCATAGAGTTTCCCAATTATACTGTACAGTGACCAGGGCAGCTCTTATTGCTTATATGCCTATTCAGTATATACATATTTAATAATTGTATGGAATTTTGGTAACTGGTGCCCTGTACCACCTGTACTAGGAGGTTGTGGCCTGCACTACAAAAAAAAAATCCTTTTAAAATTTATTTATTTATTTGAGAAGCACAATTGCATAGGATGTTAAGACTATCAAATAATAATACTTTCAATAAAGTTTTTTCCGGCAAATTGTTTTTTAAGCATAAACCTCAATAAATTTAGTGAGATTTATGCTTAAACATAAAAGAATGGGGTAAAAAGTTATTCAATTTATTTATTATTATCTATAGTGTGGTTAAAAGATAGATGCATGAATGAATGAAATATACATTTACTGAAAAGCAAAACTGCATAATATTTAGTATTAATACTTTTTTCCCCCTAAAAAATATAATAATAATGCAAAAGTTGATTTTTTTTTAAAAGTGTAAACCTAAATTCTTAAAATACAAAAATGGAGTTTTAAGAAACTCTAAAATCTTTTTCAATATATTTATCTGTAAGACATATATACAGGTGCATCTCAATAAATTAGAATGTCGTGAAAAAGTTAATTTATTTCAGTAATTCAACTCAAATTGTGAAACTCGTGTATTAAATAAATTCAACACACACAGACTGAAGTAGTTTAAGTCTTTGGTTCATTTAATTGTGATGATTTTGGCTCACATTTAACAAAAACCCACCAATTCACTCAATCTCAACAAATTAGAATATGGTGACATGCCAATCAGCTAATCAACTCAAAACACCTGCAAAGTTTTCCTGGACCTTCAAAATGGTCTCTCAGTTTGGTTCACTAGTCTACACAATCATGGGGAAGAATGCTGATCTGACAGTTGTCCAGAAGACAATCATTGACACCCTTCACAAGGAGGGTAAGCCACAAACATTAATTGTCAAAGAAGCTGGCTGTTCACAGAGTGCTGTATCCAAGCATGTTAACAGAAAGTTGAGTGGAAGGAAAAAGTGTGGAAGAAAGAAGTGTGGATGCACAACCAACAAAGAGAACCAGCCTTATGAAGATTGTCAAGCAAAATCGATTCAAGAATTTGGGTGAACTTCACAAGGAATGGACTGAGGCTGGGGTCAAGGCATCAAGAGCCACCACACACTGACGTGTCAAGGAATTTGGCTACAGTTGTCATATTCCTCTTGTTAAGCCACTCCTGAACCACAGACAACGTCAGAGGCGTCTTACCTGGGCTAAGGAGAATAAGAACTGGACTGTTGCCCAGTGGTCCAAAGTCCTCTTTTCAGATAAGAGCAAGTTTTGTATTTCATTTGGAAACCAAGGTCCTAGAGTCTGGAGGAAGGGTGGAGAAGCTCATGGCCCAAGTTGCTTGAAGTCCAGTGTTAAGTTTTCACAGTCTGTGATGATTTGGGGTGCAATGTCATCTGCTGGTGTTGGTCCAATGTGTTTTTTGAAAACCAAAGTCACTGCACCCGTTTACCAAGAAATTTTGGAGCACTTCGAGCTTCCTTCTGCTGACCAGCTTTTTAAAGATGCTGATTTCATTTTCCAGCAGGATTTGGTACCTGCCCACACTGCCAAAAGCACCAAAAGTTGGTTTAATGACCATGGTGTTGGTGTGCTTGACTGGCCGGCAAACTCACCAGACCTGAACCCCAGAGAGAATCTATTGGGTATTGTCAAGAGGAAAATGAGAAACAATAGACCAAAAAATGCAGATGAGCTGAAGGCCACTGTCAAAGAAAGGCTTCCATACCACCTCAGCAGTGCCACAAACTGATCTCCTCCGTGCCACGCCGAATTGAGGCAGTAATTAAAGCAAAGGAAGCCCCTACCAAGTATTGAGTACATACACAGTAAATGAACATACTTCTCCAGAAGGCCAACAATTCACTAAAAATGTTTTTTTTTTTTTTGGTCTTATGAAGTATTCTAATTTGTTGAGATGGTTTTTGGTTTTTGTTAAATATGAGCCAAAATCATCTGAAAAATCATCAAAATCATCAAAATCATCATCATGAATTTATTTAATACACGAGTTTCACAATTTGAGTTGATTTACTGAAATAAATGAACTTTTCCACGACATTCTAATTTATTGAGATGCACCTGTATGTGGTTGTGCTTGTTCATCACTAAAAGCTATTGCATATGATCTTATTTTTTAGTCCTTTTTGGAAGCTTGACAGCCACTTTATATTCGCACACTGTATAGTTTTTGTTGTATGGAAAAGAGCAATATGAATATACTGATGTATATAGCTTTTGTGTTTCACAGAATAAAGAAAGTCATATCAGTTTGAAACAACATGAAGGTGAATGAGTGATGACAGAATTCTCAAGTGAACTATTCCTTTAATCATTTCACACAAAGGTTTTTGGGGAAGTGCATATTAGGACATGTCAGTTGTCGTTATAGTACACTTGTTATATAACGCTTAGTTTTTTTTTTAGCATCTTGATATGACGTTCTTCCCGCATACATCTGCTGTTCCGTTCATACTAATTACATTGACGCGTTCAGTGTGCTGCTGCTCAGATCTAATATCTGTAAATGGGTCTCTTGAATCCTAAAGTCCATCTCTGTGCTTATTATATGCATGCGCGAGCGTAGTTTGGCATGAAGTGAAACGTCTGCCTCTGTCTTTCTGACTTAGGATCCCATTGCAGACTCTTCTGCAGTGGGCCACATGCCAGCTGCGGCCCATTCTCAACGCAACGGCACACGTGCGGAGGACTCGGTGTTGCCTGTAAGTTCGCTCTCCTTTCTTGGGTTGTTTATGGCTCCTCTGTCCCATTTTCTCATTTGTACAGCAGTTCAGTAACCTCTCTCCTATTCAATGTTGAGTAGAGATGCACTAATGGCTCTCTAATTTATGCTAATGTTACTCTGAATGCTGCACCCCTTAGTGTGTTTGTTTATCTAAAGTGATTTTAGATGCGAGTCAATTCAAATTAGACAGCACAAGCTTCATTCCCCATGCCCTGACACACGCAACCACACGCAGCATGTTTCACCAATAGGCATTAATGTTTCTTTCTTCCATTATCCCATGATACAACTGTGGGGTCGTCACATTTAACCAAACATTTATGAGCACTCATAACATCTAATGTTCTCACCCGATAGCTACTCATCTGTTTGGCTTCAAAGACAAAGACAAAAAACTTTATGGTTTACTAAATGCTACATAAGCACAGTTGCAAATTAGATATAGGCCCTCCAAATGATAAATTACTTGGAAAAGTATCCATTAAGAGCTGCTCCGCCTGGGGAGTTGACTGTGTTGGCAAAATTAGCATCGTTTTTTTTTTGCTAGTGTAATAAAAGCCTTAGGATTTCATGCAATATTGCAGAATGAACACATCTATTTTTACCTTCCTTCCTCTGTGTCAGTGTCTAGGGAAAATTGCTCCTTTCAGGAACATAAAGCATGTTTGTGAAATTAGCCTTTTGATTATGTGACGGCTGGAACAAAAAAAGCAGAAATCCTCAGTGGAGGAAATGCTAATTAAACCTGTGAGGTACACATCACGGCCACTATTTATAAACAGTTCTGGGTTGACAGTCCAAAGCTGTTGAGGATGCAACAATTAGGTATACTTACTTCTCACCCCCTCATTTTTCCTCTGCCAGCTTAAAAAGTGAATTCCATCAAGTGTCTGCACAGAACGCGTCCTTCCATTTTGTCCTCCAGATAACCTCGCAGCTGTCCTCTAGAAGATAAGAAACTTCCAGCTGTGAAACATGCAGGTTGAATCACAGAAATTGCATTAGTTTTTTTTTTTTTTTCAATATTTCAAATTCAATAAGAAATAGCTGATTTTTATGGTAAAATTTTAACGTTCTTTATTTACAGAGTTCTGTGTTTATATATTTTTAGTTTAGATCTAAACTCTGCAGGAAAGTGGATCTCGCGAGCCAGATTTGAGGATCCCTGGTATATTGGCTCATGCCGCTTGTGTGTTTATTAAAGTGCCCCTATTATGCCTTTTCGAATATTACCTTTCATGCAGTGTGTCATGTAGCTGTATGTGAACATAAACTATCTGCAAACTTGTGAAGCCGACAGTGCATGATAAATAAAATTATTGTGTATGCTCGCAATCGCCTAAACGGATCATCAAGAATTCGAATCTTATTCTGTTACGGCTGTACGTCACGAACGAAGTAACACATTTGCATAATGTCCACCCACGTTCTACGTCATTTCCGACACGCGCTGTACGCGGTAGACCAATCACAAAGGACTGTGCGGTCTGACCAATCACAGCAGTGAGGGCTCACGGAAAGGAGGGGTTTAGAGAGACTGATTCTTTGAACTGCTTCGCACAAGTCGTTTACGAAATCTATTTTTTAAGAAAACTAAAGTGTTTTTTGACCTTGCATGCATGTAAACCTGTTTTAGGAGACTCATAAAACAATATTAGCAACCTTAAAAATGGCATAATAGGGGCACTTTAAATATTTATTCATATGTAATATTTACTCAAATTTATTTAATATTTACTAATGCATATTAATAAAGTAATTTTCAGCTGATATTAGAGCTTTGTTAACTTATTCAATATTTAATGTTCCTACACTATTTCTCTATTTTTACTTTTAAAACATTTTGGGCAAGAGAAAAACCTATTAGCCATTATTGTATTGTTTACAATTTTAATATCGGTGTGTTCCCGAATTTTGAGCAACACTGAACACAGTTATTCATTTTCAATGGGAGTGACAGCAGCCACTGGTGATGCTAAATTAATGAGAAGCAATGTGCTGCAGCTACAGCCAGTGGTAGTGCACACAGTTGGGTCATGTGATCTGATTCCTGATTCTGTTGGATATTGCTTTTGTGTAGAAGCGCCTTTAGCAAGCAAACTACAGAAATTAAACCTCTGTAACTGTGAACTTAAGTTAACCTTTAGATTGTAGTTTAACACCATATTAAGTCCATTCTACAGATCTTCTTCTTGCTTGCAGAAAATGTCTGCATATTCTATGTAGGCCTACCAGTGAGTTCAGAGGTGTCATGCCCCCTCAGATTTTTGAGCCAAGTGGATTTTGAATGCAGCTTCCAAAAGACAAAAAATAGCTGATTCATATTTTCTATATTTAATACAATCACACCAGCGTGATTAGAACGTTCAGTGCGGCACAGCATCAGCTGCTAAATTCAAATCTGCAGTCGCTGGCTGGCGCTGAGCCTAATACAGACGTGTTTGTACAGTGCTGCATTATAACCAATTACACACGATTCTGTTGAGCTTATGAATGCAATGACCAATCAGAGGCGTTCAGATGAGTCATCGCTAAAATGCCGGTGTTTTCTTTACTTGCTCGCTGACTGAATATCTCTTTCTGGCGAATTCTCTCATCAGAAACAACAAAGTGCAAATGCGTACGAATATGTAAGATATTCATTTCATAGTGTAAACAGCTTCAGTGGTTTTAATGGGAGTTTTTGAGAGTGCTTGAACTCTAGACTGTCAGTAAAAATGTTTTTTGATAATGTAAATGTTCTTTGATCTCTTTCTGTACAATGAAAGTGTTATGATTAGTAGCCTAACTTACAACGTTTTTATTCACATTAACTTTTAATGTTAAATTCACATTAAATATTAAGTCAGTCGTATTAAAATATGTTATGGCATGACACCCATATCTGTTAATTAAGTAAACTGACAGGTTTTTATGCATAATTAATAGATTACATTATTAGGTTACTTTGAACATCGCCCACTAGATCAACCAACATAAACTATAAAGGTGAGAATCAAGATATTTCATGAGTTAATACGTTTGGGAATGTTTCGAATAAAAGCTGTGTGTCACATGACGACCCCCCCCCCCCAACTCGTGCCCCCTCAAAAATAATGAGTGCATGCCGCCCCTGAGTGAGTTAATGCTGTATTTGTGTACACTATAAGAAAACTCTTACAAATATATGTTAATCAGCGTGGGCTTTTTTTTTCTATAAAGACCTATAATCCGCATTGGCCCGAAGTTGACAAGCAATGTTTAAGCTTTTGTTCAAAGGGATAGAGTGCAAGCGTGGGCGTAGCTGAGTGAAAGCATCCTCTTTATTTTGCTTTCAGAGCCAAAAAGACTATATTTATTCCACCCTTTAATGATACAGACTCAACAACATACATCCAAACTATTAACTGTTATCTTTCATAAGCTCAAAAGAATTTGCCTGATCAATAAAACAACTTTGTTCGCTCGTGAGATCTAAGATTCTCTTTGGATGTGGCGGATGGAGTGGTAGGATCAGTTGAGGAATCCCAGCTATCCATCCTCTCCTCCTCCTCTGACATGAAAGTAGTCAGATCAAAGTGGCTATAGGCTGAAAGAGCAGGTCTCTGGAGCTATATGACACCCATCAACCTGGAATTATTAATGTTCAAGTGAACATGGAAGATCTCACCTTGAAATTCACATCTGGCTTTTTTTTTAAAGTCATGAACTATGCTAATTAAACCTTTCAAGTGCACCTTATCAATATAAGACGATACATGCCAACATGAATGTCTTTATATTTCTAAGCCTTTTCTTACCCAATTGGTGGTCCCACTTTATTATTAGGTTGCCTTAACTACTATGCACTTACATTTAAATTAATCATTTGATACAATGCACTTATTGTGTACATACATGTTTTTACATTGTACTTATATTTTTTAAAATACCTACTGTATATGTAGTTACATCTGTAATTAATTTCTTTAATTACATTTATAATTATACTGTTGACCCATCACTTACACCTTAACCCACCCTTAAACCTACCCATACCACCAAACCTGTCCCTAACCTTACCGTATCCCACCTCAATAGCAGCAGAAATGCTTTGCAATACAATATGAACAGAATAAGTAAATTGTACTTATTTTTGATGTAAGTACATAGTAGTTAAGGCCACCTAAAATAAAGTGTGACCCAATTGTTTTCTTTCCAGCTTGTTTTCATTGCACACAGAGAAGCATGTCACCAACCAACTCTACGCAATAATATGCTGCATTAAAGTAAAATGTAAAACGTTTCTTTTTTTTGGTCTGGATTTCTTTAAAAATGCAGAAATGTATTTTGATACATACAATAACTTAAACATAACTCTTATATAAAGAATATGAATAATTTCAAAATTAAAATAAATTATGATCATTTTTTGAACATAAAGTAATACAACTGATTTTAGTGTCATTAAAAACGCTTATTAAAGGATTCAATTCTCCAAAAAAAATTGTTATTGACTCGTTTGCCATAATATTTTACTGTTATTTCTTATTTAAAAAAAAGTGCAACGGTTTTGTTAAAATATTGTCAAAATATTGTTTTGTTAAAATATAAAAAACGATAAAGAAAAGATAAAATTATAAATATTGTTCTATTTATTTTAGATTTGGGACGTTCACACCATAAATATAATGGTAGCACTTTATTTTACAGTACGTGTATTTCCCTGGTAAATATCTTGTACCTACAGGTAAATGAGTGGTAACACTAGGTATTTACCTGAAGTGTACGTATATGGTAACAAATAAACACGGCTGTACTTAACAGTCGTACATGCATGGTAATTATTTTGTACATACAGACAAGTGTGGTTAAGAACGGTCACTTACAGGTAGTGCCCGTACATGGTAACTAATTAGATACTTTACTGCACTTACTAATGTATATACATGGTAAATATATAATACTTACGGAGAAGTGGGTACAAACAGGCATGTCCTTACAGTATCCATATATGGTAACTAACAAGACACCTTACTGTACATACTAATGATATGTACATGGTAAATGTGTAGCACCTATGGAAAAATGTGCTATTATGTGGTAACAAACAAGACACATACTGTACTTTATACATACAGCACACTTGGTAAGTCCTAACCAAGAAAAAAAAGAAGACTGTTTTTCAATTGCTTGTGTAGGACTGTTAATTGCTTTCCACAACAGTGCTTGCAAAGTTTGAAGAACTGGTAATTCCTGTGTAATGTTTATGTAAAATGGTGCACTTTATTTTACAGTCCTGTTTCCATATACTTACTATGCAAGTACTGGTGTATGTATCTATTAGTTAATGGACAGAATAAGTTATGCGGTATTCAATTTGGGGGTTATAAACATGGACCAAGGTACTTATTGAATAATTGATGGTAGGTGCCATTGCAGTTTGGAACTTTGGGAGTTGGATGGGAACACGGCGGTAACTGCAGCACTGCATAGTGTTTATACTTAGCAGGCACAGTTCTTTTAAATAGGGATTTTGACACATGACAATCTGCAGTTGCAAGTGCAAATATGAGTCCGGTAGCTACTGTATAATTCCAAAATGAAATCTGTCTCTACACATAATTATTAGGAATGTATGTCATCAAAAATCCCTTTTGGACCAATCAGTTAAGAGAATCAGTGTCGTTAAAGATAAGGCAAGTTAACTACAATGGCACCTACCATCAATTACTCAATAAGTACCTTGGTCCATGTTTATGCCCCACCAACTTGAATACCGCATAACTTAAACTGTACATTAACTAATAGGTACATACACCAGTACTTGCATAGTAAGTATATGGAAAAAGGACTGTAAAATAAAGTGCACCATTTTACATAAATATTGCACAGGAATTACCAGTTCTTCAAACTTTGTAAGCATTGTTGTGGCGAGCAATTTAGCATTAACAGTCCTACACAAGAAATTGAAAAACAGTCCTCTTTTTTTTAGGTACTGTTAGGACTTACCAAGCATACCGTATATACCATGTAAAGTATGTGTCTTGTTTCTTACCACATAATTTTTCCGTAGGTGCTACACATTTACCATGTGTATATCATTAGTATGTACAGTAATGTGTCTTATTAGTTACCATATATGGATACTGTAAGGATGTGCCTGTTTGTACCCACTTGTCCGTAAGTACTACATATTTACCATTGACCGTTATTACCCACACTTGTCTGTATGTACAAACTAATTACCATGCATGTACGACTGTGAAGTACAGCCGTGTTTCTTATTTGTTACCATGTACGTACACTTCAGGTAAGTACCTTTTGTTACGACTCATTTGCCTGTAGGTACAATATATTTACCATGTATGTACCAGGGAAGTACACGTACTGTAAAATAATGTGATAACGACACAGAGTAACAATATAGTTGCAATCATTTGTTGTAAGGATTTTTTCCAACTGATAAACGATAAAAAAAACATGAAATGAAATCACCCCGTAGTAGATCTATACAGGTGGAGCTGGGGAAGGTGAAGGGTTTCTGAAGCGAGCTGCAACTTCTACAGCAAGCACTATCTGAGTATTTGAATGTTGAGCAACAAGCTCATTGGTTGCTGATCAGTTGTGCCATGTGAATTTGTTTTTTCCCCAATATGTTTACAACATGATTTGTGATGGAGGTCAGCTAGTGTTAACATGCTGTTACCATCTCTAATGATACATTCTCTTTTTCTTCGCCAGGGTCTCAGCAGCCTGTTCAGCTCATTGAAAGTGGTGCGTTTACTCCGTCTGGGTCGAGTGGCACGCAAACTGGACCACTATCTGGAATACGGTGCTGCTGTGTTAGTTTTACTGGTGTGTGTCTTTGGCCTGGTGGCACATTGGCTGGCCTGCATCTGGTACAGCATTGGTGATTACGAGATCTTTGATGAGGCCAGCAATAACATCAAGAGGGAAAGCTGGCTTTATCAGTTAGCTATCAGCATTGGCACACCATACCGTTACAATGCCAGCGGCTCTGGCCAGTGGGAAGGCGGTCCCAGTAAGCACACACTCTACATATCATCTCTCTATTTCACCATGACAAGTCTCACCACCATTGGCTTTGGGAACATTGCACCTACTACAGATGGGGAGAAGATCTTCTCTGTGGCCATGATGATGGTGGGCTGTAAGTATTACTAAGTTGTTTCCTTGCTTCATGGATGCTTTGCTAATCAGAATGAGCTTCAGGTGGTTGGTTAATGTTTGGAGATTAGGGATGCACAATATATCGTGGCCATACCTGTTATTGACTGATATTAGAGTTTATTTTGGTAGCACTCAATAATGTATATTTAAAGGAATATTTCACCCAAAATTGAAAATATGTTAAAAATATACTCACACTAAGGCCATTCAAGATGCAGATGAGTTTGTTTCTTCATCAGAAAAGATTTAGAGAAATTTAGCATTACATCACTTGCTCACCAATGGATTCTCTGCAGTGAATGAGTGCCGTCAGAATGAGAGTCCAAACAGCTGGTAAAACATCACAATAATTCACTTAATTAAGTAATACGCAGTAATACGCATCAATTAATGTCTTGTGAAGTGAAAAGCTGTGTGTTTATAAGAAACAAATCCATCATTAAGACGTTTTAGCTTCAAACCATTGCTTTTGGCTAAAACATGAATCCTATATTTTTTGGGTGAACTATTTCTTCAACTGTACAGTACGTACTAATTTGATCTTTATTAAGAACTTGCTTTTGCAGTCATCTAACATAATCTTTTAAAACAGTGTTATATATGTCTTTAGCAATGCATATCCATATTTCATATTGCACACTGTAATGAATGTAGTGATGCCAAAATTCACTTGTAGCATTTAAAATAACAGATTTACATTTCTAGTTTTTTTTTTTTTTAGTTTAGATATAATACTATTTTGATGATATATAATTTTGATGAATTTTCACATTATTATGGTTATCATCCAAAACATGAAAATAATTAGCAGCTTTTGGTATCAGACAGAATTTTAATATCAGTGTATCCTTTATGGTTTAAGTTGATCTTCTCAGTAGGGAATACACTTAAAATAGCATCAGAGTGTTTATTAAATTCTCACCAATCAGGGCATGTCAGCAAACTTTAAGTGCTATTTAAAAGCATTGCAGACACATTAATAGTATCATATAACTTCACATAATTTGATATAAAACTATTTTCTGCCTTTGCAGGATTTCTGTTTAGAAAAACATTTGCATCATGTCTTAATAAGACCTGGATGTGCCTTTGAAAACATTTCCTGAAACTTCTCTCTTTAAGCTGCTACATTCAATCATAAATGAATAAACTTGTGCTTTAAACCTACTGAAACCATAATGCCGCTGTTTGCTCTTCATCACCTAATCACTTGTTATTTTCAGAATACTTTCTCCAAAGTTCATAAGTACTGTAGTAGCCCAGCAGTAGTCAGCTTTTGAGTTACTGAACAGTTCCATCAGTAATACTCTACAGATCCAGAGGGCTAGCGGATAGAATGAGCTCAGTAAACTGTAAGCTGTTGGTTGAAACGTAAAGTAAGCCACCCAGGAGGCTTAAAAACAGTGTCAGTGACTAAACAGGGAACAGTGGCACAGCTAAATGCACAGTTTAGGAAGAGACATATAGGGCAATACTTCTGTAAAAATTAAATAGCAGTTAGATTATTGTACAAGGGGTAGTGTGTAATGTTTTGATGTAAAAATACTGCTTTATATTCTAGTTTAATATGCAGAGACAACTACATTAGAGTCAGCCATTTGTAGGTCAACTTCGTGAGGAGTGTAAACAAAATATTTTCTTAATGAGTATTTCTGTTTTGCTTTCCAGTAAAATATCTAAACATCCTTACAAGATGAGCAAAATAAATTTACGTAAAAAATAAAAATATTTAGTTGTGTAAATCTATCTATCTATCTATCTACAACCCCTGGAAAAAATTGTGGAATCACCACACTTAGATGTTCACCCAAAGTTATGACTTTATAACAAATGAACAAATCACAGATTTTGCTTGATAATTCAACACTTTGTTTATGTGAAACATACCTCAAACAAATTAAATTATAACATTTTAATTAATGGAAAATTGTTTTCCATATCAAGTAGAGGAAAATTAATATGAAATCATTCAATATTCAGGAAAAAAAAAATTGAATCATGTTGTAATTTGCATTTCTGAAAAAAAATACCGGCAGATAAAAATGCTAATTAGTCAGCAGTTAAAAGAGAGTGCTTCCAGACCTTAACGAGCTGTTGGACTAATTGAAAGGAAACATGGCCCCAACAAGAGAGCTGTCTGTTGAAACAATGGAAAGGATTATAAAAGTCCTTCAAGAAGGAAATGCATCACGGAGTGTGGCAAAAGAAGCTGGATGTTCCCAGTCAGCAGTTTCTAAAATTTGGTGCAAGTATAAACAAAATGGAAAGGTTACAAAAGAAAAACATACAGGCAGACCAAGGAAGACCTCAAAACGTCAGGATAGAAAACTCAAAGCAATTTGCCTTGAAAATAGAAAATGCACAACGAAACAAATGAAAAACAAATGGGCGGAAATAGGAGTCAGTGTGTGTGACAGAACTGTAAGAAACCGGTCGGGTTAAACGGTCGGTGCACCCGGCGCATGGTCTAAGAGGGTTGTCCCTATTCATTTAATGAGCAATGGGTGTGTTTTGGGCATAATGTGCAATAAACCAATCAGAGTCTCATTTCCCATTCCCTTTTAGAGCCAGTTGCGCTCGCGCCATGGCGGATTCGCTATTTACACAGAATTTGCAAGAGCAAAGACTGAACGCGTCTCCAGAGAGGAAACAAAGCTGCTCATTCGCGAGCAAATAGGTAGCCTTATTCTGATACATGTAATGACTATCCATTTATATTAATGTAGCCTACACAATAATAATCTTTTACACTGTAATCCTTTAATTTTTCATATTTGGAATGTATGTGTGCTGCTGCGCGTCCCTGTGTGTGTAATAAGGAGAGTGTAAGCATGTTGTGGACCCGCCTATAGGCGCATATTATTAACATGCTTTTTAAATAACAAAAAAACTGCTGCGTCATTGACTTTAGACCAGGTTTTAGTTGGTCAATGGTGCAGTCTATTTCAGTTGCCTCAAAATAGCAACGCGCCAACAATATGCCTGAACACACCTCGTTTTCAGACCAGCACGCCCATGAGCGCACAAGTGGGTGCAAATACATTTGCTATGTAAACAACGTGGTGCAGGACGTGAAAATGATAACTGCGTTGGGCTGAAACTAGCAAAAAACACTTTTGTCTAGCCTGGTGCTGCATTGTGCCAGCCGTATGGTAGAGCCCAATGACATGGCCAGCAAACAGTCTGGATCTCAATCCAATTGAAAATTTATGGTGGAAATTGAAAAAACTGGTCCATAACAAGGCTCCATCTTGCAAAGCTGATCTGTCAACCGCTATTCGACAAAGTTGGAACCAGCTTGATGAAGAATATTGCTTTTCATTAGTGAAGTCCATGCCCCAAAGAATTCAGGCTTTCATAAAAGCAAGAGGAGGAGCAACAAAGTACTAACTGTGTGTTTTGGTAGATGATTCCATATTTTTTTCCTCTACTTGATATGGAAAACAAATTTTCATGAATCAAAAGAGTTTAATATCTTTTCTTTTTTCTTTTTGAGGTTTGTTTCACATAACCAGAAGGTTGAGTTATTAAACAAAATTAGTTTTGTGTGATATCTGTGATTCATTTGTTTGTTATGAAGTAAAAAATTTGGGTAAACAACATCTAAGTGTGGTGTTTCCAATTGTTTTGCCAGGGGTTGTATCTATCCAAACCAAACCAGCATTAATTTATTTATAAAATGTGCTAATGTTCTTTAGATTTATTTCTTTAAAAAAATAATAATTTCTGTTTATTTAAGCAGCGTGACACTTGTGACTCAATCAGTGGTGTGATTTTTCATTTTTACACTTTCAGTGAGTGCCACTAGTAGCACAGAAATTGCACACCTCAGCTTTAAAGTTTTAATTGGAAAGCTGACTAAAGGTAGCTTAATTTGGCAGACTCCAGCTTATAAAGCACGGCTGGCTTCAGATCAGTTTTAGTGGTTGTGAGTTGCCGTGCTGATCATTTCCTGATGTGCAGTAGCACAGTGCTTGCCGTTGGTTTATTGCTTGGTTGTTCTGCACCGTTTCTGTCGTACTTCTCTCTGTGTGCACAAATGACAGCAGATGGAGAGAAAGTCTTGTGTTGTTTGTGGATTTATCTCACAGTGTTACAATATGGTGCATTGTGTGGTATTCTGTTGTACCGCATTAGCCAAATCCAGCTAATACCAAATTATGATGAAGCAGACATTTAGCATTAATGAACCATATGAATTCATAAAGACTAGCGGATTTCCACAAATCGAGTTTAATTGCCTCTTCTG
Organism: Acrossocheilus fasciatus; assembly: GCA_036784905.1. Taxonomy (NCBI): domain Eukaryota; kingdom Metazoa; phylum Chordata; class Actinopteri; order Cypriniformes; family Cyprinidae; genus Acrossocheilus; species Acrossocheilus fasciatus. The sequence goes on along the minus strand of CM071957.1, from coordinate 15,859,301 downwards.
TGTGCTAATCACAGATCTGTGGATGTACTTTTTGTGTGGTGAGGGTGAATCAGTGTTTAATGCATTGTATGAATGGGACTGGATTTACATTAGATCTGTGGAATTAGCATTAGGTTAATCACCATGTTAAAGCCAGCTGTGCTGATCAGGGCCTTTTTGTTTTAGTGAAACAGAGCTACAGTTTAGACTCTTGTTCTTCTTGCTGGTGCATGAATTTGCTTTGTACTTCTTTTTTTTAAACATAAATCCTGGGCTTGTTAAGGTTCAGTGTATCTTTGTGGTACTGAGAGAGGAGAGAGAGCAAGTACTACTGCTTCTGGGGCCCTTAAAGAGACAGTTGATCCAGAAATGAATAGTTTATAATATAGTAATATGTTCTTACAAACCAGACGTGTATAAAACATGTTTGATTTGAACTTTATTTTAATTTCAGGTTTAGTTATTTTAGTACTTCAGCCAACACTGATTTTATTTCAGTTATTTGCCAATTAAGGCAACATTTCTAATGGTCGTTTACATTTTTTTTTTAAGTTTACGTTTTCATATAATATTTATTCTTTATTTTATTTCTGATTTATTCCAATTTTTAGTTTCAGTGAACAATAACACTACTGCAGAACGAATCAGATTAATCAGTTATTTGAAAAGAAGTATCTAAAAAGAAGCATTCATTTAATGGTCCAGTTCTCGGGTCGTTTTTCTCCCTTTAAATGATGTTTTATTAACAAAGTTCGGGAGGAGCACGTTCAGATGATTAACCTAATTAACACGAGAGGAGCACAATCAGTAATCAAGCCAGTTAACAAGATACGAGGTGTGTATATATACACAGCAGACTCACCTCTGTTCCTTGACAGTTTTCCAGCATCCCTCCGCCACCCCTTCTCCGCTCTTACATCTATTCCTGTCCTAACCTATAGGGGTGTACTCAGGGTTCGGGCCAAAGTTCTGACCTCGGAGCCCTCCCCTCGGACAGCACGCCAAATACGCATAAACTCTATTCTATTTATTATATGTAAGTGCGAACTTGTGAAACTGTTGTTGTGTATAAAAATGCTTGGTATTTCCAACATTATCCTTTCATGTTCCTAAGAAAAAACATCAAATGGGTTTGGAACCACATGAGAATGAGAAAATTACAGGATTTTCATTCTTGGGAGAACTATTCCTTTAAGAGCTGTCTGAACTGATTAATAAAACATACATACATTACATAACAAATTGCCCACATCTCCCTTTATTTGTCTCACTCATTCTCTTGACTAGGGTGTAAGACAAATGCGAGGCTATAGTTCAGAACACTCAGCAACATAACATTTTAATACTGTCTAGGTTAAGACTTATGGTGTGTGCTGAGTAAGGAAACTGATGCTCTGTGCATCAGGACTCCTCAGGGCCACACTGTCATGTGACCACAGTCTCATAGGACCTGAATTTACCGATAAACCTCGTCCATTCTTTGGCAGTGACCAAAGCGCTGCTGCAGTACAGTTCAGTCAGCAGTAATGGTCTCACCCAAGAGTTTTCCAAAGGTTTATGAGTTCCTGGTACACCGATATGATAGTTTCTCCATCTCATAGAGCTTGGCAGCAGGGACGTGCAGAGAGTTCCTCAGGGGCAGGGGCTCAAATATGAGGAATATGAGGGAAAACGCACACACAAACACAAACACACACACACACACACACACACACACACACACACACACACACACACACACACACACACACACACACACATATAAATAAATAAATAAATAAATATATATATATATATATATATATATATATATACAGGTCAAATGATTGGATTTTTGCAAGAAGTCACTTATAGCCATCAAGCCTGCATTTATTTGATCAAAATTTTAATATACTTTATTAATTTACTTTATTTACTTAATGCATTTTATGCAATGTTGATTTATTAGCAATGTTGAAAACCTGTGATACTTTTTTTCAGGATTCTTCGATGAATGAAATAAGAACAGAATTTATTTAAAATATAACTTTTGTAACAATATATACCGTTCAAAAGCTTGAGGTCAGTATTTTTATTTATTTATTTATTTTTAAAAAAATTAGTTTTTATTCAGCAAGAATGTGTTAAATTGATAGAAACAGTGATAGTAAAGATTGATATTGTTAGAAAACATCTCTATTTTGAATAAATGCTGTTCTTTTTAACTTTTTATCTATCAATGAGTTTGTTTTATTTTATTTGTTTATTTGTTTTATTTAAATGTGGTTTTATTTATCAAAAGTATCACAGGTTTCAATAAATGAAATGAAATGAAATTAAATTAAATTAAATTAAATTAAATTAAAATGTAAAAAAATTAAGCAGCACAACTGTTTCCAACATTGATAATAAATCAGCATATTAGAATGATTTCTATGATTTCTAATGATTCCATGCATTGAAGAATGGAGTATTGATGCTGAAAATTCCGCTTTGAATCACAGAAATAAATGATATTTTATTAAAATAGTGTAAATGTATATTAAAATAGAAAAACATTATTTTAAATTGTAATAATATTTCACAATATTAGGCTACAGTTTTTTCTGTATTTTTGATCAAATAAATGCAGGCGTGATGAGCCTAAGACACTTTCATAATGCTGCATAATTATCAAAAAATGGTAATATAATATATAATGGTAATATAATATGGTAATATATTAAAGTCCTTTCACGTCACCATTTCACCAGCCTACACTTCAAATAATAGGCCTGTAGGTGGCACTTGGGCTTAAATAACTATGATAGTTTCATGAAATAGTAAACGGTGTATATCATACATAAATATAAGTGAATTGAATAGCCTACTGATTACCATTATTACGGTTTTGTGCAGTGCTTTTGTAGTCATTTAGCATACATTTTCCCAGCGATGTAATTTGATTTATAAAATGAGACAAATTGCAGATCCAGATCGCTCCACAAAATAAGCTCGTCGGTCCCATGTAATCTTCAACCGATTTGTGACCCTGGACCACAAAACCAGTCTTAAGTCGGTGGGGTATATTTGTAGCAATAGCCAAAAATACATTGTATGGGTCAAAATTATCCATTTTTCTTTTTATGCCCAAAATCATTAGGATATTAAGTAAAGATCATGTTCCATGAAGATATTTTGTAAATTTCTTACCGTAAATGTATCAAAACTTAATTTTTGATTAGTAATATGCTAACTTCATTTGGACAACTTTAAAGGTGATTTTATCAATATTTAGATTTTTTTGCACCCTCAGATTCCAGATTTTCAAATAGTTGTATCTCAGCCAAATAATGTCCGATTCTAACAAACCATACATCAATGGAAAGCTTATTTATTCAGCTTTCAGAAGGTGTATGAATCTCAAATGAAAATTGACACATAAGACTGGTTTTGTCGTCCAGGGTCATATTTATGAATAAGAACGGAAAATAACCGCTCCACTTCACATATTGTCCAATGGAATTTGAACTTCTTGTGCCAGATCATGATTGGTTGGTCTATTATTGCTACATGACTAATGGACATTGATGAATTATGTAATATTCTAAAATAGGCCATATATGGATTTTTAATTAAATCAACATACTAGCTTTGATTATTGATGAAAAATGTTTAAAATATTGTTTGGTTTATTTTGTCCTTCACTGTTAGACATTTCTGTAATTTATACAGTTATTTACTGTATATCACCCAGTATAATACTGCAAATTCCCTTTACAGTAAATAACTGTACACTGTAAAAAGTGATAAGTTGACTTAAAAAAATTGAGGAAACCCGTTGCCTTAATTTTTTAAGTTAAGTCAACTTATCACTTTTTACAGTGTAATACCCTTTACATCATGGGAATTTTCTGTGATGTCAGACCCCACATACAGAGACTTACTGTATTTTTTAAAATTGCTGTATACTACTGTATTTGCTGTAACGGCTTCTTTGGTGACATTCTATTGAGGTTGTTTTATTTTCCTCATTTCTTACATTTGGATTGACACAATTTGCCCAACACCGTGTCTATAATGCCACACCAGCTTGGGACTGTTACATGTTACATCGCTTGTAATGATTGGAAAATCCGCTTGTACTTCGTGTCAGAAACAGCGCGAGTGCTTGGAGTACATCTGTACGTCAGAAATATACCGGGGCATCACTTTACTGTCCGCATCCACTGTAGATAGCATATATAATGGGTTCTATATTGCTTTTTTATCGAGTCACTCGCGTCCGAGGAAGACACGGAAGCAGCGGGGCAGCGCCGCGAGTTTTTCCTGGGATGAACCCGCGAGAGTGGAAGAGTTCTGGAGAACATCTGTGCTGTGTGTCGATGCACCTTATGAGAGAATAAGACCAGCAAGCAAGGTAAAAAATATATGTACGTTTGTCTGTGGGTTTGTGTCAGATTTTTGCACACCAGTTTAACCTAGTAACATGGCGGTAACTAAATTTACTATGGTAAACTGCGCTGTCATTTCAAATGACTTTTGACAGCTTATTTAATTAAGTTACTGAATTAAAATTATTTTTAACGAGCAACGCTTATCTTATATTAACATTAGGTTAACTAATGTGAAATTTTGTTTAGGTGTTAAGTTATACAAGTTTAATGGCTAGCTGCCTTTTCTAGTTTTAGAATTAGTTTGTTATAGTTTTTAATGGAATTTAAGATTTACTGCATTTTTTTGTATTTGTGTTTAAGGCAACTGCAATGAAGCATCAAGAAAGACATGAGCAGGCCAGCCACCCCAAGACTGATAATTCATGGTAAGAGAACAGCTATGGTTTTGAGAAGTTTGTGTATTCTATATGGGGTTTGCCTTTTAAAAGTGTGTCATTTCTACTTCTTGTTTTTCAGAGAAGACATTTCAAAGGATGTGGCCACGTTTTGGGGCAGCACTTGGGTTTTGCAGATGGCTATGTATTCTTTGGCTGTTTATCTTTTTCCCCATTATGTTTCTGTTTCCTAAAGATTCTTTGTGAGGATAAAGGACACAACATAATGCACTGCAAAACGTCCTAAGACAGGAGAAATGGTGAAGTTGCACTGTTCCAGCATTGAAAGACTGTATTTTTAATTGTTATACATGCAATGTTTTTAATAAAGAATTTTATATTTTGTAATTTCTGTGTCTGTTTTAATTGAATGCCAGTAGTACCTATGTAGAGTAAAAATAAAATGAATTCTATATAAAAAAATAATCAAATCTATATTAAAATGAATGAATTACAGTAGTATACTGATGAATTTGATTTTTTTCAGTAATTTACTGTAAAACAGTACAGTTTGCAACTGTAAATCAAATACAGTTTGCTACTGTAAATCTTAATTACTACTGAAAGAACCATATATGGCTTGAGAGTCTACGGTTTCCCAACAGACTGTGGAATATCAGTCAGTCGAACAAAACGCATGCTACCCATACGGCTCAGATTGACAGATAGCCTATGTAAAAATAAACATGAATTTTCCGACTTTTGAGCGATTAGTTACTGTTTTATATAAATTGTCATGTTAATTAGAATTCAAATGCATTTTGTTTTATTGACCACAATATCATTGCTATTTGTCCGAGAGGGGCACTTTTGAATAATTTTGAAAAAGGGCAGGGGCTGGAGCCCCCAAAGCCCCCCTTTCTGCACATGCCTGCTCGGTTGTAGCTGTAATGACCCTCCGTGGCTCGTTTCGAGCTATCTTTGAGCATCAACTGTTGTAGGGCACTGTTACAGTCAGCACAGGGGAGACATTTGCCTTCAGTGAGGCAGACATTATCAGAAGAAACAGATCTATGTCTAATGGAATCACATCTCGTAAAGTGGCATTATAGTCAGCAAGTGTCTGTGCATTCTCAGCATGTCAACAAACAACAGGGGCATCTGTTAACAACCCCACAGCACATATGAGCATGCATATGAGAAAATGGTAAATGTTACATTGCTTGTCTTGTTCAGTTCATTAGTATACATAAAGATTCAGAAGCTTAATGTAATGTAATAATATTTCATAAAGTGATGATGAGAATCCTTGTGAAAAAATACACTTAATTGTAACTTCATTGTAATTGTTTTAACATTTTCATGTTTTCTTAACACACTAATTAGCTTATTTTGAAATGTCAAATTAATCGTTTTAATTTAAAGTAGAATTTCAGTCAATTTGTTTTCATAATCTTTTCTCATGCTTTAAAGAAGCCCGCTTATTTTGATGTGTTGACTAACTAAAGCACATGTAAAGAACTTGGTTATGATTTTAACTGTAGTGTGTTATTCGATATTACATTAATATATTGTAAGTTAATATATTTTAAAAGTGCTAAATTTTCTACTTTGTCATCATAAATGTGTAATTACAAATATGTTTTAATATTTGACATGCAAATTTCAATAAAAATGACATTAAAATATATTTTAGTTTAACATGACATGTTTGTCAGTATTTGGCAGTATACGTACATTTCAAAGACAATATTTCAGAGACAATAGAAATAATTATGAAATTGCTTATAAAGATGTACTGGAGTATATTGAAGTGTGTTAGAAAGCACTTTGAAGTTCAGCTAATTCCATTTAATATAAATATAAACTATAATACGTTTTCATTAAATGGAGATAACATACTTTAAAAATAATATACTTCAGTTTGCTCTTAAGTATATTATTTTTAAAGTATGTTATCTCCATAGTAAGTACTCTTTTTAAAAGTATGCCAAAGTGTACTTCTTTTTCTTGAGGGCATTTATAAATAATAAAGACGTAAGATTACATTTAGATTTGTAAGATTTGTTTCAACAGCTATAATTTCAAGGAGACTTACATCAGTTTATAATGGCTATGTTGTTAGAGAGTTTGAATGTGTTGCGTATGATGTCTGAAACACCACTGGGAAAGTCATTTCCACTCACCAGTTGCACAGTATTGTTCTGGATGTCTTTTCTTCATGCTTCATATCTCAATAAGCAGCAGTATTCACAAATAAAGTTGATGTGTTAACTTGTTCAGTCAGTACAATACATTGATGCATTCCTGCATTTGTGATGTTATTGATCTGCCGTCTCTGAGTAAATACTGTCTGTGCCTGAGCTCATGGCTGTCCAGATGCTATTTTTACCATCTCTCCTTTTCATGTTCTTCTGATAATAGCAGTGCTGTCAAGTGATAAAAATTTTAATCAAATTAATTACATGATATACCAGCATTTCATTACTTACTGTGGAATTTAGTACAGGTTACAAGACACAATTACATTTGTAAAAAATTTTTATTATACAATTGTACAATAATAATAAGTTGTATTTATAGCCCTGCTCTCAGTGCACCTATAGCAAAAAGCTCCTTCTTCTATTTGAAGGACAGTCAAACCTAAATATTTTGTATCCTGGTGTATAATTACTTTAATGAGTCTTCTCTCTCATATGCACACCTCCGACAATCAATTGCTGTTTTCTCTGCCAAGACATTTTGGGTTTGCACCTATTCAAATATAAATCAAATCGTTGTCCTCCTGCTGCAGTCTTGGAAAAGAGAAACTAGATCGCCCATAATGTCTTACAGCAAACAGGGACAGAGGCTGACATGTATTATGCAATGCATCATTATGTGCAGCATTTTAAGTAGGAGGTAAAATGTGTCAGTAGTTTAAGGTCCAGAGGTTTTACTGATATCCCAGTCCATTCAAATGACAGGTATATTGATTCTACAATCAATGTTGTATAGAAACAGTATAAATAGCTGAAATTGTTGTCAAACTGTGTCTAATTTAAGAACAGCAGGATGCATGTATAATTTCATTAATTTGAGATAAATTCTCTGACACACTATTTTTTTGGGCTCTTGGTGGTTTGCCAGTCGCCTTTATTGGTCCACAGTACCAGCTTATTATCAAGCCTGACTCGCATTTGGCAGGAGACTCATAATTCCCTAGGTTAGGACAGATAATATTGTGAACTATTAAGGGTGTAGGTGTCAAGAGATTTCCTTGTGTTTACTGCCTAATGGAGTTGGAAAATGTTTGCACTTAAACTGGGGTTGAAAATGAGTACAAACCAGCGGGCACTACTGGGAGACAGATGTGGAAAATGTGAGTGATAGACACTGTTGTGGTGCATCTTCAGCTTTAGGGGACTGAGTGCCTCTCTGAGGTGCCATATCGATTGTAGCGATGTAGAGAGAGGAGGAGGTTACTTAATGCAGTAGGAGAAGAAGGGTTAGTTTCGGGAAGATAGACAGCATGTTGTAAATCCCTCTGTTGTTGTAAGCTGAGAAAGATTGCTGACCTCACTACTGAGAAAGTGAGAGTGCGCTCTGATAAATGCATACTGTAAATGTCAAGTGACCGAAATTAACTTCATGATTCTAAGTGGCATTTTTTCTGACTATATATGATATATTTTTTATTAAATAATTTTTTTCTTAAAACAGTAACTGACTAAAATATGTACAAGAACAAAAATGAATATATAGAGAGGTGTGCGATAATGACAAAAAGTGATATCTTGATATTTTCTGAAATTTTGTTGATAACGATAATTAGGCGGTATTTTGCTGATTGTGTTATTGTGCCGGTACTTTGACAGCTTTAGGACTGCCATGGACAGATGAATCCCAAACCTTTTAAATATCTTCATATTCTGTGCGGTGGTTTGTTTGCAGGGGTAACAGAAATTAACTTTTTCAATAAGTTTAAATCGATTTTTACCTTTATAAGGCCAATTTTTTCTAACCTAATTAAATTTATGCATCATCTTTTGTGTCAGATTCTTAAATTTAATTGATAAATTTAATTAATAAGACACTGTAAGGCTGCTTTGTTGGCAATAGTAATATTTGAAATGATTTTGGGGAAAAAAAGAAAAATATACTTTAAAGGGGTCTTGTAACGATGCTAAAAATTAGGGCTGCCCTCAAATAAGGATTTTTCTGGTTGACTAGTAGTCGTTTATTTTACGCATTAGTCGACTAATCACACATTTATTAATAAACCATTTAAATCATTATAACGAGAATTTAATTGCCTACATAGCATATAAGCGCTCAAGCACACGCATAAAGCTTGCCACAGTGCACCGTCAGAAGTAATGATTATGAATGTGTCAGGGAAAAACAGTAAGGAGGCTGCATTAACATTTTAATAATTTGATAAACTAGTGCTTTCTTTGTTTTGACTCATCATCTCCGCAGTAGTGATGAGCCTGGATGAACTTTTGAGAATATTTGTTTTATATTTTAATTGGTTCATTTGAAGTTCATTTCACTCTCTACAGATATATTTTTAATGGCTGTAAGGCAAAAATATACACAAAGTTTCGTGCTCAAGTTCACAGAAACTGAGACGGCAGAAAGCGCATCATATTTACTTTCATTATTTTGCAAAAGTGCAATGTTTTGTTGTTATTGTGAGTACACATAAATAAACGTAGAGTCTTTACAGTATGACCAAAAATGACGAAGTATTAAGAGCAACATACTTCAGTAACGCACATTTCTGTAGGTTAACATTAGATTGATCGACCATGCAAAGTTGTTAATTGGCTCCTTACATATTTCAGATGATAAGCCATATTTGATGGCAAAACAGTTTTGCTGTGGCTTTGTTTGGAACTATTTTCGTTGTCGAAATAGAGCAAAAACAAGAACTGTTGCGTCTAAAATGTAAGTAAATTAATATTAACTTCTTGTTCATTGAACTGTGTATCAAATTTGCATTCGTGCTGATATTTGGAGAAAAATGTCACTTATTATATCAGACAATATAAATATAAAAGACTTGAAAGTTATATAGGGGCATTTTCCCCCCTTATCTTGCATTTTGGGGAATTCTAAAACTATTTTAATAGACTAAATCACACATTGAAAGAGTGAACTTTAAATGTGCTTGTGCAGTAGTCTAACCTACATCTCATAGTCTATGCATGCACTCTATGGGTGTGTTATCAGGGGTGTTTCCTCTGAGGAGGCAATGGAGGCAGTGCCTCAAAAAATTGGATGAGAAAAAAATCAAAATAAAACAACGCAAATATTGCAAAATATGACATTAAAAAGTGTATAAATCACTACTTTGTTACATCAAAATAAGACTTGAAATAGCCTGAAAACATGATCTATGGGTGTGTTTAGTGAGTAAACAGCTTGGTAAAAATTTTAAGTAAAATGTACTGCTAAAGTAAAATTAACTACTAAAGTAAAATTAAACATATGTGTGTATAATACAAGTCAGAAAAATCAACTCCATATAGTTCATTTCGGACACTGGTGTATATGTACAATATTTGTGTCATTTTGGTCACTTTGGAGTGTGGCATTTCTTCAGGAATCCTAGTTAATTTCTGACCCTGCATGTTGTGGACCTTATAATTTTCAGCTTAAGTGACACCTTACAGATTGACTGTGAATGTGGCGCTCGCTCAAGAGCAAACCCTGGACATCTACAGCAGGTTGACAGCACACGGGAGTCACAAGCTGCATGCTGTATGACAGCTGTGAAGAAATGTACTGTCAAACACACTCTGCTTTTTTGACTCTAATGTCATAGTCAGGTACCAACAGCTTGGTGTTGTGAAGATTCAGGGTAATGACCATAGTATGACTTTATCATAATGCAGTTGAAACTGTTTGTATTACTTATTACAATCTATTACTAATACTTTTTAAGGACAAAATGTGTTTGTCCTAGTCTATAGCAGTATTCAAAGAGCAGAGGGGAGATATATAATGATATGGGAGAGAAGTACAACACAGGGAGAGAGAAATAGAATGATGGACAGAAATGGTGTCTGCCTTCAGGCTCTGTAGTAATTGCTGAACCTGACCGCGTGTGTTACGGCATCTATCCCTGTTGGGCTGATGCTGGAACTGAGCCGACTTTATTCCTCCAAGCACAAGAGCATTACATTAGCTTACAATTACTGACTCATCTGGGTCATCGCCTCATAAGGGCTGAAAAATGACTGAAATGTATCAGAAAGATGGTTGGGTTAATTCACTAAACACTTGCATCAATTTATTTCTGTATTTCAGCACAAAAACATGGATTTTATTCACTAACTACTCATAGTTCAGTTTAATTAGGCGGCAGTGTTATCTGTGAGAGAATTTTTCATGCATGCATGTACGTACAGTAAATCAATATCAGTCAAACCAATGAAATATTGCAGCATGGTAGGTTTTATTATCACATTGTTTTTGCTGGTAATTATGCTAGAATTCACACATTTCCTTTCTCCAATATTTTGAAGTAATCTTGATAATTAACAGCTCATTATAATCTCTCGCCAACCCAACACTTGTTACTATAGTAAACAAAAAGAACAACGTGTACAGTAATGGAGCACCATCCTCCACTCCTTGATTGTGGCAGATTTATAAATGATCCTGTCGTTCAGATTTTCTCTGTGATTTGCATAATTCCTTTACTGAGCCAATGTGTTCTTCACCTATGAAGTAAATAAAACGTATATGACATTCATTTATTTACACAGAAATATGAAACTGAAAGTGACAAGCCTGAATGATTACCTGAGTGTGACCGAGCATTAAATAAGCTTAGTACGTTGCTCAAGACTGTTACGTAATACAGAGAAATCGTGTGGTCTTGGTTTTATTTGTCCTTTGGGGAAAAATTCTTGGTCACACTTTATATTAGGTGGCCTTAACTACTATGTACTTACATCATAAATAAGTACAATGTACTTACAGTATTGCAAAACACTTTTGCTGGTATTGAGATGGGATACGGGTACGGTTAGGTACAGGTTTGGTGGTATGGGTAGGTTTAAGGGTGGGTTAACAGAGTAATTATAAATGTAATTACAGAAATTAATTACAGATGTAACTACATACAGGTATTTTTAAAAATATAAGTACAATGTAAAAACATGTATGTACACAATAAGTGCATTGTATCAAATGATTAATTTAAATGTAAGTACATTGTAGGTAAGGCCACCTAATATAAAGTGGGACCAAATTCTTATGTGATTCTAGCAATATTAATGACCCGATCAAATCTCTGCTAACCTCTGCCTTCCAGACGGACCTTCTGTCCCCCACATACTGATCATTACTGCAGAAGTGTGAGGAACAACTCCTATCTTCTCTTGAATAAATCATGATCAGGGAGATCTCTAGATGATGACTCATCAATCTGAAAGAATGCTAATATAATCCTCATTAGCAATGAGTCACGTTATTCAGACATCTTTACCCATCACTAGATCAGCAGTCTTACGTCTGTACATCTAGTGAGAGGAGTGCAGCACATTTCAATCAGTCAGCCAGAGTTTTACTTCCATGTTCACGTAATGTCAAACAGTTTCCCGTGATGCTTTATAAACCGAAGTGGAAGAGAGTGAAATGACGGAAAATATCTTATCACATGCATCTTTCCTTTAAAGAGAGCGTGTTTTAATATCATTTTTGAAGAATGTGTTTGAACATCTTCATTAAGTGGGAGAGTTTGATCTGAGAGTGCTCTTCTAGTTCTCCCCTCGGTATTTCTTCTTTTAATTTCCATCTATGTCTGGTGGGGTTTTACAGATACATATAGTTACACTGTGGTTTGATTGGTATGCATGGTGGTTATTACTCACATTGAGGCAGTAACAACGGTTTGTATTTGTTTTTGCTGATGGCACAGATAGTGATCAAAGGAGCTCACTCAGCTGCATTGGTAATGTCGGAAGGCTTGTTTCATAGTTCTTCCTTTCATTTGGCCTTGTGTATCATGCTAGGCGCAGCTATAAATAAATGTAATGTTTGACTTTCTGTACTTTTAAGGCCCCGAATCAGCACTATTGAATAATATTGAATCAATCAAGTCTTTTTCCTTCTTTTTTTCTGAGATGTGTATGCAATATGCATAGATTTAGAGGTGTTTCAGGGAGCACAATTTTTGGCAGTTGCAGTACAGATAGATACTACAGATAAATAAACAGGTAGACAGGTTGGTAGGTAGGTAAGTAGATAGATACTGTAGACACCTAGCTAAGTAGGTAGATACTATTGATAGACAGCTAGGTAGACATAGGTACATGGGTAGCAAACAGGTACTATAAATAGACAGGTAGGTAGGTAGGTAGATGCCATAGATAGGTAGATAGAAAGACAGACAAATAGGTACTGTAGGTAGATACTGTATATAGATAAAGAGGCAGATAGACAGGAGGTATGTAGATAGATAGATAGATAGATATATAGATAGATAGATAGATAGATAGATAGATAGATAGATAGATAGATAGATAGATAGATAGATAGATAGATAGATAGATAGATAGATAGATAGATAGATAGATAGATAGATGGATAGAAACTAAGTTTTGAGGAGTAACTAGTTACATTTAATGTTTACGTAATGTAATTACAAAGTAAATGTTACTAATCTATTAAAAGCTATATGTTCTATATGTAAAAGCTTTGTCTGTATTTGATGTGCACGATGCCTCCTGCCATTTAAAGGCCATTTCGTAAAGTGATGCTATTGTGATGCTTTTGATTATTTCATTGAAATTTAGAAAAGTAATCAAATGTACTCAGTTACATTACTTTAATAAAGTAATCAAAATAGTTACTCCGCCTATTACATTTTAAATAAGGTAATTTATAATCTGCAACCTATTACATTTGCAAAGTAACCTTCTCAACACTGTAGGTACTGTAGATACACAGACAGATGGGCAGGTAGATACTGAGTTAGATAAATGATAGAGTTAGAGAGATGTTCTGGTGAGGGTGAGGTGAGGACACACGGTCCACCTTTAACAAAACTCACACACCACCTATCCCCTATATAACAATGTGTTTTTATTTTTTTATTTTATTTTATTTTTTCAGAAAGAATGTGGGCGAATTTAGCAGATGTGTGCATTGCTTGGGAGTGATGTGTCAGCAAACAGCGAAAACACATTCACTTGTGCTAAAAAATATGAACATGGCCTTTAGCTCTATATATCTGAACATACAGTATACTGGACGTTTCTCCCTGACAAGTCAACATAAATGTACACCACTGTAGCTGTGTCAATAGCATGTCTACCTTCATCTCTGCTCTGTGTTTCTGACAGAACCTCTGTCGTAGGACGTAGCACTGAGGGATAAAACTGAGACACCGCAAGAGTGTTTTCCTCAAATTGTGGGACATATTGGTCTCCATTGGTCAAAATTACATGCTCATTACTGTCTAAAGTGCAGCACATGACCCTATTACTATTGTGCCCTTGAGCAAAGTGCTTAACCTTTGGTTATACTTTCGATCCATTACTTCTGAACAAAAACCTTTTGAAGGATGACATATTAAATTTGACCTTTAATCTATGTCCATTAAGGTTAACCTAACATCACTAAATTAGTGTTAATCATTGATGGAGAGTGAAAATGTTTAATTTTCAGCTCAGCTACTGTTTGATGAAGATGTTGTATTGAAGGAAAATTTTAAAACTACATCACTTGCTCACCAAATGGATCCTCTGCAGTGAATGGGTGCCGTCAGAATGAGAGTCCAAACAGCTGATCAAACACAAACACTTCATGAGACATTATTTGATGGATTGGAGTCATGTGGATTATTGAGATGTTTCTATCTGTTTGGACTCTCCTTTAATACTCAGAATGATGGTGAAGCTCTGCCAGGAGCACACTAAACAAACTCACGATTTGCAGAAGTCAGAGATGAATTCTAAGAAACTAGAACGGTTAAACCAGTTATTTTAATGCTAATAAAGTGTATTCTCCATGAAGAAGTTAAAGTAAGATCTTGAATTTGATGTCAGTATGGTGACTGTGCAAACACCTGGCTTTCAGCAACTGCTCGCTGGGGTACAGTTCTACCTGATCAAGCTGCGATAGAAAAGGTGAGGTTCCCACAGCCTTCATATACACTTCAAAGAAGCACAGGCTCTGAAACAGACTATGCTGATGAAGGACATCACACCTTGTTTCTGTTCAGCACTTCAGTAGAAAAGCTGAGGCCTTAAAAGCACTAAATGCTACAATTGTGCACTAAAACATGTTCTTTTGCATAAACTATATACTGTATATAAGATGTTTACGTGGTGTACATAATCCATAATATTTCACATGCAAAACAGACACTTAAAGTCATATTTTTTTGTGCCATGGTGGATGCTAGTAAATAGAATCCGACAACCAGTGGAAAACAAAGCACTAGTGTTTATTTTTTATTTTTCCTAGCACTAAATAATACATTGTGTTAAATATCCTAATAGGATCGCCTCATTACCAACAGAACATTAAAGTCTCTCAATACATCACAAACAGTGCACAGACAATGTTTTCCTGTGTGTGAAAGTTTTGGCCAGAGGAGGAATTGAATAGCAAGCTTGACTACACAGTACATTTGCGTTCCTCCACATGCATCTCAGAGCTCACAGGCCCACTTCACGCGCGTAACAAAATCAAGTTGCTGTGGAGCTCTGGGACTCAGCCCTGCACAATCATCTGTACTTACATGTATTAATTCATCGCCTTCCTAATCTTGTTAATATCATCCTACATTGCTGTGCTTATTATTTTGGGATGTGTTCAACACAATTACGCGTGCTGGGCTTGTGTGGACTCTGCGGGGTTGCATCTCACGACTTTGTGCCACCGGGCAGCACAGCTCACTGGAGCAGCGCATGAGTCAGCCCTGTAAATATTTAATAAGAGCTTGGATATTGAGCAGTGGAGCTATTACAAGGGATTCGCTTTGTAGTGCTGTCATCGCTCTTAATATCACTGTCACATCCTAGAGATTGTCACCTCTTCAATGCGGCGATGAATCATTCATTTGATGCTTGGAGTAAAGGCGCTCTGAGGGATCGTTCTGAGACTTTTTGCAAAGCTGAGTGTATGAAAGATACGGATTTGAATGAATCAAAACCGTTGCTATTAACACCTGCCTGAACAGACTGTTACTCTGACCCAGATGCCTTTGGGAATCGCTGTGCCTAGTGTAGATCCTTTACTGTGCTCGTTATTCAAAAGGACAGTAATTATGATTCAGCACTGAAAAAAATCGTGTTCTTACTCAGTATTTTTGACTTGCTGGCCATTGAAACATCCTTAAAGGAAAACAGTTCACCCAAAAATGAACATTTGCTGAAAATGTGCTCACCCTCAGGCCATTGAAGATGTAGATTTGGAGAAATTTAGCACTACATCACTTGCTCATTAGTGGATCCAATGCAGTGAATGGGTGCCGTCAGAATAAGAGTCCAAATAGCAGATAAAAACATCACCATAATCCACGAGTAATCCACATGACTCCAGTCTATCAATTAATGTCTTGTGAAGTGAAAACCTGTGTGTTTGAAATGAACAAATGAGCTGAGGGTGAGATCTTATATGGCTTGAGGGTGAGTAAACTTTCAGCAAATTTACATTTTTAAGTGGACTATTCCATTAAAACAATATATTTGGACTTGAGAAAGACAGACAATATTAGGTCTGGTTTTCAGAGATATCTAAAAATACTGAATGAGGTTAATGCATATGGAAAATAAGAAAAATAAACTTATTTTAAAGGTGCCATTAAAATTTTATGTCATTTTGCTTCTCAGGTAAATGTATATTGTTTAAAGGGTGTTTAGATTTGATTGGAAAACAAGACTGAAATACTGATTTGTGTGTGTGTGTGTGTGTGTGTGTGTGTGTGTGTGTGTGTGTGTGCATGCCATATGCTATAATTTTGTTGGATATTTTGTATATTTGTCCTTGCTTTTGGTGCAGAGAATTAAGTAGTAAAGCAAGAAACCTTTTTGTTTTTTAATTAAACACACATGACCCTATCATTTACTTACACCAGAAATCTGAGATATGTTTAAATAAAATATTTGTAACACTTTACAATGTGTCATTTGTTAACATTAGTTAATGTGACATGAACGAACAATGAACAATACATTTATTACACTATTTATTAAGTTTTGTTAATGTTAGTTAATAAAAATACAGTTGTTCATTGTTTGTTCATGTTAGTTCATAGTGCATTAATTAATATTAACAAGCACAACTTGTGATCTTAATAATGTATTAGTAAATGCTGAAATTAAGATTAACTATGATTAATAAATGCTGTAGAAGTATTGTTCGTTCTTAGTTCATGTTAGCTAATGTAGTTAATTAATGAACCTCAATGTAAAGTTTTACCAAAATATTTCTGATTGATAATTAGTGGCACTAAAATGTAAATGTCTTTGTATAATGACCACTAAACTTGATATTTAAATTGTATTTATTTAAATTTAATTATTCATTTACATTTTAGGTACTTTATTTAATAGTTATCCTTTTTTATATTTTAATTTATTTCAAAATCTCACAAAACCCTGCAGTTCCAATATTTTGACAATAAACAGTATTTTCTTATCTGGGCTGCTCCAGGCTCTGGATGATTTTTATAGGTGGACCTTCTACATGCACTCAGTATCTTTCTGAATACAGTAAAATGGCACAAGGCAAGCTTCCTCCACAGCACATGAATCATTTTACTGTAATTGCAAAGGGCAAGGGTGACTATTTTCTCCTCCTGTATGCAGCGCATGAGAGATCCAGTCCAATCGAAAATCCTCTCCAGTCCGGTACCACTCTTTCTTATTTCATTAGCCATCATCAAAAGTGCATCTGCAAGGCCTTTGTTATTCCCATTACCGCACCATAAAAAGGCATCAAATTGGCTATTACCCTGACCTAATGAGAAAATGTCTGCTTCAGTGGAGGAGAGACATTTATGAAAACGATGGTGCCAGAAATGACTATGAGAAATTATGTCTGGCTAACACGCAACCATTCTTTGCCTCCATCAATCAACATTTATCCAACACCCATAGGGATATAATATTCCCTTCTCATGAGGGGACCACCCACTATCATGTCTCCAGTAGATTTGATTAGGCCATGAATGTGAAGTAATGCAGAACTGATGGAGCTTGATGCTCATGGAGATCAAGTAAGACTACAGAGGCAGTGCTAGAAGCTAAAGAGATAATTTCATAATTTCACATGCATCCTCTCCACTCCAAATCATATCATCTTTGCTTATGGACACTTTTCCACATTCGTGGTCCCCATCCTGTGGAAAAAAAATCAGTTTGGATATTCTGCCAAATATCTTTTTTTTTTTTTTCATGCCAGAAAATTTCAACAAACACAGTTTTTAATTTGGTTTTTATTTCCATTTATTTTCAATTTGTCTTTTTAATTTATTTGTCTAGTTTGATTTAGTTTTTATCTGAATATTTTAGGGCTGCAAAACTTGGTTCCAGTGTCCTATCTGGTGTCAAGAATTAGATTTCCCAGCACAGTCTAGTTCGCCACCCCCAGTATTTTCATGTTTATTGTTGGCAGGTCAAAAGGTTGCACATTTTGAAATATATATTGTACAACACTGTTCAAACTTGGGTTCAATAGAATTTTTGTTTTGTTTTTGAAAAGTTTCTTATGCTCACCAAGACTGCATGTAAGTAATAAAAAATACAAAAATAAAAACATTAAAACAAACTGTAATATTGTGAAATATTTGTACAATTTAAAATAGCTGTTTTCTATTGCAATGTATTTTAAAATGTAATTTATTCCTGTTATGCAAAGCTGAATTTTCAGCAGTCATTTCTTCAGTGTCACATGATCCTTCTGAAATCATTCTATTATGCTGATTTGGTGCTTTAAAGCATTTCTTATTATTCTGGATTACTTTTTCAGGATTCTGTGATATGTGTATATTTGTAAAATTATAAATGTCTTTACAATGCATTCTTGCAAGATTGAGTAAAAAAAAAAAACCTTACAGATCTCAAACTTTTGAGTGGTAGATAAAATAATAATAAAAAAATCCCCCCCCCCCCATTTATGTTTACGTTTCTTTGGGTCACCCTTTCCCATTCTCTCTCTCTCTGTTTGTTTTTTTTTTCTTTCTTTTGTTTCCCCTAAATTTTCTATTTCCGCATAGTCTGTGTAATGCAATGAGACTCTCTGTTCTGTTAGCTCAGCTTCTTCTAGTTTATCGTGTGCTTGCATGACCTTTATACTAACGGTGAACTCAGTCAATGAAAAAAGAACCTCATCAATTACCTATAAACTCTGACTAATCCCTTAATTTCTCACTAAAACACATGACCCATGTACATTATGTCAAATTGGATTGTATTTGTGTTGCAATTACCTCTATGAAACTGCTTTGTTTAAATGACACTGTCTGTGGCCTGTTGGTTTTCATTCAGGTATATGTAATCGTGTGGGTTGGCACGTAATCGCCTTATGCGCAGACATTTCTAGACTACCAGACAAGTTTAAAATATGTCTCAGTTGATGACTCTTTATTGCGCTCATTCATATTGATTACACTAGTAAAAACAGGCAGTCGACTGACACACAAATGAATCATTGGCCCAAAATTGATCTGCGTCACTGGTATCTCGGCAAGGAAGGAATTGCTGCATCAGAGTGCAGATGCTATTATCATCACTCAGCCTGCATTCACTCACATGGGCAGTTAATTAATGCTTTGGTTTGCATAGACCGTTAATGTTGATCAAGCTCCCGCTGGTCTTTGGCATGCATGTCAAAGAGGGTGAATGCGTGGATGATTGGTGCACAGACCCTGCTCTGTTCTCTGAATGACGGGCTCTTGTCAATCACTGATGTGATTTAAAGTGCATTATCCTCACCTCTCGCTTTCCACTGGAATCTTACCTCTCTGCTGATACTGTTCATCCTTTCTGTCTGAGCCATTTTCCTGTCCGCCCTCTCAGAACATACTGGTAACAAAATAACAATAGATTTCAGAAACTATTTTGGTCTGCGTTTCCATGGAAACGCTCGGGTGTAAGTTGGGATAGGATTAGGGGGATACTGCCAATGTTTGCTGGCAAATATATACTAGCAGACTAAAAAGCTACATAGCTGGCTGTTGCTTGGAATAGAATTTCTGTGAATACTTGAAACATTCTTTGACATTTGGCAGATATTATTAGTTTGATTAAATTATGTTCCTGTAATAGAATAGACTTCTTTGTATTTTTTTCTTTGTAATTATTATTATTGTTGTTGTTGTTTTTATTATTATTATCAACATTAGTAACAACAACAACAAACTATATTACTACTACTACTATTATTACTTCTACTGCTATTATTATTGTCAACAACAACATTAGTAATATTAGTATTAATAATAGTAATATTAGTAAAAACATCAATAATAATAATAATAATAATCATCATCATTATCGTTATCATTATTATTATTAAAATAAATGAGTCTTATTATTGGTGTTGTTACTAATACTACTATTATTAATACTAATATTACTAATGTTGTTGTTAATAATAGTAGTAGTAATATCGTTTTGTTGTTGTTGTTATTACTAATGTTGTTGTTAATAATAGTAGTAGTAATAGTAGTAGTAATATTGTCTTGTTGTTGTTGTTATTACTAATGTTGTTGTTAATAAATAATAGTAGTAGTAATAGTAGTAGTAATATCGTTTTGTTGTTATTACTAATGTTGTTGATGATAATAACATTAAAAACAACAACAACAATAAAATTTTAATATTTTAATACATTGCATGTGTGGTTCAATTTGGTTTTACATTTTATCTTAAATTTAGAAAAAAGTAAAAACTTTGAAAAGTGAAGAATTATTGATAATACATTATTTGTGTCAAAACATTCACACAGGTTTAAACGTGCATACATACATACAGTTGATGAGAGTTTTCAATCAGAATCATGTTTCTTCTGCTGCAGATTTTACTCTGCTTATAGAAAATGTGATAGAAGGTATACTTAGAGGGATTTAATGCACGATAAAGTTCAAATTGCTGATCTCGGTTTCAGATATTAGCATCAAAGCTCATATAAAGCTCTCCTCAATCACAAACCCCATTTCTCTTCAGATACTTCTAGACACTTTCACTTCAGTCTAGCCTTTGATTTTTATATATAGCAGCTTTCTAAAGTGCCCCTCTCTGATTTGCAGCTCTTCTGTACGCCACCATCTTTGGAAACGTGACCACCATCTTTCAGCAGATGTACACGAACACCAATCGCTACCATGAGATGCTGAACAATGTGAGAGACTTCCTGAAGCTCTATCAGGTGCCTAAAGGACTGAGCGAGAGAGTTATGGACTACATTGTGTCCACATGGGCCATGACCAAAGGCATAGACACAGAGAAGGTGGGTAAACCTGGTCCTCTTTCTGATGTATTTAGCACATACCTTGTAAGCCCTAGTGAGGGAAATGTATTCTTATTGAATATATTGATCAAGAAACATAATTTGTGTAAAAATAAATGGAAAATTTAGGTATTTTAATTTTGATCTAATATCATGTAACTATAAAGACTGGAGGGACATTTTAACCCTTTTATACAATAGTGACATTATTTATGCAGGTTTATTCTCTGCAAACATGGGCCATCATGGCTGTTTTCATCAGTGTTTTTTTTTTTCTGTGTGAAAAACACATTTTGAAAACACAAACACTTATTATTTTTATTTAGCTAAGCAAGGCTAAGGATGTGGTTTTGATCGTGGAAGGCGTTGTTTAATTACTTTTCTTTAATCTTTATAGTGGTAACAGGAATAATAAGCAGTTTTCTCATCTCTCTTTGTGATTTTAATTATGGACCCCAAATTATGGCATATGCTGAACTAAAGAGAAATTATTTGCTTTATTTTTTTATTTTTTTTCTGATGGATGGTATTATACTGTGAGAAATGTCAAACTTAAAATAAGGTAGGTGGAGAAAAGCGGGCCATCTTTTTTGTGTAAGTGTCTCTCCATCGAGACCTCCTTTTGTATTTCATTCTAAAAGAGGAATGGGAAATTGCATAATATCCCAGGAGACATCAACCCTCAGGGAATGTAGTAGATCTATTCAACCACTGGCTCAAATTTAGACTTCTCATAACTGATTTTCATGCAGTGTGGGGTGAGAAATCCTCTCCATTTATTGATGTATGGCACTGGACATAACAGGCAAATTTAAACAGACAGCAAAGATGGACATTTGCAGAGCAAAAAAATGTGCCTGTTGTGACTTCATTTATGTATTGAGCAGAACATGTTCCAAAAGTCTAGATATTTGTTATACGTGTTCATTTGCATTATTTATCATAACCTGAGTAGTAGATCAGAATTGGAATATAGATTAATAGGCCTGACCAGAATAATCCTGTACAGGTAATGAAGGCACAAAGTGTAATTGTTTCTGCAGTTGTAATTGCATTCTGGTGAAGTGAAGTCAAGTGTATTAGATCTTTTCCATGCACAGAATGGCCTACATGCATGTGCTTCTGCCCATAATGGAAACATTAGCTTGTAAAAGCATCCAGCACATGCCAATTTTTTTATGGGCACTTAATGATTTAATATTAATGCCATAACCCCATATGCACTGACACACACGTACCGTGCATATTTAGATTTACACATATAGATTTTTGGTCAATGCTACATTCAAATAATATACTGTATATGTTTTAAATTATACTACACAGTTGCAGCATTCCTCAAACAAAATACAGATATAGGGCTAGTTTTACTAAACAGGGCAAATTAACGCAAGTGCGCAATTCCAAAACAGCGCCGATGGGTGTGGAAATTTCTACAGGGGATTGACTAACAACGTGCAAATTAAAGAACACAGACGCTACATCTCATTTACATATCGACCAACACAATATATCAAGCGCATCGCAAATTAGCATATTCGCAAATGAAGAATAAAGAAATAAATGAAGCCAAAGTATGTTGAAAAGAACCGGAGATCAAAAAAATGAAGGGTTGCAAGAAGTTTTGATAGACCTGGTATTGCGTGACTTCTAGATGAGGGTTCCAGGTCATCTTTTATTTCCTGAAACAAATTAAAAATAACATGGCTTGGCAAACGATATGTTCGGATAATGTGTTCTTCTGGCATTCCAAATATATTAATATGTGTGGAAAAAATCCTCTCCCTTCTACCACGCACTCTCTGTTCTCTGCTGTGCCTCCTCCTCTCAACAACAATTGCAGCCATTTCAAGCACAAAATAGTTTAAGACATGCTGTTACGGATCTGGACGTTTTGTGTGTGTTTTTCTCCCCATGCTCCCAGTGACACAGTTTCCCCTTGTGTGATTGTTCAATTGGTTCAGGTGTGTCTATTCATTAGTCCCTCGTTATCCTGTGCATTTAAGCCCCAGTCTGTTCAGTCTGTTTTAGTCGGGTCTTAATGTCGTGCTCCTGTGTCTCTGCTGTTTCCAAGTGTGGATTTCCCTTTGTTCTGGAGTATAATAAAGACTGTTCGTTTTGATCCACGTCTCCGTCGTCTCTCCTACACAAAGTCGTGATAGAAGAGCCAACCTAAACAGTTTGACTGCGTGTTTTCCCCTCCGTTTGTTTTCCGTTTATCATAGTGTTTTTTTCCCCGTACTTCCCCATGTTTCCTCCCCTATGGACCCCTTCACCTGCCCAGAATACCTTCTCCTCCTGCTGGAGCAGGGGGAGAGAATGCTCGAGGGCCATACCAAACTGTTCCTGGTCCTCGCTACTCTTACCAGCTATACGCGTCGTCCGAAGATGGTCCTCGAGTGAATTTCGCCACCTTTGTGGAGTGGACACTGACAAGAAACGAATCTCGGTTCCCCGTCTGTTCCCAGGATAATCTCACCAGTTCCTATCCCGACCCAGAGCCCAGCCCACCATCTCCCCGCAGTACGGAGCATCAGCCCGAGCCCACTGTTGACAAACCATCGCATCAAGGAGCGGCAGAGCTGAGGATCACCGCGGAGCCAGACCTGCATAATCCATCAGACCAGGTGAGAGAGCTGGCTACCACGCCTGCCACGAGGGAGAAAGCCGAGGCCAGTGAGATCGCGGAGAGGAGCTCCACCCACTGCAACATGGCTGAGGGTGAGCTGTCTATGGATGTGGGTAGATGGAAAGTGGAAGGGGACCTCATAGACTGGTATGCTGACCTGCCCCCTCTCCTCCCTCCTTCTTCGGAGCCCTCTGTCACCCCTGTTCCCACGTCCAGCCCAGAGAGGGCTCCGGTTTTCACGTCCAGCCCAGAGGGGCCTCCCGTTCCTGAGTTTAGCCCAGAGAGGGCTCCTGTTTCCAAATCCAGCCCAGAGAGGGCACCCGTTCCTGAGTTTAGCCCAGAGAGGACTCCTGTTCCCCCGGCCAGCCCTGAAATCCCTGAGGCTCACAAATCCCCGCCCGCCTGCTCCTGCCTCCTTTACCACTGTCGTCTGGCAACCCCTCTGCTCACCCTCAGCCCACCATTTGTATTGTGCAAGCTCTGTGTGTCTGCCATCCTCCATCGTCCCCGTGGCTGGAGAATCCCTTGCCTCCGCCTCCAGCCTCTAAGCCTCTAAGCCCCGCACTCCGCCTCGGCCCCTTGACCCGTTGGCTCCACCATGGCTCCTAGCTCCCTCCTCTTCGCCGGGCTCCTCGGGACTCCACTCCTTCAGCTGCTCCTCGTTCCTCCGGCTCCGTCAGGCTCCTCCTTCCCTTCGGCTCCTCTGTCGCTCTGGCTCCTCCATGGGCTTCTGCATCCCCACCTCCATATCGGTCGCCTGAACCATCTGCTCCGCCTTGGCCCTCCTGATCCTCCCCGTCACCTTGGCTCATTGGGTCTCCGCCTCAGGCTCTTCCGCCACCTGCTCCGCCGCCGTTGGGCAGCCCCCTGGAGTAGTCAGCCCTCCTTCCACCATGGCTCCTCCCTCCGTCGGCTCTACCGTGGGTCGACATTATGGCTGTGGCCTGTGTCCCACCTGGCACCGCCTGCTCCAAGCCCCTCCTGTCTTCTCCCTGGCTCCTCCCTCCGCCTAGTCCACCCTGATTCCTCCTGGCTCCTCCCTCCTTCATCACCTCCCTGGTCTCTGTCTGTTGAACCCCTCACGGGTGTCCGTCCTCCTCCTGAGCCTCCTCCCAAGTTCCCACCCATACCTCCTTCTGTTGTTTCTTCGGCGCAAGGACGCGCCTTCCGGGAGGGGGGCGATATGTCACGGATCTGGATGTTTTGTGTGTTTTCCTCCCCACGTGCTCCCCATGACCCAGTTTCCTCTTGTGTGATTGTTCATTTGGTTCAGGTGTGTCTAGTCATTAGTCCCTCGTTATCATGTGCATTTAAGCCCCAGTCTGTTCAGTCTGTGTTTGTCAGGTCTTAACGTTGCGCTCGTGTGTCTCTGCTGTTTCCAAGTGTGGATTACCCTTTGTTCTGAAGTATAATAAAGACTGTTCATTTGATCCACGTCTCCGTCGTCTCTCTTACATAGAGTCGTGACACATGCTTTTTTGGCTGTTAAATAATGGCACAAATACCAGTAATTTGACAAGCACAAACGTTAGTAAATCACGTTGCGTGATTCATTTGAATACTCTCCTCCCATAAATTTTGCATCTGAAAGGGAAACTCCTACAAATGCACATTCAATAAGGTCAGGTGCAAAAACAGGTGCAACTCAAAAAATTGGAATATCATGAAAATGTAATTTTTTTTTGTAACATTTCAAAACGTGAAACTTTCATATATTCTAGATTCAATACATGTAAAGTAAAATATTTCAAAAGTTTTTTTTTTTGTTTGTTTCAATTTTGATGATTAAAGCTTACAGCTCATGAAAGTAAAAAATCCAGTATCTCAAAATCCTAATAAAAGGATTTGCAAAACAGAAAAGTTCAAGTTCCTTAAAGTATGTTAATTTATGCACTCAATACTTGGTCGGGCTCCTTTAGCACAAATGACAGCATCAGTGAGGTGTGGCATGGAAGTGATCAGCCTTTAGCACTGCTGAGGCACTGTTGAGCCTTCAGCTCCTCTGTATTGTTAGATCGACTGTTTCAGTCAAATTATTTTTTACTTTGTTTATTGAGTTTTTCTTTTTCACTCAACGAACATAAAGATACTGGGTACAAGACTCTGGCTTTCTCTGTCTTCTTTGGAGCTCCTATGAAATAGCAAGAGAGAAAATATTGTCAAGTTCAACAGTATGATGAATAAATATTAATGGTAACACTTAACAATAAGATGTCATTTGTTAACATTAGTTAATGTATTAACTAACATAAACGAACAATGAACAATACATTTATTACACAATTTATTAATCTTTGTTAATGTTAATAAAAATACAGTCGTTCATTGTTCATGTTAGTTCACAGTGCATTAATGTTTACAAACACAAATTGTGATTTTAATAATGCATTAGTAAATGCTGAAATTAACATGAACTAAGATTAATAAATGCTGCAGAAGTATTGTTCATTCTTATTTCATGTTAACTAATGTAATTAACGAATGTTAACTAATGAACCTTATTGTAAAGGTTTGACTACTTTAGTAATTTCCATGAGTACAAATCTTAATGTTTAAGCATATATATTTAATATTTTTAATATTTTTTTATAAGCTAATTTTAAAGCAACAGTTTGGACAGGACCCTTTTCTATTCTAACATGACAATGCCTCTGTGTATAAGGCAAGGTTCAAAAAGAAATGATTGATTTAGTCAGTGTGGAAGAACTTGACTCGTCTGCAGAAAGCCAAGTCCTAATCCAAGCTGAACACCTCTGGTGTGACTTTAAATGCAGATCTTGAGCCAAAAACTCTTTACCAAACATATGGGTACAGTCATTTTAGACACTTCCAAAACTGTTGCAACAGAGATGGAAATACAATTTTTAAATACATGAATTATGTTTCCATCTTTGTTGCCACAGTTTTGGAAGTGCCTTTTTCTGTTCTAAAGAAGAGGGTGTCCCAATACGTTTGTCCATATAGTGTATGTACAAGTCATTGGTGTTTGTTAAAGAGTTTTTGGCTCAAGATCTGCATTTAAAGTCACACCAGAGGTGTTCAGCTTGGATTAGGACTTAGCTTTCTGCAGACCAGTCAAGTTTTTCCACACTGACTAAATCAATCATTTCTTTTTGAACCTTGCCTTATACACAGAGGCATTGTCATGTTAGAATAGAAAAGGGTGCTTTAAAATTTGAAGCACATAATTCCCTACAATATTATTATATGCTTAAACATTAAGATTTGTACTCATGGAAATTACTAAAGTAGACAAACCTGTTCATTAGAAGGGGGCGACCCAGTACTTTTGGCAATATAGTGTATGTACGTAGCCAAAAAGTCTATAATATGTAATTGCAGGTCCAAAATAGAACAAATTAATTCAGGTTTTATGACAAGAAGAGTTTCATTAAGCTATGTACATACTTTTAAGAGAGTGTTTCATTAAGACATGACTTTCCTTGCTTTATTTGCTAGGTTCTGTCCATCTGTCCTAAGGACATGCGTGCAGACATCTGTGTGCACCTCAACCGCCAGGTGTTCAACGAGCACCCTGCCTTCCGGCTGGCCAGTGACGGCTGTCTGCGCTCTTTGGCGGTGGAGTTCCAGACCACACACTGCGCTCCAGGAGATCTCATCTTCCACGCAGGGGAGAGCGTGGACACACTTTGCTTTGTGGTTTCTGGATCGCTGGAGGTCATTCAGGATGATGAGGTTATTGCCATTTTAGGTGAGTTAAATAATTCTTTCCACACTAAAAAATACAAGCGAGACCTCAGGGGTTAGTTGTCACATAGGGAAGTCATCACAAGGGCTATATCTCAAGTTACTAT
The DNA here is from genome assembly GCA_036784905.1 of Acrossocheilus fasciatus. NCBI lineage: Eukaryota > Metazoa > Chordata > Actinopteri > Cypriniformes > Cyprinidae > Acrossocheilus > Acrossocheilus fasciatus. The sequence goes on along the minus strand of CM071957.1, from coordinate 15,831,691 downwards.
AAGATTTTGTGCTAAAAATCAAAATACAGAAATATATGTTGGTTTGAAACACCTGGTTTAAACAGCGGTCTACTAAACTAAAATTGGGTAAACAAGGTGAACACAGTAAGACCACACTACCATACATTAACACTAAATTAACTAGATTCTGCTAGATCTACTAGAAAGTTGATTTCTAATAGTCTTAGGTTTGGTTAATAGCAAGATGGACAAAGTTGCCATTGTGACAACTTACCCCTAATATTGTCACAACATACCCCATTGTGGTCACAAGAAATCAGCTGTGTGTAAAATAAACTGTATCTTTTTTCTTAGCCAATAATGTTGAAAATGTTCAATAGCTTTTAATAGCTTTAGAACATTTAGTCCTCAAGACCGCAAGGTATGTGCCTGTACAAAAATTAACTTTCAAAAATAAACTTGAGAAGTATCCAAAATATTCTGTTTTTAAGCATTCTTGAACAAGTACAGAACCCTGTTTTATTTCAGTATATGCTTTGCTACTGCTGTTAATATTTTCTGCACAACATCCTGCATTCTCATTAAACTCAAGAAAGCCCAATGTTGCACAATTAGCCAGTTTGTACTACAGTAATACTTCAGAGCTATGCAGGTTTTTCCTGAGGGCACACACTGCAGCTCCAAAACATATCAAGCTTCGGATAAGTGCAGAAAAATAACAAACTTATAAAGGGCACAATACTAATGCAGTGGATCCTAAAAGATGCTTTTCATACAGGATCTTGCACAGTGAACTTGCTAGCGTTCATTCTCCGAAGTAACATAAAAGCCCACAGTCTTCTTCTTGAGTTATATGTGGCTTTTGTTACTCTGTCCACGCCGTCTCCTTATCCTGCAGTAATGGAACTGTGGGGACCGATTCTCCATCCATTGAATGTTGATTCTTTTGTTTCACAGGGATGTGCACTGATAGTTCACACAGTCTCCAGTGCAGCCTAACAATGCTCTAACAATGACCAGATTTGTTGTCAAGAGAAAAAGGCATATTTTTAAGCATGCAAACTGCTCTTGTAAAAGATGAGTAAGTCCTGGCTCTTAAACCTCTTATTAAAAATGGACAAAACAATAACTATCCTGACATTGTTGATCTGTCCAGTTGTGTACAGCTTAATTTTTTTATTTAACTCTGAGCCTGGAACCAATCCCACTATGAACAATAAAAACAAGACGACAAATTTGTTTTGATGAACACGTGCGCATACAGTCACGTTTTAAGAATTTTCTCTCTCTTTGAACGGACTATTTTTTGATCTCTTCATCTCTCGCGTCTTGCTGATGTACCGCTGCCACAAGAATGTGACGTGCCCTTCACTGGCTTGTGTGTAACCGCAAACGACATGACATTAGACCTTATGAGACACTGTAGAGAGGAAGTTAACGTCTCTTCTCTCTAATGGGGATTTGGCTCAGATGCTCTTTTGCTTTAATGATTATGAAATGAAATAAGATGCGAACGCTGTGAGTTAATTAGCCCCAAGGCGTTTACTTGAACCCACCAGACTAAACCTGCTGGGCTCCTAATGATTCCCCTCATCAAAAGCACTGAACACTGGGTACTTTGTACTGATTCTCTCCTGAGTGTGGTGTGTGAGAAGATACTGTACCTATGTCATACTGTAGTAAGATCTATCTATGGAAGCTTGTTTCTGCCATGGGATAAAAAATACAAAAAAAAAATACAAAAGGTAATTGGGCCTTTTTATCCCACAAGACTGAACTGAAGGATATAAACCATTAATTCTGAGATGCAAACTCAAAAATCAGAATTTTTTTTGTTTTTTTTTGTTGCACAATTCTGACAAATACAGCTCAAGTTTGACTAATTGCAGAAATCCAGGCAAATCCAAAGGGTTTGCATACTTTTTTCCAGCAACTTTATTTCTGATGTCGTTTCAAACTATACTCCCTGTCTCCTGTCCCAGGTAAGGGTGATGTGTTTGGAGATGTGTTCTGGAAGGAATCCACACTGGCTCATGCCTGTGCTAACGTGAGGGCTCTGACATACTGCGACCTGCATGTCATCCGGAGGGACGCGTTACTCAAAGTGCTGGAGTTCTACACGGCTTTCGCCAGCTCCTTCTCCCGAAACCTCATCCTCACCTGCAACCTCCGCAAGCGGGTAAGTGCTACATACTTGTTATCTCCAAATACCACAATCTAATGGCAACAGACTTTTGCTGAATCCCCTCTAAAAAGCCTTGGAGAATAGAACTCAAACATGATCGCCCACTTTTTCCTAAGTCTTGGTTCAAGAAGTCTTTTTTCCATAAATTTTCTGCATTGGCATTTAAAAATCAATACATTAGAAACCCTGAATAAAACCAACCAGCTCTAAGATGAGTTACATGATGATAATCTTCGATTTGAATCAAAAAGTACAGTATACAAAAAAACAGATATAAAGAAAAAAGTCAAGACTGTTTACCGCCTTATGAGTGAAATAAACAATTTTGTTATTATTATTTTGATATTTATTTTTTCTTTTTCCATATCAGTCAGCTTTTTTGTTTTAGAGATTCAAGCACATCCTGGTGCACTTTGACCTGAATGTGTGGTGTGCAGTCCTGCTGTGTGCAGTGTTGGCATGAGTTCAGAGCTCTGTTGTGGCTTTCAGACCTGACCTCACATTCCTTAAATACATAAATGATTCATTCTGACAGACCGCCCATGGAGAACTTTGGGTCTCTTGACAAAAGAAAGACCCTGTGCACTCACAACACAATTAGAAGACCTCAGCTGTGCACTTTACTGCCATTGAGTTACATAATTAGTGAGCATTGCGTAAAACTATATTTAGATGCAAAGATTTCCTCTCGTGCTGTATCTAATCTATATTATTGAGGAAACGATGCACTGGAATTTGGTGTGTTAATGTCATTTTTAAATAATGAGTGAAGGGAGATCCTTCTTGTATGCCTTCAAGTAAACAAAATAAATGACTAAATTCTTTCATAGAGCTGCTGGACTTCTTGGACACAGACAGGAATCAGTGAGCCATGATATTAATTTATTTCCTCTGGCCACAGCAAAAGAGGACCTGTCTAATGAGAGGATACTTTGCTAAGGGCACAAATTAATTGATTTAAGGGTTTATGGTTCTTCAAGGTCTCTGAGTAACTTTGAGTTCATGAATTTTGCATGCAGTTGAATTGTAGAGCTGGGGATATGTCTTTCATTAGTAGACTACATGCTTTCACTCCTAATGAAAAATTCTTGTTGCATTATTACTTTTGGTTTTTAATGTACATACTGTGATTTTACTCCTGATTTGAATATGCCATCTTAGAATTTGATCCATCATTTATATTAGACTGAAGAACCATCGTTTAAAGTGACCAGGCTGAGGTCAAAATAGTGTGAAGTGTTTTAAGGGCAGAGTGTTGGTTTCTTTGTCGGTGGAGTGACAGAGGCCGCCCCTTTGCCCCGCTGTGCTCAGTCGACTGGGTAACGCTGCTGATGGGCCAGCTTTACTGAGGAGAAACGGCCCCCCGCAGCGCACACTCTGAATAAAGCATGAGTCAAATCAGCGGGAATACACGCACATACACCAACTAACACACACCACACACATTTATCATGCATGATAATAAGAAGAAGTGTGGCCTCCTACTAATATTATTACATTATTGTCATCTCATCTTCACCCTACACACAACATGACAAATGTTGGTCACGTTGTGTTTGTGTTGGTCAGAAATTTAAATTTGTAATTATAGCATATGAAATATATAATATACAATCAATATGCAATTACACTGGACTATTTAATGATATTTGAATAATATTAATATATTATATTAATATTAATTCATCAGAAGTCCCTTATGCTCTCCAAAGCACCATTTATATAATCAAAAATACAGTAATTGTGAAATATTATTATTAGAATTTTAAATAAGTTTTTTTATTATTATTTTTAATATATTTTAAAAAGCTGAATTTTCAGCAGCCATGACTTTAGTCTTCAGTGTCACATGATCCTTCAGAAATCAAGAAAAATTATTATTATTAACATTTATTATTAAACATTTATTATTAACCAAGATGTTTGAATTTGTGCAACGCATTTTATGGACGACAGTTTCGTGAACCTAGGAGAGTACAACGCTGGGTCAATTCTTACTTTGCTATGTCAATCTGGCGCTTCTGAATTAGCGACTGTAGGTATGTTTTGTTAATAGTTTGAGTATTTGCTATTGACTGTTCAAATGCGGAGTTTTGCACGTCGTGTGTGTGTGTGTGAGAGAGAGAGAGAGAGAGAGAGAGAGAGACAGGGTTGCATCACAGTGAAGTCAGCTTTCTTAATCACGGCTTGTGTACTGCAAATACATACGAGCTTCATCACTGTGTCTGTCACGCGACTCTGTTCCCCTCTCGGGCTTGAACTTATGGTAAAACTAACGACATTATTAACTGTCTTTACATTTATTTTGAAAGCTGAAGCTCGCGATTATGGAAAGGGGCATTACATTTTCGACATGTGCTTGTGGTGTTCGGCCAGTCACAATGCACTGGGTCAGCTGGCCAATCAGAGCAGACTGTGCTTGTCGGAAGGAGAGGCTTTGTTGAAAACAATGTGTTTGAGAGAGGCAGGGCATAGAGGAACTACAATAATGTACAGTATTTGAAACAGTTTTTGTACAGTTTTTTGAACATTAAAGCATGTCAACATATTCTGTTACACCAAATGCACAAAATAATGATCTTTAAAATAGCATCATATGACCCCTTTAATGCATCCTTGCTGAATAAATTGGTTAATTACTTACAAAATCTTACTCACCCTAAACATCCTGGATTTATTTTTTCTCTGAGCTCATCACAATGCATTTTCAGAATGGGCGAAATATATTTGTGATGATGCCTTAGAATTTGGCTAAAAAGAGGTGTTTTAGGAGGCGGCATTATTATAAAAATAAAAGATTCACAGTCCCAAGTTCTCACTTTCTTTAAAGGCTTCTTCAGCTGTCCTTCAAACTCCCTCATTATCGCTTATCTCTGCTGGTCAATGTCTGAACGGCTCACTGAGATCCTGATTGTAAGGAATAAAGCTCAGCGAAAGCCCTGTAAATATCTCTGAAGCAAAGGTCACTCTAAGAGAGCCGCAGAGCCCCAGGCCTTTGGCCACTAGTGTGTTAGTGAGTGAATTTTTCCACTGCTTTACATTCAGTCGTGGATTAGCTGTGTGGTGTGCTTCGTAAAGAACTGTTCCTGTGAACTCTCTCTTTTTTAGTTGAAGTAACTCCTGTGGTTCATGATGGACAGAGTAGATCACACTAAGCTTTGTGGAACCAATGAGCTTTGATGGTTTGATATTGACAGGCATTGTTTGGCAGTTTTAAAGGAAAGGTCTGAGTTTATCCCGTTTAGAGGCCATGTTCAGAAGACAATCCCTTTGCTAGATCAGCAGACAATGCAAGCCAATCTCAAACGAATACTCCACCATTACCCGCTGGGCTCACAACTGTTTGTCTTTGGCTGCTGATTTGTGTCAGATCGGAGCCTTTTTTTGCCCGACCTGATTCATCTAGGCAGCAAACGCAAAGAGGAAGCAGAATCCTCCACACCTGCCACGCTTTCCTCCTAACAAGATTTACAAGGCCTTTGGAAAGCTGCAAACCCCTGCCAATACGGTGGGCGAAGCAACTTTATCATCCCCTCCATTACCAGCAGGACAGGCAGAGAGATGCTCTCTCAGCAACAAGAGTAAGATTCATACAGAAATCATCAGAACACAGTGTGTCCACACAGAAAATAAGCCGTGCTTAATAGAACAGCTCACTTGTTTGGTGCTTTGACCAGCAGTATCCCATAGTGAATTCTTTTAAGAATGTGTGATGTTTGTATTTTACATTCAAGGATCATTTGCGTCCATTTTTAATGCCTTGCAAAAATGAACATTTGGTTTTCTGTGATACAAGAAATTCGGAGGATTTGTCACCGAGGTAATGTTGACTAGCTGGATGATACAGGGTTTTGTCAAATTTGCAAAAATTACATGCTAGTCTTGGAATCATCAGTGTGTGTATTGTACTGTTCAAAAGTTTGGAAAAGTGACAGTAAAGACATTTACATCTTTTAGAAAAGATTTTTATCACTGACTTTTGAACTTTTTGAACTTTTGAACTTTCTATTCATCAAAGAATTGGCATAGATAATAAAGTAAATGTTTCTTGAGCAGCAAATCAGCATATTACAATGATTTCTAAAGGATCATGTATGTAACACTGAAGACTGAAATAATGATCACAGAAATAATAAATGCAGATAGAACTTTTTAAAAAATCTTATCAACAACCCCAAATAAGTGTTACTCTGTGATTATGCATATATGACATGTTGAATTCTAAAAAAAAATTGTTAAGTGCATTTTTAAAGGCAAGAGGTACGGTAAGGGCAAATATGAGAAAACTGCTGTTAAGCTGCAGTTTGGTTGTAGGTTGTGTGCATGTCTGACTGTGTGAATACAGTACATGGTCATCTAAAAACGTGACACAGGGAATATTCAAGTATTAGCTCATTTTGAGAAATTATGTGGAAGAAAAATGGTCAATTGTATTCCAAAGGAAGCAAGACACATTTTTTCCATTTGTCTTTGGTAAATAATGAATAGAAACAATTACAGCTGCTCCGTCTCATTGCCAGAAGGCAGTATGAGGTATCTGTACAAATTCTTCCTTAATTTTATGTAAACAACAAGACTGGCTGATCTTATGCTGCAGGCTGTTTCAGTTCTTAAAGCTTTGTTGATAAGTTTGAAAAGCAAAGCAAGTAGATCACTATAATATTTTCTTTAGCCACTATGGACATTATCGATAAAAATAGTAACTCTAATGGGCCATATGCCTTCTCTTACAGAATTACTTCAGGGATGCATCTAAATTTCAAAGGCAATATCTCAGTGTACCAAAATTACTTCAGAAGAGTCCATGAAGCTGTTTGTCCTGGTCTCAAGTCTATATTATGTTCTGTAAACTTTGTGGAGACATTAAATAAGTTTAATAATCCTGAACATTAAGGTACATATGGTAGATGATATCTGAAACTTGAAATAGTGAACATGAAAAGCAGTGGAAAAGTTATTTTCACTTTAGAAATTAATCATACACGTGAATTTTTCACCAAAATTTTAACAATAATACCTAATTTTTAACAATAATACCTCGTTTTAGACAACTCGTGGCGGATTTTCTTCTTTGTTAGAGTCTTGAGATTTATTACACTTGATTGTCATTAAATCTGTGCTGATCCGTAAATGATCCTTTTAGACTAGTTGAGGTTGGCTGGCAGGTCTGTGGGCAGAGACATGAATTGATTAAATGCAGCTTTTTGTGCTCCAAGAGCAAAGGCCAAGATAGGTATTGATCCCCAAACAGAGACTCTAATTTTATGGCTTGCAAAATGGCATGGCATCGGCTCACTGTAGCCGATGTATTCTTGACAGGAAGCATTATAGGTGAGTGAAAAGGGGCACTTGAATGTCTGAATGTAGAAAAATGAACGTGACCGTCTGAAAGGGACTATCATAGTACTGACTCTGAAGTAGTGGGCAGTAATCTGCTGATTGGCCGGCCGTGATTGGAAAGTGCTGAGCGGGGCGTTCCCGGGCTGGTGATGCCTCAGCATTGGGATGGGGGGGGGGGAGTGGACCCTGTTTCTGGCAAATCTTCAGCATCTCGCTATACTTAAAGTAGCAAAGCGGAGGAGTGTTGAATGGGAGGGGGGCTGCAAAGGAAGGATAAATGCCTGCCAGATCCCATTAATCTACACTGTTGGATTTTGCTGTGTTGGAAGACTCAGTGCACTTTTGTTTCAATTCCCTGTGCTTTTTGCCTTTACTCCCATTTGCACTGCAGAAAATCATCTGAATCTTTCAAAACTCAGGGACACATTTCAAATCTCCTACAGTGATTATCGCTGAGTTGTTTTACACCCAAACATAACTACTATAGCAATACCAACCATAAAAACAACTACCCTTGTGGGTCTCAGTCTTCACAATTTATTTGCCCCTTTATTTCTACGCAATGTATGGCTTATTTTCAACCCATACACAAGAATAGACTTTTTGTGTTTGTTGTGCTTAAAGCAGAAGTGCTCAGTCCAAAATTTCTTTCCATTTCCTGCTTTAAGACCAACCCAGATGTGTTATAAATACACGACTGCCTACATTTCTGCAAGACTAAAAAAACATACCTGTACACACATTTAATTTTCCATGTGAAATGAACACTATAGGCAATAAAAACACCCACCATTTTTGCTCCTTTTCACACAAACTATGGTTATGATTTCGATACAGGAGTCAAAAGAGCTCAAAGCCTTGTATACAGAAGCTAAAACGGCATGGTTGCTGCCTTCAGCAAATGAATTTTCATCTCACGTTTGCTTTTGTTAATATTATCAGTTAGGTTTAGGTTTTAGTGTGGGTGGTATGTTAATTTTAAATGCAAACATTTCATTTCTGAACTGCCGTGATACGTACAACAAACAACATAAAACACTGGCACAGTCACATTTTTTAGAATATTAAACATGCTATTTAGTGCCAGAAACTGGATAGTTCACTTCTAAAATACCGTTTAACATGTTACAAGCAATGAAATATCAATATTTTAATAAACCCACACCTGAAATGGAGAAAAATGATAGCGCCTCTTGTGGATGTGTCGTCAGCAAAGTGCAGCAAAATGTGCCTTAAGCAAAGTATTTCAGGTTTTGCAAAAATGATGGCAGAATCACACATTTCCAATGAGCCTGGGTCGTCTAACACAGATTCCTGTAATTTTCAAGTGAGCCTGAATACATAATTTGTGTTTGATTGAGCTGGAGGGATACCTCTGCATGAGTGAGCATATACAAACAAAAATAAGCTTAAGACCCAAATGCATCTCTTGGTTATTACACTTTTCTATCATCTTTTTTCATAATCAAGACCAGTGGCGTATTGAAGTATTGCTCATTGTAAATGAGCTTTTTCAATTTTTTATATATTGACATTTCAGTGGGAATGTTCAGAAAATTTAACTAAATGAGAACCAGAATCAGCAAGTAACCATGCTGTTGCATTTTGCTCATGGGATAGCAGCTAAAAATTAGGGCTTTACACCACTTTCCTAGGCTTGCATCCCAGTCCACAGATACTTAATTTATCTTCAGCTGCAAATGGATGTAGTTTCAACAGTTTCTAACAAAACTAAAGCTTCAACAGCTGTACGAAAGACCGCAGAGACTGGAAGACTTTCAACAGCTGCTGTTACTACATCTCAGCGGGGCTAATGCGAGTAATTTGAATAATTTCAAACCAGGCACAGAAATAAACCTTGGGAGTTGATTATCATATAATATACAAAAAAAAGAGATCTCTGCACCTGGGTATAATATGACTCATAACCTTTTCAAATCATGTCACAATGCAAACCAGAACAAAGGCGAATGTTTATATGCTTCTCAAGAGAAACTATAAGTGTCAGAAGTCATGCTGTGCATTTGACTTTGATTAATTTTCCAATGCTGGTTGTGCTTATTGCTTAATACAGAATGATAAACACCAAACAATTGTGGGTTAATTCGGCTACATATGAAATATGAATTTCTCTAACAGTACATCCACAAGCACGCACTTTATACAGTTTATCACTTTTTTTTTTTGTAATGTGCAAAGACTTTTATAACTAGAGTTCTGTATCTGGCTTTTGAAGTGGATTTATGGATTTATATTTTTAATCAAGGACAGCCTTCAATTTATTTATTTATTTTTTGGTAGCTTAATCTTCAATAACCAATTTAAATAAAAGTAAATAATGTAAATCTAATCAGTAGGTAAAAAGATGATTTATTTATCTTGTTTATATTATTGCATTTCAGTACTGTATATCTTTTGGAAAGGAAGAGGGCAGAGGCATTCATAAAACCTGAATGAGAAGAAAGAAATGGATTTTTGTATGTTTTGTATCTTTTTCTCATAATCCACCTTATCTCCAGGGATACATCGGAGCAGTGTAACTGTCACCGTTCCTGCTGTCTGTCACTCAGTCACTGTCAGGGCATGTTATGTTCCACGTGGTTCTTGTCATGGGTGATGAAAGTGTCGTCTCCTTCCTTTCATGTATTTATCAAAGTCAGGCAACATCCAAGGGGAATAAACAACACTGTGAGAATGTTTTCTTTGGAAAATGGGCCTTTTTTCTTGTTTAACTAAATGTATCTATTAAAGAAACAGGTATTTGAGAGTTTAACTACAGCATTGCCTGGATTATTCCTCAGAGACAATACATGTAGCATGAGAACCAATTGGTACTCTGGCTAATGAGAGAGAGAGCATCTTTGACTGTCTGTTCAAACTTCTGTCACGTGATTAATGTCTCAAATTTACTTGAAATGATTTTTCAACAAAAGAAAATCTGGTCCCACTTTATATTAGGTGGCCTTAACTACTATGTACTTACATTTAAATTAATTATTAGGTACAATGCACTTATTGTGTACATACATGTTTTTACTTTGTACTTATATTTTTAAAAATACCTATATGTAGTTACATCTGTAATTAATTTCTGTAATTACATTTATAATTACACTGTTGACCCATCCCTTAAACCTTAACCCACCCTTAAACCTACCCATACCACCAAACCTGTCCCTAACCTTACCCGTATCCCACCTCAAAGCAGCAAAAGTGTTTTGCAATACAATATGAACACAATAAGTACATTGTACTTATTTTTTTATGTAAGTACATAGTAGTTAAGGCCACCTAATATAAAGTGTGACTGAAAATCTTCAAAAATTCAAAACCCAAATACTCACTTGATCTCATGTTTACATATATATATCCTTGACATTTGCTTAATTTATAATGAAAAAATAACATCCTACCATGTATATGTAGCAGAATGTATTTAGCACTGAAGGTGCGTTAAAGAGGAAAAATGATAAAGAAAAAAACACTCTTAGTCTCAGAGCTGGACTCTGTTGTTTGTTTGATTAAATGCTGTTATGAGTTTCTTACAGTATTTCCCAGTGCACACATTTTAGGCATATACTGTAAATGAGTAATTGTACCATTTAAGTTGGACATCTCTTGAGAGCATTTCCTAAATAGTTCAGCTAAACAATTGCTTTGTTCAAAAGTATTGCACATCAGGTTAACCAAACATTGTTTAATAGCACTTGAGCTACCCTTTATTTATGTCACAATGCTTCTGAAGCAAAGCAACCAAAACTAATATACTTGTAAAAAGTCTCAATTCCTCTCTACAAAGAGATTTATTAATACGCTCACTTTGTTATTTAGTATTTTTGGTAATCTTGGCCTAAACAGCTTGGTCAGGTGCTTTAATTCGAAATCAGGGGAAGTGATGTAAAGCACATTTTCTAGGTCCAATAAATCATTCATGTTGTCTTTTTTCCTCCGTTAACCGCGTGGCCTGGTTTCTGAGCTCATGCATCTGCTCTACTTCTGTCTCAATCAGCCATACATGGTGTTTATGTGTTACACTGACAGTTTCTTCCATTAAACTTTACCACACTGACACTTCTTGTGATAATGTTGTTCAAAGGGATAATGTTTATCCATGATTTTTGTCAATGGGGTCTGAAACAGGTATTTTGGACCCCTTAAACTTTCATTGTATTGACAAATAATGACTGTTTTCAAACAGGTTTCCTGTTTTACAGTAGTCTGAAACAGTCCAGCACCCAAACCCATGCCATTGGCTGAGGCACTGTTGCTGTGTGCGGCTGATGTTATCTCAATAAATTTTTAAGAAATGCTGTGTTGATTTGTCCCTAATACTCCTACTGTGACAGTTCTGTTAAATTGCAGGCTGGACAGTTTTTGGTGTTCAGATATGCAGCAATACTAGTCTAATACTACAGCTCATTAGTTTGAGTTTCTGTCCAGGTGTGAACTCACGGCTGTGTTAAATAAAACAAGACTGACCCGGCATGCCTGTGCAATTATTCCAATTATACAGTCCATCTTTGTTGGAAGAGGAAAAAAGTCTCTTCACACAGGTGAAGAATGTTAGAATAATAACACTTGCTCCAGAGAGTGTAAATGAAATATTGGATTCTTCATTAAAATTCCCCATGGATACTAACAGATCATTATAAATCCCTAATCAGTTTTCCTCCGCAGCAGAGATGCAGGCTGTTGACACATGTTTTTTTTCTTTCTGTCTATGCTTTTATTCAGCAGATAGCTCGAGCGTCGTGATAATTGTCATTATCCAATAAGAGGCTGCACAAAGGGAATAATTAAACAGCATGCATAGCTGAGGCCAAAGAGTAAATTCTTTATATTCTGGCATAATGGCACTTCACTTAAATCACAGCTCTTGTTTTATTCCAAGGGTGCATAACATTGCATCCACATATTATACACATCACTTACTCTGCATTTTAACATACAGTATGTAATGGTGTTTAATGGTAGACAGAGATTACGGTACTATATTTAGCTATAATAAGCAGCCTTACTGTATTCTTTACCCCCTGAAAGATGTGGGTTGTTTTAAGTGTTTGCTCAGATACATGTATAGCTGTTTAAATTAGGGATGCATTATATATTGGTTAATGGAAATATTATTTATAATTATTATTATTTTAACTTACTGGAATCAGTTGAATATTGAATATTTAACAGTTTATTCTCATTGTCTTGTTTTTACATTTAGATTGCCTTCATTGTCATCTAACATTTATTTATTTCAAGTTGATCTATTAAAAACTCTAATAATTTAATAACATTGTTAAATGTGATCTTTAGCAAATCTCAAGATGAATATATTTTCCATAATGTGTATTATAATGCTGTTGTAGTTTGATTTTTTAAATGTTGATTCTTTTAGACAAAATAGTATTGATTTACAGTATGATATTGACCATTTATGAGTTATGGCATAACAAAAAATGGTCACACTTTATATTAGGTGGCCTTAACTACTATGTACTTACATAAAAAAAAAGTACAATGTACTTATTGTGTTCATATTGTATTTCAAAAGACTTTTGCTGCTATTAAGGTGGGATACAGGTAAGGTTAGGGACAGGTTTGGTGGTATGAGTAGGTTTAAGGGTGGGTTTAGGTGTAAGGGATGGATCAACAGTGTAATTATAAATGTAATTACAGTAATAAATTACAAATGTAATTACATAAAGGTATTAACAATAGAAGTATGTAAGAACATGTATGTACACAATAACTGCACTGTACCAAATGAAAATTTAAATGTAAGTACATAGTAGTTATGGCCACCTAATATAAAGTGGGTCCCAAAAAATAATTAACAGCTTATCAGTATTGGCCAAAATGTATATGCTGTATCAGTGAAACCCTAATTTGAACTGTTCTGAATAGTGACAAAATAGAAGTTCAGAATGCAAATTAAATGCCACAACTGTTAATAGCAGTTATGTGATGACTATTATATCTAACAAGTATTTTTTAGAACATTTCCTGTCACTTCCCAAACATAATTAGCATCCATCACTGCACACACCTTTGTTTCTTTTGTTGCATTCTCACTCTGCACCCTAGCGCTTATTTTGTATTTGGCTACACATTGTTCCTAGCCCACTCTCTCTTTTTCTTTCTAGTTGACTCTGTCACTCCCATCTCATTCTGCTCGTATTAAGCGACATTTAAATAATATGAAGAGGCAGAAGGGGGCTGGATTCATTATTTACCAGAGTCCTCCTGGGAGATGAGAAGTGACATGCGACGCAGCACTTCAGGGTGCCGAAAGACTGCATAGGGATAACTAAAGGGCACGTGACACGCTCTGTTCTATTTTTAACACTACAGACCAATGTTTGCCTGGAGGATTTTTTTTTTTTTTAAGTCAGCACGGACGTTGTTACATTATCTCACACTACATTGATAGTGATGAAAAAGAATGCAGTGATTTACAAGAAGTTCATGATTTTTTTTCTACTGTAATGTGTAAGAGATACAGAGATTAGACAATCATTATAAGTGAGAGTTTTACACAAAACAAAATGTTATTTCAGGCTGGTCTTTGAACGTGTGATGAAATTCCATTAAAAATAACAAGCTGTGTGGCCGCATGTCCTGCTCTGTATGTCAGGTGGGGCCGTACAGAACTCCCTAGGGTGCTCAGCTAGGGGGCTTGGGTGGCTAATTAACACTCTAATTAAAAGGTATCCGATCAAAGCTACTGCCATGCGTATACTCTCAGCCGAAAGAGATCCGATGAGGGGGGAAGGAAGAGAGGCAGGCTATTTCTGCAAGGTGCTGTGTTGCTGTTGGGTGAAAGTTCTGAATCACTGTACAGGTCTCTGTTACTGGTACTGGTAGTTTAAATGGTACAAGTTCCTGAATCTAACTTTTGACCCATTTGGCACAGCTCCAGTGTTGTTCGTTTGTGTACTCTACTGTCCTACTCAAACTGTCATGCCTCAGGAACCACGCCAGTGGCATTTGACTGGATAGCTGGCCGCAAGCATGAGAGCAAATACTTCATCTTTTACAGTGATATGTAAATCAGTAAGGGCTCTTGCTGAAACAGAAACCAAACTGTGGTTCCCATTACAGCATTCAGTTTGTGAATGGTTCATTCAATAAAATAAGTCATTTTTGAAATATATTTAAATAGCTATACTTTGCCATGTGACTGTATGTCTCACAGTGTGATTATTATATCATGGCAACTGCTGCACATGCTACTGCTGCTGTTATGGCTGCTGCTGCAGAGCAGTTATGGAGACTTGCTACTGCCGAGACAAAGACACACTTCTGTGAGCTTGAAGCCATTTCACGGTTACACAAATAGCATACATGAAATTATCAATAGTGGATCTAGACAGGTGGAGCTGGGGGAGGTGGAGGGTTTCATTCTTCTCACAGTTATGACTTTATATCACACTCTGAGAAAAAAAAGTGCAAAATAGTTCATTTAGGGATCATAAAGACATCTTTTTACCTTCCCTATCTCTAAAAGGTATTATATATTATGGACCATTTCAACGGATATTTGGCTTGATGCGCAGTGGGATTGCGATAATTAATTTAATTCTGCTGTTTAAAATGTCAAAATTAATATTAGATCCTTGTTGCTCGTCGGGTGCTCCCTCTGGCATGGATCTAACATTAATTTATAAATAATCGGAAATTAAAGGGTTTAGATTTCCAAGAAACGCGCCTGGATTGCAGCAGTGAAGTGAGAAGCAGAATAGCAACTAGTAACTCTAGGATATACAGTGCACATTTCGATTCAGGTAAGGAAATGTGGAAATGTTTTTGTTTTTTTCCATTTGATTATTTGTATTTATTTACGTTAACTCTTCAAGTATGATGCAGCAATGTGTTTTCATTATGGTTTACATATGCGCCTAGCATTTTAATTCTTGTTTAGTGAAAAAGGCCAAGCTTTTAATTCCGTTTTATTGCCAAGTGTTACAGTATGTGGGCTATAATTAAATATGAGTTCACATTAGCTGTCTAGCTATCTTGTCAGCAGATAAATGCAGTGAGTAACACTTTATAGAAATGTATACTGTAAACTTGAATGTTGAATAACGAAACAGTTAACTGCAGCTTACAAAAGCTAACAGTAAACATTTTTATCACTTATTATGCTTGCCTAATGTTAATTCCAACATGTAGTGATATAGTAAACAAAAATAGTATTATTTATAAATATTTTGCATTAAATTAAATAATTGTTTTTCTACTTTGGTCATCTGTAATGTAAGACACCTAAGACAGTGAGTGCTACAAGGAGACAGGAAGGACAGTTGGTTGTCCTGCAGTGCCAAACCGCATGTGACCATATGAAGCTGCTCATGGCCAGCCTGCTGCTTTTGATATTGATCACATATTAATACATTTGCTGGAAACAGTTGAAAGCGAGAGGATGTCTTTCGTTTATATGCTGTACTGGTCAAATGTCTAGACACATTACTGTTTTTAATGATTTTGAAAGAAGTCGCTTCTGCTCATCAAGCCTCCATTTATTTGAACAAAAATACAGACAAAATCAGTAATATTGTGAAATATTATTACAACTTAAAATAATGGTTTTCTGTTTTAATATTCTGTATATTTACTTCTGTGATGCAAAGCTGAATTTTCATCAGCTTTCACTCCAGTCTTAAGTGTCACATGATCCTTCAGAGTGTGTGTATTTATTCATCTGCATGTAGGCTATACTTTTATTGGTCCCACTTTATATTAGGTGGCCTTAACTACTATGTACTTACATTTGAATTAATCATTTGGTACAATGCACTTATTGTGTACATACATGTTTTTACATTGTACTTATATTTTTAAAAATACCTATATGTAATTACATCTGTAATTAATTTCTGTAATTACATTTATAATTACACTGTTGACTCATCCCTTACACCTTAACCCACCCTTAAACCTACCCATACCACCAAACCTGACCCTAACCTTACCTGTATCACACCTCAATCGTAGCAATAGTGTTTTGCAATACAGTGTGAACACAATAAGTACATTGTACTTATTTTTTGATGTAAGTACATAGTAGTTAAGGCCACCTAATATAAAGTGTGACCCTTTTATTTAAAAAAAACTAGGTCACACTTTATATTAGGTGGCCTTAACTACTGTGTACTTACGTCAAAAAATAAGTACGATGTACTTATTGTGTTCATATTGTATTGCAAAACACTATTGCTGCTATTGAGGTGGGATACAGGTAAGGTTAGGGACAGGATTGGTGGTATGGGTAGGTTTAAGGGTGGGTTAAGGTGTAAGGGATGGGTCAACAGTGTAATTATAAATGTAATTACAGAAATTAATTACAGATCTAACTACATATAGGTATTTTTAAAAAATATAAGTACAATGTAAAAACATGTATGTACACAATTAGTGCATTGTATCAAATGATTAATTTAAATGTAAGTACATAGTAGTTAAGGCCACCTAATATAAAGTGGGACCAAAAACTAATACAGGTTTATGCAAAACACGGTAGCACGCACTGAATTGCATTCATCTTGTTTATTTGTGATCACATGATGGCTCAGAAAGAGCATTCAAATGCTTTCTCGCACTGTTCCACAGCAACAAATTTGACCAAACTAAGCACACATTTTAAAACAAATTAAATCAGTAATAATGGCATGTAGTGATTAGTTTACTAGCATTCATTTAGCATTGTAATATACATGCATGTTCTGTATAGCTTCAGTGAAACGACATGTGAAAAGTGCTGTACAACTAAATATGAAAATGAATATTTGCGTAGACGTACAGACTGTCCCAGCAATGCAAGTGAAATGGCCGCTAAAAACCTTAAAACCTTAGCGACAAACCATGATAAGTACGTAAGTGACACTGTTTGTCTTGCTTCGGTTTAACCAAACATAAGACTGATGTCAACCATTGTACGAACAAATGATCCCAACTTCTCCACTAAGGAGTTAATTGTAAGCATCCAGACTGCGATACGCTTACCGCCATCTTTCGTGTACACGCACGCAGCATCAATCAGAGCTGCTTTGAGCCATCTGGAAGGCTACTTTTAATGTTAGTTGTAAGTTTGCACCTCAGTTATATTTAAAGAGTAATTCCAATCATCATTTATTTAAACATTTTTTTTTAAATACTGTAAATGTTGCGTTTTTGCTAGACAAAAAAAGTATGCACTTGTTTTGACAGATCTGAGATTTTAAAATGGCGCTACCGCAAATGCTTCAGGACCAGACGTGCAGTAGCGTTCCAACGCCTTTGTTATTGTTTACGTCCTTGAAATGGTCTATAGCCTCATAGTAATAATATGGACCCTTAAGGTACTGCTTTGAACCTTTTAGGGGTAAATAAGTTACAAATATGTTGCTTTGAGGGTACTGCCTCAACTGTACTGTTGTACACCTAAAGGTATAATTCTTGCACATTTCAAAAATGTCACTTTATTTCTGATTTTAGACTTAATTTCAAACTTTCACACTTAACATATTTATTATTTTACTTTGAGGTAGAAACTGGCTTCCATAGCTATGGGATTTGAATTATTATAAGGAGTTGTATATGGTGACTTATTCCCCTCTGCTTTGGATGAAAAGGTCACAAGTGAAGAATATGAGGAATCGTAAATCTATGCAATCCTAATCATGACAAATACAGTCATGGCCAAAAATATCGGCACCCTTGATAAATATGATCAAAGAAGGCTATGAAAATTAATCTGCATTGTTAATCCTTTTGATCTTTTATTTAAAAAAAAAATCACAAAAATCTAACCTTTTATTGGATAATAAGAATTTAAAACGAGGGGAAATATCATTATGAAATAAATGTTTTCCTCAAATACACGTTGGACACAATTATTGGCACCCCTAGAAATTCTTATGAGTAAAATACCTCTGAAGTATATTCCCATTCATATTCACAATTTTGAGCACTCCAGGGTGAATATGAACATGAAATTATCCAGCCATGGCTTCCTGTTTCACAGAAATATAAATAGGAGGGAAAACAAAGCCCACATTCCCTTAATCATCCATCACAATGAGAAAAACCAAAGAATATATTGCTGATGTGCAGCAAAAGATAATTGAGCTTCACAAATTAGTGAAGTGGCTTTAAGAAAAGAGCTAGAGCAGTGAAAATTCCCATTCCCACCATCAGGGCAATAATTAAGAATTTCCAATCAACATAAAATGTTACGAAACTACCTGGAAGAGGACGTGTGCCTATTTTGTCCTAATGCACGGTGAGAAGGAGAGTTTGAGTGGCTAAAGACTCTCCAAGGATCACAGCTGGAGAATTGCAGAAAATAGTTGAGTCTCGGGGTCAGAAAACCTTAAAAAAAATTGTTGTTAAAATGTTGTTTAGGAGGGCTTTAAGAAAAATTCTCCTAGCTCATCCAAAAACAAACTCCAGCATATTCAGTTATCAGACACAACTGGAACTTCAAATGGGACTCGCTTCTATGGGCAGATGCAAGATAAAAATTAGCTTTTTAGCAGCAAACACTCAAGAAGGGTTTGGTGAACACAGGGATTAAAAGTACCCCATGTGTACAATGAAATATACTGCTGTATTTTTGATGTTGTGGGCCTATATTTCTGCTGGAGGTCCTGGACATCTTGTGTAGACACATGGCATCATGGATTCTATCAAATACCAACAGATAAAAAAATCAATAAGTGACTAACTCTGTTAGAAATCTTATAATGGGCCATGTTTGGATCTTCCAACTGCACAATAATCCAAACACAAACCTCAAAAACAATACAAAAATGGGTCACTGATCACAAAACCAAGCTTCTGGAGCTGGGAATCTAAAGGGTCTGGAGTGATTCTGGATGAAGGAATGGTCTCTGATCTCTTGTCAGGTGTTCTCTAACCTCATCAGGCATTATAGGAGAAAATGTAGTGCTGTTAAACTGGAAAATGGAGGTTTCAAAAAGTATTGAATAAAAGGGTGCCGTTAATTGTGGCCAGTGTGTATTAGAGAAAAAAGTTTATTTCATAATGATATTTCCCCCCATTTTAAATTCTTATTATCCAATGAAAGGTTAGATTTTTGTGAATTTTTTTAAAATAAAAGATCAAAAGATTAACGATGCAGATTAATTTTCACAGCCTTCTTTGATCATATTTACCAAGGTTGCTGATATTTTTGGCCATGAATGTTCTTGCTCCGATGTAATTAGCCAGTGGGTGATATAACCAGCGTAAAAGTTCTTCATGCCTTCTTAGTAACTAGTGCCTCTTCAGGACATGGATTCCAAACATACAGATTTCTTACATATCGTTATGTCTCCACAGATTGTTTTCCGCAAGATTGTCGATGTCAAGAAGGAGGAAGAAGAGAGGAGACACCAGAAAAATGAGGTGACGTTGTCAATCCCTGTAGACCATCCTGTCCGCAAGCTCTTCCAAAAGTTCAAGCAACAGAAGGAGATGCGCACACAAGGTTCATCCCAGCATGACCTGGAGAGGAACCAGTTTCAGGTGGAACACCACCTCCATCCACTGTCCCACCAGATTCATCAGCAGCAATATCAGCCCCAGTACCAGGGCCACCATCCTCTTCAACACCAACACGTGGCTCCCATGCAAAACGGGGCCCCTGGCTCGGGAAATGGGAACAGTGGTTCTAGCGTTGTGACCGTTTCGCAGATAACCCCAATCCAGAGTGCCCTAGCCTACGTTCAGACTGAGGAACCGAACAGGAGTGAAGGCCATGAGGCTATGGAGCTCAAGCCCAGCTTTGGCGTAGAGGACTCAAATTGTCTGAAGGTAACAAGTCCGGTGAGACCAAGAGGAGGAAGAGGACGAGGCTGGATGCGTTTTCATAACATTGCATCAGGATCGTCTCCTATGCTTCCGCTGGAACTAGAGAAGCAGCCGCAGCAGAAGGAAGAGGAATGGGGGGATGTATCCCAGCCGGTAAATGTGATCTCCGAAGATGGGAAGAGCCAGGAAGCAGAGGGTGGGAAGTCTAACGAAAGGGGTCCCGGTGGAAATGGTAACAGTAGCGATGAGACTGATGAGAATAGTGCTCTACACAAGACTGATTCTTGCGACAGCGGAATCACAAAAAGTGACTTGCGCATTGACCGTGTTGGTGATTCACGGAGCCCAAACGAGAGATGTTCAATGGAAAGGAGTCCATATGAACAGCCCAGCCCTGGAGTGGGCGACATGACCCTTCGGGGGATTCACTTTCAGCCTCTCCCTGAACAGACTGTGCTTCAAAACAGTCTGTACGAGGCAAAGCTGGAGCTAAAAGGTGACATCCAGACATTAAACAACAGGTTAGCGGCTCTGGAGGACCAGGTGGGGGAGATTCTGAGACTTCTCTCGGAGAAGAGGAAACCTTCCCCACCTCCTCAGACCTCCTCGCCAAAAACCCCACTTCAGTGCCAGGACATCTTTGCCGTTTCTCAGCCTGTCACTCCAGAAACGGAGGGGGACAATGGACCTCTTTGAATTAGGATAAATATATTTAGATATTGATATGCTGTTTTTAGCACTTCCCTTCCTCACACTCAGGAAGGAAAGGTGAATACTGATGATTAGAGGAAGGATCCTTGCTGTTGTAAATATATATTTGCATGTCCAGCTGGAATCTGGCCTGCCAATGAAATCTTCTCTACGGATAGTAGTTGCTTGTACACGTACAGAGTCGGCTGCATGCGGAGATGATTTTATTCTGACCTTGCACATGGGATCTTCTAACCAGGTGATATTTCAGGGCATTTTCTCTTTGAACGACAGCTTGATGCCCTAGACGTGGGATCTTGAGTTGCTGTAAGACAGAATCAGGCTTGGTTTAATCCATCATTCTTCATAGTGAAATGGCTATTAATAGCTACAGTCATGTAAATTGGATAGCTACTCAAAAAATGACGATTCCGTCATCGTTCACTGATGTCGTTCCAAATCCGTATGACTTACTTTCTTCTGTAGAGCATAAAAGAAGATATTTTGAAGAATGAATTACCTGTTTTTGTCTGTAAAAAAAAAAAAACGGTAATACAGTGGGAGCCAACATAGCATTAGACCCTATGAAGTTTCATCATATGGACAAAAAAACAACAGACATTTTGCAAGATTTTGTGTTCGATACAAAGAAAGTCATACCGGTTTGAAACGACACAAAGCTTAGTAATTGATGACAGATCTTTCATTTTTTAGGTGAACAATCCCTTTAGCACAATTTGCTCAAAATTATTTCCCCCAGTATGCAGCTCTCCTTTATAAGCATAATGATTGGAAGTTTGCAGGATTGTTTGCCCAGATGATTTCTTGGATGTGATTAAGGCGATAATCCAATAACTAAACTCATTTTTGATATTCGAAACACATTTCATTACCAACATTGTTTCAAATTCCATTATCATTATCGCCTTTTCTTTATTTATTTTGTGGAACGTTATGATAGATAAGAGAGTAATGACTTAGCCCAATTTTTGAGGGGCTGTTTTACATGTTCGAGAGAGATATATTTGCATGCTGGATGGATTTAGCTCTGGCATGGTAGGACTAGGGACTAATTGTTTTCTCCTTATCAATTATGCAAACATACAAAGTGCAAGTCACAAAGGGGGGCCTGCATTTTGGGAAAGCATGAACACGTTCAGGTCATTTGGAAATGATAGAAGCATGCACTGAATTCTTTGCATGGCATCAACATTGTGTGTTACACATGAAAGGTCATGGATTCCTAGTATTGTTTCCCAAGAGATATCAATGTATACTACCCACATATAATTTTATTCCAGATGCATATTTCAAAACCTTTACATTTTAATCCAGTACCCAAACTAAAGCCACACTAAACTGCCTAGTAAGGCAGTGATTTTGAATGAACCTTTCAGTTGGTCATTTGAAAGTACTGTGGGGAACTTTCTAAATATTACGTTATTACAGCCTCAGGCGGTGACTCACTGCGTATCAGCATACTCATGGGTGCTTTAGACGGTTTATAGCGTAATGACTAATGCCCCTTCACCTCTTATTTCCCATCAGTTCTATTGTATGTTATTAGTCCATTCTGGTGATGTTCATACCAAACACAAGGGATGTTGAATTGTGAATGGGGTTCAGAAGAGAGACTATTAAGATTAATATAACAACAACAGGAGTGTGGTTGTATTAATTTATTGCATATAGATCGTTTTACATAAAAATGTTCTTTCATAAAGCAATCCACAAACAAGCAAAAGTACGTCAAAGCAATAGCCTTTATCGTATATCCCTCAAGTTATTCCCCAATTTGGTTCCCTCTTTGATAAACACATGCTCATCACTGTAAGTGCTCAGATAATAATATTAGTTCACTACTAATCGTTTGGTTTAATCATCATTTCAGAGTTTATGATGTTCATTGGGACCAAAGACATTAGTTATTTTGTACTAATCGCATTAAATCAGTGTCCTGCTCAAATTCTCAGCCCCATTATTAGCTGACACCAGTGGATGGTGATAAAAACCTTATTGGGTTTTCTGTTTTGCTACTTGAGCAAAATAAACAAAAGAAAGATGAGAGTATTCAGAAAAAATGTGGGCATAATATTTCTAAACCCAATGATTTGATGTTGAGAATTGGTTTATATAGGGATAGTTAACTAAAACCTGAAAATTCTGTCATCATTTACTCTCTTAAACCAATATGAATCTTTCTTCAATGTAAAACAAAATCAAAAAGATTGATATTGTACTGGCCAAGTTTATGAAACTCTTTTGTGTGTTTTATGTTATTTTGTAACTTCAGTTATGTGGCAAAGAGCACCCAGTACATTCTTTAACATATCACCTTCTGTGATCCACAAAAGAAACAAACTTTAAACTATGTTGAAATAAAATGAAAGCAAATAAAATTGACAGAATTTTCATCTTTGGCCAAACTATCCCTTTCAAGCGGACTTCAAAATTTGAATCATGAAAATAATAATAACAGTAATAATATCCTCCAATAACAACACACTTGGAGCATCATAAAAAATAAAACACCCTTGATTGTGTTTTTTTTCTTCCTTTATTTCATTCACCGGTTTCATGCCTTGAGATTTCAGTGTCCTGTGCTCCTTCATTCTGTTTGAGTTATTTTTCCTGTCATTCAGCCCAGCGGAGAGGAGCACAGACAGTGAAATGATTATTCTTTGAGTCTCCCATGAAATTGAAGAGATGGATATAATAGATGCTAAAAGCTGTAATAGTGTGGCAGACGACGTGAGTCTCTGTAATGGAATGGAGCTTACTCGCTGCGTGGACCCCAGGGTGCCTGTTTCGAGGATTACACACAGTTTTCGGAAAGCTATGAGGGTATTCAGCTCCACTGGGTATTGAAACTTTTCGAAGTCGGGAGGATTGGAGATGACGTGCCCAATCCTTACACACGCTGGAGCCAACGGTGAGCACCACGGGCCCAGTGGGACGTTGGACTCTGGCATCTGACTGCATGCTGCATTTTTGAACTGTATAAAACTTAATGCCAATGAGAATGATATTTGCCTGCCAAAGCAGTGTTTTGCTGCGACTTTTCATGCACACACACAAAATGGGCAGAGGCCTGGGCACTAAATCACTAAAAACACATACAGTGTTACTTTGTGAATGAAGACGTTACATGCCAATACAGAACATTTCTAATGTCTGTGAATATATGCTGGCCATTGCACCACAATCATCAAATATAGTTTGATGATTGTCATTTATTATATCTCCAGTCTCTAAAAAAGGGTACAAAAGTAAAAGATAAAACCAAAATGTGGGATGTTAAAATCAAACAGTACCTATAATAAATTAAAGCAGTTTAAATTCAATTAATTGAATCCAATTTTTGATCTACAATAGTTTATTTAATAACACAGAAATATAGATTGTCTCTGAGCAAATATTAGCTACCGTGCCTTTAAAGGGGATTCATGCTGTTGGAATTTTTTTTCACACAGGATATATTTTGGCTTTTTTGACACAAATTATTGGTCAAAAATTCTTACAGTTAGTTATTAAACAAGTATTTTGACCTAGTATTTATGTATGTATTTCTGCTCAAGCTCTGTCAGGTTGCTTGAATATCTTGAGTAGATGAGCCTTTGTAAAGCGCACCCCATAAATACTCAGTTGGACTGCAATCTGGATTTGTTAAAGGGATAGTTCACCCACAACTTCTGATTTCTTTCAGTTCTGTCTGAATGTTGGTATCCAAGCAGTTGATGGTAGCCATTGACTTCCAAAGTATTGAAGAAGAAAAAATGCTATGGAAGTCAGTGGCTAGCATTGTCACAGTTATGTTCTGTTTATGTATTTTGGTTGTCTTCCTCATTGACCTATTTTCTCAGGCTGTTTGATTATCATTCTGTTCACCTGTTACCTTATTAATTAGCTCATTAGTTCCATTAGGCAGTTGTAGCCTAATGGATAGAGAGTCAGACTTATAACCTAAAGGTTGCGGGTTCAAGTCTCAGGTCTGGCAGAGATTGTAGGTGGGGGGAGTGATTGTCCAGCGCTCTCTCCACCCTCAATACCAAGACTGAGGTGAGACCCTTGAGTAAGGCACCAAACTACTCCCTGGGTGCCGCAGCATAAATGGCTGCCCACTGCCGGGATGGGTTAAATGCAGAGCACAAATTCTGAGTATGGGTCACCATACTTGGCCACATGTCACATCCTTTCCTTCATTTTTTTAGTTAAGTACCTTTTTCTGGTGTCGTCCATGTTATGGCCTATTTTGGAACTTATCTTTGGTCACACTTTATTTTAAGGTCCAGTTCTCGCCATTGACAAACCATTAACTACAACTTCTGAATCAATAAACTCCTAATTTGTAAATGTTAAGTATTGGTATTGGGTAGGATTAGGGATATAAAATATGTTCATGCAGAATGTATGCTTTATAAGCACTAATAAACAGCCAATATGCAAATTATACTGTAGGCATGTTAATAAGCAAGTAGTTAATAGTGAGAATTGGTCCCTATACTAAAGTGTTACCTTATCTTCTTCATCAATCTTATCTCTGCAACCATGTGTGACAACCATCAACTGTTTGGTAACCATCATTTTAAAAAAATATCTACTTTTGTGTTCATCAGCAGAAAGAAACTCATACAGGTTTTGGAACTGTAGGATAAGTAAATGATGACAAAATATTCATTTTTGGGAACTATCCCTGTAATATTAAGCTTTGGCTTTATGCTTAAGGTAACCATTTTGCATGAAAACAGAGATTCTCTGAAGTCACAAGTGTCTTAAAGACACTATCAGGACGTCATTTTCCTGCATTCATTTTTACCCTCCACCCTTACAAACCTGCCAGGGAAAGAAGCATCCCCAAAGCATGATGGTGTGTTTCTGATCATGTGCAGTTTGGCTTACAACATGGCATTTATTCTAATGTCCAGAAAGCTCAATTTTCATCTCATCAGACAAATGAACCTTCTTCCAGTTGGCTTTAGTGTTTCCCACATGTCTTAGTGTCAACAAGATGTCATATGCCATTTTTCAACAGTGGCTTCTCTGTCAATTTCCCATAAAGCTGTGTCTGCAAAGCATTTCCATTTCTTAATTACTGGTTTAAATCCAAGAGATATTCAGTGCCACGTCCATCTCCTGGCTTGTGCTTTTCTATTACTCTTTTCAGAGTTGCTTGGAGTGTTAGTTTTTCCTCATGGTTTATGTTCTTCCGCAGTTCTGACTCACCAAAACTTGGACCTCGCAGATAGAAGTATTTGAGAAGTATAGAATGCACACAAGTCCTTTTAACTATTCATTTAACATTAAGTATTTATGACTACAAACCATTTGGCTGCACCGGTGATGATTTTGGTGAGTCACATATAAGGGTGATTATATTCATAATCACTTTGTAGAGATCAGTTTTCCTTTTTGAAATTAAAGTCTCTTTTTGTTGATCAGTGTCAAAAAGCCAAATTAAGTCCAATGTGATTCAGTGCTGTTCAACAATGAAACATGAAAAGGAGCGTAAATGTATTTTATAGGCACTGTAAAGGTGAGGATTAGGCATTTAGCTCAAAATTATCACAAGAACCTTGTTTATGAATAAAAAGGTGGTTGAGGTTAAAATTAATTTCTAACTGGACAGAAATTGGTGTCAGATAAACCATCAATTCAAGCTGATCTACAGTTCACACACTGTAAGAGGTCCATCTTCTCTTTCTTTCAGACCTGCATGTCTCAGACTTCAGCAGAATTTCATTGCTCTCATCTGTTCTCATAGTTGAAGTGCTGCCCAGGCTCCTCTTAACCCTTTTGGAAGCAGTGACCACTGAGTTTATTAAGCTCCTTTTCCACTGTAAATGAGACTGCCTTTTTATCAGTGTAAAGAATATTATGATAATATTTCTGAGGGAGGTGGGGAAAAGTGTTTATTTTTACCACACTGGCATGAATATTAATAATTTGTTATATACAGTGTAATACACTGATGTTATAAAATAAAGATTTAATTGTGCTAATTTACTGATCTTGTCATTCTTCTAATTTTGCCTGTATTAAAATGCACATTGTTTTTGTATCATTAAGTTATCGCATTACACGCCATTTCACATTAAAATATTGTCCTGTTTCAACTATCCAGTTGCTCTCTGATAATCAGAATGTCAAAAACAGATAATTAACTGTATCTGAATGATTTGACACACTGATCCAACTCCAGCAGAACCTTCAGTATTTGTCTTTAAGTTGTGATGCAGTGACTCTGTTTCCTTGACAATTTAAACACTAATCTCCACTAATCTGAAATGTCTTACCTTGCCAACAGTGTTGACCTGAGGACTTTTGAATCTATTCCCTATAATCAGATCCCTCAAGATGGACTGCAGAGTTACCCTGTAAGATCATTCACTGAACACATCCAGGCAAATTTCACCCTTCCAAACCCCCTTATGTCAAATGTGGAGTGCCTATAGCTGAATAATACAAAGCCATCCTGACACTACATAGAGATGGTTGTCGAAGTGTAAGGAGAGACCAAAAGACATCATTCCTGTCTCAAAAGCCAAGAAGTACATATCTCTTGTGTTCACTTTCACACATTCAAATCTACTGCAGTAATGATACACACTAGAATCAAAGATGCTTATGAATAGTTTTAACTTTTTCTCTTTATATGTTTTTAAGTGTTACATGCTACTCAAATTATTGGTGAGTGATATATTTTTATTTTCCATTCTGACACCAAGTACTATACCAAGACCAATATCAGTGTAATTTTTTGTATATACTATTACAGTATTTATTGATATTTTTAATTAGCATTTATTTTTATATTTTCAGTTTTCATCTCAAATTTTAGTTTTATGTGCTTTTGTCAGTTTTTAATATTATTTAGCTTTATTTTTTTTCAGTTTTATTTTTAATAAATGTTATTTCAGTTAGTTGCCAAGGCAACATCTCAATTTTAATATTTAACTTTATTTCACTTAACAATATAAAACATTTTTAATGTTTAATATGTTTTAATTAAAAAAAAACAATTAAAAACTATTATATTATATTATATACAACAGGGGCCTCATTTATAAAACGTTGCGCAGAAACCGTCCTAAATTTGATCTTACGATCGTTTCTTAGAAATGCGTACGTGCGATTCATAGAATGAACGTACGAACAGAAAACGAGCGTACGCGCTTCTTTCAGATGTGAAATCTATGAATTGCAAATTATCTTGAACTTACGCGCAGTTGAATGGTTTCAGATCTCTGCCTTGTAAACGACTCCTAATTAATATCATTAACATATAAAATATCACCAATCATCATAATTTAGAACAGCGAGCTGCAAGAACAGCTTACATTTGACAAAATATGCATTACTGCATTACAATAAAAAGTGCGTACGTCTGCTCAGACCCTGACGTGACGCTAAGCACTTTTCCACGTCAAAGACCGTTTTTATAAATATGAGCGTTGGCGTGGATTTAAGCGTTCGCACACTCTACGATCAAATCTGTGCTTATGCACGCTTTATAAATGAGGCCCCAGTTCTTTCTGGTCCTCGAATCTGATTGGCAGAGAGGAATGCGATATTCTAGTGATAACTGAGCTCCAACCGTTTCACCATTTGTATCACTTTATTTTGCGGTATTTCATTTTTTTTAATAGTACTGTTTATGTGTCACAGAATGTAGTTTTAAGAGTTTTTAGGAGAGAATGTACTTCTTTAGACTTCAAACATGCGGCTTCATAATAAAGATAATGTCTATTTGAAAATTTGCTTTGATGTTTTTGGAGATGTGAGCTCCAGGGCCATTCAGCTCTCAAGAATGTGCCAAAAGCAGCCTCACCTCGACCAGGTCTTCTGGAATTTACCACTGGCTTTGATGTCTCTGGTTAAACATGAGAAGAACCGCACAGATGAGATGAACTGTTGAATAAAGTCATTATTTTTTTTACTTTCAACAACACATTCACTCTAAAAAATGCAAACATGTAAAAAAAAAAAAAAAAAAGTAAAATATAGACGAACCCAGTGATTGGGTTAAACATTTAACCCAACTGTAGGTTGAACTCAACCCAGCATGTGTTCTGTCCAATATTTACCCAGCACTGGGTTGTATTTAACCCAGCTTTTTTTTTTAGAGTGTTGTAAAACGCAGCCAACAAATGCACTGAGCAGTGCTGGCATCAGAAATCACTCTTAACAGATGAAAGGATAGTATGACAAAGATATCGCTTTCCTCAGTGGATATTCAAATTAATGTTTTATTGTGAATATGAGATTGCAGAGAGCTGAAGAATGAATACTGTATCAGATAATAATCACACTCACTCATTCCACCAGGCAAGAGGTAGGACCCGCATAAATATCGGAGCAGCTTTCCAGTGGTGGAGAGAACTCAAGGAGTAGGAAGGGATTGAATCAGACACCGGGGTTGCTTTGTTTCTTTTTGATAGGTGAGTAACATTGATTTTGCATTGTTTTACACAAGTTATCTGTGTTGGCTTTAGTTTGAATATGCTTGTGTGTCGTCATCGCTTGCTTCCGTGATCTTTCATTATGCCAGGGTTGTGTAAGTACGTGTGGGGCAGAGACATCAAAATAGGGGCGAGGTCCTGTTGGGGTATGGGCGTGTTTGTTTTGGTGCTTTCAAATATCAACATCGTTTGGCCAAAATCGCTTAGTGCACCTTTGATACAGTAACGCAGTAAGCTTTCAATGAAGCAACATTTTCAAATTAGTAATGGAGGCTTGGGCTCAGCTGTTAAACTGTCAACTTGATATTTGAGTGTGTGGCGGAAGTAGTTCAAACAAAAGAAGGTTTTTAAAGACACTCCGTTGTTGTTTCTTATGTTTTTACACACTTGTGCCATCGGACTGTTGTATAAACGCAATACCACACTCTTAGCCATGTGATATGGCTGTATATCAGCATGCTGTGATTACCTACAGCTGAATCACAGCCATGCCGATTTACAGTGATATCACACTGCCACGAGTGTTATATTGCTCATATATTTACATGGTTTCACTTTATTTTGATGGTCCCTTTAACACAATCTATTGACTATAAGTAAAGTTGCACCTACATTTCTACTGACTCTCATTGGAGTGTTAGTAGTGTATTAGTTGACTGGTAGGGTTAGGGTTAGATTAAGTTGATACGTTCTTGCAAAGTTAGTTATAGTCAGTAGAATATCTGTTGGGAGACCAACACAATAATGAGTTAGTAGATATGAAGCAGACAGTCTACTAATACTCTTTTGAGAGTTTATTGACATGTAGTTGCAACATTACTTAGTGTCAACAGAATGTTCAAAAGGGACCATCAAAATAAAGTGTTACCATTTACATAATATTATATGGTCAGTTTTTCAGGTCGAAAAGTGAAAAAGGAGTTGGATACTAGGCTGCATATTTCTGTGTCCCATCAGACTAACTGTCTAGGTGATGCTGCTGCTTATATGTCAAGCCAAATGCTTGACAAGCAACATAGTGAGGCTTTTGTCAAAATAATTTGACAGTACTTAGTTTACATGGTATGTGTACTTGTTGTGGGAGGGATGAAGTGTCATCAAGTGTTTGTATGTTACAATTATGTTGCATCATGATATCAGCATTGTTAAAGGGGATTCTGAATGTTGAATGCTCTAGCAGTGCTATGAAAACAAGCTTTGACCTAGAGATGCACATTACTAACCCAGTCTCATGAGAAAACCTAACTATGGGTTTAGTGAATTCAATTTGTACATTTTTATCCAACGGTCAGTTCTATACTGTGGTCTCTTATATGGTCACTTATACTGTATGCTCAATTTATTTGATATCATTTATCTCCAAACACCACAGAGCACAAGAGAATTCAGTTTAAATGGCAAAAT
Organism: Acrossocheilus fasciatus; assembly: GCA_036784905.1. NCBI lineage: Eukaryota > Metazoa > Chordata > Actinopteri > Cypriniformes > Cyprinidae > Acrossocheilus > Acrossocheilus fasciatus. The sequence continues at coordinate 15,800,866 of CM071957.1, read as the reverse complement.
AAAACATGCACTATTTGTGCAACACAGCTATACTTAGCACACAGCCTTCCTGAAGAGCTAAGGCTGCCACCCACACAATTTTCTTCGCTTCATATAATAGTGTGAAAATAATATCAGGATGAGATGTGTGTTTTTTTATATTTAATTATATTTTTATTCTTTCTGGGGAAAGCAATTTCTCAGAATACCATCATCTGTCAGTGTTTCAACACTGTGTGATATCTTGCCAAAAAACACCATCTTTGCAAGAAGACTTGAGGCTTCTCTAAAAACTTACTGGACTGAAATCAAAGCTTTCCTGCCAGCTTTTCAGAGGCAGGCGGCCAATGTTGTATTTTAATCTAATTAGTACATCAAACATTCAATGCATTTTTACATCATTTGGTAATGTTTCTCAAGTCAACATATTGCTGCTGATATTGGTGAGAATGCCAAACAAATGTTAATGTTAGTTATACGTTTGCTGTTTCATTGCCTGATTATTTCTAGTACAATAGTTGTTGTCATCTTCTTTCAGTTAAAGGTGGTGTGTGTCATTTCTGCAAAACTATAGTATCACCAAATGGAATTGCAAAAATTGTGATTGATTTCGAACAGGATTCCTGAGCAAAATGTTGCCCTGTTTGGCATTGGTCGGTCAAGTAAATAGTCCCGCCCCCAAACCCATCCTATTACTGAGCCAGTGCTGCTATATTGGGCTGTGGTGTTTCCTGTACTTAAATTTCTATATGTAATGAAAGATAGATTATAATGTATGTTAGCTTGCTTATTTTGCTAAAGAGTTGATTTTTCAATGTACTAAGAAACTATGCTGATAACAGCTAACTAGGTTGAATGCTGTAGTTCCAAGCAAACAACTTTGTGATGTTGCTTGCAAATGTTTGCTGGTTTTGTAAAACACAAAATTGATTAATTATGTCACTAACAACAGATGCTAGTTGGTTAACACATCCCTGATAAGATGCTCAAACAAACTTTTACTAGCTAGTTGTGACTGTTTTCTGAAATCGTAGTACACTGAGAAAAATAAATGATACTAAATTATGTTAAGGTAAGTGGTTGCAAACAATTTACTTTAGCTACATTTAAAAAGAAAACATATTGAAAGTTAGTCAACTCAATTTGTTTATTTAAATCTAGCTAAAATAAATTGATAGCAACCACTTACCTTAACATAATTTAGTATCATTTTTTTTCAGTGTACTACGATAATACGATGTTGTAATATGATGTTGCTAAAAAGAACATTATTTTGTGTATTTGGTGTAATGCAATGTGTTTACGTGGTTCGAGGTTCAAAAAACACATTATTTTCCACATACTGTTCATTATTGTTGCTCCTTTATGCTCTGCCTTTCTGAAACGCACCAATTTTTACAAAGCTCATCGTTCTGAGAAGTGAGGTGTGCTCTGACTGGCCAGCTATCCAGAGTGCGTTGTGATTGGCCAAATACCTCAAGCATGTGACGGAAATGTTACGCCCCTTACCATGTTGTGATGCCGTGTCCCGGCACGACTACACAAAACAATATTGTAATAATATTAAATATTAAAAATAATATTAACATTTTTAAAATTTTATTTCAAATTATTAAATGGATGCCAGCCCTCCCTACACCTACCCTAACCCTAACCCTCCCTGATACTTTATTTTCAACTTTTTGATTATTTCCTTCATTTTTACTAAAAAATAAATGCTTTTCTGATGTGATTTGAAATTTGAAAAGGGAGAAAAAAAGTTTGCCAAAAGGCAGATTCCAACCCAGGTCGATCGTGTCAAAAGGAGTGTAACAGACGCTTTACTGTCTGCGCCACTGAATCTGACAACTGATGATCTCTTTTGCAAATTTGACTATCCCAATCATATGTTTGTGGGTGGAGTTACTGTAAATAGCCTCTGCCAACAACAGGGCTATTCGCACTTAAATAGACACTGCGATTTTTTATTTTTTTTAATATTCCCAACAGTTAAACAGTTGCCCACAGAAAAAAAACAGGGGCTGCTGCCACGCCTTCTTTCTTTGTGTATAAGTTTGGGCGGTGTTATGCAAATCTTCCCACACCATGACTTAGACATGTTGGGGGCGTGTTTGAATGAGCTGTTTTAGGAGGGCGTGGCAGAGTCTTAACTTTTATAAAGAATATCTCTTTGGGTTTGAGACTTTAATCTTTGCAACTTTACAGATCTTATATATGCACAAACAGCTTGTAACACTGAAATCGCATCATATGACCCCTTTAAAAAAAATTTGTAAATTCAATTAATCATTTTTTTCAGTGTAACATGGTCACACCTCCATCATTTGAACCATGTTTGTTTAACAATACAGGAAACACAAATATATTGATTAAAATGTATATGTATTTAAATAAGATAAAAGACAGAATTTACAGATCATTGCTTTACTTATTTACGTATTACAAGATCATGATCTATTTAAGTCCCAATTCGCACACTATCCATCCTAAATAGTTTTCGAAAACAGAATTAGTGTCCTAAATCGTAATATGTTGAAATGGGTATCCCAAAAGTACCTGGATGGTACATTGTGCATTGAACGAGGATTCAATTAGTACAAACATAAATATAAAGTCTTAAAAAGCACAAACAAGACGGATATACAATGTTTAAATGGTTATAGAATGCACATAACTTGGCGACAGTGGTCCATTAAAGACGCAGTTATGACGAAGTAGCGTATCCCAAAATGTATAAGTAGGCGAATTGGGATGCAGCAGATGCTTAGTTTCAACCAGTTCCAACAATGATGCTGTTTTCAAATATTTGTTTGAACTATGGATTCAGAGAACGCCAAAACATTGAACTATGTTGGTAACAAGGAAACTTGTGACCGTAGTTGGTAAAAAATTATTTTGTGAAGATCAATGTATAATGGGTTACTTACTGTAAATACCTGCAGATGCCCCAGTGACGCCACATCAGACTGATTTACAATAGCCAGAAATAATGAGCACTACATGCACATATGGGGACTCCTATACACTCTTTATATGTTAAAGCTACCGCACTTCCTTTCCAGCACCACAGCACAGACAGAGCTACAGCAGAATAGCTGTTCCCTTGGGTTGCTCTTAATGATGACAGTCTGCTCACGTTTACTGACAGACAGCTCCTCATCAGTGCCGTGTGAGAGGAGATATGCAGGATTACATTCGTCCCCAGCACTGCAGATCCTAGTTTCTTAATGATTTCTTAATCATGTGTCCACGTAAACCCTGATGTGACGTGCTTAAAACAAAGCGGTTATGTTTACTTAAATACTACATGTTTGCCGACAAGAGTATATTATGTGCTGAATGGCTTCAACAAGGTAAGTTAGCTTATTTGTAGCCATACTTGTTCAGTAATGTCACAAAATTGTTAAAGTAAAACTTTCATATAAAAAAAACTATAACAACATCACTTTTTTACCATACGGATAATGTGGCATAGGTTTTAGTTATGAGGTGAAGACTTATTCTTATAATATCCTTCATCTGAGTCTAAAGCCAGTGATTAAGTGTTCATACTCAGAACTATATTCCTTGGTATTACCACAGACCTGAACCGCAGCAATCATTCTTGATAGGGCCACCGCATTTCCATGGCAACGGTAGCCAAGTCCTGTGCCACCAGCATTCAACCTTATGAGACAAGAAAATTGACTGAGTTTACAGTGTGTTACTGTAAACAGGATCTGAACTGCTCAGACTTCTCCTAAAAAGAGAGTAGAGTATGTTACCATTTATGCCTTTAGCCCTTATCTATGTTCATGTGTATTTATTTATTTGTTGATGTACTGTTTAAAAGTTTGGGTTGTGTAAGATTTTTTGTTTTGTTTTGTTTAGTGCTGTCAAACGATTAATCGTGATTAATTGCATCCAAAATAAAAGTTTTTGTTTACATAATATATGTGTGTCATGTAATGTCTGTTTAGGATCAGTGATGGCTGATTACACTTTGTTTTAGCCTTTGACATTTGCATATAAATTACTGACCTGCCCTCATCGTTTACATTTATATGGGTGCTAAATTGCAGATGGTCTTCTTCACTATCAAAAGGATGCTAAACAGATCGACTCTAGGTGTTTTTATCAAGCTTCAAACACATTCCACAGAAGGGGGGATGACCAGACCAGTTGTCTGTCTCCACAATTTCCAATACACGTCACACACACACCTAAAGACATTTTCTCTATTTAGGCCATAATTAAACAATTATAAATGTATCTGCTATATGCATGTGTTGTATGTATATTCCCCTATTATACTAACTTAGTTAAAACCCTTTTCTTGTATTAGTTAGACGTTAAATGCCTATGTTCCAGTGTATGAGTGTATCTCTTCTTTAATATCGTCTGAAGGTTACTTTCTTGGTATCAAAATGATCTCCTCTTTATTTCTCACCCAATGATGTACACTATGTGATCGTGAAATGCATCAAACAATTCTTACTATGTTTTGAATTAAAAGCTGCACTAGCGTTCCAGATCAGCAATAAAATGTAAATGAGCCATAAACGGAGACAAAGGAAGCTTCTCCCGCTCAAAATGCATGCCTCTGATTGGCCACTCCACCCACGAAATGGGTGTGGCAATGAACTATCAAAATTTCCGAACACAGACTAATCATTGCTCAAAACCTCTTCTTCTTGAGACAAACACACTCCAAAACTCTCCTCTTGAGTTTAACCTTCTGGCAGTGTTTACCTTCAAGTAACTTTGTGGACTTGCTGCGGACTTCTTCAATTCCCTCCTCAAGAAATCATCGAGAACCTCATCTACCGCATCAAGACTCTTATTCAGCAACAAAGCAATGCAAGTAACCATTTACAACTGATTAGATGCGTGTTTAAGTTTGAACCCCTTTTAAGGTGAATTGTGACTGATGATTCTCATTTAGGTTGTGGTTAATTGATGTGAAATACTGCCATTCTTTGCTCTTCTCTCTCTTTTCCTTACTTTCCTTCATTCTATATATATGTTTTGCTTAGTTTGTTTGTATGTTAGTTATAGTTTCGTTTATTAAATCCCTTATATTCACAATTGATTGTCTTTGTGTTCCGCTCACATTTCGAAGTCACTGAATGATTGCTCCTTGCTACATGCTAAACTACTGCTAGCACTGTATAAGTAGGAAGGCTATTGTTCCTTGGCCAGGAAAGTAATCTTCCTAGAATTGATAAATAATTATATTGTCTGCTCGGTGGACGGACAGATCAAATAATTGTATTATCGATTCTGCTACAGTTAATTCTAAGATCTAATCTAAACATTTATTATTAATTATAACCAGTTATAATTAATTATAAATAATTCCCTTTTTAAGCTAATTTGCTACAGTCACGTACTGTATTTATTATATTTACACACATACAGTATATATTTAGAAAATATTTACACGTATTTACATGTATATATTTATATTCATATTTTAATTTATATATAAATATATTTAATGTATAAACATAACATATTTTTCTTAAATAGGCTATATACATGCATGTTTGTCTATTACTATATACGTAATAAATATACACAGTACACAAACATTGTCACTTCTGTGTTCCTGTTTTGTTTCCTCATGTCCTTATTTGGGTTTTCCTTTTCCCGTCCTCGTTAAGAGTCTATAAGTTTCCATGGTTTTTGATTAATTACTCCACCTGTTTCAGTTCTTCCTGATTGCGTTCCCTGTTTATAAGTCCTGTATTCTTCCCCGGTCCTTTGTTTGCTGTTATGTCTTCCATGAGTTCCAGTGATTGTACTCCTTTTCGTTTTTTTTGCTCATTTAGCTTCTCTCCTTTTATTGTGCCCATATACACACAGAGCACACATGGCTACTATATTAAATACTGATTATATTAAAAATATTATACATCGTCTAAGCAATACGCAATGCATATACGCACACATTAGCATACAGGTGACCGTGCAGAGCATCAGGGAGAAGTTGGAGCGTGTAGTTACAAAAAAGTTACCAATGCTTCGGGAAAAGCTGCATTTTTGATCAGCCACCCACACAGCAAACGGCCTTGGCCCAAATGTGGCCTCCTGTCGGCAATGGCACGTACCCATTCAGCCAGAGCTGGGCCATGTGTGACGATGGCACGGCGTGGATCATGGCAAACAATATGAGGGCCGATTGTTGGTGGGAGGCGTGTGGCCCAGATCAGGCAGTGACCTGACAGCATATTATGTGACCCATGAAAAACAAGAAAAATAAACTATGATAAAATGATCACAGAAATTTTAATTAAGTGTAGTATTGTTTAAATTTAATCTTTGAAATAGCAAGTCAAAACAGCAACATAGTGTTGGCCCACATCTGGCCCATGTGAAATCCAACACTGCTTGCTGTCAACATGATAATTTCAAAATAAAGCAAATCAGTAAATCAGTCAACAGCATTAAAAGAGATTTTGTTTTTGATTTTAATTATTTCGTTTTAAAGTAGTAATTTAAAGCTTTCTATAGATATATTTATCTATCATATTTGTGACTCAATTCGTTGAGTTTTGGTTCATCATTGTGAAGCGCTCCTATTCAAGATGAGATGGCAAGCGCATCCTCTGTTTTCCTATTTATTTTAATAAAAGCACAAGGTTTTGTTGATATTGTGAATGCACACAAATAAAAGTAGACCCTTTACAGTTCCGAATGATGTATTACTCTTACCTTTATGAGCAAACATTATGGCGTATTTTAAGTTGTTTCCACTGTTATTTTAAGTTCTTTTCACGTGTGTGTTTGAGTGAGTGAGTGAGTGTGTGTGTGTGTGTGTGTGTTTGATTGTGTGCGTGAGAGAGAGAAAGAGAGAAATAAATTCAAATGAACAATCAAACTTGTTTCTTTATTAAAATATAAAATTCATTTATTCATTTATCAATATGCCATAGCCTAGGCCTACCATGTCTTTGTTAAAGAGCATAATGCAAAGTATTTTAGCATGAAAGCACGTATTTTTCAATGTGTGACAGCGTACTGTATCATAACTAAATCTCTGCCAAACCAAACCGTATGAAAATCCGGTAAAAATTCGGGGAGTTATGATTATTGTAGTTGGGGATACACATTCCTCAGTAGAAATAAATCCAGGAGGGGCCCATTGGAGACCCATCCAAGATGGCGGCCGCGCTGTATGTCAGCTCCAATAGGCAGCGTCAGTCTATGAGGCATCTACGTATATGGGGTATTTCTCAAACGGAAGGTTGCATCCTACAAAGGCTGCATATCTCGGCTGCCACGTCATCAAACGTCGCTGAAGGCCATCTCAATCGGAAGGATCCTTGGAAGACAGCCTTCGTTTCGCGTCCTTCTTTCAGCTGAATTTGAAGGATGCATGGGATGTAGGGGAGCGCGGGGCACAAAGTAACGCGGGGTTAGTTGTAACACACGTTTTTTAAATATTTCCACACATGCAAGCATAACCAAATTTACAGTATTTACTAGTTACCATATCAACATTATATAACGTAAAAAAGTGCGGAAAAAATGTATCTTATTAATGTTGAAAAAAGTATTTTGAAGATATCGCTGAACATTTATTTTACCATAGTAAAATGAAATTTCTGGCTTAAGTAAATTTTCATCTCAGTTTTTACTCATTTAGAATGAGACAAATCTTTTACTATTTTAATCTCCAAACTGTTATTTATCAGTTTAGATCAGTTTTTAATTCTTCAATAACTAGCAGAAGACACTAACCGGTTTTAAATTAAAGTTGCACAGATGGGGTAAGTTGTAACACTGCGTTACAATCTGCCCTGCCGTGCAATTCTATGACATTAGCGATGTAATTCACACTATTTACTTTAATACATTTTAATGAGAAACGACAAGAAACAGGTTAATAAAGACTGACAATCATTGGTTAATGTTCAGAAATGATTATTTCAAGACATGTAAAGCATTTTGGCTCATTTATGTGGGCTGTCCCAGGCATGGTTGAAATATGTTCATTGTCAAACTCAAAAATCAGATTACTTTTAATTATTAAAAAACGCCATTATTTTATTTAAAATAAATAAGTATTTTATTTTATTGACAAAATATTTTAGTTTGTCTTGTATATTTTTTTTCATAATATCAGATAACATTTTAGGGTGTCAAATGGTCATGTTACAACGTGCCCCTCAGCTGTTACAATGTACCCCACCTATGGGGCATGTAGTCACATTTCACTTCCACTTTTTGAGGGTAAATATAGAAAAATGTATACACTGTATTTATGAAACAAAGCGACATATTTGTACTAGACAAGTGTGAAATTACTGTGGATAAAAAAATTATACTCTGAACATGAAGTGGATTTACACAATTTGAGAAAGTCAAAAAGTGTTACTTTGTGCCCCGCTCTCCCATATCCTCCGCGACCTTCAGTCACCCACAATTCTTTGTACCCATTCCATTTCATGAAAATAAACTGACGAAAAACAAGTCAGTACAAGACAAAAATAATGTTTTCGCACATGAAAGGATAGATTTTATATTTTGTTTTGGGGAAAATTACTTACTAAACGCTAAACTGCCAATAATTTATGCCACAGGGAGATCATAGATGGCGGTCCTGAACTAGGAAGGACGCAGCCTCGGTAGGATCTAGCCTTCCGTTTGAGAAACACCCATTATGTCTCTCGCCGGTTTCGTCATAGATTGCGACATGCTGTGTTTCCGGTGATGCGTGTTTTGAATAAGAAACGTGCGCCCTCACGAGGTTGATCGAGATAGTATTTTCAGCGTTTAACAATTTAAATTATGCCCTGCTCCTCACACTAATCTTTTATATTCCGCCAGAGAGGACCGCGACTGCAACACATCGTCATTTGGACTACTGTGGTAGCCTACTGCTCTTTGACATTTCTGCAATAAATTCTTGTGATTACGTGTCTAAGTGTCTGTCTGTTACGTTTTTCTTATAGACTGTATACTTTATGCACTCATTCTATTTTGGTTGATTTGTTCTTCATAAAAAACAAAATAAAAAAACAAAAACATTTTCAATGCGATACGTTTTTTATTGCACAGTTACATGACCTGTGAATTTTAAGGCTGATTTTCTATTCAGTTTAATGTCCTTTATTGGCATAATTTGTGTATACATTACCAAAACATTTCACAAAATGCAAAATGGCGATTATAGTAAATGCAATAATATCAAATATAAGATTCTGTATTGGATCTGGGCTAAATAAGGCTCAGATTTGGGGATTTACTTGAGGCTGAGAATTGGTACCAATAATAAAACCTTTTTTGGCCCAGTTCAGAGCCAGTTACGGGGGAATACTGGCTGAGATTTGGGCCGGTTATGGCCCACGTGTGGCCCTTGTCTTTAATCCAGTTCTGGGCCACTTCAGGACCGTCATTCTTTGCAAGGATGCACGGAAAAGACACAAGGACGGAGGAATTGAATTAAGTGAAATGATATATAGGCTTGTTTGAGATGCGCCTCGCCTCGCCTGTAATGTAGGCGAGAGTAGGCGGCTGCAGTGAGGGGAGGAGTGAAATAAACGCAGTCAAGACGGACAGTTCTGAGCTCTCGAAGTAGAACGAGATCAAAGGCAGATATCGCGTTATTCTCACTCATATGCTAAACATAATATAACTTCAGTTCTGTTGCTTTTATATGAATACAAATATGATGAACAAGACACTCAGAGTGCTTGCAATTTAATTCCATATGAAAGGCGTATTTATCCTCCATTTTTATTTTAATTCAAACATGTATTTTAGATTTTTATAGAAAATATGACAACAATCACATATCTCACAGAGATCGCACTGTCAGTGTTTGGGAATATTCATGCACAATTTAAATACATAATAGCATGAAATCAGATTAAAAAAATAAGAGAATGCAGCATCACGGTTGTCTGAACCAATGAGCATTAAGCTGTGTCGTCAGTCAGCCATTTCCCATCATGCTTTTGATCAGCGCAGTCAGTGGAGAGCAACTGCACGCGACTGCTAAATCCGACACAGCCGCCTCGCCGTCGCGAGTTTTTTGGCACACGTCAGCATGACATCAGAGCAAGGTGGACGTAACTCGGACACTTTTCTAATCGGCATGCATCTCGCGCTGATCACCGGTGATCGGTTCTTGCGCAGATTTTGCTCATCTCAAACAAGCCTATCCTCTCTCCCTTTAGCGTCATTTCAGAGCCTCATCAGCTGCGCAAAATGGATCTGTCCTTATGTTGTTAAAGTTGTTTTTTTAAGACATTTAAAATAAATATTAATAAAGCAAGATGGCCTGTTGAAATATATGACATGCATGGTTTATTTAAATTGCAAAGGTAAAATATAAATTAAAATCATTACGACAGATGAGAAGGGGAGGAGAATTTACACGTGCATCAAGTTTTTCGATGAAAAAGACTTCCGCATAGGTGTATCCTTGCTCATAGCTCCTCTGGAAGGCTTCTCACTCCTCGATGTCCTTCAAGATGGCTGAGCTCGATCGGTTTCCGGGTCATAGGATGAAGGACGGAGGAGCGAGGAAGCGAGGAGGGATATTGAGGCCGTTTCGAGAAGCATCCCGGCTCATTCGGTTCTTTTTGAGTTGGATGTGCTACTTCGGCTGTGCATCCTGCGTCATCAACCCGGAACTAAAGTTCGATTCAGTTCGATTTGTGAACCGGCTCAAAAGAACAATTCGTTCAATCGTGACACACATATATTATGTAAACATATTTATTTTGGATGCGATTAATTGCGATTAATCATTTGACAGCACTAGTTTTGTTGTTTGTTTTTAAAGTATCTTATGCTCACTAATTTGATTAAAAAAAAATACAGTAATACTGTGAAAAGGTTATTGCAACTTAAAATGAATATTATATAAATTTCAGCATTATTGCTCTAGTCTTCAGTGTCACACGATCCTTCATACATTATTTTAATATGCTGATTTGCTGCTCAGAAAATGTATCTTATTAATGTTGAAAACAGTTGTGCCTATTTTTGTGGAAACCATGATTATTATTATTTTATTTTTTTTCAGAATTCTTTGAACAAAAAGTTCAATATTGTCTTCACTGTCACAATTTAACATGTTCTTGCTTAGTATTAATTTTAATGTACATTTTCTGTTGCCTATAAGAAGTTAACACATTTTAAGAACGAACATAATTTTTGTATAGACTAGTTATATAAAAATAGATGACAACTGGCAGAACAGCAGCATGTCACAACACAGAGCTTCATAATTATCAGCATATGGTTGGTGTCACTTGGAGAACCTTTAATGATTGAAGATTTTTTGTTTTGCTAAACAAGCCTCAGTAGCAGCCACTGTAAGAAATATACTGTTAATCTTCAGAGGATGCATTTCTGAGGATTAATTTAAAGCCCTATTTTTAGCATCAGCCTGTGTTAGCATTTCTTGTTTCTGTCTTGTGGATAGAGGACGCCTGACATTTTAAACCAATTTTGAACCAGCACTCATGATTGTTCATGTTTCAGCAATCATCTTGTCTTCTGAAAGTCAGTCTTAATTCTAGTAAGTTTGTGAAACCAATGAGCGTGGAGTTGCTGATGTTCTTCAGTTGTATAACACAGTGTCATACTGTTAAGGCCTGTCGTGGCTTGGCACTATACAGTCTTATGTAAGGAGAATGACATCTGAAGTGTACAGCACCATCCATTTATATACCAACACAAAGAACAGATTACCCTCCAGTATTAAAGAATCTGCCATGTCATTTCCATTTACAAGCATGCAAATGCAGGAAAAAATGTTTTTTTTTTTTTTTTAATTATGTTGCATCATGATATATATAATATAACATGAAAGACCCTGTACTTCATAACATCATGCATTTTGACATATCAAAACAGGTAGGTTTCACCTGGTGCTGGTTTTAAATATTCTTTTCACAATGGAACATCACCTAAAATCATCTTTTTCTCGGCTAACTGCATTATAAAGCCTTGTTTCCCTTCTTCTCTCAAGAAGACATGGAAAACACAGGAAGACATGAATTAGGCATGTGAGCATCTCAGTATCCCTATAGTGGGTCTTTTTTACTTTTAAAGGGATAGTTCACCCAAAAATGAAAATTTGATGTTTATCTGCTTACCCCCAGGGCATCCAAGATGTAGGTGACTTTGTTCCTTCAGTAGAACACAAACGAAGATTTTTAACTCAAACGGTTGCAGTCTGTCAGTCATATAATGCCAGTCAATGGGCACACAATCTTTGGGAGAAAAAAAAAAAACATGCACACACAAATCCAAATTAAACCTTGCTGCTCGTTACGATACATTGATGTCCTAAGACACGAAACGATCGGTTTGTGAGAGAAACTGAACAGTATTTATATATTTTTTTACCTCTGATACACCGCAATGTCCGACTGTCACAACATCCGGTGCGTGATGCGTCAACCTGCTCTGGCACATAGATATATATACATAGATGCCTCATTAGCGATGGTTTCAATGAGCCGCGATACCTAAGGATCTACATATATATCTATGTTCCAGAGCCGTTGACGCGTCACGCGCGGATGTTGTGGATGAGCTCAGGATGGTTGGACATTGTGGTGTATCAGAGGTAAAAAATGATATAAATGCTGTTCAGTTTCTCACACAAACCGATCGTTTCGTGTCTTAGGACATCAATATATCGTCACGAGCCGCAAGGTTTTATTTGGATTTGTGTGTGCATGTTTTTTTTTTTCTCTCTAAGATTGTGTGCCCATTGACTGGCATTATAGGGCTAACAGACTGCAACGGTTTGAGTTAAAAATCTTTGTTTGTGTTCTACTGAAGAAACAAAGTTACCTACATCTTGGATGCCCTGGGGGTAAGCTGATAAACATCACATTTTCATTTTTGGATGAACTATCCCTTTAAAGAGATGCTTGTCAGCAAAGCTATAAAACATGCATTAAGTTTCACAGTTTCAATGTAAAATGATGTTCTGACCATGTTCAGGTTGAATATCAAAGGAATTTTATTTTATTTTTTTTCTCCATAAAACTATATGTCAATATGTCAGTATAAGTTTAAAAGCCATGGCTGCCAATTTAATAAAATAATCAATCAGTTCATCTCATGTGTAAAATGATTATAAATAATAATTAATACAAATAATAATAAAATACAATATAATACAAATAATAATTAAAATATATAAAATTTGGTAAATGTGATTAATAATTGCTTAAGCTCCCAAGCATCCCCTGGACCCAGTTTGAGGTCAAATATTATTGAACAGAATATTAATATCATTTTTCCAAGCAAAGTTACTGTTCACAATCCATACCAAGATGATTCATTTACCTCAAGTCAAGTTAAAATCTTAGGTAGGTATGCTATAATGGGTATTTAGTACTGTTAAAACTTTTTATAGTCTGGCTGGCTAAAAAATACCTTTCCTCATACAGTATAGGCCACTTGAATGCCTTTACCTGCAAGACTGACTTAATTATGCCCGGAGGGAAATGTGGCAGCTCTTGAGGACAGCCTTCGCAGCTTGACTTCTGACAAGCTAGAGAAAGAATTCATCCCTCCACTTCTAAAGCCACTCGAGCATGTCTTGTCTATTTTTCAGTGTGTTGAGATACGTAGGAAATCGAGGTGATCTGGAGGGGAATATGAAATTGTGGGATACAGATAAGTATACATCGACAGATGAGGCATGGTGGGTCTGTTGGTTTCATTTTCATTCCTGTGGGCTGTTACCTTCTCTGCCTTATTACCCTCTGGGCAAAAAATCCAATAATAAACCCTCCGCCAGCGCACAAGGAAGTTTCTTTACTCTAGCAGAAGAGCTGAATTCATCCATGCAGGTATTCACTTTTTTTATACAGTACGATTCTGGATGTATCACTGTCCTGATCTTGTTATATTCAAGAACAACAATTCTAGGTCTGAAGAGCAGAAGAAACTGAATCTGAAGGAACACAGAATACATTTCCTCTAACTTCTGTAAAGGTCCAACATGGACTGAAAGATAAAAACAATGGGTTGCCGGGACAGTGGGTGGCATTTGTAAAAGAAATAACAAAATAAAAATCATTTTAGCAATATCATACAGGATGCTGCTGTTCAAGGGCCAGATTTACTAAATAAGGCAAATTAGTGCAAGAGTGCAATTCCAAAAAAAGTGCCGATGGGAGTGGAAAGTTCTGCGGGCAATCTACGGACAATGCGCAAATTGAAGAACACAGACGCAAAGTCTCATTTCCATAACGATCATTGCAATCTACCAAGAGCAGCACATATTAGCCTAAGGATATGTTCGGATAATGTCTTTCTCTGGCCTTCCAAATAAATTAATACAAGTGGAAAAATTAACTCCATTCTATTGCACACACTGTTCTCTGCGGTGCCTCCTACTGGCAGCAACAATCGCAGCAATGTCAAGCACAAGACATGCTATTCTAAATTCACTACCGGCAACCTTAGTAAATCATGTTTCGTGATTCATTTAAATACTCTCCTCCCATAAATGTTGTGTCTGAAAGGGAAACTCTAACAAATTCATCTGCAATAAGGTCAACCGCAAAAATAACTCTGTCCACATAATGAACTGTTTTTATTACCTTAGAATGAGCAATTTCTATCTGCATAAACCACGAGTCCCCCTACATGGAAGTCGCTATTTAGCCCCGCCATGTTTCTACAGTTAGCCATAAATGGTTTCGTCACCATGCTGTTCTTGCGAATAAAACACGGACACAATGATGAACAAGTAACAACAATATTCGGTTCACTGAATAATAAGGTAAATATAATTCCTTAATTTACCTTTGTAAAGAAATCTCTTTGCTTGACTGGCTACTCTCTGCTGTCTCAGACAACAACAGCTTTGTCCTGTGTCGGTCACCGTAGCTGTGTGCAATTCGCAACCTCTTCCGCTAGATGCCGCTAAAATTCACACGCTGCACCTTTAATGTATTGCCAGTTAAATTTTTCTCTGTCAAAGAAAATGGTGTTTTGACAGTGGTGTTTGGTTTCCTGAATTAATCTTGTTAAACAAATCAGTTGATCGAATAATTCAATGACTCACTCGTGAAGGAGTCAGCATTTGTGGATGAATCAGTTTAAGCCTCATTCACACAGAAAATCCAGAAAATACACAGATGATTTGTCCTGGAATCATTTGATTTTGGTTCATTCACACTGCCAGTGATTTTCCAGAATCTGTGATTGTGTTCACACACAACCCGTAAAGACACGTGACATTAGGATGTGATGTGTAAGGCGACGCGTACCATTCCACTAAACTGGCAAACGATCTCCGCTTCAGCGCGGACAGTGAAGCTTCCTGATCGCTGTTTCATTACAGTTTGCAAATATTTTTTCGTCATGAACGTCGATCTTCTTTCAAAACACACGGTAAAAGAGTCACACGATAACGTGCATCATCACTACGACACACCCTTTACGGCATTGGTTCTGGCTTTTGTTCACATATAGAGCTTATTCCAGGACTGAACCCGGCAATGTTACTAGGTCCCAAACCCGGGATCTAGACCGGGTAAACCGCTGGCCACAAAAGTGAGTACACTCCTAAGTGAAAATGTCCAAATTGGGCCCAATTAGCCATTTTCTTTCGTGAATGTGTGAATGTGTTATGTGACTCGATTGAGTTAAAAGGTCTCAGGTGTGAATGGGGAGCAGGTGTGTTAAATTTGGTGTTATCGCTCTCACTCTCTCATACTGGTCACAGGAAGTTCAACATGGCACCTCATGGCAAAGAACTCTCTGAGGATCTGAAAAAAAAAAAAAGAAAAGAATTGTTGCTCTACATAAAGATGGTGTAGGCTATAAAAAGATTGCCAAGAACCTGAAACTGAGCTGCAGCACGATGGCCAAGACCATACAGCGGTTTAACAGGACAGGATCCACTCAGAACAGGCCTCGCCATGGTCGACCAAAGAAGTTGAATGCACGTGCTCAGCGTCATACCGAGAGGTTGTGTTTGGGAAATAGACGTATGAGTGCTGCCAGCATTGCTGCAGAGGTTGAAGGGGTGGGGGGTCAGCCTGTCAGTGCTCAGACCATACGCCGCACACTGCATCAAATTGGTCTGCATGGCTGTCGTCCCAGAAGGAAGCCTCTTCTAAAGATGATGCACAAGAAAGCCCACAAACAGTTTTCTGAAGACAAGCAGACTAAGGACATGGATTACTGGAACAATGTCCTGTGGTCTAATGAGACCAAGATAAACTTATTTGGTTCAGATGGTGTCAAGCGTGTGGCGGCAACCAGGTGAGGAGTACAAAGACAAGTGTGTCTTGCCTATAGTCAAGCATGGTGGTGGGAGTGTCATGGTCTGGGGCTGCATGAGTGCTGCCAGCACTGGGGAGCTACAGTTCATTGAGGGAACCATGAATGCCAACATGTACTGTGACATACTGAAGCAGAGCATGATCCCCTCCCTTTGGAGACTGGGCTGCAGGGCAGTATTCCAACATGGCAACGACCCCAAACACACCTCCAAGTTGACCACTGCCTTGCTAAAGAAGCTGAGGGTAAAGGTGATGGTCTGGCCAAGCATGTCTCCAGACCTAAACCCCCCCGGTTCGAATCCTGTGTAACTACGATTCGACAAAGCAGTCAAAATCTGGGTAAAAGGAAGTTCAAATGGCACAGTTGCATCAGCTAATACGTTTTTATATCAGTTTTTCATTTGTTAACACTATTGGGTAGGTTTAGGGTTGGATTTGGTGTAGGGCATATTTCCAACAAGATAGAGCATTAACCTTTAGCGACAGTCCCTGGATATTTGAAATCTGAACAGCCGCAATACGTATCTGAAGCAACGTAATAAACAGCAATACGTACCAATATCTACGTAATAAAAACGTGCCAGGGTTCACATATTGAACCTGTGTTTTAGCACCACTCAGTGGACATTTCTATTTGAAACTGTGGCGAAACGTGCAGCAAGGTACGTAAAACGGTGTCGCACAAAAAGTGCGCAGAGGTACGTATTTTGATGAGACATGCTAATGCACTTCCACTAATGCCAACAAAGTTTTCTAGTCTATTCAAAAGTATGTTGTGGTCGATAGTGTCGAACGCAGCGCTAAGATCCAGTAGCACTAATAGAGAGATACAACCACAATCAGATGATAAGAGCAGGTCATTTGTAACTCTAATGAGAGCAGACTCAGTGCTATGAAACGGTCTAAATCCTGACTGGAAATCCTCACAGATACCATTTTTCTCTAAGAAGGAATATAATTGTACGGATACTACGTTTTCTATATCTTTGGCAGAAAAGGGAGATTCGAGATCCATCTGTAATTAACTAGTTCTTTGGGGTCAAGTAGTGGTTTTTTAATTAGAGGCTTAATAACAGCCAGTTTGAAGTTTTCGGGGACATATCCTAATGACAATGACAAATTAATAATAGTCAGAAGAGGATCTATGACTTCTGGAATCACCTCTTTTAGGAGCTTAGATGGATGGTCTAACATGCATGTTGTTGGTTTAGATGATTTAACAAGTTTATACAACTCTTCCTCTCCTATAGTAGAGAATGTGTGGAATTGTTCCTCAGGGGATCTATCTGATGCGATACTGTAGCTGACAGTTGCATGCTTACAATTTTATCTCTAATAGTATCGATCTTGGAAGTAAAGTTCATAAAGTCATTACTGCTGTGCTGTTGGGAAATGTCAACACCTGTTGATGCTTTATTTTTTTGTTAATTTAGCCACTGTATTGAATAAATACCTGGGGTTATGTTTGTTTTCTTCTAAAAGTTTTTAATGCTTTTCTGGGATAGGGTACAGAAAAGTCTTGTGTCTTTAGGTTTGGTGCTTTAAATGACAGCGTGAATGTGAACCAGGACTAAATGTATCATTTACTTTTTTGTTCCGGACAAGAACCAAGAGAACTGAACGACAAGTGTAAACAAATCCTTAGGCTTCCTCACGTATATCCAGGTTTTACAAGAAAGCGGAACCCTGGTTCTTTGAAAAAAAAGTTGTTGTGGGGGGGAATTAAAATAAGAAATATCTTTTAGTTGTTTTAGTTTATTTAGATGCTTGTTTTGTATTATTTCAAATAATTTGAAGTCATCCTAAAGGCAAGTTTGCTGAGGCCCCCTAGTGGGCCCTGTCCCTCTGCTTCAGAATCACTGCTATAAGTTATTATGCAGTCAGTAAAGACTACTCACTCTAAAAGCACAATGATTGTTCTGTATTCATTTTTTCCCCAAAGCATTTCTAAAACACATACTCTCATGAGCTCTTGTTCCAATTAAACAAATTTAAAAACTCTTTAGTAATTAGGAAACGCTTGGTTGGTTTTAAAAGCCATTACATTGCTCATAGACAGCTGAGAAGCCAGCTCTTTGAGAGTATACCATCTGCTCATGTGAATCAAAATAACCTTCTCTGTACTTCTGAGCCATTAATGGCTTTTACTGTGTTGTGTAATTGTTCACGATGTGGAACGTAAAACAAATCTAATTTAAATATATTTCTGAGCTCTTTAGTGCTGTTATACCTATATTCAGTTGACTGGCAGCTCTAAAAATGCCTGGGGCTCTAGGACAAGAAATTTAGCTAAATGTTTAAAATTTCATGGCAGTTTTATTGGTGTGTGGCACTTTTTGTTTCTGCTGAAATGGCCACTTGGTGAGGAGGATTGGAAAAAGAGATTTAGATTTGAGTACCCCAGATTCCCCATCACAGAAAGTGGAGCTGTCAGGAGTCATCACTTTATGAGACTCTATGTGTGTACGTAAATGTGTGTGCATGGATGCATGAATACAAGTGTGTGTAGGAATGTGCCTGCAGTATGGGAAAAGGGCTGTTTTTTGTGCAAGGGTTTTTAAATGTTACAGACTTGGCCCCCAGAGGGTTTCCGTGATGCTCCCAGTATCACTGATGTTGTAATACTTGGAAAACAGAGTTTTCTGCTAAACCCATAAGGTTAGCTGAACAGGCCTATGTTTTGTTTATTCTGTTTTCTTTTTTCAGGTTTACGACTTACTTTCAGACACACTGCAACACTAGATGTCACAATACTAGATGTGGGTCAATATTTGTCTAGTTATCTTGACCCTGTTGGTAGATGTCATAACTGCACCACTTCTCCACTGACGTTCAAATAATTTTATCAAATAAAAGGCAGCAAATATGTGACCCTGAACCACAATACCAGTCTTAAGTCACTGGGGTATATTTGTAGCAATAGCCCAAAATACACTGTATGGGTCAAAATTATAGATTTTTCTTTTATGCCAAAAATCATCAGTACAGATCATATTACATGAAGATATTTTGTAAATTCACTACTGTAAATATATCAAAACATCGTTTTCGATTAGTAATATGCATTGCTAAGAATTCATTTGGACAACTTTAAAGGCGATTTTCTCAATATTTAGATTTTTCTTTTTGCACCCTCAGATTCCATATTTTCAAATAGTTGTATCTCGGCCAAATATGGTCCTATCCTAACAAACCATACAACAATGGAAAGCTTATTCAGCTTTCAGATGATGTATAAATCTCAATTTCGAAAAAACTGACACTTAAGACTGGTTTTGTGGTCCAGGGTCACATATATTCTTCAAATATTTCCTAAAAGAATGGATGAGTGTCAGACTGTACTGGTATGTGCATGTGTGTGCTGGGATGCTCCTGGTACTAAGAGCTGTATGTGTGGTCTGATTGATGAGGCTTGACTGTGTAGTTCCTCTCTATTTACCTGCTTCAGTAAACAGAGTTCCATCTTTATGGAGCCACTCACCCAGATATAGAAAGGGCTTGCGTGTTCAGCTCCATTAAACGGACTCATCCCTTGAGTCATGTTTATCTGGCCCAGCACAGGAGGGGCACGTGAGTAAACCTCAGTTGGAATGAATGTGCTTGACTTGGAACATATCTGACACCCTCTGGATAAGTCAGCAACTACTTTGTCATGTTACTTCAGTTATAAGATTGGTTCCATTTGGATTTCTGTTTCATTCATTTTGATTCTGATTCATTCGTGTATATTTTTAGACAAAAGGTCTGTTTGCTTGCATATAAATGCTGCAAGATGTACAGTGTATTTCTGACTAATTCAAATGGGTCTTTTTCAACTATAAACAACCAGCTAAAGAGTGATTTGTTTTTGGAATCAGTCCACATTGGTAAAGTATTTATATAATGTGCTTCAGGACTGTTTTATGTTGTTGAATCAACTTTTATGCAAATGTATATACAGTAATAATGTTTCTGGTTGATTCACTAAAAATAACCAGCTCTTAAGAGTCATTTCATTGGTAAATCTGAATATTGCGATGCAGTTTGTTTTGCGACTATTCCACAGGGGCAACATCAGCATTCAAGCTGCTTTAGTTAAATTTGTTAAAGGGAATAGTTGACCCAAAAATAAAAATTGTCATTAATTACTCACCCTCATATCCTTCCAAATCCGTAAGACAAATTATGACATTTTTAATGAAATCTGAGAGCTTTCTGACCCTGCATAGACAGCAATGTAACTGAAACATTTTAAGGCCCAGAAAGGTAGTAAGGACATCGTTAAAATAGTCCATGCAACATCAGTGGTTCAATGTTATAAAGCTACAAGAATACTTTTTGTGCGCAACGCAAACAAAATGAACAACTTTATTCAAAGATTTCTTCTCTTCCAGGTTAGTCTCCTCTGCCATTCATCAGAATGCCATCATGCATGCGTCTATTTTAACAATGGACTATTTTAATGATGTCTCTACTATCTTTCTAGGTCATAAAACATTTTAGTTGTGTTGCTGTCTATGCAGATTCAGAAAGCTCTCAGTTTTAATCAAAAATACCTTAACTGGTGTTCCGAAGATGAACTAAGGTCTTATGGGTTTGGAACCACATGAGGGTAAGTAATTAATGACAGAATTCTCATTTTTGGATGAACTATCTAGTGCTGTCAAATGATTAATCGTGATTAATCACATCCAAAATAAAGGTTTTTGTTTACATAAAATATGTGTGTACTGTGTATATTTATTATATATATATATATATAAAACACACACACACATGCTTGTATATATTTTAGAAAAATATTTTGTTTATATATTTATATATAATAAAAATTATATAAATATAAACGTAAATACATGTAAATATTTTCAAAATATATGCTGTAGGTGTGTATTTTTATATACATAATAAATATACACAGTACACACTGTGTATATGAAAAAAATTAATCGAGGTTAATCATTTGACAGCACTAGAACTGTCCCTTCAAATCTAATGATATCACATGTCAAATATGTGCTCTGTGAGAAAGGTGTATTAAAACAAGCCAAACTATTGTATTTTACATATTTGTATGGCTGTGTAGAGATATTGAGGCAATGATACAAGATTTAAAGTGGCTACAACATTTATACGAGATGTTTCAAGACTGTTTTTGTTGAATCAACTTGCATGCAAATATATTTACAGGAATAATGTTTGGTTTTGATTCAATAAAAATATGTCATTTCATTCATAAATCTGAATATCTCAGTGCAAGCTTTGTTGGGGGCAACATCGAAATCAAGCTCCTTAAAGTAATGCAAAATTAATGCTGCATTCACGCCATATCATAATTACTGTAATTTTGACAACATATGACATTCTACTTGGAGCTGTTCACACCCTTGGACTTGGACCAGGAACTATCACACTATCAAGTATAGTGCCTAATAAATCTGAGGTGGTCAGGTATTACAATTCTTAGCTCTCGGAAAGCTCCCAGTTCACAAGTTGTAATTACAAGTTCTTTGAGGACGTGAACGTTTTTTACAAGTTGATATCTGGTAATAACGGTACTAACGATATAGCGTGAACGCACCTTGGTTAGATTTGTTAAATCTGATGATATCACCTGTCAAACGTGCTTTGTGAGAAAGGTGTTTTAAATCGGCCAAACTATGGGCAATGAGGGAGCTCCATGCTTAATGCAGATTTAATGCCACTGACCAATTAACTCGTCTCCTCCAACCTGATGAAATTTTGATATGCCCAGCTAGCATTAATGATGAACCACAATACACTGTACCACATTTTAAAGATCAACACATTTACACTCAACCCATTTTCTGATGACAATGTGTGAGTCACTTAGAGGCATTTGATGAATTATGAACATCAGCCAGGCACAATATGTTTCTGGGATAGTGCTGAATAGCATGATGAATCCTCTAGAAACAATGGTGACATCTTGAAGGTAAACAGAATGAAGACGGATGGCTCATTACCTGCTGTTCCTTTGGATTTTCATTCATCTCCAGTCATTATTTTGTTTGAAGTTGCTTACTAAGTTGCTAAGTTTTGAGGTGGCAGCTATTTGTTAAATGTTTGGTTGCGCTCAATTCAGCTTTTCAAATTAAATGAACTCTCTGCATTTTCTAAATTTTTTATTCATTTGTATGGCTCTGCAGAGATATTCAAGCAATGATACAACACTTTACAAGAGCTGAAGTGGCCACATTTATAAGAGATGTTTTAGGACTGTTATTTACAGTAATACTATTTTTCTCAGAAATAAAAATAATACTACGTCAACATGTTATACATTTCCCTTCAGTTTAGAATATCTAGTCAAGTCAAGTCACTATTATTTGTATAGCACTTTTAACAATGCAAATTGTGTCAAAGCAGCTTTTCATCAGCTTGATACAAAGCTGGGTGGCTTTATTGTATTTAGACGGGGCATCTGTATATCTGAGTGTATCTGTATACAAACTATGTTAACTCACAACTGATGACACACTAACCTACAGAATACAGAGGTTTTGTGCAGTGAAAGCAAAATAAGGATAGAGCTTCTAACCTCGTACTATAGTTATACTATCCCATAGATTTACTGTACTTTAACAGTTTATTGGAGTCAGCTTTATTGGAGTTGTTACTTCAAACAGACTGCTATAACATATTAAAAGGTCTCAATCTTTCAGTTACTTTATTATTTTTTGCTTTATGAAATCACGCATGCTGATTGGTTGCCCTGGCAACAGGGCACCTGGTGCCAACGAATAGTGCAGCATTTCTATAACTAACTTCTATAACCTCAGTTTCCCAAGGGAATAAGCGAGGGACCTCGGGCTCAGAACATTTGTTGCAGCTATTTTAAGACTATTTGTGGGGAAGAACTTGATCAATGAAAAGAAAGGAAAAGAAAAGAAAAAAGCAGTAGTCAGTTGTGGCTTTTATCACTTTTAAATCAAGAAAACGCATCAGTTAGCCCATTCCAATTTCCTTAGGTGTCAAGACTTCATAGGGAACATGCAAAGACAGCATGAAAAAGTGGGTAAATTCGCATTAACACACAGGCTGACAGTACTGCATGAGTAAGTGCTGAGGAAAGTACATTAAGAATGAAATATTGAATGGCCTTTGCCAATGTTTGTGCAGGGAGAAATGTTTGTGTGGTCATAATATTGATTTACATGACAACTTGTGAAATCTTGCAAAGCTTGCAGCAAAAAGCATGAGACCCGGGTAAAATGTAGGTGTGTGTTTGCATATGTGTGTTGACAACACAGTCTCATCCCAACTCGTCACATATTGAAGCTTGGTCAGGACCGTTTTGGCGTCTATTTTTGACACTCGAGGTACCCCTTTCGACGTGAAGGGTCCTCCATACAACTACCGTCATAATTTATTTAAAAAGTATTAATATTCTAAGTCTTCCGAGGCAAAATGATTGATGGTCAATACCTGTGATTGCACTTATATTTGCCTGTGTGTGTTTTATATTGTTCAGAGGTGGGTAGGTTTAGGGTAGGGGTGGGTTTAGGTGCTCCAATGAAAATAAAAATGTATATACAATTATTTTTATTTTTTACAAATGCATGCAAACCATTAAATTAAGACAAACAACTGAAAACAACGGAGGACCCTTCACGTCGAAAAGTGAAGCTAAAGGGGTACCTTGAGCGTCAAAAAGCGACGCCAAAACAGTCCTGACCAAGCTTCAATATGTGACGAGTTGGAAGTGAGACTGGGTTGGTGTTGAACCAAGAAGAATCGGAGGTGTTGCAAATAAACAATATTCACTGCCAAATTGGAAGGAAAATATTTCCAGTGTCTTGTCTGTCATATAAACTAACTAATTGCCTAACTAACTAATTCTTCCCTTTAACGAAAAACAAATTAACTGTGTGAGCAGTCTCCAGTTTTACCAAACAATCTATCCAGCGGAAATGGACATTGTTTTTGTTCTCAACATAACTTGATATTACCACTTGATATTATTTCCCTTCAGTGACTAATAAACAATTTTGAGCTACATTGTAGTAATTTTTATTTATTTATTCATTTATTTATCAGAGTCTAAATATTAGTAATGATCACTCACAGTAACATTTGCTCACTACTCACCAAAGTCCACAATGATAAAGCTTTTTTTCCCCTTCACAGATACAGTGATACTGGACAGTAGCAGATCAATATTGTTTCCTCAATTTTTAAAGATGCCTATTCACCTTAAACTTTAATGTTGTTTAATTGCAATGGGGGAGTCTGGAAACAGACGTGTGCGAAAGTAATCATTCTGTTTTGAGTGCTTTCCATTCATTTACCCCTGAGAGTGCAAACAGTAGGCTGGGAAAGGTCAGGGACCATCGCTGAGATCTACGTCAGGGACCATCACTGAGATCTACGCTAGACCCCGACTGTGTTTTGAATGAATGGAACAGTGGATAAAAGATAGAGAGAGCAGAATGACAGAAAGTACTGTAAGTTTTAATGACTTGAGAGAATGAGCAGGGCTCAGTTTGGCTTAGCTTTTGGGTTTGCTCCAAATACTGTCCTGCTGACTTAAGGGCTCCCCTCTGCTCTTGTATCTGCAGTGAAATAAGAGCCGAAGAAGAAAAAAACAAGGATAATGTTAAAAGAGACTCCAGAGAGATAAATAACAGACAGATGAAGACCAGAGGTAAATCAGCATTATCGAAATAAAGTGTAACCAAACAAAGCTCAAAGGAGTTAAGCCCAATTTATACTTCTGCGTCAGATCTACGCCGTAGCCTACGCAGAGACGCACAGGCCTGCGCCGTAACTTATGCCGTACCTGACGTGCACCTCTCCAAAAATCTAACAGCGCGTCAATTCTACGCGGACCGCAAGCGCTGTGATTGGTCTGCTAGAACCCCTCCCTCCGTATGCACTTGAGTTTTGTGTAGGTTTATGAGCACTGTAATATAGTTTAATGTTACACCTTCTTATTTAAAATAAAACAAAGCAAAGAACAAGTGTCTTATTTATTATACTATAGCATTACATCAATAGTTGTCCGCGACAAACAATGTTGATCTGCCGTGGTACACGTCCTTGTGGAGATTGAAATAATGCCATCTTTTCCTGTTCTGTTGTTGTCCCCTTTTTGTAGTTTTAAATAACGATTTAACGCAATGATTTAATATTTAATTGCCGCTGTCACGGCTTCTCCAACGAGCCGCTTCTTCTTTGGCTTTGTCCATGATTCTGCGGTTTACACCAGCAACATGCCCGTGGACACTGAGGACTAGCAGGCCACATGTGTACTACACGTCGACGCGGACGTCGTCGCAGAAGTATAAATTAAAACCGACGCACAGCTTACGACGTAGGTCCGACGCAGAAGTATAAATTGGGCTTTACTTTCAAACTATGCCACTTTCTTTTGATCAGTGTGGTGAATTTGCTTAATTCATAATACCAATACATAATACAAATTCATAAACTCAGGAACAGGAGCCCTCCTTGGGCTAGGCTCGGAAGCTGAGGCCCTCTCTGGGCATGACATGAGATCCACAGCTCTCCTTAGGTTGAACGTGGTGACAGGATTAAGTCAGGAACCGCTTCCATGGAAGCAGCTTTAGAATAGCCTCCGCGAACATGACTAGAGAAGCCGCCTGGCCCAGACGAGCCTCCATGGACAAGACAAGACTGATTAAAAATGTTCCTATGGACACGATAAGACTGTAAAATATGGCTTCAGGGGACATGACTTAACTCTGGTCAGGGGCTGGAGCCGACACTGGAACAAACTTTTGAGCTGAAGTGAACCGCAGCCGGCAGGCTTGACTTCGAACTTGACTGATGAGCAGCCAAAAAAAACAACAAAAAAAAACACATTTTCAAATGCAACTGAAAAAAACAATAAAAAAAATTAAAACAAATACCTGTAACTTATATTGGGTTTCTTCTTTAGCTTGAAATTAGGCCATGATACGATACGTATCACGATGTGGGACTGCACTGAATTTCACCTCAGAAGAATTTAGTAAAACAACTGTTTATTAAACAATGCATATTATAGGGCCATTGCTAACTATAGACAGAGCAGGCAGTTGACCTCTGCATTATGGGGCCTCCATAACTGTCCCACAGTACAATATAGGTAATGTCATATGTTTCATGTTTATATTGTGCACTCCCCACCAGGTACAATATTCGGATTGTTTGGATCTTGGTTTTAAACCCATAAATAATGTACTCATCCTAATAAATTTATATCGTAAATGTACTCATTCTAATATATTAAAATCATCTTAACAATGCTGCTAGGTTATCATTGCACAAATCAACACACTCTCTACGTTTAAAAAAAGTTTAATTAGAAGAGTTCTAAACTAATGCATTCACTCTAAACTAATCTTCACTCCATCTCTCACACATGTAGCCGGCTCTACTCTCACGGCCTGGCTACCCCTCTTGTGTTGTATTGTATTGTGTTGTGTAGTGTGAAATAAACACTGGAGTCAGTCTGCTGGTCCGATGGTCTTTCTTTTATCTGCATAAGTAGAGAACATGCAGTTAATTATTCGTTGTACAATCTTGCCTGCTCTGCTCAGACCTCCTGCGGACTAAAGCAAGAGTTCACAATACAGAGCATTTCATATTTCACCAGATAAAGTAGTAATATAAAGAAAATAACGGTAACTAATGATCACTTCAAATACAACCAGTGGCGGCTGCTGGTCTTTCAAAGAGGGGAAGCTCATTTTCAGCCTACATCATAAAAATTGTCCATTTATTTATACGTAAACTCTGCCCTACATTACTTTAAGAAAATGCTCTGTGACCCTGTCGTACCAACTAGGCGTCTTTTCCAGTGACGCTAGCATAGCCTACTGTATGAATCTAAAAAAAATAAATAAAAAAGATATTAAACTCTGAGGAAATGTGGGAATTAGGTTAAACTGAAACAAGGATTGTGCTGTATAATAGGGTTGTCATGCTACCATAAAAATGTCTTACGATACTATACCAGCTTAATTTATAATTCAGTTCTACAAAATGAATCAATTTAATAAATAAATAGATGTAAGTGAAAACAGACAATATTATTCTCTGAATACTTAATGTGAATGAATAACTGGCTATTGTTGTCCATGAAATGATCTAAACAAACTCATCTTAGCACTGCACAGAAGCTGCATGAAGTGACATTTAGATGTGGCATTTATTCATTTAGACTGCAATTATAATTGCATAAATAATGTTATGAGATTAATGTTTTAAATACTAAATATAGAAATGTAGGAAAATAATGGGATATGCCTACATTTAGACGGGAAATTTAAAAACGGCCAGCAGGTGGCAGAATTTCTTGATTGAATCACGGAGTTATTCAAATTATTCTTTCAATACGGCAACACAGGTCAGCTCACGATAAACTGGCAGGAGACGTGGATAAAAAAAAAGAAAAGTTTTTATTACAATTTAAGAAAAGAGTTTGTCACAAAACGGGGAAGAATAATCGCTGAGCACAACTTCACATATAAAAGACTGAATTCAACATAACACAAAATAGAACTATAGAGGACCTGATTCATCAAGGACCGCCAATGATGAAGGTACAGGAGCCGAGGTTTGGCAGCAGGACACACACACACACACACACACACACACACACACACACACACACACACACACACACACCACACACACACACACACACACACACACACACACCACACACACACACACACACACACACACACACACACACACACACACACACAGGACTCCACCCCTGCCTTATAGGGGCTCAGCTCCTGTAACAAGCAGAAATCAGGTTATACACTAACAAACGTTAAAAATCACAGATGGCTTACAATAAGAAAAGTTGCCCATCCACACAACGGGCCCACAGATAGACACACGCACTCTCTCTCTCTGAAGCTTCAACAACCACAAAAGAAAACCAAAACAAAGCAACAGCGTCTCCAGATGATAGTTCCCACGTAGCACCAACAACAGGAGAGCTAGAGCACATGTAGCGATGCCACTAATCTGTCTGCAATGAATTTACAGTTTAGACAAATCAGACAGACCCTCAGTGAATACCAAATCAGAAATCAGAGTATCAACTATAATAAATTTAAAATACACATACCGTGCGCGTTAGTTCTGAAGTCCAATCAGTCAGGCAGACAACCAATATGCTGGGAAGCTGAATGCTCGTTCAGTCTATCTGGGAGACAATGGGTTTGACGGAGGGACAAAACGCGTCCATAATGTTATGTGAACACCAGTACCCGTCGGGCTGAAACGGTCTTGCTCAGACTCGGATTATAAACGAATAACAAAAACACTGCTAAAACGCAACCGCATGGTTAAATAAAGGACACATCACGACCGACTCCTTTACCTGCAGCGGGACAACCTCAGCCAGACACGGGTTCTCTTCCAACATGCCACTCTATAAGAGAGTACACCAATAAGAACTTCAGTGTACCACTAACAACACAGCCAACATCATCCAACATACCTGGGTGATGACTAAATATGACGCAGAAAGCAAGGGCGTGACTCGTGACTCGTAACCCCATACTACCCTACCCACGAATTTATAGATCCGCTCATTGTCCGATGATAGGACAATAAATGAGCAACCAGCCCATCAAATTTAAACAAGAAGAGCGTCACTAATCCAGCCACAAGTAGTAAATGTATCTGTCTTACACGTGTCCCGCAAAATCACATCTACTGTCCCGCAGATCTGTTGCCAGGTGGTCACCCTACTGCTGTATGTAGCTGATTCTGAACGAACTCATCTTCGAGATGAACGTGTTCTAACGCATTTTTAGTCAATAAAATGTTAACACAATAGTACATATTTGACCATTAATTTTTTGACATTATAGGGAAAGCCGAGCTTCCCTTGCAGTCTTAAAGAAATCCCCACTGATATATATATATATATATATACACACACACACACACACACACACACACATTAATTACCCAAAGAAAAACATAAGGATTTTGAGTGAATTACAACAAAAACACAAATTATAATCAACACCTGCTACATTCACCCCCTTCTGAATTCACCAAAATCCCAAAGACTTAATCGTTTTCACTTATACACTTGACCAATGTATCCAAAATGTTTCTTCACCTATTTCAGCTTGAAAATGCTAAAAAAAAAAGGTTGAGAGAAATTTAAGGGTGATCAGGCCTTAAAAGCCTCCCAGAATAAAATGATGCCTTTTACATCATACCAGGTTTTGAATCACAAATCTTGAGTCAATTGTATGAAGTCAAATTAATTGATTTATAATCATATGGATAAAGCTATATCAGAAGAGTATATCAGAGGATATGAACTTGGACAACAAAATAAATCTCTAAAACAAGGTGAGTAATGATTGGGACTTCCTACCCAATGTGTTTGTAATTGATTTAATGTTTAACTGTCTCTGTGCCATAGACTCAATAAAACGATTGACCTTTTTGACCACTCTACCAGCACATGTTACTCTTCCTTGAGTATTTTCTCCACCCTGAATGCCTCGGTCTCCAGTCTCTTGATCAAGCTGTTCTGTTTTAGACATGTCTCTTGTCTCTATAATGGAAGTAGTTCTGTCACTATCAAGATTGAAACAGTCCGTCTGACCATTACAAGGCTATGTTTTATGACTTTCATCCTCAGAGGACTTCTCAGAGCAATCATCACCTTGGCTTTGCTGTTCGCCCTCAGTATAGAACTGCACAGATCCAGTTTCACTTTGTGAACTTTGACCCAGGGAATCTTCCGTTTCATCTAGCACCCAAAGGCTGGTTCGTCTCTCTGAACTTTCACTCTCTAAACAATCTGCAAAATCCTGGGGCTGTGAGTTAGCAACGGACTCCTGTTCATCATCACATTCATTAAGATGCGAATTACTGGCTCCTCCAAGTTCCATCTGAACAGGTAAAAAAACTGATGTCCAACAAGAGATTGCGATGTACAACTCTCTTAGCTCCTTTCTCATCTTGCACCACGTAAGTATGTGCCTGAGGGTTCCGGTTGATGACTACGTAGGTGGTTGCCTCCCACTTATCGGCAAGTTTCCTCCTCCCTCTCTCTCCCTTATTAGCAATCAATGCACGATCTCCAATGTTCGAATGGGTGCCCTTTACTCTTTTGTTATATCCCTGAGCTTGTTTTTGTTGCTCTTTGGCAGAATGCTGTTGTGCGATGGCTGCTGCTTCATGGAGGTGAGAGAGTAGTGTCTTGGCGTGACTACTATAATCCACTACCACAGGATCTTGGAGTACCTGTTTGAACATCACGTCTACAGGAAGTCTCGGCACGCAGCCAAACATAAGGTAAAAGTGTGGGAAGCCAGTTGTTTCATGCATAGTGGCATTATAAGCAAATGTTAGGTTCTGAATTTGTTGGGGCCACTGATGTTTAGCTTTCAAAGGCAAAGAACACAGCATTGCTCCTAGAGTCCTATTAAATCATTCAGTTCCTCCGTGGCCCATTGGATGATATGCTGTGGTATGTGATTTAACAACTCCTGACAACTTGAGTAACTCTGCGATCAAACCACTCTCAAAATTAGCACCTTGATCTGTGTATACGTTCAGGGAATCCGTAAACACAGAAAATGTGATCCCACAGCTTTCTGGCTACCTTCTTAGCTGTCTGATTGGCACACGGAAACGCATGGGCTAATTTCATGAAGTGGTCTACCAACACATCAGAATTTTGTTTAGAGTCTTCTGCACTCCAAAAATCCAAGCATACCAATTCCATGGGTGTGTTGTGAACTTTTATCTTCTAAAGTTAATTCCACTTGTCGAAGCAAAGACCAGGAGACGTTGGGATATCTTTTCATGCAGAAGTTCCTCTTTATTTGGAAGAGAACTCGCTGGGTCGCTGTAGTCATCCAAGTCTAACTAAAGCAGTGATACATTGTAGTGTATATACATTTAGGGGGCTGTGCTTAGGAATGGAAATAAAGCACCTGGGTGACGACCTTAAACAAAGCATGCAAATGAAGTATTCAGACATAGCATCCTGGCCCATTTAACCACTCCTAATCTAATCAGCCTAACTGCCCAAAGATTGAGACAGGGGCCTCAAAAGCAATTACAAACAAAAGGCAAGAGTCTCCGTCGTCTGGCTCATTTGACTTACAATAAGAGAACAGGACCTGACAACCTCTTGCTACAAACTTTGTATATAACAGTCATTCATTTGATGTCACCATCTTCACCATAAATGCTAAATACAATGTATATAACTTCTTCAGTTTGTACATTATTACATTGGAATCTAAATTAAACATTTTAATAAATTTGTAATCCCACAATTCCCCCTTTGAGAGTTCTAATAACTCTCACAAAATACAAATTTAAACACTTAAAAAGTTTATTCTTGTAACTTGGGATCGTTACAGGCTCATCGCACTTGTTCTGTGTTGATTGTCTGTAGGGACGAACTGCTTGCTGACACAGAAACAAACATGCAGCTCCGTGAAGTTCTTAATAGTCTTTTCTGGTTGGAACTGTCATTTCTCGTGATGGGCGTGAGTCATTTGTTGAATGAAACACTTGATACTAACAGGTTTCCGAACCATGAAGAATTATCTTCAGTCATCAGGTGTAATTTTGCTGAAAGATCAAGAATGTCTTGATCATGTAGATTGATGACTGAAGTTCTCGTATGTGATTCTCTGCGTTGTGTATTTTTCTTTGTTCTGTCTTCCGTGACAGTTGGCTCGGCAGTGGTTCTTGTTGTTGGCTTCATACGCAGGTGAGGGGGTCGGCGCGTATGGGTTTTGGGACAGCCATCAAGTGGTATCTGCACAGAGTAAGAAAGAAAACAAAAGACAGAGCAGTATTTGTTCTAAAGACTGCAAACATTAGAGTTGTACCCTCAATCTGAGTCTGCTATTGTTGTTCCTTCTTTCCCTATTTATTAATTCATGAGACACCTAAAGAAACAGTGAGGAGAAGGATGGACTATTGGATGGGGAATGGCCTATTAGGGTATCTTCACCGCAGGGTTAGCCCCCGGAAGCCTATTGCATTCCGGTTCTTCCCTGGGTTCCTCACTATTCCATGTGTCCTGTTCTATCCCTGTAGGTGGTGTGCAAACTTTAGTGTGTGACATCTCCATCCTCTAATGGAACATCAGTCATAAACATCATAACTCAGAGAGGATAGGTGAGTGACTGGAGTGTGCTGTAGTATAGCTTTGAAGGCTGTGAGTGTACTTAATTAGCATTCTCTCAATGGAAGGAAGTGACAGTAACCTTCCTGTAGTTTTATTTACAAAGAAGCTTTCAGCTTTGTTGTACATTACTGGGGAAATTAAGCACTCACAGCCCTAACAGTTAACACCTGAGCAAACTGTTCCAACAGTTCGGTGAAGCAGGGAGGGGCTGCTTCAAAGTACTAAGTAGACTGAGTAGGAGCTGAGTAAAGTTGTTAATCTCTCCTAAAGTCTTTTTGCTTTTCCTACACTCTTTCATCCAGTGTCCTAACTTTCCACAGTAATGGCAACTGCTCTCCTTCTTAGGACATTTACGTTTCGGTCGGTTCTCTGTGTTAACCTTAAAGGACGCTGCTGCAATCTTTACTCTGGCTTTAACATCAGAGTCTCTTTCCCAAGTAGCTAACCTATCTAAGCTGTTTTGCAAGCTTCCAGTGGACCATGTTAGATCTAAGAATGGCAAAGCCGATCTGTAATCTGATAAAAGGCCATCAAACCATGTTCGAACTAGTGGTCCTCTGTCATCAAGCACACTTTCAGGATCATCCACTATTCCACTGTAAGTTACAGCTGACTGACAAAACCTTTCAGTGTATTCACTCACAGTCTCTTCTGTCCTTTGCACACAGTTAGTGATTCTGGACCACTCTATTTTGGGTCCCATGATATTCTTTAGAATGTTCAAAACACCTTCTCTCAAATCGCCTTTACTGGCATGTTGTAGTTCAGAAGTAACAGCAGACTCAAAACTGTTGAATTCAGATTCAGTTAGAATTTGTGACATCAGCTGTGTGACTTCTACTAACGACATGTCGTAGAGACGCATTTTTTTTATCAATGCCCTTCTAAATTCAGAAAACTCTGTGCGTGCTGAGGGTAAGCTCTGAGATAGTCTCTCTATATCTTGAGGTCCTAATGCTTTGGCAATAGTTTGTACTTGGACAACAGAAGAGTTGAGAGGAACACTGTCAATTTCCTCAATTTCTTGAAATTTTCTCTTAGCGCCACATACCTTCACTGAATCTACAGGCACATTAGTTACTGATTGGATGGTTACATCTGTTTCAAAGAAAGCTTGTAAGTCAGGATAATTGTAACTGCTAACCTTCTCTGCCTAAGAGGATAACCAATATTAGCACGTGATGCTAATCTTCCCTGCTTGAAAAAAACAGAGGGTAACACACTATTAGCACGTGATGCTAAATCTTCCCTGCCTATAAACAGAGGATAACCAATATTAGCACGTGATGCTAATCTTCCCTGCCTAGAAAACAGAGGATAACCTTCATCTCTAAAAGGACATTTTTAGAGGATAACTTAGCTAACAAAACCTACAGCTGTCTGTTAGCTCGTCTCTGTCGGCGCAGAGGATAACAAATTTTTACTGGTCTTAAAGGTTCTTTTGGATTAGAGACAGCACTCACCACACCCTTGGTTGAAAGAAAAGTTCAGTCTGGAAATCTTGGTTCAGCTGAAAGTTTTCGCTGGATTCCAAAGTATGCAGTCTGGAAGCAGATCTTTGTTTGAGCTTGAAGTTTTCAATCTGGATTCTGGAGAGAAGCTGGAACTCTATCCGGGTCACAAGGCACCATCTGTTGTGAACTTTTATCTTCTAAAGTTAAGTTTCTCGCTGGGTCGCAGTGATACATTGTAGTGTATATACATTTAGGGGGCTGTGCTTAGGAATGGAAATAAAGCACCTGGGTGACGACCTTAAACAAAGCATGCAAATGAAGTATTCAGACATAGCATCCTGGCCCATTTAACCACTCCTAATCTAATCAGCCTAACTGCCCAAAGATTGAGACAGGGGCCTCAAAAGCAATTACAAACAAAAGGCAAGAGTCTCCGTCGTCTGGCTCATTTGACTTACAATAAGAGAACAGGACCTGACAACCTCTTGCTACAAACTTTGTATATAACAGTCATTCATTTGATGTCACCATCTTCACCATAAATGCTAAATACAATGTATATAACTTCTTCAGTTTGTACATTATTACATTGGAATCTAAATTAAACATTTTAATAAATTTGTAATCCCACAGGTGCTGAAGTTCTGATACTCTCCAATGGGGCTCTAACGGATGGTTCAGGTGATTTAGCGAGAATACATCTTTGGTAACATTTGACATAGGACTTGATGTCTTGCTCCATCTTAGGCCAATAGAACCGCTGCCTAGCTAAATGAAGTGTTCTTGCTTGAACTTGGTGTCCCGCAAGGTTGTGAATGCCACTCAATGCTTTGGCCTTAAGACTCTGGGGAAGCACATACTGGTATCGCTTCTGCTTACTCATTGGATCCTTGATTACTCGATACAGTATGCCATTAAGAAATGTAAGTCTATCCCACTGCTTACTGAGAGAAAGCGCGCCCAGGTTGAGGTTTGCTTTTTCTCGCCTAGAAGGTCTTCTCCTGCGAGTCACAAAAGGAACAACCACAGCTATGCTAGGGTCTTGTTCCTGTCTTTGTTGAAGTTCCTGCAAGGAGAGTTCCGGTAACATGTCCAGACCAACATGATCTCACAGAATTCCGTGTAATGTTCACGGACTTAATTAACCTCCGAATCTGTGGTGGCATCACGGAATCGCCGAAAATTCAGTGATGGGCTCACAGAAAAAATTCCGTGATGGGCTCACAGAAGTGATACCAATGTAAGTCAGTGACAGGCATCAGCCGTGCTCCACGCACGGAAACCCTTAGCATCAATATGCCGACGCGATACTGGGAAATTTATCATCATTATTATTGTTCAGAACTGGGTAGGTTTAGGGTAGCGGCTGTCAGGTACTCCAGTGAAAGTATAACTGCATCGGAGTCACTCTTTTTACGTTGAACCAGTGAATCCGTGCATGGACCACGGCTGATGCCCTCTGTGAGCCCATCACGGAATTTTCGGCGATTCCGTGATGCCACCACAGATTCGGAGGTTAATTAAGTCCGTGAACATTACACGGAATTCTGTGAGATCAGGTTGTCCAGACTAGATGGTGCAAACTGTTGAACAGATTGGATTAACTGCACTGCTCGGGACTCTGCTGCCAGTTCCCAGTTGTTATAAACTTCACAGAGGACATGAACTTCGCCAGCATCACAAATACCTGAACTGACTACTGGAAGGACATTTTTCAGGTCAGTCTCTGACACCGGGCGCTGACATTGGACTTTTAATCTAAATGTCTCCTGGATCCCTTCCTCGCCAAGTTCGGCAGCCTCGGACAGCAGACTTGTATACTGTTCATTAAGCAACCGACGGCTGATTGTTTTTGTAAAGGGATCTCGACTAAGAGTGTCAGCCACAACATTCTTGCTGCCCGCTATGTGTCGTATCTCAAAGGTGTAAGGAGCCAGCTTTGCAACCCAGCGTTGTTCACAAGCGTCTAGCTTTCGTTTGCTCATTATGTATGTCAACGGATTGTTATCCGTCCATACGGTGAATGTGTTTCCTTTGAGCCAATGACTAAACTTCTCGCAAACACTCCACTTTAAGGCCAGGAATTCAAGACGGTGAGCCGGATATCATTTCTGTTAAGTACTAAGTGTTTTGCTTGCAAAAGCGATGGGCCTGGCTTTGTCTTCACCCAGGGGTATCTGAGACAACACCGCCCCCAACCCATCTAAAGAAGCATCTATGGACAGGATAAAGGGTCTTGAAAAATCAGGATGCACCAGGACTGCGCAGTTTAACAGCTTCTCTTTTAGGGTGCTAAAATAGCACTCTGTTGTCCAGTCAGAGGGTTTCAGTTTTCCTAAAGGTACCAGCCTGTTTTGTGATCTGTCCTCTACCCTTCCTCTTCTGACCAGCAGTGAGGGCAAACAAAGGTCTAGCGATGGCGGAACAATTAGCCATGAAATGTTGATAATAAAATACCATCCCCAGAAAGGATTTAATTCTTTTAACTGAAGGAGTAACTCCATCGTCTTCCATAAGGTCAGACTCAGTCATGCAGGAGATTACAACCACCTTTTCTGGATCCACAGCAACTCCACCCCCTTTGATGACATGCCCCAGGAATCTCACAGAAGTTCGTAGAAGGTGACACTTTTATTGGCTCAGTTTTAGATTGTGCTGGCGGAGTCTTTGGAAAACTTCTTCTAGCCTACTCAAAGCTTCCTTTTCAGTGGCTGCAAATACTAGTAGGTCATCCAAGTAGCACAATAGCTGGGGGAAGTTCAGGTCACCGAATATACTCAGCATCATCCGCATAAACGAGGCCGGACTATTGCACAGTCCTATTGCACGATTGCACGATTGTATTCATGCAAGCCAATTGGTGTAGCGAATGTGGTGTATTTTTTGTCTTCCTCGTGCATAGGTATATTATAAAACCCTGAAGGTCAAGTCCATTGTGCTAAAATAGACATTCCCACCCAAAGACGCCAAACAGTCTGACAGATGCGGGAGTGGGTGCGCGTCTTTTAGAGTCCTGGCACTGAGCCACCTAAAGTCGGTGCAAATTCTCAAACTGCCGTCCGGTCACACTTTATATTAGGTGGCCGTAACTACTATGTACTTACATCAAAAAATAAGTACAATGTACTTATTGTGTTCATACTGTATTGCAAAACACTATTGCTGCTATTGAGGTGGGATATGGGTAAGGTTAGGCACAGGTTTGGTAGTTTGGGTAGGTTTAAGGGTGGGTTAAGGTGTAAGGGATGGGTAAACAGTGTAATTATAAATGTAATTACAGAAATTAATTACAGATGTAATTACATATAGGTATTTTTAAAAATATAAGTACAATGTAAAAACATGCATATACACAATAAGTTCATTGTACCAAATGATTCATTTAAATGTAAGTACATAGTAGTTAAGGCCACCTAATATAAAGTGGGACCTGCCGTCCTTTTTCCATACCATGACCAGTGGTGAGGCGAATTCAGTGGTGGATTTCCTTATTATGCCCTGGTCCTCCATTTCTGTCAAGACTTGTCTCAGTTTTTCGTAATGAGCTGGTGGAACTCTTCTGTAGGGAAGGCGAAATGGGCGTTCATCTGTCAGGCGGATGCGATGAGAGAAGCCTTTTGCCTCGCCAAAGTATGTTTAGAGAAGATGTCATTATAGCTAACTAAAAGCTGAACTAACTCCAGTTTGGTAGAGTGACTGACTTGGCACCAATTGATGTCTATTTCTTTCAGGCCAACTTCTGCAAGTTTCTTCTCAAGATCCTCAGAGCTTGATTCAGGATTAACCATTACTTGATCCTTTCCCTCAACCTGACTGGTGTTCTGGAAAACTGTGAAATCTTCAACGGCCACACATGGCGAAACATCAGCTAGCTTGCAATTCCTCTTCAGAGTCACGGGCTGATCGGAGAGGTTCATAATCTTCATGGGGATATATACATCACCCCACATAGGTGTGATAACACGGCCAACCAGGATATTCCGTGGCATGGACTTTGAAGATGTGGGTTCGACAACCACTGTGCTTCCTGGGGACATAGGGGTGTTTTTTTTTCGGAAGTCTGCCCCATACAATATACTCATGTTTCGCCAAGAGTGTTACAGCCTGTGCCAGTTTCACAGTCCCGATCTTGCTAGGGGTTTCGGTGCCCTGCCATCTCGTCAATCCTGCCATCATATCAAGAAATTGAGAAGCATCAGGGAACAATGACGGGTCACAGCTCTGAGTGGTCACTCTCCAATAATCGTCACTACTTTTCATTTCATGCATGAGGTACTTTATGACGTTAGATCCAAGAATGAGATCATCTTTCTGCCCTGGGATCACGAGGATGGGGACGATACACTGAACACCATACACTTCAATTTCCACTTCACTTAGGGCGAGTTTGATGACCGCCACATCCAATCAGGACAACTTGCTCACTCATCTGTTTGTCTTTACTGATTACGTTTTCTTCAAGCATCCGAAATGCTGTTTCTTCGTTTACTGTACAAGCCATAAAGCCAGAGTCCAGCATTCCCTTGACTTGAAATGTTTTGTTCACAATTACTGGCACATCCCGCACATCCCCTCTCCATATACAGGTCCTTTAGTTTAACGGCTCCTGCCCCTGGCTCGAATGCATACCAGGAACGCTGGCTCCAGATCTTGCCTTATGACACTCTCTCCTCCAATGGCCTGGCTTACAGCAAGACAAACACAGCCCATCTCGTCTGCAGTGCATTGTAGTAGAGTGATCAGTTGCTTTGCAAACTCTACATGGCTTTTGGAATGACTGGGGTCCGCTTGACATATATGGGGTCTGGACTACTACTTGCTGGTTTTGTTTTAATATATGATCAAGTTGAGCAATGAGATTTTGCAAGCTGGTATGATCAGACACTGTGCCAACATCAGCCACAACTTCCATTTGATTTTGTGGTCTTGCGGAAGTTCCCACCTGGGTTGATTCATCAATTGCAACAGATTGCACGTTCGCAGTAGTATATCTCTCCACACCTGAATGTTTTGATCTGGCCCGTTGCTGCTGAATCTTCAATTGTGTCTGATGG
The DNA here is from genome assembly GCA_036784905.1 of Acrossocheilus fasciatus. Classification (NCBI taxonomy): domain Eukaryota; kingdom Metazoa; phylum Chordata; class Actinopteri; order Cypriniformes; family Cyprinidae; genus Acrossocheilus; species Acrossocheilus fasciatus. The sequence goes on along the minus strand of CM071957.1, from coordinate 15,761,964 downwards.
TCATCCAGGCGTTCCTGAATTTCGCTAGCTTTTCACTTGTCAGCGGATTTGAACTTCAACACTGCAGAAAGAGCAGGGTCTTGACAGTGTTTAACGTACATCATAGTTACTTCTTTACTCGGTCCTTTGAGGTTACGTCCCTGCCTCTTCAAACACACAAACAGATCGGTTTTTATGCGTGTGGAGCAAAACACTGGAGAGTCAGCAAAACCCATAGCTTCTGATGCATGAGACATATCTCTAAAGAACTGACCTCTCCCCAGTGAAGAGTTCAACCCATTTATCCACAGTGGAGAGATCGCGGGTACACATGGTATTGTGCAAATGGGAAGCTCTGTTTCGGGGATTACGTCTATCAGGCAACCCCGGTTGTGTTCCTCTGCGGCCATCTTAAACCTTGTTGAAGCCTGTATATTATGCTCTATTCATTGTTTTTTATAAACCTTGCATTTTTCAACTCTATTTTTTAGGTGGTCTTGTATTCCAGTCATTCTTGAGCAATTGTAACTGCTACCAGGTTTAAAAAAAAAAAAAAAAATTCAGTTGTAAATGTTATGGGGATTAATAATAGAATGTGTTTAACACAATTATCCCCTTCAATTTAATTTTATCATTATTATGTGAAATCTATGACACTTACTGTCTTCTCACTACATCTAAAACAGTATGTCCACAGAGAAGGGTTCAGTCATTCATATGCTATAAAATGGATAAAAATGTTTTTCAATGATGAGAAAGACCTTGTTTTATGAAAAGTAACACTTAATAGTATCTCATGTCAAAACAAGTAAAACCTCAAAACTCTAAAAGACCCCCTCTCCACAATCCTCCTCTGCAGCGTACATCATTGTCCGAAAGGGTCAGCTAAGTTTTGTAGTTTTAAAATAATTTAAATCCTAATGTTAATATTTCCTGTCACAACCATGATATGTCAGCACCATCTTCCAATTTCTGAGGAAATTATTTGAAATATTTATATAATTTTATTCTCCTGAAGCAGGTTACATTAGCATCTAGCATCAACAGAAAAAAACAAAATGGCTACTACATGAACTCCAATTGTTTTGTGAAAGAAATGCCAAATTTGTCAACACAGTCAGATGTCACCCACCATCAGATTTTGTGTTCCAATGATATATCAAAATTTTTAAATGTGACTCTTGAATAAAAGCTTTATAAAAACACTAACATACTCACTGTTTGTTCTGTTTGTTTTAATTGATTGTTTCAATGTATTTCATTGTTAAAAAGACTACAAATTCAGGTTTTCGTCACCACCGTCAGATGTGTCGGCTCTGTCACCTCCATCAGAGGAATATTTTGATAATATTTAATTATGATATTTTATATGTGTTGTGGAATTGTTGGTCACATGTGAAAGTGTAATCTGTCTTCTAACAAGAGAATGTGTTTTGAATTGTTAAAAACATCTTGAATGCTGTTAAATTTAAAGTTGAAATTATATTACACAGTCCAAGGTAAAAAGCACATTTTGTTAAAAAAAGAGAAAAGTTGGGAGGTTGTATTAAAGCATAGCTCAGCAGCTTAGTACATATAAGATACATAAATGTAGATTCATTTGTCTGAGTACAAGGTTTTATTTTTTTAATTTTGCACCCTGTTTTTTCCCACTTCTCAAGAATGACTGATTAAGCGCAGTCCACTGCAGCACACGTGCCGATACAGGGACAGGGATATCGATACAGGGACAGCTGTATGGATACTCATCAAACCTCTGTGACGATACATCGTCGTATCGATGAATCGAACACAGCACTACTATTTAGTGCCAAGATACACAATCTGAGTTGTGATCCTTTCCCATTACTGTCACGGGACGGGAGAGACGAAGACTCAAATGCTGGCAAATGGTGTTTCTTTTATTTATAAATCACAAAACAAACAAAAACACAAATGAAACCACCCCGAAGGGGAAAAAGCCAGAGCAAACATAAATTAATCAATAATGAGGTGAGTGGAGTTTGGGGAATTGAATCTGGGAGACAGTGACCTCTGGTGGTGAGAGGGAGAAACGCAGGACCCGGACTCCTGACATGAAAACATGAAACCCCCCCCCCCCCCCCCCCCCCCCTCTAAGGAATGGCTTCCAGACATTCCCAAGCACCCAACCAGGGGGATGGCCAGGAGGGAACGGAGCAGGGGAAGGGGAGGGATGGGGGGCCAGGTCCATGTGCTGGTGGGGGACCTGGGGACTGAGGCAGCGCCGGCGGGATGGGGATCCCGGGCAGAACCAGCGGCCACCACAGCAGTGTGTGTGGAGCTGCCACCCTGAAACGGGCAATGGCTGGCTCCGCTGCTTCGGGAGCCTTGTGAACGGGCACCGCCACTTCGGGAGCTGTGTGAACGGGCGCCGCCGCCTCGGGAGGATCGTGAACGGGTGTCGCCGTGGCCCACTGACTGGGGCTTGGTTCCTCTGTCGACCAGGAGCTGGGTCCAAGAAAATTCCCATTGCCGCTGAGTCTTCAAATGGCTCGTTTGTATTATTACTAAAATGTGAGAAGCCTCAATTAAAAAATACTTTACATAAATTTACTTTTAAGCCCTCTCAAACATTTTGACTTCCTTAGAGACCTCTTAATTAAAAACTCCTTTTAAATAATACAGAAAAGAAAGAAAGTGGCACAATGGGGCTAGAAACAAAAAAAAAGTCGATGTCTGAAACTTGTCCAAGCTTGATGTAATTACCTTGCGTAATTGCCACGGTGTTGTTATGGTGGTATTGAATGTCAAGGCAACAAGGAATGAAAGAGATGAACAGGCGTGCTGTCATCATTATCAAGCAATTCAAATTCATCATTCATTATCGTCTTTAGAAATAAATGAACAGCTGTCATTTCAGAGGTTTGACATCCTTAAACAAAGACATGATACACAGATATTTGAAAGTGACAAAAAATTTCAAAGTGTAAAAGCTTTGAAACTGTGATGGTACTTCAATAGGGATGTATGGTGTATCTTATGCAAAATGGCACTTTGTTTCAGTAACAAAAGTGAGAGTTTGAAGAAGTTTTCAATGATTGCTCTCATTTCTGAAGAATGCTAGTGTGATTTGAAGACACGAAACTAGAGACCCTTCGCAAAGACATGCCCCCTTTGTTACTGTTGCAATGTCCGACAAGCCATGCCGCTCTCATGCCACTCATCATGTTCTCACGTAGTGAAAAATCAACTTGATCTCCTGACAATTCAAACATATTTTATGAGGTGGCTAATTCGTACAAATTCATGAGACAAAATTCATACAATTTTTGCTAAATTGTACATATTTTATGAGTTTATGAATTCATACGATTGACCTACACCTAAACCCCGCCCCTAAACCCACCCGTCACTGGGGTCTAGACAAATCATACAAAATCGTACCAGTGAGGTCAGTCAAATTCATACGAATTAGCCACCTCATAAAATATGTAACGTTATGAATTGGTCATGAGATAGCATTAGGAAAATACATCACGGAGCAAAGAGTAAACTGACAACACACCAACAGACAAGACAGAGCTGGTTACTTTAGGTATGAAACAAAGTCTCAGCTTTCAAATTGAGTCTTTTTGTAAGAATTTCAAACCTTTTTGTGGCTCTTGAATATGTTATGACAGATAGCGCCTCAGTTCAAGTGGCACATGAACCGGTCGTCTTTATGTATTTACTTAAAGCATGAAATAAACATCAGAACATATTTTATTTTCATCCGCGGAAAGATGTCAATACATAAAATTTTCAAGTTTAAGTCCACCAAATTTAATCTACTTTACTCTCTTTTGTTTCTTCGTCAGACAAAATGGCAGATTCGGCATTATGATTGGTCAGATCGTCTGTCAATCAAGCTCTTTGCGAAGGGTCAATGTTAATAAGCAGCCCTGTGTTTTGATTTCAATTACAATGTTCTTAAAGACTAAAAATACACACTGTAAAAACTGTGAAAAAGCTACGGTAAAAACCTGTTAAATGGTTAAAGGTAAGTTCCCCTAATATATACGGTGAAAAACTGTAATAGACATTTCAGACAACTTTACCGAAATACCGCTTTTGGAAGTAAAAAAGAATGTAAAAATTTACAGCGAAAAACCATAAATTGACGTTCCCAGAATTCCCTGCGTTGCATTTCAAATTTTATTTGAATTTTTTTTCTTTGAAAAAACTAGGTTGCTTCTTAGTTTTTTTGTTAACAGTTATGTTTATTAGGGTTGTATGTTACATCATGTTGTTAAATGAATGTTTATTGCATATTTCAGTTTAATGAGTCTCACCATGATGGTGTTTAGTGCTTGCGTGAATGACACTGTGCACCTTCTATACATGTTATTATTTAAAAGCTGCTTGTGATGGGCTTCATCATCACCTGCATTTGGTGGTTATCAGTGTATTTCAAAGGTACAAAACAGATTTCAGTACTTCAGTTCCCCTAATATATACGGTGAAAAACTGTAATAGACATTTCAGACAACTTTACGGTGAAATACCGCTTTTGGAAGTAAAAAAGAATGTAAAATTTACAGCGAAAAACCATAAATTGACGTTCCCAGAATTCCCTGCGTTGCATTTCAAATTTTGTTTGAATTTGAATACGGCATTTAACTGTAAATTTAAGTTAAACCCATAAAACCTAAAATGTTGCTATCGTATATTTTACGGTAGAATTCCGGCAACCACAGCTGCCGTTTTTTTATTTACCGTAAATTTTATGGAATATTTTTTACACTGCATGAATAAGACAACATTATATTGCTTATACAGTGAAGTAATTGCTTTGTGAAGTTGTGCTAATGATCAGGTAGGCTATAGTATAACATTACTACATAGTATAGCAATTTTTAAATTGTATATAATATCCTGTTGGAATAATCTCAATTAAATGTACAAATCTGTCAACATTTATGAACAACAACACAGAAACAGATTGTTAGCTTGTGCTTGACAAGAAACATTCTCAGTGAAAAAAGTCACATGCTCCCACAGTATAAGGAGTGAAATTCACAGAAGTACACTTTCGTGAGAAGTGCGCCTCCAGGCATACACACACTTGGGCCCTTGTGTTTTGGAGGGAGGGGCATTCTAAGCTGATACACATCAGTGCGTTTCAGGTCCCCTGTGTATGTGTGTGTGTGTCTCAAGGCATGACTGTGACGGGAGTCACTGAGTCTCTCAGCCATTCCCTCTGCAGTCTCTGAGTCCCCTTGTCCCAGAAGTCCTACTGTCTAATCCGTCCAGACAGCCACCAGGACATTGAGAAATAAACCCGTTTTATATCTAGAAATTGGCTTGGAAACTTTATCCAGATGTTTGTTTAGCCTTTGTCTTTGTGAAACTGGCTCAGGGCTGTGCAGTTTTTTGCAAGCCTTGCTCCAAATTCAAGTAAGGGCCTGTCTCTTTCTTTCAGTTATGCCTGGTTTCTGAATACTTTCTGCATATAAAATACTTTCAACTGAAGTTTTTACCTTCACCCTCTGTCTATCTCTGCCTGTCAATCTCTCTCTGTCATTTTCTTTCTCCCACTAGCTGTTGTGCCAAGTGCAATTGTGTCTCTGTGCAGTGAAGCTATGTCTCTAGAATTACTTTAAATGTGCAAAACAGCAACATACATAAACTGCTATGATCAACAGGGAAAAGGGACTTCACCCTGTACCTCATTTCTTCTAAGATTAATGTGGCTTGATGTGCTAAATCAACTATGCTATTTTAGTGTGAACTGTCTGTCCATAGGCATCATTAATGATGGCGACCTGTCAACACCTCTTTTTACCATGACTGGTTTTGCCCCCCACACTTATGGCAAATAGCGGAAACTGTTGAGCAGGGTTTTTCTGTTTTGTTTGTGGTTGGTGTAATGAATGGTGAACGTGCTGGAATTCCAGAAACACAGAACCACTCATACTGAAAGAAAAAGAGTTGCTACATGCTTGTTTATAAATGCATTTATCCACTGACCTACAAAATTCCAGGACTAATATTTAAATGTTTTTGCTCACCAAGACCGAGTATTTATTTGATTAAAAATACAGTAAAATGAGTAATATTATAAAATATTATTACAATTAAAAATAAATGTTTCCTCTTTGAATAATTTATTTAAATGTAATTTATTTGTGTGATGGCAAAGCAAAATTTTCATTAGTCTTTCCATTTATTACAGTCTTCAGTGTCAAATGATCCTTCAGAAATCATTCCAATCATTCCATTATTATTATTATCAATGTTGAAAACATTTGTACTGCATAATATCTTTGTGAAAACTGTGATACACAATTATTACACAAGGTATGGGGTAAGTATATACTTAGTATATATATAACTTGTTGAAAAGTTTTTTTTGTTTGTTTGTTTGTTTTTTTGCATATCAAGTCAAAATATTATGGTTTACATTTTAGATTTTCTTCTGGAAATTCTATTGACCTGACCTTGGGTTTGGTACATCACATAGAGTATTTATTTATCAAAACAGTAAAAAACATGATCTAATTAATATGAATAAATATTAATATTAACTGTCCACCTCTAAATTAGGGAGGTTTATACACAACAACACAGATGGCAGATGTGGTTATGCAGCTCTCATTATTCCACTGATGCTTGACTTTTAAGTGCACATGTGTATGTGTATGTGTATGTGTATGTGTGTGTGTGCTTGCTCACAAGCTCAATGTCACTGTAATAAAGTCTAATTTATTTATGAAATAGAACACCCAGCACAGCCCACTTTGCCCTCATGGTACAGTGGGAAGCAGCAGTAATAGCCGGCCTGCACTCTGATAAGCAGTAAAGCAGTAATTGGGGTGTCATGAGCCACAGGTGTGATGTCCTCCCACATGTTTCTCTGAGCAATGTAGGAAGAGCTACCTGACTCTAATTAAAATGAGCCTCATCAGGAAGAGCTCACTACTTTGGTTGTGAATCAGTACATTTACTTTTACACATGTTCTGTCATGTGTTCATGTCTTTGTTCAACATTTTATGTTCTTGATCCCAAAACGGGTGATTATAATGAATTAAAACTAAAACCATTAAAAAAGCTTTCATTATTCAAAATAAAATAACTTTTTAATTTCACCTATAGTTCCTAATGCAACATTTTTTTCATTTTGTAGTTTAATTCAGTTCATATAGTTTAACTTGATATAAAATAAAACTGAAACTGAAAATGAAATGGGTTATATGAAACTAAAACTGAAATAAAACTAATAAAAACTTTATAAACATAAAAAAACATATATATTTATATAATTATGACACACAATGAAATTGCTATATGCTATTTTACTAAAAACACTATTATACTAACAATAAAAACTGTCTCAAAATACTATAATAAAAACTATAACATTATCTAAATAATACTAAAATAACACCAATCCTAATCATAGACATTAAGCTGTGAAAACAAATGGCAGGATTTTACAATATTTAACAGTGATATGTAATGATAAAATTAATTTAGGAGTTTACAGTGAAATCAATTCAGGCTAGGTATTTATAATATAATATAATATAATATAATATAATATAATATAATATAATATAATATAATATAATATAATATAATATAATATAATATAATATAATATAATATAATATAATATAATATAATATAATATAATATAATATAATATAATATAATAATATAATATAATATAATATAATAGTGAAAGCAAAAACAACAGCAAAAAAAATCCTGCAACACAAACACACACACACACACACACACACACACACACACACACACACACACACACACACACACACACACACACACACACACACACACACACACACACACACACACACACACACACACATGTTGGTATTTGTGGTTGATGGGGACTCTCCATAGGCGTAATGGTTTTTATACTGTACAAACTGTATGTGCTATTGCCCTACACCAACCGTATGAAAGCACCTATGAAAATCAATGCATAAAATTCTTTAATATTAACAGAATACATTGGGCCCTACTTGTTACATTATTTTTTTCTCAGAGTGTGTTCGCTATGAAGTTGCCTGTAGTAAACTGTAGAACTATTACTATAAAAATATTCTAAACGTATATAATGTAAATCCATGTCATAATTTTTTACAGTGTATCACCTTGAGAAAGAGAGTGTTTAGTTAAATGACTACTCGACCCGTTTCTGCCAGTGTGGTGACAGAATGACAGCAAAAAGGGCAATAGGTGTGACCATCAATATAATGAGCATTTAAATGTGTTCCATTAAAGGTTAACAGTTGGAATTCTTCTTAGTTGAGTTACCTCAGAACAGGCACTACCTCTGATGCAGGAACAGTTCTAATTTCATATTCATTATATAGTTGGACACAAATCAAAGATCCAAAAATGAAACTGACAGATGATAGCCTACTTTTAAAATTTTAGGAAAAAAATATTGTTCATGTAGAATATAGAACCCTAACTGAAGCAGGAACCTCTGTAATATGTGTCTGCTCTGGATGTGCGTGTCTACATTGTGATTCTTCTGCACATTAAACAGTCTGATTATTAACGACTGATCAGTGTGACTTCCATCTGCCCACAGCACTGGAGTCCCTCACGCATGCTTCATTCATCCTGAAGGGGTCAAGCTGTCAAAAATAAGTTTAAGGTCCATGCAATGTCTGTGACCAGGAAATCAACCATATTGTCATTTTCTAGACACTGCACAAAGAATTACATTCAGCTGTTTTTTCATTACAGGGGATGTTTTTCCAGTGTTGTTGTGAATATACTGCCATCTACTGAGGCAGACAGTTTAAGGTTCAATGACTAATTCAAATTTGTTGCAGAGCTTTTGTGGTGTTCTTCACAGACATTAGACAGTAATAAACTAACATATAATCCAAAATAGTTCCGGTGCTTTAACCCAATTGGCTGAGCAGCATTCCAACAAGAATGCTGATATAGAGCAGGGCCATGGCAGTGCTATTTTAGTATTATAAACTATTTATTCATATTTTGAATTAGCTTTCTTCTTCTTTTTTTTTTTAGCTTTGATTTTTGTTTATTATTATTATTTTTTTTTTTACTAATTGTGTTTAGTGCTTTTGTAATTTTTATAATTTTTATAAGAGCTATAGCTTTATTTTATTTTAGTACTTAAACTTATTTATTTCACTTACCTGCCAAGGCAACATTTTCAATTTTTAGAATTTCTGTTTTTTAAAATGTAAGTTTTTCAACCTAATATTTTATAATTTATTTCAAATAGCAAAAGTAATATTGAATAGTTTTAGTTTGAACAACACTGTAACAACGGCAGCATTTAAGGGAGTATAGATTAATCTCTATGTAACTGTTGAAAAAATCTAATAATGTTAGGCTAAAGTTCATTGTCCCTCACTTATTCAAATGTGTTACGTAAAATTGCAATGCACATCACTAATGATTATTTGATTAGATAACAATTAATGTAAACATCATAAAGTAACATTTCATGACAGATCTAATTAGCCTACTGACTTTTTGTGTCATCTTACAATTAAAGGGCAAAGTCTAAAATAGTTGTTCCTATAGGTGGCCACTAGATGTCAGTCGTGTCTAAAAAACAACGAAAAAATGACAAAGGTGAGTTTTGTTGGAAACGTTCAAAATTGAAGAAATGGAGGTTGACTTTATTATTATTATTATTCCTACCATTTGAGCATTTCCCATGAAATATCTGTTAAAACATACTATGACTTTTGCAAACTAGACGGAGTTTCTTACCAAATGTGTGTATATGACAGCGTGTTATTATTAGTGGTGACCGTTTGCTCTCACCTATAACGGCAGTGCAAGAATAGGAAGTGCACTCAAGCGAAGGGAGTGGTTTCAGCAGCAGTCTCTCTGTCTACCTGTGTCTGAGAGCTGGACTTTGACTGGGGAACTTTAAGGAAATATGAAAAAAACGCAGAGAACAACTTCGCAAGGTTAGTGAGCAATTTAAATGAATACATGGTTGATAGCGGTGGCCGAAAAATCGCACTAACTTTTATTTTACATGAATAGTCACACCAAATTGTTAATAATTCACTCATTAAAATCACATTTTTTTAATGTATCCAAGAATGATCCAAATGTGTTGTAATCTATGGATATAATATTATTTAAAAGACGTATTTTTATATTAAAGCTCTTTTACCTGCGTTTATATAGGCTATGTAGGCTACATGTGTGTGTTTTGGAGGGCAAGTCTGCGCAGGTACAGTTATGTGCACGCGCATTCCAGTGTCTCCATAGAGCGTGAGAGTCTGTCCACGAAACCTGCTATCGAGGATTTAATAGTGAGGTCTGCCTTTATTTCGTCTTTAGAAGGAATTTAAGGTTGTCAGCTTCTTAACTAAGTATTTCACCATTTGATTAACGATAACTGCAAGGCAATACAGGACCTCCGTGTTCGGCATGTTTTGGGTGAGGAGGATTATGTTCCATGCAATTATATAATTAAATGCTAAGCATTATGTTGGTGCATATGTACTTTATTCCCTTAGAGATGATAGTGAGGAAAATCAACAACAACATCAACTTATATAAAACAATATGAACAATGGAATAAAAATGTTAGACACATAAAACTAACTATTAAAAATATGTTGCAGCTTTGTTGTTTTAGAATCTAACATTGAAATACTTTTTGTTTTCTCCCAAGTAAATATAAATCTGTTTTGATATGTAGGGCTCCTCCCTTGTGCTGGTCCTGTATTCTCTTTGTGCTCTGTAGCTCGGAGCTGGTGTTAGCTTGCAAAATCTATAGCCTCTAGAGATCAAATCCCACACACTTATCTTTTCTAGATTAAGTATTTCAGAACAATTCAATTCATTCTGGTTGCTACACTGATGATTATTTTTTTTAAACTAACCAAACTTTAAAAACAATGTCAGCTTTACTCAAGTGTGACACCGAAACTTTAGCCCTGTGTAATCAAATGATTAGTCACTTAAAAAGAAGACTTAAAACCGCAACCAAATAAAACTGAGACATTTATTCTTGGCATTCATGACACATTTTAAAACAGTAGCGATAAGGGATTATAATTAATCTCACATTATTTAACACAAAGGTTTTGTCATATGCAGGCATTGCACAAGAGTGTTTCAGTAAGTTAAAAAAGACACGTGGCCTTACTTCTAGGAATTCATTGCCTCAGGCAAACAACACAGTAAGACAAGCCCTAAAAGGGAATACATACACAGAAACACGCACTCATATACATTCATAAACTAGCATCTTGCTGTGCCTTTAGATTTTATGTGAGACACCATTTAAACAGTATGACACCACACTGCAAATCCATACTGTATCAGCTCTGCATTCCAGTAAATACAATCACATGGGTGTGAGAGACAATTATTTGAGCACAGAAACACAACCACTGTGAGCAAACACAGTGTAAACTTTGGTCTAAATGGATGCATTGAAGTAGGTGAATGGCATGTGAAGGCTTTTTAATTTGGTAAGGTTTTAGGTTGTCTAATAGCTATGCAAATTATATGGGTACCATAACATATATTAGAGTTTAGAGTTTTTAAATGTATTGTATCTATTAATATTGTATATATAATTGTTCATGCTGATTTCCTTCATTTTTTATGTGTAGATCTGTGCCATCATCTAACCCTCACTTAAAGTTAATCTTTAAAAACACTAATAATTGTTAAATGTAATCTTTAATGAGTCTATTTTCATGCTGTAAATTATAATGTTGTGATGCATAAATGCAATTTTCTCGTTTAAAATGACTGCTTTTTGATTTATTTTTAATTTATTTAGACAAAATAGTAGAAGTGTATAAAAGTATTATATAGGTTGCCATTAATGCAAAATGCACATGCCACACATGGTTCAATTAACTATAAACCCTGTTCTTGTGTTTCCAAACTGGCCTTATTACCAGATGAGATGATTGTGTAATGGTGTGTGGATATCTTTGAGGACATGGCGAGTGATGCAAGCACCCTTTCCTGGAAGGTACCCACCCAGGACTGGGATGGGGGCATCAAAAGCCCTGACCTGGGTCCTGTTGGAGATGGGAGTCCTGTGAAGATCATCAAAGTGTGCTTCAGCAGCAGCAGCAACCTCAGCAAAAACTTCAAACTGGTCAAATGTGACAGCTCATGGCAGATCAAGGTATATTTTAAAATGTAATTTATTCCTGTGATGGCAAAGCTGAATTTTCAGCAGTCATTACTCCAGTCTTCAGTGTCACATGGTCTTTCAGAAATCATTCTAATATCCATTTGGTGCTCAATAAACTTTTTTTTTATATTATCATCAATGTTTAACACAGATATTATGCTTAATATTTCAAAAGAACAACATTTATGTGAATCTTTTGTAATATTATAAATGTCTTTGCTATCATTTTAAATGCGGCCTTGCGGAATAAAAGTGAAAAATCTCATTGCCCCCAAATGTTTGAATGGTAATCTGTATGACTAGAAAAACTGAATTATGCTACCTCGAGTAATATTACGCCAAATGTTGGAATACCATGTCTGAACACTTGGGGTTTTGCTTATCCATCAGACTATCATCCAGTCTATTCTGATCAGTGGACGTTTGGGCCCAAATGTGCAAAACCCAGGATGCTTTGGGCTGAGGCTCAAACACCTCAAATCTGAGGAGCTCCACTGGCTTCATCCAAACCTGACTGTTGGAGAGGTTGAGCAACGCTACGAGAGCCATCACGCTGAGGCGGAGTGGAGGTGAGGGAGAATGACGGTGGTCACTCTTGACTCATATCACCAATATACTGGCCATTATTTTAACTTTTCATGAATGTGTGTATGTGTTTTATTTCAGATATGATCTTAGGATTCGCTACATTCCCACTGATTTCATGAAGAGGTTAAAAGAGGACAGGACGTTCCTTTTGTATTTCTATCAACAGGTCAGCAAACTTCGCCAGATTTGCTTCATGTCTGTGGTTGTATGTGGTTATGTTTTGTTAGTGGGTTCATGTAAATACTGTTCCGGCAGGTGCGTTGTGACTACATGCAGCATCATGCTAGCAAAGTTAGCGACGGCATGGCACTTCAGCTGGGCTGTTTGGAGATCAGGTAACAAAAAGCATAGTCTGTTTGCTTTTATTGATATTGTCTGATTATCCAGTGTAACTGCAGGACTTCATGACCAGCAACTGAGTACATATTTCCAATTCCAAAGTTTTCCCAGAACTAAAATGAACAATTTTAAGTTATTCAATAATTCAATTTACATTACTCTAGGTACAAAATATTATTGAATTTTGAGGTCATTTCAGAGAATTGCATCACATGTATGGTTTGTTCTGTCTTTCAGGAGGTTTTATAAAGACATGAATGCCAAAGGCCTAGAGAAAAAGACCAACTTTGACTTGCTAGAGTAAGTTCGTATTTTTCATTTGTACTTAAAGCTGCAGTCCATAACTTTTTTTTGGTTAAAAATGATCCGAAATCAATATTTGAGCAAGTACATAACCAGCCAGTGTTCAAAACTATTGCCTTACTTTAGCCCGATTCACAATGGTAAGCTTATAATAATGTTTTCTAATTTGAGTGGTACAGGTAGGTTTTTGCAGGAAATTCGAGCATAGCACTGTATCATTACGTCACGTCATGAAAACATTGCGATACCCTACTAGCAGTTGTCCCGGCTAGTAGGGTATCGCATGTGAGGATCCTGTAGGTGACAGATCATTTATAGCCTTTTCTCACAGCAGCTAGAATAATTAAATGTATCATTTTGATGGTGGATTGTAATCCAGAAAGGATTATGTGTTTATGAAACACATGTGAATGAAATTAAATTATATTCCAGTTTTAAATGTACTTCTGATTACAAATAGCCTGGGAATACACAAGATTTGTATTTTAAAGAAAACCAGTTCGAAGGGAGCAAAGTTTGCTTTTTGGGTTAAAAGAATTTCTTAATATGAGATTCAAATGGTATGACAATTAGATATTAGACTGTACAGAAATTGAAATGTACACACTAATACACACTATACTCGTAGTCACTCAATGCTGATGTTGTTAACATTAATAACTTGAGAATAAAGTATAACAATAATAATCCTTTGCACGGTTTGATGTGATATGAGCTAACCAATCTTTAGATTAAATCACCATTGGTAGCACGATTTATGGTAATGCTTTTTTCCTCAGTTGGTTAAAACAAATGTGGCAGACTTGTTACTTACTTGTTCAGATGGCAATATACGGTGAAAATTCTTATTTGGGTCATGTATTCATAAGACATAAGCTAGAATCTGTGATTGCGAAGTACAGTAAATATCCACACCGGTGCGGTGACTGACAGCTACACATTCACCTCAAACCATTAGATTCATCCGCGCTGGAGCTGTGCTAGAGCACATTCCACGCAAGCAAGATAATTCCGCACACAGCTGCAATTCCAGGTTTTCAAACAGAGATGGCAACAAAGAGGCAAAACTTATGGACTGCCGCTTTAATTAATTTTAAAAAGGTGATTTTTTTTAAATGTTTGCTAATATTGTGCTTTTTTATTTAGAAAAGATGTTGGTCTGGACCTGTTCTTTCCTAAGGCACTTATCGACAGTATGAAGGTTAGATTTATTTTCCATTTTCCTGTGGTGCCATTATTTTGTTAAAGGAGAAGTTAACTTCCAGAATGAAAATTGCCTGATAATTTACTCACCGCCATGTGATTCAAGATGTTAATGTCTTTCTTTCTTGAGTCGAAAAAGAAATGAATTTCAATGGTGAATTGACACTTCAGTGGTGGCCAATGGGTTGAAGGTCTGAATTGCAGTTCAGAGGGGCTCTCTACACCATCCCAGCCAAGAAATAAGGGTCTTATCTATCAAAGCAATCGGTCATTTTCTAAAAAAATACAATCTTTACAATACAAATACTTTGTAACCACAAATGCTCGTTACATTATCACGCATGCGTGATGTAGGCGGAAGTACCAGTCCAGTGTTTACAAAGTGAACGTGCAAATAAAACCAATTATGGTAAAACAAATGTCGGACGATTTTGAAGCCAGAGGTGAAAACTATATGAATTTTTTGCCCTACCCTACTGTTTTGAACCCAAGTACACAGATGAAGAACTAACCGTGTGTGACGTTTCCAACATGATTACGTAATGCATGAAGATGCGGACACGCATCGCAAAGCTAGTGCAAGACAAACATTTGTGGTTAAAAAGTCTATAAATTGTAATTTTTTAAAGAAAATGACAGATCATTTTGCTAGATAAGACCCTTATTCCTCAGCTGAGATCGTGTAGAGCAGTTTGAAGCTGTATTGAAACTGCAGTTTGGACCTTCAACCTGTTGGCCTACATTGAAGTCCATTATAGTCCATTATATTCCTGGAATGTTTTCTCAAAAAACTTAGTTCCCTTTCAGTCGGTCACTCCAAGTCACGTCGGGTGAAAGGAGCAATTTCCTCTATCCCAGGGGGGACGGGAGTTGTGGTCGAGCCAGTCTTGATTCACACTCACCCTCCTCTCTCACCAGTGAGCAGCTGTGGGCGGTTCAGGAGTGCGATCAATCGTACTACTCACGCACCCTCTGCCAGAACGCAGGTTGGTGTTACACACAAGCTGATCCCGCCTCGGATCAGCAATGAGACGCCCGAGCCGGGTCCCTGCATTCCCCTTCGTTGCCCCACCGCAGGTACGACGGTGATTCCGTTGGTGTCACTTGTGCGATTTCTGGGAGCCTGGCTAGCGCTTCCCAGGCCGTCTCGTTGACTCCGTCAGACCGTCAGTCTCAGCTATGGGATTCAGTTCGCCCGGCGTCCTCCCAAGTTCAGGGGCATCCACTTCACTTCCGTGAATGCGGCAGACGCTCCTGTCTTGCGTGCAGAGATCGCAGTCCTACTGGCGAAGAATGCGATAGAGCCGGTCCCTCCAGCCGATATGAGGACGGGGTTTTACAGCCCTTACTTCATTGGTTGAGACCAATCTTGGATCTGCGCGACTTGAACAGGGTCCTTCACAAACTTCCGTTCAAGATGCTCATGCAGAAACGCATCTTCGGGTGCGTCCGTCCCAGAGATTGGTTTGCAGCGATCGACCTGAAGGACGCGTACTTCCATGTGTCGATCCTTCCATGCCACAGACCATTCCTGCGGTTTGCGTTCGAAGGACAGGCATATCAGTACAAAGTCCTGCCCTTCGGGCTGTCCCTGTCGCCCCATATCTTCACGAAAGTTACGGAGGCAGCCCATGTTCCCCTGAGGAAACAGGGCGTTCACATTCTCAACTACCTAGACGACTGGCTCATACTGGCTCAGTCTCAGGACCAGTTGTACGAACACAGGGACTTGGTGCTCTGGCACCTCAGCCAGTTGGGCCTTCGGGTCAACTGGGAAAAGAGCATACTCTCCCAGACGCAGAGGATGTCTTTTCTCGGTATGGAGTTTGATTCGGTCAACCAGACAGCACGCCTCACACAGGAACGTGCTCACTCGGTGTTGAACTGCTTGAATACATTCAAGAGCAGGACGGCGGTCCCACTGAAACAATTTCAGAGGCTCCTGGGGCATATGGCAGCTACAGCGGCAGTCACACCGCTGGGGCTGCTTCATATGAGACTGCTTCAACACTGAGTCCCAAGGTGGGCGTGGCAGCGCGGCACTCACCGGGTCCGAGTCACACCAGCCTGCCGCCAAACCTTCACCCCGTGCCCAGACTTCTCATTACTCCAGGCAGGAGTGCCTCTGGAACAGGTCTCCAGGCATGCTGTGGTTTACACAGATGCCTCCACCACCGGCTGGGGGGGCCACGTTTGACGGGCTTGCAGTGTCGGGGGTTTGGACGGACCCCCAACTGCACTGGCACATCAACTGCCTGGAGTTGCTGGCAGTACACCTGGCCTTGAATCGTCTCGAGGCGCTTACGAGGCAAGCACGTGCTCGTACACATGGACAACACTGCGACCGTTGCTTACATCAACCGACAAGGTGGTCTGCGCTCCCGTCGCATGTCGCAACTCGCCCACCACCTCTTCCTCGGGAGCCAGAAGCATCTGAGGTTGCTTCGTGCAATTCACATTCCGGGCTTGCACAACCGGGCAGCCGACGAGCTGTCACGAGTTGCGCTTCCCGGAGAGTGGAGACTCCATCCCCAGACGATCCAGCTGATTTGGAGATGTTTCGGACTCGCTCAGGTAGACCTATTTGCTTCTCTAGAGACCTCTCATTGCCAGTTGTTTTACTCCCTGACCGAGGGAACACTCGGCACGGACGCACTGGCACACAGCTGGCTGCGGGCCCTTCGCAAGTATGCGTTTCCCCCAGTGAGCCTTCTCACACAGACTCTGTGCAAGATCAGGGAGGACGAGGAGCAGGTCCTGCTCGTGGCGCCATACTGGCCCACTCGGACTTGGTTCCTGGAACTGATGCTCCTTGTGACAGCCCCTCCTTGGCAGATTCCTCTGAGGAAGGATCTACTGACTCAGAGACGGGGCACCTTATGGCACCCGCGTCCAGACCTCTGGAAACTTCATGTCTGGTCCCTGGACGGGATGCGGAGGTTCTAGGTGACCTACCCCAGGAGGTAGTTGACACCATCACTTCGGCGAGAGCACCATCTACAAGACATGCTTACGCCTTGAAGTGGAACCTGTTCGTCGAATGGTGTTCTTCTCACCAAGAAGACCCCTGGAAGTGCCCGATCAGAGTCGTGCTGTCCTTCTTGCAGCAAGGGTTGGAGCGAAGGCTGTCTCCCTCCACCCTTAAAGTCTATGTGGCTGCAATTGCTGCCAACCACCACCCCATGGAAGGGAAGTCAGTGGGGAAGCATGACTTGGTCATCAGGTTCCTTAGGGGGGCGAGAAGGTTAAATCCCCCACGGCCCCCCTCTATACCCTCTTGGGACCTGTCTCTAGTGTTCAGAGCACTACAGCAGGGCCCATTCGAGCCTTTGCAGACAGTCGAGCTGAAGTTTCTTTCAATGAAGACTCTGCTCCTGCTTGCATTGGCCTCCATCAAGAGGGTAGGGGACCTGTACCCATTTTCAATCGACGATTTGTGCCTAGAGTTTGGGCCGGCTGACTCCCAGGTAATTCTGAGGCCCCAGCCTGGCTATGTGCCCAAGGTTCCCACTAATCCCTTCAGGGACCAGGTGGTGAGCCTGCAAGCGCTGCCCTCGGAGGAGGCAGACCCAGCCCTAGCTTTGCTTTGTCCCGTCCGGGCATTGAGATGCTACGTTGACAAGACGCAAAGCTTCGGGACCTCAGACCAGCTCTTTGTTTGTCACAGAGGCTGGCAGAAGGGATATGCCATCTCTAAGCAGAGGATGGCCCATTGGATAGTGGACACCATCACCCTGGCTTATCAGGCACAGGGTTGAGAGGGTTGAGAGCTCACTCTACTAGAAGTGTTGCGTCTTCCTGGGTGCTGGTTCGCAGCACCTCGCTGGCAGATATTTGTGGAGCTGCGGACTGGCAAACCCCTAACACGTTCGCTAGATTTTATAGCCTCCGTGTGGAACCGATTTCCTCCTGTGTTCTCACCTCAAACGGGTAGAAGCACTGAGAGTCTCCGGTTTCGGGTCGGCTTGCTAAAACTGCTCCAGAGAGTCCATACGGTAGACCCTGTCGAGCTCCTCCGTCCCCTCGGTAGCCAGATGTGGCAGAGCATCTGGCACCAGGCCCTCACTCAATGAATCCGTGAGAACCGGTAGAGGGCTGGGTTCCATATGTAGAGACCTAATTGGATCCCATATGTGTAAGTCCATGGTATAGCCTCAGAGCCCGCAGGCTTTCTGCCATTGTCCAAGAGGCTACAATCACCTCTAATCTTCCATATTCACCTAAACTGTTGTTATATGTGTAATTGCATCTGAACCTCCTTCGGGAAGGATGAGCTTCCGCCGCGTCCTGTTCCAAGTGGAACGGGTACGTTTTCCCAGTGTTATCCAGTCTTACTGAGTGGGTAGTGCCATAGCAACAGTAACTGGTCTTCTTGCGGTAAGCCCTGACCTGCACCAAAAAATAGGGGTGCAGGAGGCTTCCACAGGACATTGGAAGGGGCAGTATCCGTGACCCTTTGGTAGGGATCCCAATTCGTTGGTCACCCAACGTGACTCAGAGTGACCGACTGAAAGGGAACGTCTCGGTTACGTATGTAACCCTCGTTCCCTGAAGGAGGGAATGGAGACGTCTCTCTAAGCGAGATCCCAATTTGTCGGTCACCCGATGTGACATCTCCGTTCCCTCCTTTAGGGAGCGAAGGTTACATACGTAACCGAGACGTTTCTTTTCGACTGAAAAAGGAAAGACGTGAACATCTTAGATTACATTCGGGTGAGTAAATTATCAGGAAATTTTTATTCTGGAAATGAAATTCTCCTTTAAAGGAACACTCCACTTTTTTTGGAAATAGGCTCATTCTCCAACTCCCCCAGAGTTAATAAGTTGAGTTTTACCGTTTTTGAATCCATTCAGCCGATCTCTGGGTCTGGCAAGAGCACTTTTAGCATAGCTTAGCATAGATCATTGAATCCAATTAGACCAGTAGCATCGCGTTCAAAAACGATCAAAGAGTTTCGATATTTGTCCTATTTAAAACTTGACCCTTCTGTAGTTATATCGTGTACTAAGATCGGCGGAAAATGAAAAGTTGCGGTTTTCTAGACTGATATGATTAGGAACTACTCTCATTCCAGTGTAATAAACAAGGAACTTTGCTGCCGTAACATGGCCGCAGCAGGCGTAGTGATATTACGCAGCGCCTGAAAGTAGTCCCCGGTGCTCTCGCCAGATCCGGAGATCGACTGAATGGATTCAAAAACGGTAAAATTCAACTTATTAACTCTGGGGGAGTTGGAGAATGAGCCTATTTCCAAAAAAAGTGGAGTGTTCCTTTAACAGGCCATTTCCAGAGTTAAAATTGAAGTTGCAAGTTGTTTGTGTTCAATGTTTTTTTTTTTTTTTCAAGACATTTAAATTCAGCATAAATTCAGATTTGTTCATATGTAATCTTTTTTAAATGAATGGAGAAAATGCAGAGAATTAAGGGATAATATGCAGCTAGTCAGTCAAAATAAACCCTAAAATAAATCAGGACCCTGATAAAACAAATTGAAAAAATAAACAAGTGGCAGTTTATGAGAGCTTAGCACACTGAAATTCTACATTTAAACTGTAAAACTTTGTTTTAACAGCCCAAGCAACTCAGGAAGCTCATTCAGCAAACGTTTCAGCAGTATGCATTACTAAAGGAGGACGAGTGTATGATCAAGTTCTTCGAAACCTATGGGGAATTCTCCAACTTTGACGAGGAAATATTTCCTTGTGAGCTAGTGGTAAGTTCTCCAACTTAGGTGTTAAAAAATGTTTGGGTTTATATAAAGTGGAAGATTAAATGTGCTAAATTGAATTGACTAATTCTTAACCTCTTAATCTACACAGCAAGGTTGGAGTTTAGCAGTGGATTTAGTCATTGGTCCCAAAGGCATTCGGCAACGTACCAAAGCAGACTCCACCGTGAGCAACTTTATACTTAATTTCCAATCAAGTATTTGTTCCTTATTTTCATGCTAGTTGTCATTTTCCAAATGTTGTTTCAAGTTAATGCTTGTTTTCTCTCCCCAGGCTGTTTGCCTTGCTGAATTTAAACAGATCCAAAATATCAAGTATAATGCACAGAGTGATGGCAGAACATTGTTACTTATCAATATTGAGGGTGCCAAACAGGTGAGAATGTTCTCACTTCAGTATTAGGTTGTTAAACTTCATATGTACAATGCCACTCTTGTGGTAAACTAGCCATGACCTTTTTTTTCCATTTCTAGCCTCTTTCCATCAGTGTGGCATCTCTAGCCATTGCGGAGAACATGGCTGATCTGATCGATGGCTACTGTCGGTTGCTTAACCACACAGACTCGTCTTTGATAGATGGTCCAAATAAACGTAAATCCCCTAAAGGTAAACCCCAATTAATGTATGTCTGTGAATGTCAATAGTCATTTTACAAAGAGTCATTTAAAAGAGTTAAAGCTTGTGTGAACTACTTCCAGAGGATTGATCATTATTTATTTTCTAAATTTTTGTCATCTGGAAAAAATCTGAGATAAATGACTAGATGTTTTCTGATATGCTGAGAGTTTTTGGCAGCACTCTTCTGAACGTTGTGCATTTTGAATCTTGTCTTTTGTGATTAATGTTGGTTTGGGGATTGCCATATTTCTCTGTATTGCAAACTGAGATTTATCTTCGCTGTCTTAGGTGTGCAGTTGCGCAACTCTCTTCCTGAAATTCCCTCCGGGTGAGTACATCAACATTCCTCTATCTCTGTTTTCTTCTCCTCAGGACTACAACACAGAATAATTGTTAATTGCTATAAATCTAAAGTGATCTCTCATGGAATAATTCACAAAGTGAAATGGAGTTGTATGTACATTTTATTTTGCTCTCCTTATTGCTATTCACTCTTTCCTGCTTTTAGGAACAATACAGAAAGCTTCAGATACAGCAGTGAGTATCAGACACTCCTTTAGTTACAATCCAATTCAGACACTCAGCTTGATATTTGCTGTATTATGCTAAGTTCAGGACAATATGATAACATCAAATCTATCTTTCAGACTCTGATATATACTGTGAAATCCCAGATGAAAAGCCACCACCACCTGGTATGTATGGGAATTGTTTTTTTTTTTTTTTTTTATGTGTTCAGGGTCAGTATCACTGTAAAATCGTGCACTTACTCATTATTGTTTGTACTGATGTGCTCTTCATGTGTTTTGCAATAGCAAAGGTTGGACTGTCCAGGAAAGATATTATCCTGAAACGTATGCTGGGTGAAGGCTTCTTTGGCGAGGTTCATGAAGGAGTTTACCAGAAAAGGGCAAGCAGTACTAGACACAGACTAGCAAATCTCATCATTAGTGACTTAGCTGATTAGTTTCATTTTTTAATAGAATATTTTTAATTGTCTTGGTTAGAATGGGGAGAAGATTAATGTTGCGGTGAAGACCTGTAAGGAATGTGCACCTGATGTCAGAGAGAAGTTCGTGGGTGAAGCTGGTACGATAAAACTCAATAGATGTTTCTTCAACTATGGCCACTTTTGTAACTGTGGACTTTTAGATTATTAAATTTGTGTATATACAGCGAGTGTCTATACTCATCAATCACCAAAGAAATCTGTCATCGTTTTCTGAAGTGTCAGTTTGTTTGTTTTTTTTTCTAGCATATCTCAAATGATGTATTGGGTTTAATATGTGGTGGAAATAACATTTTAAATAATTCTTGACTTGCTAAGGCTAAAATTATAGCTGCAATTTTCTGTAGTTTACATAAACACAATTAATATGATTGCATAATTTGACTAAATTACAGCTTGATTAGAAATTATGCGCAAGAAAATCAAGATTCCCACAGTATTATATGATATATCAGGAAGCCTAAATTTAAAAGTTTGATTGTTACTTTAAAAAGTGAATGAATAAAATCTGAAAACACCATGGTCATTTTTATAAAGAATATACTTTTTTTTTTTTGTGCAGCTAAAATATTTTATTGTGTAGAAATTGTGAGAAAAAAATATTTAAATTTTTTATCCTTATCAAATAAATTACACTCACAAATAATAAACTGTTAAATAGTCATGGGATTAAATATAGTTGTGGACAGTTGGTCAAAAAGGTTGAGAACCACTGTTGTTGTCTCTTTTGAAAAACTTAGTGGCAAAATTGTTAAATTGTTGGCTGTGGTAGAAATGACACAGTAGCAGAAAGTCATAAAAATGATGCAATAATATACTAATAAATAGTTTTCACATAATACATTATGAAGTTTTATGTAATACATCAGTTTTTTTTTTTATGACGAGTTTTCATATGGATCCCAGATTTTGAAACAATCTATATTAGACATTTGAAATGCAGAAAAAATAAACAATAAAATATAAAAATATAATAATGAGTAACTGTGTTCTTTTATCTGAATTCAGTTATCATGAAGAACCTGGACCATCCACACATAGTGCGACTAATAGGTGTGATTGAGGAAGACCCAGTATGGATCGTCATGGAGCTGTGTCAGTATGGGGAGGTAAACAACAGCCCAGATGCTGGATGTTATCACTCTTATTTGTATTATGTCAAAACACGTCTTTTGGAAAATTGCAGGACCAATAATGTTGTCACTATGAGTGATTATTTTGGGGAGGGTGGTAATATATTATATGAGATAGAAGGTTTACGTAACTTTTAAATTAAATCAGTAAAATTCCCTTTCAATCCATAGTGTAATTCCATTTGCCAGAACTGCTGTGATTGATTTAGCAAACTCAATCAAGTGAAAGCCATAGATATGGCTCTATTAACATTTACAGGCTCTGTAAAACCGTCATAAACTGTTTATAAACTCACAGGAAGTTCAGTATTGGATGAATCAACAACGCTGCGTCTTGTCAAGTACAGAATGACTGGCTTGAGCAGTCAACTAGTGCTGAACTCAAACATGTGCATGATTTAATAAACCAACTCAGGGCAGCGCAAAGTCTAGCTGTATTGCCTGTACAGTATGTGTAATGCTTCACTTTAATAAAGTGTTTTTTTGTTTTTTTTGGCTCTGCTAATACTAAAAATACTTGTTTTGTGTTCACAGCTGGGGAAGTACTTGACAAAAAGTCAGCAGAGTTTGACCAACGTAACTCTGGTACTCTTCAGCCTACAGATCTGCAAAGCGCTTGTTTACCTACAGGGAATGAACATGGTCCACAGGTGCAACATACACTTCAATATTTTTCATTCTTTATTATCCATGTGGTATATATACTACCATTCAAAATTTTGGGGTCGGTTAATTTTTTTATGTTTTTTTATGTTTTTTTTTTTTTTTTTTTTTTTGCGTTTATTTGATTGTGAAATATTGTTACAATTTAAATAACTGTTTTCTAATGTAATATATTTTAAAATGTAATTATGGCAAAGCTGATTAATCAGCATCAATACTCCAGTCTTCAGTATCACATGATCCTTCAGAAATAATTCTAATATGCTAATTTGCTTCTCATGAAACATTTCTTATTATTATCAATGTTGAAAACAGTTTGTGGAATCATTGATACATTTTTGCAGGATTAAATTGAAATTTTAAAAAAAGAATAAAGAGAATAGCATTAAATTGAAATTACTTTTTTAATTACGTTTACTGCAACTTTTGATCAATTGAATAAATGCATTCATTTGTTTAAAAATAAAATTTTACTGACCCCAAATGTTTTAATGGTTAGTGTGTGTATTGTAACGTTTTTACATTTTTAACACAGAGCACTCTTGGAAATCACTCAAATTGTTTACAGTACATGCATACAGTGGGCGGAAATTTAATTTAAAAATTAAACAGAAATTTTTATGATTTTTTTTTTTCAATTATGATGTAAAATGAACCACCTTTTCACTCACATTGTTATGCTGATAATATAAATTTAATATGGACAAAGCTACAAAACAGAATCATTTTCACTAGTGGTCTAATGGATTTCAAATTTCACAAATTTGTTGTGTGTGTTGGTGTGATCTGCTTGACAGAGACATAGCTGTACGAAATGTGCTTGTTGCAACACCTGAGTCGGTGAAGCTGGGTGACTTTGGCCTTTCCAGATACATAGAGGATGAAGAATATTACAAAGGTTACCTCAGCTGTTTTACACACTCATAAAAGTTATGATTTGTTTAATCATTTTGTGATTCATCATTACATTCTCTGTTGCAACTATAATCATCTTAACTCCTCTGTCATGTTACAAAATTTTCTTTGTTGGGTTTTTTATATTCCGTTTAACAAGCACAGCAATTTCTCATTACCTTGCATTATGTCTGCAGCATCTGTTACTCGTTTACCGATCAAATGGATGGCTCCTGAATCTATTAACTTCAGACGCTTCACCGTGGCCAGTGATGTGTGGATGTTCGGTGAGTAAATAGAAGAAAATCGACAAATTTCGACATGTCCATTGTACCAAAAAAAATGACACTGTAACATTAATTTAGAAAGATACTCGCTTGTTTGATTAATTATTATTGCAAAAATTTTGAGCATATATGTTTTATATATATTTAAGTCTGAAATGGTGTTCAGAAACCAGTATTTCTAAAATTGCCTTCGTGCCTCTATATTAGTCATCGTAAAATTCTCACAGGGCACATAATTCATTTTTATGAATCCAATTTCCAGTTTTGGCATGCTTAACCGTCCTGTGCTTACAAACATTATTCAGCACTCCAGGGCCACTATTAAACTTAATTTATACAAATTGTCATACTATAACTGACTTTCATTTCCAAAATTTTTTCAATTTGTCATTTCATTTTAATCTAATTCCTTGGTGCAAGATTTATGTTGATATAAAACACAACTGTAAAAGTTTCTGTACTGCAATTTATATTTGTTTTCAATTAATATTATTCTTAATACTAGGGTTGAGACATCTACAGATTTTAGTTCTGAAGCCCCTCACTAAAACACTGGTTAAATAACACATGACTAGACAGACAGAGAGCCCTCTGTTTCTGGAGCTCAGCTGCCATGTTCTGTGAGTCTTGAGCTTTCACTCAGTTTCTCTGATTGATGGCTTCACATTAGGGATGTAACGATTACCGGTTTGACGATAAATCATGATAAAATTCCCCACGGTTAGTATTACCGCTTCATATTTTAATTATCATTATAACTGTATTCTATTATCGTGATTTGAGGATACTGAGGATAAATAAATATTGTCCAGCATAAAGCATGCGCCTCACGTGCGCACAGCATGCATAGTTTAGTTTTGTTGGAAAACATGATGGAAAGCTAGGAGGTTTTGCTAAGGGAATTATACAAATGTATACATGAATGAATTATATGAATGTACCTCTGAAGGTTCTGGCTGTCTTCAGAAAAGATTTGATGGCATTTTGTTTTCATCTTCACTCCGTGTAATACCTAATAAAGTAGTGTTCTTAATCGCAATACTGCTTTACGGGAAATTAGATTACGGGAAACAGCTGTAATTCTGCTGTTCAATAAGCACCCCCTGCTGTCAGAGAGTGGATTTACAGAGACTTACATTTACATTCATCCTGTGTGCAGCAGTTTTTGTCTGGCCAAAAAACGGACTCAATTTGCATGCCCTGCTGTAAATTTTGACCGGTTGATGAAAAACAAGCTTAGTTGGATTCTACACATTTAAACAACTCGAATAAGTTAGCTAGAATTATTTATGGAGCAGATAAAATACATATAATCATTTATTAATCAATTAAAATGTTGACTTAACCCTTTTCTTTATTTAAAGGCTGAAATGTGAGGTTTACCTTTTATGAAACTTTTTCAAAGCTCTATTTGAACATTTCGAACATGCTATTAAACTGTTGTCAGTGTTGCCATTTAAAAATCTGGACATCATTGGTAATCTTATTGTTTTAGTGATTATGCAAACAAAAAGTCATTTTATTTGTTTTGTTAGTTTTAAATATAAAACTTGGTGAAACTATTTGTGCCAGTACTTTTTGAACATTTCCAGCACATTTTAACAATACCGTGATAATACTGATAATCGTGATAATTTTGGTCACTATAATCATAAGAAATTTTCATACTGTTACATCCCTACTTCACATAAGAGCGCTGGCCCTCCAGATGCACCATGATCAGTACTGAAGCAAGGAGAAAGTCATGGACAGATGATCCCAACACAGTTACTTAAGCTTTAGCCTTTTTACAGAAAAGAGCAACTAAAGTATAATTCACCCTCTCATGTCATTCCAAACCTGTATGACTTACTTTCTTCTGTGGAAAATAAAAGATATTTTGAAGAATGGTACAGACCAAAAAAATAGAGTGGGAAAATCTTTGACCTTTTGTGTTCCACAGAAGAAAGAAATGAAAACAGGTTTGAAATGACCTGAAGACAATGATGACATGATGACAATTTTAATTTGTGGGTGAACTATCCTTTTAACATTTCCTTATCTTTATATGATCATATGATATTCCTAAACACCAGAGGTATAAAATGCACAAAAGTCTGTCAAACCTTCCATGTAATTTCCCCCTCACTTCCATTTCATCCTCTCTTGTTGCTCCCGTATAGCTGTGTGCGTGTGGGAGATTATGAGCCGAGGTAAACAGCCGTTCCACTGGCTGGACAACCGTGACGTGATTAACCAGCTGGAACAGGGCAACAGGCTGCCCAAACCTGAGCAGTGCCCTCCTGCCCTGTATTCTCTCATGACCTGCTGCTGGAGCTACGACCCCCGCGAGAGACCCACCTTCACCGAACTAGCCTGCAACATCAGGTTTCTCCCTTCATGGCCTGTGATAATGTAGCCCTGTATGCATTTGGAAAAAAAGCCTAATATTACCTACTGTAATTTGATGATCCAGAGTTAAAAATCACACAGTGGTGAAATCTTTTTTTTTCTTCTAAAATATTCATGAGCTGACTGCAGTGACTGAAATTTTATTTCTTTGGTCAAAAAGATTAATTTTAACCAATATGCTCTTTTTAACAGTGATGTCCACCAAATGGAGAAGGAGTTAGAGGTGGAGAGAGACAGAGACAAAGCCCGTAACACCCGGATCATGGAGCCCAAGCTTAACATTAGTGAACCTCCACCAAAAGTAGCTATCAGCTTTCGTACGCTGTTTGTTTGCTCTTACACTCAGTTACAACAGCACATTCGGCCTAACAGTCAATGTATTTTGTTTACACCTCCAGCCTTCCAGAGTCAATACTAGCCGTTTTGGAAATACCCTTGGTGTCGGCCTACATCTTCAGGTAGTGTGTTCATTTTGTTTAAATATCAAGACACTAAGCACTAAATTGTTCTTGTAAATATAGAATCCTTGGATACTGATATTTAATTGTATGTTCAATTATAAATATGTTTTCTAAATAGAATTTAATAAATAATATACATAGTAATTAATGAAAGTCATTATATCTCGGTATTGTTTGGCTGGTATATGGTATATATCATGGTATTTTGGATTAAACAAAGTGAATGTAAGCATGTAGGCATATATTATGTGCAAAAAATGGGGTAAAATCCCATTACATTCTAACATTGCAATCTAAAAACAAAATAATGCTTTTAAAGCAGAAGTAAAAAGCACAGACTAACAGAGTAAAAAGGCTATTTTGATTACCCCATTACACTTTACAGTTAGTGCTATCATACAAATACGCTTACTTGTAGGTTTAAAATTCTACATACGCCACATTTATTGTCCAACTACAAATGTTTCAGCAAAATGTATTGCGCTCCTATTTCATTGCACTGTCTGTTTGGTGCTCAAAAACTGTTTGGTGGCGCTCATTCTAAATGAAATCTGTAAAGTTTAGTGGAGCAGGGCCATCATTTGGGTGGTGCAACTAGTGCAACCCCCGTGCTCTGGGGGGGGGCATATCCCCCCCGGAATGCAATCGTAAATCGCTCCCTACCTCGCACTGGGTCCCACATCAGCTAAGAACGACCCTGTAGCGGAGAATCACAAAGCAAATGCTCATGCACTTCTGACAGCAAAATGAAAATATTTCCATGGCTTTTTTAACATTTACAGATGGAGAATATAGTGTGAACACGCAGCCTTTCTGTCAGAGCATCTGACGGGCTACTATACTGTTTTTTAAAGCCCTTCATATAAAGCTTGTCACATTTTTAAAACAAATTGTATTATGCACTTTCTCCGCAGCAGTTCAGTCTGTGTCCTCCCTAGATATTTTTTCAGATGCACTCGTATCAAACTACTGTATATCGCTATTAACGGTATTGCTTCATACCGTATCGCTTATAAAAAATATATTGAGATATCGTACAAACTCGATATACCGCCCAGCCTTAGTATGTTATATTAATATATTAATTTGATATGTTCTGCTTTTATTTTCACCAGCTTAATGAGGCTTTATGTGCCAGTTCACCAGACCTGGCCAGCCCGTGTGATTACCAGTCACCTGTGGACTCAACTAACATCCTCACCATAACCACATCCCCACCCCGTCGCCGCAGTCTTGGGGTAAAATTAGGCCTATTATCAAATTTTCTGCTTTCACTATTAATTTATTCTTTTTATGTATTTTCATTATTTAATATTTTTATTATTTATTTGATTTTAGTTTTAATATTATTTTAAAATGATAAAATAATTGGCTTTCACAGGAGGTTTTTAAAATTGTTTTAAGAATTAATATTTCATTAGAAGCCATCTACGTTTCTGTGTGTGCATGGGGTAGGAGGGTGAGTTCACTTTCGGGCCGACCAGTAAGGAAGATGCTCAGCGGCTGTGGCAGGTAGAGAAGGAGCGCATGCAAGATACTTTGAAGATGCAGAAAGAACAGATGGAGGAGGACACAAAATGGTTAAAGAAGGAGGAGAAGCTTCTGGTAAGACGGAAAGACTGTTTACCAATCTCTTATGTATGATAATATAGGTTTGCCTTTAATATTAGTTATAATACACATTTCACGTTTGCTGTTCTTTCTCAGGACCCAATGGTTCATGAAGACACAAGTATTCCTGAGGTTTGTATTTTTATTACATACATTTCATCAGTAACATTTTCATTTCAGATATCTAATGTATTTTTAAAAAATTGTTTAAAAAAATAGTAATGGTCAGATACAACCCCAATAATGATTTTTTTTTTTAAATTTATTAATTATCAGACACCTGAACCGCCACTTAGTTATGGTAAGTCTTCTGTATTCTACAGGTGATAATTTTAACTAATTTTAAAGAAGTAATTGCATTTTAACATTTGTTAAATTCTTGTGCCATATTATGTTTCCTGCTTTACTGACTGTATCCTGTATCACTTAAAGCTGAACTCCGTCAACCTCCTTCAAAACCACCCAGAACTGTAGTGCAGGTAAGAACTCATTTTACATGTATGTACAGTATGCAGGTTGTACATGTTAAACATTTGACTCTACAATGATTGGAAGCATAATTCAGTTTCATGTGTCTTTAGCCTACACCTACAGCCGAGCTGGACCGCTCAGAAGACAGTGTGTACCAGTGTGTCATGGACGTAGTGAAAGTGGTAGTGCAGCTGAAAAATGACATCAATACACTGCTGTCTACTGATTACATTTCTCCAGTCAAGGTGACAAAAACAAAAGCCTTTATTTAAATCTGATTCCGTTTATGAGCAATATTTGCATTAATAGCTTCACATACTGTCATTTTAAAGGGGTCATCAGATGCTAAATTCACTTTTACATGTTTGAACATAAATGTGTGTTGGCAGTGTGTGTGTGTACACATCTGCCCTATAAATCCAACCAGTGGTTTTTATTTAATCCCTAAAAATAATATCCCCTTTTTCAAATCAGGCCATTCTCAGCTTCTTGTCTGTGTGACATCACACAGACGAAGGCCGCTCCCACGATAGTTGATTGACAAGGCCGTCTTACCTTAGACTCGCCCTAAGTGAGCAGTAACAGTCTGACCACCATTGTTTCGATGCTGGAGCAGGGATGTAAACAAGAATGTCTCCATAGCAATTGAGGTGTTTTGTTGTTGGATGTAATAATGAATATAGCAGTCATCATTTACTCCTGACATCTGAGCCGCTGAAGACGCAGTGGATTACTTTTGTTTGTGAAGGTAATGTGCCTACTGATCTACCTAAATGCGTTTATGTTCACGCGAATCATTCGTGATCCAGCTTCACTTACAGCTGAAGTGAGCATTAGGGTTTTTTTATGAATCTTTGCAATCGTTACTCCTAATAACGTGCTAGTTAGCAAGTTTCGCAGCTAAAGTAAACAGTCACTCGGAGCACAGCTCGTCACCCCACAGAAGAGAGGGGCAGGGTGAGCAGAGCTCATTATCATTTAAAGCAACATGCAAAAAACGGGTTGATTTCTGCAGAGCTGATTTTGACAAGGTAAAAAGGGTGTTGTTTTACACTACCATTTAGAAATTTTAACCAAAGTATGTTATAGACTTGTGGAAAATGGGCATCTGATGACCCCTTTAACGTTTTTGTCTACAGACTGTCGGACTCTCTTTAAGAAATCTGATCAACAGTGTGGATGATATACTACCAACTCTGCATGTTTCCTGTAGAACAGAGGTAGTATTTGCCTTGTTTGAAACTGTTTCTGCAACCTGATTTTATATAATGTGAAATACTTGGTTCAAATCAGTGCAGTGAAATGTGGGGCTAAAAGTGAGATTAATCTTCTCCATTCCAACTGAGATTTTAATAAAAGTATAAATGTTTCTCTCAGATCGAAGGCACTCAGAAGTTGTTGAATAAGGACTTGGCTGAGCTCATCAGTAAGATGCGTCTGGCCCAGCAGAACGCCATCACCTCTCTGAAGGAAGAGTGCAAGAAACAAATGCTGGCAGCGGCCCACAATTTGGCCATGGATGCCAAGAACCTGTTAGATGCTGTAGACCAGGCCAGAGTGCGCTCAAACTTGGCCAAACCCAGACCTGAGGGTCCAAATTCACCAACAGACTAGAAGAGCAGCTTCGGACATGCTGACTCACAGCTTGAGTACAGGACAGACTGATTCATCTGTTTAAGATTGCAATGCAGTAACAGGGCAAAACCAACACCAGTGTGGGATGTGAAACAGCCAATAGAAATTCAGGCAGCTGTTGTACTGCTGTCATATCACGTTAAGTGCTTCTTGTAAACATTTATGATTTAGAAAACCAAGCAAGACAGAGGGGTATTCTAGAAAGCAGGGTTAACTTACTTTTCACATATACCCAGAACTGGTTGATTAACCCAACAAAATATGTTCTAAAAATGCATCTGCTATCTTTAAATATATTTAATCAGCATTTTCTTATTACTGTGAAAACAAAATTGTGTATGTAAGATTGATTGAACAAAAACTAAATTGTGCTTGCAGTTTTCTTTTAGCCTTTTTCTTTCAGTGTTTGGTGTGTGTGGCATTTTTATAATAAAAAAAAATTATAAAAATGTCCTGTAGAAAAAGAAAACACATTTTGAATGCATATTCACAATGTGTGGGATGGGAATAAATTTGAGTAAAATAAAATAAATGTTGCTTTATGTTATAATAGTTCTTTAATTTGTTTGTCACTGGAGCCTCATCAATAGTGAACTTAAGTGCTGAATACCTCTGAAATAATAAACTTACCTTATATAATAAGCTCCACAGAGAATGTTCAAAGAATTTGTAGTTATAGCTACTTACATAACCTGAAAGTACCTCGTTTTGGAACTGAAAGTTGAGATTATTCACGTATCCATGAACTATATTTAACATACTTACTTATTATTTACCATTCATTTCTAAGGTATTGGAAAAAATTGTGCTGGATCAACTTCAACATTTTCTGACAAGTAATTGTATTTATGAAGTCTGTTCACAGCACTGAGTCTGCCCTCCTGAGAGTGTTAAACAATATTTATCTCTCCACTGATTCTGGAGACTGGTTCTTTTTCTTTTAGATTTATCGGCTGCTTTTGATACCATAGACCACTTCACACTATTATCCAGACTAGAGTCCTAGGTGGGTCTAAAAGCTACCATGCTAAATTGGTTTCAGTCATACCTATCGGACAGAAAGTTTTTAGTGAAGCTGGGTAATTTTATCTCTTTCCCTGCACCTTTATGCTGTGGTTCCGCAAGGCTCTATCTTATCTCCTTTTCTATTTTCTCTCTACATGCTACCTCTGAGCTCTATTTTACGAAAACATGGTGTGTCTTTTCATTTCTACGCAGATGATACTCAAATCTATCTACCAATCAAACGAAACAGTTCTGCAGCAATTACCTCTCTTCTGCAATGCTTAGGTGAGGTTAAATCATGGCTCGCCCAAAATTTCCTCTTCCTAAATGAAGACAAGACTGAAGTAATTGTTTTTGGTCCTAATGAGAATTCTCAGTATATACGCCCCGATTTGGACAGTTTATCTGTTTTTAGAGCATCACAGGTGTGATACCTAGGTGTTCTTGTTGACCAGCATTTAAAATTTGATAAACATCTCTCTTCCGTTATCAGTTCCAGTTACTATCAACTTTGTCTACTGTCTAAAATCAGAGATTTTCTCACTCCCAAAACTCTAGAAACGGCGGTTCATACATTTGTTACATCTCGGCTAGATTACTGCAATTCCTTATATTGCGGTATATCTAAATCTCAAATTGCGTGCCTTCAGCTAGTCCAAAATGCTGCAGCCAGACTTCTTCTGAAGTGCCGCAAACATGAACACATCACTCCTATTCTCAGATCTCTACACTGGTTGCCGGTTCATCAGAAAATAGACTTCTATCTCCTGTCTACCTCTCTGAACTCATTCATTGATACACTCCATCTAGAAGCCTAAGATATTGCGACCAGGCTTTGTTGGTAGTTCCACATGTTAGACTTAAGCGTAGAGGGGAGCGCGCATTTGCGGTGGCCGGGCCACGACTTTGGAATACCCTGCCTTTAGAGATTAGAATGGCAACCTTCTCTGTCTGTTTTTAAGTCCCTGCTAATTTGTTTTCCTTAGTGTATTGATTACTGTTATACTGTAACTTTAAAACGGGTTGTTCTTTTTTTTATGTATGGTTTGCTTTCTGTTTATGTTTTTATAATTTTCTTTTCTGTAAAGCACTTTAGTCAGCCTAGTGGCTGTTGTAAATGTGCTATACAAATAAAATGAATTTGGAACTTGAACTTCTGGAAAACTCCCCAAGCATACTTGTTTGCTTTGATTCTAGATTTTCTTTCAAGAAAAGTTTTGTACAAATGTTAATAACATAGCTTGCTGAATCCTCTACACAACCCAACATTCATCTGGACATCTTGTCTTATTAAATACGTGTTTATATTGTAGACTAAAACAATGTAAGAGATTCACATAATATGCACAAATATGCTTTTTATGCTTGCAAACAACATTAAAAGGCGTTGTTACTTGTAAACGTGACTTCCAAATACACAACAGAACAGGTGAGACATAAGATAACGAATATAAGTCTTTATGTGTCTGTATTAAAGGGAAAATTCTTTGGTTTTGGTGACTTCCACTGTATGAAAAAAAAAACATTTCTGAAAATATCTTGTTCAGGTTTTGCAGAAGACAGACATGCATACCATTCTCTAAAGACATGAATATGTACTGTAAATGACAGAAATGTCATTTTTTGGTAAAACATCCCTTTAAATTATATCAGGAGGTTGGTACCAAGACTCATCTCTTTAGTGTGCACTCTTTGATATGAAGAGTAACAAGACATGAGAAATAACAACCTCAGTGCTTTTATTTGTGTAATCAGTTAAATTTGTGTAGTTCCTTCCAGTTGGCACTATACATTTTTACAATAATATTTAAGGTTATACATTCAAATACAAGCGTTTTCATAGATAAGCTTCTTTAATTTGTGGCTTTCTGACCTAAGTAAATGTCAGGTATTTGATGCCACAATCCTGATGTCAAACATGCATCTGGGAAATCTCAGCACGCAATCTCATGCGTGATGTTCCCTGCTAGAAGGGGCGTTGTGTCCCCATGCTGGTTCTTCCTGTGGAAGCCTATACATTGGAAGTCCTTATTGTTCATATAATATACTCACTAATGTGTTTTCTAGATCATGCCTGCGAGCCAGGGCGGGAGAAAGAGTCCGATTGTGCCCAGCAAACAAACTATGATGAACATCCATAGGAAGATTCTGTCTATTACCATAGCAACATACTTCCAGTCCTCTTTTACCTGTGTGAAGAGATAAGAGAATCAAGTGGATTATTATAGCAGTAACACAACATGTAACTAGAAAAGTAAAGTTTATAACAAAACTGTCCCTTTAAGTCATATCAGAAGGGTGGTACCAAGACAGACTCAAATATATACCCACAAACCACTTTATCTTTATCTCTTTAGTGTGCACTTTTTACTACGAAGAGGAACAAGAGATTAGAAATAACAACCTCAGTGGTTTTGTGTAGTCAGTTACAGAAAGTCACCGTGTCTCTTATCCAGTCGGCACTTTTAATTTTCACAATAATATTTATAGTTATACATTCAAATACAAGTGTTTTCATAGACAAACTTCTTTTGTTTGTGGCTCTTTTCTTAGATTTTAATAAAAGTTTGTCATAAACTTTAACATTGACTTGACAAATCATTGCTTTTTTCAAAGGTTGAAAATTGTTCTGAACAGGCTGTAGTTCTGTGCCAAATTTGAGCTTAAAAGCCAAAGGTTACAATTATTTTATAAATAAATAGTAAATCAAAAAATAAATATTAAATATAAAAATATTTACATTAAAATGTTATATGATATTGTTTAAAAGTTAATATGTTTTTCTTTTTTAAAGTAATTAACACTTTTATTTAGCAAATTTGCATTAAATTGATTAAAAATGTCAGTAAAAACATTTGGAATGTTACAAAATATTTCTATTTCAAATAACTTGTATTCATCAAAGATTCCTGAAAAATGTCAGTTTTCACAAACATTTCACATCTGTTTTCAGCTTTGATAATAAACATGTTTCTTGAGCATTAGATGAGCATATTAGAATGATTTCTGAAGGATCATGTGACACTGAAGACTGGAGTAATGATGCTGAAAATTTAGCTTTGCCAGTAGGAATGAATGACATTTTAAAACATATAAAATAGAAAATAGAAAGGTTATTTTAAATTGTAATTTATTTTAGAAAATTGCTGTTTTTACTGTATTTTGATCAAATAAATGCAGCCTGTGTGCTTATTTCAAAAACATTTGAAAATAAAATAATAATAAAGATCCTAAACTTTTGAACAGTAGTGTAAATACAGTACTTTTTTAAAAATGTATTTTTCATGTTAGACAATTTGAAAGAAACTTACACTAAAGTCAGCATCTTCTGCTCTCAGGTGGTCTGCTATGTAGTGAACCCCCTCCAGAGCTTGCAGGACACTGGGGGACAGAGGGAACCCTGGGTTGTCTGGCATCATGTTGTCAGGCCGCTTTGTGACATTAACTCTTCCACCAAGCTGCCTGGACGCCAGGCCCAACTCCAGTCTAGAAGAGGGGGCAAATTTCTGTAGAGGAGGTGGAGTCGAGGCGAGAGGGCAGGGCGACGGGGTTTGGAGTGAAAGTGAGATCGCCGAGGACAGCGTTCCCAGTTCTAAGTCCTTATAACAGAAGCGTCTGCGGGATTCATCCTCCCCTCTGAACCAGCTGGTAGATGTACTGAGGGTTGCGTTCGCCGGTCCAAGCACCCGTGACGTCATTCCTTGGCCCTGGCGCTGCAGGAGGAGGAGTTTCTGCCTGCGACGGCTGTCTGGTGCAGGTCTACGCATAAACAACCACCGTGGGATCAAATCCAAGAAGACTGAGTGAACCCAGCGGGGCATCTTATGAGTGCTGGGCGAGCGGTGGTGGACGTTAAGCACAAAGACAGTGATGACGATGGATAAGGTGACAAAGATCATAGTGAAGAGGAGGTATTCGCCAATGAGCGGGATCACGAGCGAGGTGGAGGGGATGATTTCTGTGATGAGCAGCAGGAAGACGGTGAGCGAGAGAAGGACTGAGATACACAGCGTGATCTTCTCACCACAATCGGACGGGAGGTAGAAGACCAGAACGGTCAGGCAGGAGATGAGCAGGCAGGGGATGATGAGGTTTATGGTGTAGAAGAGCGGCAGACGGCGGATGATGAAGAAGTAGGTGATGTCTGGGTAGATCTCATGGCAGCAGTCGTACTTCTTGGTGTTGTAGGTGCCGACAGCATTGATGATGGCCCACTCGCCGCTCTCCCAGTAATCTTTCAAGTCGACCGTGTTCTCGATGCGCTCCAAGTCGATCTTGGCTTTGTCGTAAGTCCACGAGCCGAATTTCATCTTGCAGTTCTGCTGGTCAAAGGGGAAGAAGGTGACATCGATGCTGCATGAGCTCTTGTAGATGGCAGGTGGAACCCAGCGCACTTTACCTGTGTGGAAGAGGTGGGCTTTGGTCATGTGGGTCACCGCAAACTCCCCGTCTGCACTGAAGGGGACAACAACATTCATTTGATCAGATGCAATTTTACTACTGGAAAAGCAGTGAAATGGTTTCATGCATCAAAATTAATTTTCACACATTTTAAAATTTTTAAAATTAAAACTTGTATGTTTGCTATTACAATGACTGTAACAATGAATAGGATGTTTTATTACTATTTTTATGTATTTTATATTATATATTTTAATATTACATTAAATGAGCACAGTTTGGTTACACATTTTGAATATACACAAAACATAAAAAAAGTATTAATAAAGCCTTAGAGTGGGCGATATGACCAAAATCTCATATCACGATATGAGTCATTTTATTTCACGCTAACAAAATATATCACAAACAATTTAGTTATTTTTGCTTTAAATAAGGTCATGATATCAAAATATTTGATACCATTGAAATTTCAAAATTCTTTTCACCAGTGTCAATATCACAAAAAAAAAAAAACCCACCAGGAATGTCACTTTAAGAGCTGCCTGGATCCAATATACTGTTACACATGTGT
Source organism: Acrossocheilus fasciatus (assembly GCA_036784905.1). NCBI lineage: Eukaryota > Metazoa > Chordata > Actinopteri > Cypriniformes > Cyprinidae > Acrossocheilus > Acrossocheilus fasciatus. The sequence goes on along the minus strand of CM071957.1, from coordinate 15,724,523 downwards.
TTTCTTTCTCAGCTGTTTGCTTTCACTTAAGAGTTCAGGAGGATACTTGCAAAGATGGCATTTGACACATACCAGTGTTTTTAAACCGCAATACTTAAAAACGTGTGAAAACGATACATTTTCATGTCCACGTAGCACAGCAACGTCACGTGAAGGTGTAACCGCGATAGAGGTGATAGTCCAAAATCTATACCGGTTGACAACTTTCTACCAGTTAATCGTGTCTACAGGTATATCGCCCACACCCTACTTATAAAAAAATAAAACCAATCACATAAACAGACAATTATTAGTATTATGTTACAAACCATTTTACACATGCACACAGTTTGGTTGTAGGACTTTGGTTAGAGGGTTATTTTAGTTATATGACATAAATAAATAATTGGATTAATGAAGTATTAAAAAAATAAAATAAATAAACTAACTAACAAATAAGTACATGAGTGGTAGATAAGATCGATAAGTGGCTAATTATTTATAAGCTGTTATCATTATTAAATGATGCCTTTTACATGGAGTTTCTTGACTATTTTAAGTCTTTCAGACAGGACAGATTTGTTTTAATAATGATTCAGCTGTTAAACAGAGCATGAACTGCCTATGGAGAGTTTGAATCTAGGCTGGTGTAGCGCCACATTCAAACAGTGGGTGGCAGTCTAAAGAAGTGTGTGAGTTCATTTCAGTTCATTTCAGTGCAACTCCAATGGCATGGTATTGCATGCAGTACACCTTATAGATCATGTCACTGCTTGTGCGCTTCTGAGAACCAACTCGGCATTTAAAACAGTCTACACAGCATTACACGGTTAACATATACGCTCTGGCTTGATTTCTTTGCATTTAACTTGTGGGGATTTATGAGTGTTGTTTAGCTTAGATAAATTGTTACTTACTTGTTGTACAAAACTATATCCGGGACCCAGATTAGTTCTGATGGAACCCTGATAGAAGTCACATTGTCGTAGTCTGAAGGCTTCCAGCGTAGTTTATAGTCATTCCACTCCTGAGTGAAAGGTCACAAATGTTCAGGAAATTAATAACTAAATCACTACAAAAAGTCTGCCACCATTATACTTATCTGCCAATTTTATTTTGATTATTATTATTGAATCATTTTACTATTTAGCCAACTTTGCTCAAATTTACAGTGCCAGATCATTATAATTCTCTTCTCCATTCCACATATTAGCTTTCCTGCTGCACACACCTGCTTCAGCCAGACATTTGTTGTCATCATCTGATTCTTCTCGTCCTGTGGAGGAGAAAAAGAAAGAAGGACAGTGGGTATTAGATGAGTCAGGATGCTGGGTTTGCTCCAGCAGAAAGCTTTTGGTTCAGAAAGGTCACAAACATGTTATAATTTTAATCTTCTGATGGACTTGGAGCCTTCAATGTCCATGTACCCTAATTCATCAAGATTCTAAGGTTTTAGGGCCCTTAACATGGCAATATACAGTAGGAGGATGGCATTACTGCCTTATGAAATGAATATTTCAGCACATCTGTAAATAAAACTTTAAAAATAATTTCTGGCATTTGTTATTTATTTTTATTGTATGTATGCTAAGCTTTAGATAACCTTGGGCCAAAACAGACCGTCACTCTGGATGCCTGTGAAGTTTAGGCTCAATCTGGTTTGTTTATTTATTTATTTATTTATTATTATTTTAAGGTTTGAAATTAATAGCAGTCTGAATGTGTGTAACCTAACAGGAGAAAGGGACATTTGTTTTTGAACTTTTCTCAAACAGTTTCTTGCAATTATCTCCACTGCAATCTGACAAAGTATTAGTTTTATAACAGCAGTAACAGTAAGAGCATAATAAACTGTAATATGTTTACTACCATTTAAAAGTTTGTGGTCAGCAAGATTTTAAAATAAATTATTAAAAGATGTTTCCACTAAAAATATTAAGCAGCACAACTGTTTTCAACGTTGATAATAATAACATAAATGTTTCTTGAGCAGCAAATCAGCATATTAGAATGATTTCTGAAGGATCATGTGACACTGAAGACTGGAGTATGCTGAAAATTTTGCTTTGCCATCACAGGAATAAATTACATTTTAAAATATATTCAAATCGAAAATAGTTAATTTAACTTACCACATCAATCAGCTGGGCAATAGATAACCCGAACTTGACAATGACAACATCAGAGGTGTTTGGTACAGGCCTTGACCACTTGTTGTAGCCATCAAAGAGCTTTTTGAAGAGTTCATCTTCAGCGTGTGAATGAGTCTTCTCGCAACAAGAGACTGCAAGTGGAAAAGAAGACATTAAATTTGAACAGCTAATACTTGTAGCCTACTAGATTTGATAAGTAAAGTGTTTCAAAAGAAAATGTAATATATATAATAAGATATCTTATTACAAACCTAGTAAGATTTTTAATTATCTAATGCTGCTACTGTTTGGTGAACACATAGCCTATTTTATATGCTTAGACTTAGCATATACAGAAAGAATTTTACATCCTGTATATAAAGTGAATTTCGACTCCTATAAAGCTCTTTTCACATTAAAACATATGACAATGAGAAGGTGGAGGCATTTTGAATTAGAGTTCTACTGTCCTGTCCACAACTTGGCATATAAATGGTAGTCACAGAGCAAATTACATCATCTTATAGTGAACTTGGTTCATACTGAAGTGCCAAACATTCAGATTGCTAGAGAAGCTATTCGCGGTTTTGCACGTTCAGCTTCTTTGGAAAGTTTTCTTATAGATTTGAGTGTAGCATAACAAATTATTAAGCAAGTGTGTGAATTTACAGAGCTAGAGTTTAAATACTTAAATGAACTAACAGGAAAGAGAGGCTATTAATTTATCTAGGGCTCACTGACCGCACTATTTGCATGTTAAATACTAAAACATATAGTATTAAAGCGCTTCATCAGGGGATTAACTCCCATTCATTTTTTTTAATCATATATAATTACACGCATCATCACTTCTCATCTGTCGACTGTAATGGATTTGCTCAAAAAATGTTTCCAGGCAAATTATTCCGCACGGTTAAACTTCAGCAATATCACGTGAGAAGAGTGCTGTGTTGCCAAAAACTGAGTGTCTATTTACACTTAGCAAATGGCCGCTGCTTTCCAAAAATCAGCTGTGTAGGCCTACAGTATCTGCCGACTGCCTCAGGTAATTACAGCCGAAAAACAGTATAATTTGTGAGTGTGATACTGCTTATACACAACAGTTTAAGAAGTTAATTTTGATTAACTCACGTTTTAAGCAACAATTTTGCCTGTTAAGTTGTCTGTTATTCATCTGACAACGAAAATGCTGAGAAAATAAAGAACCGTTGCGCCCGCGCCTCTCAGAGCAAGCACGTGTTTTTCCCGATCATGATTGAATCGTGTGTTTGAACGAATCAGTTGTAAATGAGTCGCTGAATTTGAAATATCACACTCACTAAAAACATAAGCCTGTTACTCTTACTCTTATATCCCATAAAAAATTTAGCTCATACAGAAAATATTTTTTTGTATTCCACTCTCTTGCTTTTCAGTTGTTTTTCTAAACATGTGCTCTTGTAGGATACATGACTGTGGTGCTCAAAGCTACATTAAGTAACTTTTTATACAAAATAACAAAATGTTGTTAATGTGAGAGTGCAAAAAGAGAGCAGCTCTATGTGAGTAATGTGAAGCTGAAAGTTCCTCACAAACAGTGAACAACAACAAAAATATTATGAATCATTGAAAAATCATTCTATTTACTTCAAGACGAGGGCATGTTTTATGTAGATAAACTGAAATTATGAAACATGAAATAAATGACTCAGTAATTTGAAGAATTACTGAGTAACAGTAATTCTTCACAATACATCTATAGGACGTTTCCTTTTAGAAGTCAAATATAGGTCTATTAGATGTCTTTAAGAAGTCTATGATTTAGAATGTATGTAAAACTGATATCTGAAAGACGTCTGTCAGACGTTTGTAGACAGCAGATGCTTTCCAGATCAAGAGATCTTTAACAGGCATCTTGCAGAGGTACATGTGCTATCTGGGTTGTTAGCCAGATCTCGTTAGCACGTTTTTTTAGTTTAAATTTCTTGGTATTTTTGGGGGGTATTTTACGAGTTATTTATATGCAGAAACTGTCTGTGCATATGATACGTACGTGTTTGACGTGCATACAAGAAGCAGTTTTTGCGTGCATATGATACGCGCTTTGTTGGCGTCCATATAATACGCATTTTTGGCGTACATATAATACGTACCTACCCCACACCCCTAAGCCTACCAATTGCGTTTCATATGCACGCCAAAGTCCATTTTTGCGTATAAACAGGTCGCCAAATAGAAACAGAAAATCGTGCCATTGAAAAGCACATTCATGAGGTCGCTTTAATACTATAACATGCAAATAGTGCGGTCAGTGAGCCCTAGATGGTCTTGACAGTGACCACGTCATGAATATAGTACGTTTGATTTTTATTAATACTACTTATAATGTTCTCTATTTAAATGTTCATTTGGACCTACCTGTATGAGGGAAAATGCTCTCAAGAACATTGCTTCAAACACCTGATATGTGTGAAGCCAACAATTTTTAATGATACGTGGGCCATGTGGCTAACTAAATGATGACTGATTCTCTTCTTATTCCAAGAGGAGATGTCCTGTAATCTCTGCACCTTTGGTTGACACCTATGCAGGACAGAGGCTAGACACCATTAAGCTGGCCCACGCAGGTCTCATCTCTGAGCTGAGGGGGCATTAACACAGAACCCTGAGGACAGTGTTTGCACATAGTACGTGTCAGGCCTGCTATTTGAGTGCTGTAGCGTGGCTGGAGTTGCTCTCTGAGAGCAGTCATTTGCTGTGTGGAGAACTGAGCTCCCTTGGGTCATGCTGGCACAATGAGTCACACTCTGGGCGAGTGACAACATGTCATTAACAAGTCAGATTTAGGGTCTGTACCACAGGGCATTAGCACAGTGGGACATGATATAAAACCCAAGCACAGCACCGACTACAGTCAGTGGAGGAAAATATTTTCTCACCTCTGGCACATTTCTTGCTTTTTAAGCATGTTATGGACAGGCCATTCAGTTCAAAGTTATTTTTACTCTGAGGGTAGGCAGTTGGTATTTTTAGAAGAAGAAAAAACCTATATAGTAGTGATTATGTAATATATAATAATTTATACCTTAAAATAAAAGAAAAAGTGTTCATTAACCAACAGGCAATATGGTTTAATTAGAGAAAATTCTTCACAATAGATTTGTATTATTATTAATAATATTTTATTTTATTTTATTAATTAAACTTTTCACTTGAATAAAATGTTTAACAAAACATCAAATTAAAAAATAATTTAGATGAAAACAAATTAACATTTTTTTAACTGGTGCAATGTGGAGTTTTCTTAAAAAGCTAGTATATTATTATTAATATTATTATCATTAATCATTTATTTTAAATAAATAACAACTGAATGGATTTATGGATTTATTTATTTATTGTTTTCACTAAAACAAGGTGAGCTGTGTTGTCTTGGTATTTTCATCTTTGTCAAAAAATAAACAAAATGATGGAAGGTTGATGAACCTTTTACACTGCAAAAATGTTTTCAGGTGACTGTGTAATTGGTTTTATTGGTAATTAAATTTAAAGCGCAGCGAACTTCTAGATATAACTATTTCACCACAAATTTACTTTAAATCATTATTTTATATAATAAAAGTTTTATTCTAAAAATGTTTGTTTACATGTATAACTAAAAGTTGTAGGCTATATTTTAATTCATATTAATTACAGTGATTTTTCTCAAGTAGCAATAACTGTAGTATATAGGCTACTACAGAAACTGTGGTTTCCGTGATCATTTTTGTATATAATGTAAAAGAACATCGGAATTCTAGGCTCGCTCTCGGTTCCAGTTTGGAACGGTGAAGTCTGCGTCAGTTCTGCAGCCGCTCAAACAGCGATAACAGCGCATCTGTTCTCCAGTCTGTGAGGAGCAGAGCAGGTGGACGGATTTCACTATACAGACTTGTAGGCTGTTAGAGCAAAGCCTCAGACCTGAAATTGGATGGCGACCTTCTTCTTGTATCCCCGTTCAACTCTGGAAACTTTCCAGAACTCGGGATGTTCTTAAGCAAATCCGATGAAAATAGCGGCGGTAAAGTGCATCCAGCTGCAAGCTCGTCAGATGCCCGCAGTGATATTCATTCATCAGGAGTCCAGCGGCTGCTGACAGCGAGCGGACACATAAATGAAGAGACGCTCGTGGAGAGTGCGAGCGTAAACGCAGAGTGATGAGCAAGCCCAATAAATCTGCCTTGATTTAAGCGCCAGCTTGGCCGTGGAGAGGACATTTCATTTTACTGGCAATCGTGCGTGCCATTCTAATGCCTATACACATCTCTGACTGTGGATGAAAGCATCTGCATCTTAAACCAGCTCATGGTGGATTGCTGGTTTAAGATAAACCGGTCTCCCATTGTGACCAGCTAAAAAACAGATTAAGCTGGATGTTTTGAGATATTTAAGAAGATGCAGTTTAACTGACAATGAATCAAATTGATCAAATTAATCAATGCACGTTGGAAAACAATCAAATATAAACTCTGTGTCTTATTTTTAAGGCTCATTTCTAGAAACGATTCTGGTTTAGGGTGGCCAGAGCTGGTTCAAGTTGACAGACCAACTTAGACCAGCATCAAAGCCGCTATTATAACCAGAATAAGGTGGTCAGAGTGGTTTTTGGAAATGAGCAGTCAAAACCAGTTTATACAATTAATAGTCAGTTTGGACTAAACCAGCTCCCATGTTACATGGTTTCTTTTCTTAAGCAATATTTGTGAGAAAATGTGAAAAAATCAGAAGTGAAACTTACTTGACTCACATAGGATAGTGCAGAGAAGAGAAATCCTCAGGAAGAACCGCTGATTCTGAAAGCGCTCCATCATACAGCCAATTACTTGCAATACATTTCTATATTTTCATCAGCATTCCACGCGACAGTTTCTTTATAATTCAGTGGCTTCTGTGTTTTCTGTTGTGGTGTCACACTCTGCATCTTCTGCTGGTTGTATTTAGGGTTAGATGTTCTTTTTTTTTTTTTTTTTTTAATAAATCACATGTATTATAAATGTTGGCAATGTTTTTCGTAAAAATGTTTCGAATTAAGTTACATAAATCCAGTGTTTATCCATATTTATCCAACCCTGAAGTTTCTTTCTCTCTACGTGAAAAAGCACGATGATGGGCTTAAGTTTTGCGCACCTGTTCAGCGGAAGATCAGATTCAGTGCTGCAAAAGTATTATTAATCTCCATATGCATCCAAAAACAAGGATTTTTAAAAGTAGATATTTCCCAGAGTAACTCCATTTGTGTCACACAGTGTATAGATGCACTCATGACCTGGCTCCTGCTGTTTCCAGGGTTTACTCCAGACTGAGCATCTCTCTCTCAGTCCGCCTACCCACTTTCATGTCAGACAGAAAGGGAGGGAGGGAGGGAACACATCACAAGTTCACGAGCTTGACCACATTCCAAATTGCCCGATGTCTGTTTTCAACAAATCTGAATGAATTTGCTTTTTCAAATGAAAACAACATAATTAACTCACGCTTAATAGATACGTTCGCCAAACTCGTATGGAGACAATCCTTGTCAAATCAGATTGAATTGTTATTGCAGTTAAACTCCGCTAGAGGTCAGGATAACTGAATAAATGCTGAAGGGGAGCGAGACCTCAGTCAGAAGGTGAAACTGAAATGCAGGTTTTTACTGTGGATAAGTTTAGAGACAGAGACATCTATTATTAATAATTCTTATGCTGATTAAACACACAAGACCGTAGAAGAAGGCTGTAATTATGTCGCATTGCTATTTTTACATAGATGTTACCAATACAAGCACCATAAAAATAAAAATTCATATTAAAAAATCATTAATAAAATTAGTTGCATTTCAGGGTTCCCACCTTTTGACTGATAAATAACTATGGCTTTTCAATGATATTTACTGTGCGGTCATTTGTGGGGCTTTTATTTTTAATCAATTTAAAGAGTTCACACTCTCAATGAGCAATTTCTAGCAGAGAAATGATTTTAAAAAATACCTTCTCTAATTGGAGCTACTTATTTACGTTTTGTGAATATCATATTCAGCAACACCACATAAAAAGTGATTATAACCCACCATCAACAGTATATAAATACAGAATACTCAATATAGTATTTAGTTGATGTCACTAAAATTCAAAATAGCTGCCAGCATACACACAGAAATCCCTTTAAAAATACACTTACAAGTGACCACAACTGACTAGAGTAATACACTTATATTTTAATAGTATACTTACAGTATATTTAATCATACTCGAGTAATTACAACATATTTTAAAATAACATTCTTCATTCTCAAAGATTTTGGATTCTTTCTTCTGTTTCTTTTAGATTCTGGCTCCAAGCTGCCAAGTCACGTTTTTATTTATTTCTCAGTGACATCACTGCCATGTTTTTTTTTTCTTTCTTTCTTTTTTTCTTTTCCATCTTGCTCTCACTCTCCAACGTATAAGAGTTCATGCTTGCCGATTTCCAGACCCTCATACAGTCTTTTCACCATCTGCTCCCTAGCGCCAAGACAGCCAGACCATAGCTGCAGGGTTGTCTGTTCTTGGAAAGAGAGTATTCTTTTAAGATGTCACCTCACTGCCAACATCATTTTTTAAATTTCCTTGTACACAAAGCCATTATGTTTTCATTATGGCTCACAAATGAACATCGAACAAGAGAGAAAAATATTGTTTGCGTTTCAGTCTATTCTCCGACAATAGTGCTTTTAAAAACATAGTATGCAAGGGAGATAAAATATTTAAAAATGCAGTCAAATGGTCCACATATGGACTGTTTAAGGTGACAACATTGTTTTACTGTTATTAAAACATTGTGGATAAATATAGACTTGTGACATGCCATATAACACTTTTATCTGTTTTTTCAGGTTGGACGGCTTCCCACTGAATCATTTAGTTTTGCGCGGCCGTCTCATGTTCTTCCTCAGCTGTTCGATCATCTCCACATGCAGGGTTCGTGAGGAGCTCTCCAGTCGAGTGGCGATGTCCGTCGCGGTACGCAGCATTTCTTCAAACGCAAGGGACTCCTCTTTTATTCTTAGATAAAGACATAAAGTAGACACAACATCAGAAATACTCTGAGAGAGAGAAAGAGAGAGAGAGAGGCAGAGAAGGAAATGAACAGGGGCCTCCTTAGGGCCTCAGCTTAGTTTTTCTTGAACCAGGGGCCTCAAAGGGGCTGAAATTCACATTCCTTCCAACTGTCCAGGCTGGTGATGGAAAACCCAGAGACCAGAATCAAAGTTGCGTCATTGTGGTTAGTCTGAGGCTCTACGTGCTACAAGCTTTTTTTTACACTCATCACTGTGTTTATAAGCATGTATTTCTTGTTTAGGATCATTGTAACTGAGAATTTTATTTGGTTGTAATTTGTTTACTATCTTTTGCCTTGAAAGCTTTACTTTATGT